>JAJEOX010000028.1:0-663700 GCA_020740385.1 Mylabris phalerata
TTGATGTTTGATCGATTTCAATAATTGCCTTACAGATTTCACTTTTCTTTAATGGTGATCGTTCAAGCACCTATATTGTCATTATTCTACATTTCACAGCATTTTTACGCCATGTTCTTGTGGTGGTGGTTTTAGAAAAACTGGGATGGAGCAAGAACATCTGATTTTTTATATGCTTGGTAGTTTGTAGGAATTCGTCTTTAATTGGCGTTAGAAATAAACAGAACATTACTCTCAAACATGGAGAGTTTATGTAATTCAAAACAAACCGACTCTTACTATTGTCGGATTATTAGCTGTAACCAATTTATATGGTTTTATCAGAAAAGAAATCTCAGTATAACAATGCGTTTACAGCGTAAAAATATCATTCCGCATTTAAGTAGGGAAAAACAAACAACTGTTGATTTAAAAAGCAACTGGTTATTATAATCGCAGGAAATTGACAGTTGTTATCTCTAATTTGAGCCAATACAGAAACACCCAATTATTTCTTAAAGATATGATTATCTCGCTAATCAAATGAAGGATATAAAACTAGAAAATTGATCAATCTAACCTGCCTTATAAAAGAGTGATTGCTGAAGTACAAACACCATATTATTTATTTAGAGACGGTTTCGGTTTGGGGGCATTTGTATTTCGCGGTAAATAATTGATGTATTGGAAAAGGCAAAAACTATTTCTAAAAGGAGAGGGTGTATTATAATCAATCTATGTTGTCGCAAGATTCTTTCTAAGTTTGGTAATAGCAACTTATAGTATCTAAAGTAAAAGCAAATGTATTGGGATTGTTATCAGAACATACAACTAACAACTTAACTATGGCAGTCTAGAAAAACAACTCGATGGTACATTTGAGTTGAACGGCACATTACTTTGGAATTCCCAATTGAAAAAAGTTTTATCTACGTCCTATTACTACAAAAAATCAGTACCATCGAATTTGATGCAGAATTAAGCTGAAATGAAAACAGGGTATTACCATTGATACTATTTCTAAAGTTCGAGATCGATGTAGCCTATTATAAAAAAACACAAACAATATAAATCTAGGTCCGCAAACCTTACTTGTAAACAAATTAGCCCTCTACCTTATGGTAATCCAACTCTATATAATTCGACTGAATCGACTAGGCAGATTTTCGAACAAATAAATGAGAAGGAGCAAGTATACTTGATCAGTACGAATTTGGTGAACAAAACCTATACCCCATAGTTTTTTCAACCTCTAACTATCCATTCACCTAAAAAAACAACTTAGAAATTTTACGCATTTACAAAAACAAAATGATTTGTCAATTGGTCAGATCATGAACTTTATATCTATAACCAAAGAAAATAAATCTTTGGCGCAACGCAGGGGATGACCGAAAACCTGTACAATAGAGTAAGTCACCACATTAAAATTATACAAAATGAAAACAAATTTTCTAAAAAAAGCGCTACCGATTGGGGTAGAAATGATGGCTGTTGCTTTTGCATTTGCCACTGAAAGTAAATCTTCTCAAAATAATGAAGAAGAAGAAGAAGTATTAATGACAGGATATATTTACAATTCTGCTACGAATCACTGTGATGACGTAAAAGTTTGATTGATCAACAACAATTGGATTACCATGTACTGTGAATGAAAATGGAATTGAAAAAAATGTTTTTGAATTGAGAGATGTATCAGAAACTTCGTGTAGTATTCCACTATATCGTCAATAAGCATTTAAGTTTAATTTAAATAGGAACGGAGCATTATGCTCCGTTCTTTTATTTTAAATACAAATCAAACCAATTTTTTATTTTATTGGATAAAAATTGTTGATTGGTTTTATTTTTTAAGGCATGTCCTTCATTATCAAATAAAAGTAATTCTGCACTTTTTTCCTAACCGTTTTATTCCCATATAGAAATAAATACTTTGGTACCAATTTACATTATAGTCTTCTTTGCCTGTCCATATTAAGACTGGTATTTGTAATTTTTCGATATGTTGTAAGGGAGAGTTTTTGTAATATTGATCTTTTATTTTGTAAAAACTATCACCCATTCTTAATTGGTAATTTTCTAATCGCCATAATTGATCTGACTGATTATCTATATTATAATCATGGTAATAACTAATCAAATCCGTTATAGCTGAACCAACAACTGCTGTTCTAAACAATTTAGATTGTGTAGCAATAAAGGCTGTTTTCATATCCTCCAAATGAATGTCCAATTAAACCAATTCTTTTTTTGATCAATTGTCGATAGTTCTACAGCTATTTTTACTGCATTTTCTACACTGACTAAGGCTGAATAACCTGGGTTTCCAACTTCATATTCTATATCGGGTAACAAAACAAAATAGCCATCTACTTACATAGTTCATGAAATTAAATCCGATAGGTGAATTTTTTAGATGGTAAAGTAAATTCATTGACTTTAAACGAATTCTTTTCATAAATGTACATAACCATAGGATATGTTTTAGTTGAATCGTACTGAGAAGGGTATCAAAGAGCTCCATTCATTACGTTTCCATTTATAGATGTATAGTTTATATTTTTAGAAAAACCTAAGTCGTAATCAATTAATTTAAAGTTACTTTGGTAAACAAGACGCGTTGTATGATTAGTTAAGAGTTCATGAATTGAAGGTGATTCATTGTATTTTGCTTTTCTATAATACAATTTATTTTTGTTGCTATCACTGTAAATTTGATTGATTTCTGCATCCGTACTAAAAGAATGTATTACTTTTTCCCTTTTTTAAAATCGCTATTCCATGTGACTGATCATCTTTATGGAGTTTAATAATCAATGGTTTATGCATATTCAATACGACGATTTGATGAGTTCGTTAAATTAATAGATGCCAAACGATTGTGCTCTTCTTTTTTTCTCCAAAGGTGATTTGCTTTACTTCATTTTTATCTATACTAAACTGCCACAAATCATAGGTTGACGTTAGTAAAATAGATTTACCATCCTCTGACCAATAGGCTGATCAAAAGGCGTTTTGTCAGTTTCTGCTTTAGTTTCTATCATAAATATCTTGAGAAAGAACTGTTGTTAGTTTCCTATGCGTTTGCTTTTTTACATCATACAAATTCCAATGGTTTCTTTTTAAAATAAGCAATGTACTCTCCATTTGGTGACACAGAAATAAAATTAGGATTGGTATACAGACTATCAATTATTTTATATGATTTTTTTGATTGGTAATCATTTAAATAAACATCTGCAATTTCAAAATATCTATATTGTGGTTCATACTGTTTTCTATCAAATGTCAAGGCAAAGGGGATATTACTATTAAGTGCGAATTGGTTTCCTTTTATTTCCGTAACAGAATCGTATTCATCCACAGTCCAAATAAACCGTTTATAACCATCTTTTTGTTTCATTAATTGTTCTTTGGGATAGATTCCACGTATCGTTGGTAGACCATTTTCAATTCCTTTTAAAGAATCTTTGGTGATTTTTTCATTTAGTTTGAAATTCAATAAATTGTCCATCCGTTAAAACCACGAACAGATTCATCCATAAAATAATGAGAAGGATTTATTTTCAACCAATCCTTTAGATTCAAAATATTTACCCTTTTTGTTTCAAATGCGTAACGAACTATATTACTTTTTTCATTTTCTTTTTCAAGAAATGAAAAAATACTGTCCATTTTTTACTCCAATTATTTAGAGGTGATCGATCATTAAAAATGTACGTACCTGTATCACTTGATAGCTGATCAATAGTCTCTAATTTTGAGGTATAAAAACCGACTGTTTTTTTTATCCTTAGAAAAGAATTGCCAATGTCGATGAAGCAGGACTCCAACTATAGCTAGAGACATTATGCTTTGTAACGAAATTTTCTGTTTTGGGTATCGAATAATGTCAAAACATCATCAGTTGTTAAATAAGCAAGCTGTTGATTGGTTGCGTCAAATTCTACTTTTCTAACTGGTTTATTCAACACAAGAACGCTTTTCGAATTTCTTAAATCGATTATTTCAAGTTTGTTTTCATTTAAAAGGATTACAAAATGTTCGTTATTAGAAAATAAACTCTTTATTATATTTTCTCTTTCTATGGTTTTAGAAGTAGAAGAATGAATTAATCGAATGATATTCTTGCCTAAAAATGATTCAGAGGTTTCAATCCAATTTCCGTTAGCACTTATATTACGAATTGTTGTATTAGTAGAGCATATACTGTTTAAATCATGTGTATATTTTTTCTTATTTTATCTCTTGACCAAAGACGTTGTAGGTCGAGAGAACAAATCCCAATAGGATGAGGAATATTATTTTACTTATTTTTTTCCATTGGTACTAATTCTTATGTTTGTATCAATTCCTTTTGTAATGTTATACTGCACTACAACTTATTAATAGCCTTGGTTTTTGTGGTAAAAAGATTTGGATTAATTAAGAGTTCGGCTTCTGGAATTGGTAATAATACGTCAGTTGCTTTCCAATTTGCTTTTATGGGGACTTAAGACTTGATCTGCCAATTTCCATCGTTTCAAAATCAAACCAACGATGACCATGCTCTGTAAATAATTCATGTTGGCGTTCCGTTACAATTGATTCAAAAATATCTTGAGAAGAAGAAGCTGTGATAGGCCGTTAACTCAGCTCTTTTTCGAATACTATTTATATCCTCTTTTGCTCCATTCAAGTTGCCTAATCTCAATCGTGCTTCAGCTCGAATTAAAACCTGTTCAGCAAGTCTAAAAACAATGGTATATTCTTTACTTGTTGTTGTCGCATACTTTTCTTTGTATTTAAAGGGCATCACCCAATTTTTCCCATTAGTAGTAATTTGTTTTGTCCACTGTAGTTTTCTCAAATCAGTTGATTCAAAAGATTCAAATAGGTGAGGGGATAAAGATGAATTAGGAGGAGGACCAGCTTCAAAAATGTAAATACCACCTTCATTAGAATTACCACCTTCAGCTTTGGCTTTTAATTGGAATAGTGTAGAACGACTTTCTTTCAAAAACTCTTTATTCAAATCACTCTCTAACTGGAATTTACCTGAATTGATCAATTCAGTTGATTCTCTTTCAGCTTTTTCCCATTTCTCTTGGTAGATGTATAGACGTGCTAATAATGCTGTAACATTATATTTGTTTGCCCTAAGGTTACTTGTAACTGACGTAAGCTCACTTAATTGTTGTTTTGATTGAATAATATCTTCTTCAATTTCAAGAAGTACATTTTGATGACTTGTTTTTGAACTTTTTTGATTAATCGCATAATCTGTTGTCGTAATAAATGGAATATCTCCAAATAAATTGGTTAAATAGAAATATGGTTAACGAGCGAATAAATACAGCTTCCGCTTTGTATTGTCTCTTTTGCTCATTGGTCAATCCTTTTGATTTTTCTACACCTTCTATTACCGCATTGCATTCGTATATTACTTTATAGGAACTTGTCCAAACCTCTTTCACACCACTATTTGTAGGGATAATTTGATGTTTGTAAAATAAATCTGCAACACTATTAGGAGCAGCATAGCTATCCAGCTCGTCTGAATACATTCCCATGTAAAAACCAGCACTAGATAAATTACCAGCTATTAAGCTGTTATCACGTAATAATGCATATAAAGTAGTAACAGCGGCTTGCGCTGTTTGGTTTGTTTCAAATACATCTGTTTGGTTCAATTGCCCTTTTGGAGAATCTAATTCCACAAAATTCTCACAACTTATTATCGTATTTCCTATTAGGAAAACAAATAAAGAATAGCTTACTATGTTTTGATATTTTTTCATAATTGTGTCATTAAAAATTAGCTTTAAATCCTATCGAAATTCTTCTCAAAGGAGGTAGAAAACCAGTTGTTTGCTCTGGATCACCATATTTATACTTACTCCATGTCCATAAGTTTTGACCTTGTGCATAAATCACATATTGATTGGACTGATTTTTACTTAGGGGAAGTTTATAAGACAATGACACATTTTTCAACCGAATAAAAGATGTATCCGTTATCATTGCATCACTGTTATTAAAGTTAGAATGAGCAATCGTTGCAGCGGAATTAGAACCACTTGAATAGTTCTGAATTACTCCATTCGGAAACTGATTTAATACAGAGGCAGGCTGATTATTCATTGTACCCCGGCATAGTAGTTCCGTAGAATTCATTAAATCCTTTTTTCTTGACAAATTGAAAAAAGAGCTCGATATTAAAGTTTTCATAAGAAACAGAATTAGAGAATCCACCATAAAAAGAAGGATCTAATGATACAACTTGTTGTTTATCTTCTATGGCGGTTATCTTTCCATCTCCATTATAATCTGTAAACTCATACAAACCAGTAGTTGGATTAATCCCTTGCAGATGATACATTTTTCTTACTGTTCAATGATTTTCCAATCGCATACATATTTGCATAGGAGGTGTTTTCTAAACCATCAAATGCCACCAATCTATTTTTAGGAATAGTAAGATTAAAAGAAGTTGACCAGTTGAATTTTGCAGATTTTTATAGGAACAACTTGCAAGTCCATTTCCCAACCTTTATTTTCTACAACCGCATTCAAATTCGCTTGTATAGAGGTAAACCCCGTTATAGCCGGTAAGCTATAGCCAACCAATTGGTTACTTGATCGGTTTTGATAATAATTCAGTGTTAGGTTAATTCTATTTTTTAGGAATGCTGTTTCTAAAGCAAATTCTAATTTTTTATTTTTCTCCCACGAAAAATCAGGATTATATAAACGTGCTGTTGTCAACAGTATATTCCCATCATACCCATTCTGACTGATGTTATAGGTGTTTAGGTATTGATAATCTCCAATCTGATCATTTCCTGTTACCCCATAGCTTCCTCTCAATTTCCCAAAACTCAACCATGATACCTCACGTAGAAAACTTTCTTTCGAAAAAAGCCAAGCAGCACCAACTGCACCAAAATTTGCAAAACGATGATTAGGACCAAATCGGCTCGATCCATCTCTTCGTCCCGTTAAGTTGAAAAAGTATTTTTCGTGTAGATTATAATTTACTCTTCCATACAGAGCAGCATATTTATACTGCTCTTCAGTATCCTTGTATATCGTCACATTTTTAGCAGCGCTTAATACATTCATCAACTGGTTGTCTGTAAAACCATTTGCCATAATGACTAGCTTAGTTGTTGTTTGGCTTATTCAAAGTCCCACCAATTAATACACTTAGTTTACTCGAAGCAGTTAAATTAAAATTAGCATCCAATTGAGGTTCTATTAACCACCCTTCATGTTGCCCAGAATTTTTAGTCATGTTAGATGATTGTAGACTTGTAGCACCAAAAGAAGGATTGCGAATAGTATGTGGATTAAGTTGACTATCATCTAAATCTGATCGATTGTATCCTACATTAGATCGTAAAACAATATTATCCATCAACTGATAACTTGTATTCAAATTTGTATTTAGATTGCGTGTATTATTGCGGTAACTGGCATTGAGTGCCGCAAGAGGATTTGTCCAAGTATTGTTTTCCCAATTTAAACTACCATCTTCATTAAATAATGCAGGTGAGTTTGGAACAAGCGTTCTTGCAATTCTTGTCAAATCTTGTGTAGGCAAATAGTTTTTTATCCTGTCCATAATTAGTTGTCAATTGCAATTTTAGTTTGTTATTCGCTGTTTTAATGGTTTAATGTCGAAAAAAAACTCAATTTATTGTACGCATAATTGCCATAGAAAACAGAAGACTCTTTCATGACATTGGCACCTATCATAAAATTAGTTTGCTCATTACCACCTTTTATAGACGTACGAATGTTGTGATTGAAAGCTGTATTCCCAATAAGGAGTTTTTGCCAATCCGTATATCGGGTCTGATCCCATGTTCCATTTATGTCGTAGGCTGTCGTAGGATACGTCGTTACACCATCATTCGCAAATGCTTGTTTCCTTATTTCTATATACTGATCGGTAGTAAGTAATTTAGGAAGGTTAGTTGCATTAATAACAGTGGTAGACGCATCTATAGAAATACTTGTTTTTGTTGCTTTGCCCTTCTTAGTGGTAATCAATAGTACACCATTTGCTCCCCGTGACCCATAAATAGCCGTTGCATCAGCATCTTTCAAAACTTCAATAGATTCTATAGATTGTGGATCAATATAATTTAAAGGATTTATAGTTGACCCATAAAAGATTTGTGCAGAAGTAGAAGTATCTCCCATCGAATTGGTATCAAATGGAACACCATCTACTATAAATAGAGGATTATTTCCCGCAGCAATACTATTTTGGCCCCTTATCCGAATGGTGTAGCCACCTCCAGCCACTCCAGAAGTTGGTGTAATCTCTAAACCAGCAACACGACCTTGCAAAGCATCTAAAATAGAATTAACGGGCTGATTCTCTATTTCCTTTGCGGTAACACGAGCAATAGACCCTGTACGTTCTTTGTCTTTTACAGCATAGTACCCCGCATTTATTACCACATCTTTTAGCTGAATTCCGTCGTTTTCTTTTGTGAAACTTACATTTATCACACTTCTATTCAGTACCTCTTCTTCACGAATAGGGAAGTCCAATTGCTCAAAAATAAGCTTTGCATTATCTTGTTGTAAGGTCAACGAATAGTATCCATTTGCATCAGTTTGCACACTATTCTGTGTACCTTCTTCTGTTACGACCACGCCAGAGAGCAAATGGTTTATGATCTTTCACCGTTCCAGTCACGGTTTTTCCTGTTTGTGCAAATAGGGGTGTAGCACAAACCAATCCCAATAGCACACTTATTGTATGCCTATTGAGTTTAAAGTAAAATATTTTCATAATTTTACATAAGTTTTTTAATTCAACATTAGTTTTAAAAGCCACTCCTTTCTCAGTACATCGCGCCAACTTTGTTTTTGGGAAAGGTTTTTTTTTTTTTTACGTTTTACGTGATACGCTTAACGTTTTACGTATTTTTTCTTACTAGCTGTCACATTGAGTGATTTTCGTTTCATAGAAAAAGAAAATAGTATCGAAATGTCTTTTCTTTATCATTCTTTTTTAATATTCAAATTCACTATTTAACAACATTTGAAATTAAAAGGAGGAGCCATGGTATGGCTCAGGTATTCCATTTCTTTAATGTCACTTTTTACTTGACTAAAAAGTAACCAAAAAGTCAAGGCCGTAAACCTCTCTACTAAAAATGTTCTCATTTCTCTAAAGATTTTACAAACCCTACGGGCTAAAACCTTTTTAACGTTACATTCAACCATTTTCTTAACGTGAGAGTTTTAATGCCGGTTTTTAATCCTTTTTCAATACTCAAATCCATTTATAACAATGAATTCCAAAACCGTCATTGCTGAAAAGTCGAGTGTCAATTCGACGTAAAGAGCGTTAAAAATGATTTATGTTCGCATTTCTTATGCGAATGTTCTAAAGCATTTAGCGAGTAGCCGTTATTGACCGACTTGTAAGCACAGACTTGACTTTTTTGGTTCGTTTTTGTGTCAAGACTTCCCCGTAGGGTATATGAATTCATTTGAAAACAATAATAACTCATGAATAAAAATGAACGTAATAAAATAATGAACTACTAATTATCTTCTTATTATCGTAAATTCAATTTAGAATTTCATCTCTATTTTCTACATTTTCGCGCGCGTGCATTCGCACCTGTTAATCCTATATTCCTCCTAAAATATCCCCCTCCAACAGTTTTAAAAATTACATTAATAAATGAAAAAAATTAACACTAATCATTTTATGAAGATCATTTACTTCCTTCTTAGGGTGTCTTCGGGGGATAGAGTGTGAATCTGTTTACTCTTTCATAATTTCATAATAGTTTTTAATTCAACATTAGTTTTAAAAGCCATTCCTTTTCCTGTACATCGCGCCAACTTTGTTTTTGGGAAAGGGGTTTTTTGTTATTTTTTACGTTCTACGTATTTTTATTCTTATTAATATTCAAATTCACTTTTTATAACGCGTTTTAGAGTCGACATACGATTTGCAGACGAGCTTCAATCCATTGAAACAAGCGTAAAAAGGATTAGTGAGCGTATGCGAATCATTTAATCTTTTTAGTGCGTGAGATGGTAATTGAACGTCGAAAATCGCGGTCTTGACTTTTTTGGTTCGTTTTTGTGTCAAGACAAAAATGAATGAATATAGTTTTTCATAATCCCTCTTTTTAATTCAAATTCGTTATCACTTTCAACAACTCTAATATCTCAATTCTCATATCTAACATCTAATCTGTACATTTTACTTAGTATATAGTACATCCTAACAATCCCTTCCGATACACGAACCTCGAACAAACCATACGGAACGCATATACAATGGATACAGAATGGATACAGCGCGGATACACAACCGATACAGAAAAGTATCATTTTCGATATACACCGATACAGGAATTTAACACTTTTTAACACATTATTTCTCTAATATTTTGCTATTTCGAGGTATCGAGAAATTTTTCAATCACTTTTCAATTCTAGTAGAATCGAATAACCATCTGTGCATTTCTTTTATAGAAATACATATTTATAGAGAGTGTATTATACTTGATTTGTAGAGGAATAAAACCAAGTGTATTTATTGTATGAAGTTCGATGCGATTGTTTTGGAAGAAACGACCAAAAAAAAGGCGTGAAACTCAACAAATCTGAACTGGGGTACTGGTATACCTTGTACACAGATAAGTCAAGCCCACGCCTAGGTCGTGTGCTTTTTTACTTATCATCTCGTGTACTATAAATTACCAGTTTTCAGTTCAAGAATCAAAGCAATAGCTTTAATATTTTCTATTTTAAGTATTGCAAAATTACATTTTTTATGTAATTGAATAACAAACATAATAAAAATTATTGAATGTTACAAGATCTTGTAACAAAATTAATTTTAAAAATTCCGCACTTTGTAAAAAGTGATATTATGGAAGCTATGAAAGATGATATTCTAAAGAAGTTTGGAGAGCATATTAGAAGTTTAAGAATTGAAAGTAAACTTAGTCAAGATGATATTGTATTAAATAGCAACAGAATTACGAAAGCAACGGTAAGTGATATAGAAAATGGTAAGAGAAACCTTTCTTTTACAACTTTAATTGATTTAGCCAAAGGTATGAAAAGGCATCCTAAAGAATTGCTTGACTTCAAAACAGAAGAAATATAATGAAGTAGAAAACATAAGTAATTAAAAAACGTTTAGTTTAAAATAAAATATCTAAATTAGTAAGATTAACCAGTAGGCATGGTTAAAGTTAGTAATAGTACTCTGGAGTTAATTTATAAGATTTGATTAACTCCAGAGTTTTTTATTTATATCTCCTATTATTAATAAATACAAAAACAAAGGGCTCTTTAGAAAACTATTCAACCTCTTTCAATTTTCTTGCGATTTCTAATTTTTCTTGAAGCAAGTTAATCTCTTCTTGCATTTTCAATAATTCTTGTTGCAAAGAATTGTTAGTTTTGCATTGTACTGAAAGAGCGTAAGCAAAAAGGATGACAGTTGCGAACGGCGACAATGCCATAGCTTGCGGCAAACAAAAAAGGCTTTACACAGGGATTGCTGCATAAAGCCGTATTTTTTTGAGCGTGGGGATAAGTATGGTAAATCTTATTTATAAAATTAATTTAACGATTCTTTTATCGTTCTAAAATTAGCTAAGGCACTTTCTATGTTGTCAATAATCTCATCAATTATTACTTCCGGATCTGGAAGATTATCCAAGTCAATCAGGTTATCATCTTTAAGCCAGAATATATCTAGGTTAGTTTTGTCCCTTTCGATAATCTCTTGATAAGAATATTTACGCCAACGACCACTAGGATTATTAACAGACCAAGACTCTTCTCGTTCATTCTCAGAACCTATTTTATAATTCTCTATAAAATCTGCCAGATGCTTAAATG
Source organism: Mylabris phalerata (assembly GCA_020740385.1). Classification (NCBI taxonomy): domain Eukaryota; kingdom Metazoa; phylum Arthropoda; class Insecta; order Coleoptera; family Meloidae; genus Mylabris; species Mylabris phalerata. The sequence continues at coordinate 11,863 of JAJEOX010000028.1, forward strand.
TTATTGGATTATTTTTTGGAGTATGATGAATGTTTGTACGATAATCATAAAACCAAATTTCTTTTGTTTTGATCTCTTCAGATGGTTTCTTTTTTTCAAAAAATAAAACGTTCGACTTCACCCCCTGTGCATAAAATATACCTGTAGGCAATCTTAAAATAGTGTGTAAATTTGTTTCCTCAAGTAGTTTTTTACGAATGATTTCACCAGCACCACCCTCAAATAAAACGTTATCAGGAAGTACTACCGCAGCTCTTCCGTCTTCTTCTAACATAGATACTATATGCTGTAAAAATGCTAGTTGTTTATTGCTTGTAGTAACCCAAAAATCTTTACGTAAAAAATAGCCGTCTTTTTTCGCTTGATTTTCATCTATTGTCGGTATATCGCTACTACTTTTTCCAAAAGGTGGATTCGCTAATACAATTTTTACTTTGGGAACTTCTTTATTTACTTTTTGAGGATTTAAGCTATCAGACACCTGTATGTCTGGTGTTTTTTGTAAATCTCCGATTCCATGTAAATACAAATTCATTAAGCATAATCTTGCAGTAGCTTTTTCGATTTCCCAACCATGAAATGTGTCAAACTTCAAGAAATTCTCTTGGGCTTCTGTGAGCTTGCTATTTTCCCAAATATGATTTAATGCTCCTAAGAAGAATCCTCCTGTACCACAAGATGGATCAGCAATAGTTTCCTCAGGAACCGGATTGATACATTCCACCATTGCCTGAATTACAGGTCTTGGTGTAAAGTACTGTCCGGCACCACTATTTTCTGCATTCTTTTGCAATAAGGTTTCATAAATCTCTCCTTTGATATCAGAATCTGTTGAAGACCAATTGTCTTCATCAATAAGCTGAAGTAATCTTTTCAGCTTTATAGAATCATGAACTTTATTTTGAGCACTAGCAAATATCTTTTCAAGCATTCCGCCTGACTCTGCTAGTGTTTTTAATATTTGCTCATATTGTTCTAAAAGTGCTCCGCCTGAATTCGAAACTAACGCCTTCCAATTGCAGATATTTGGTAAGTTATATTTACTCTGATTTTCATCTGCCATTTTTAGAAATAACAAATAAGTTAATTGTTCCAAATAGTCATTGTACCCTAAGCCGTCATCACGTAGGGTATCACAATATGACCAAATTTTTTTGTGCTATGTTGGATGTTGACATATTCTTTTTGTTTTTAAGCTGCAATTTTAGAAGCCCATAGTAAACCTGTACTAAGCAAGCAAGCCTTAACTGTTGCCGAAAATTCAGACGAAGGTTGAGCTAATTCTTTCAATTGTTTTAATTTCTCTTTAATTTGACCTTTTCTTAAGATACTTGGGATGACATCATTCTGCTCCATTAAATTCTGGATTTCGGTAACAAGAGTCGAGCTTTTAATCCATATATCTTTTCTTGCTTCTTTTAAGAGTTTAAAATTTAAATTTAAACTTTCAATTGTATAACTAGCTCTTTCATAATCCCAACCTGATGAAGTTATGGGAGTTACTTCTCCATTCTGATTAAAAGTAATTTTGAGAATATCTTCTTCCTCACAGGGATCTAAAAAATAAATTAGCTCATCTTCAAATGGTGTATTTGGGTCGTTTGATTTATTATTTCTTACAGCGAACTTATCTCCCTTTCTAACATTACCTGTCCCTCCGCAAACTCTATAATTAGTCCATACAAATGCCAACCACCAATAACCACCGTAGTCTACTTTATCAATTCCCCGTGCTATTTTTTTTAGGTCTGAAATGGTCAACATGTAAATGATTATAAACATCTTTTGACTCTGAATACCAGCATTTGTTGTTTGAAATTGACAATAAAAAATCTTTTAATTCTCCCCAAACAGTCTGATTATCATCTATAATTTGATTCCGAGCAGGTACGTCTGGAGCATTAATAAGCCGTTTTGTTAATGCATCCGCCTTATTTATCCATTCAATATCTGGCTCAAATCCGGTTCTATCTATGTGAATCATTTTCTTCTTCTTTTGAAAGTTCATCAAGAATTTCCATAGCTAAAACATTTTGCTTGTCTAATTCTTCTTTTGTAAAGCTATTTTTTCCTTGATCTTTTATGCGGTTTTTTGTAGGCTATGATAAACTTTTGGTATAATGGATCTCTAAATGTATTTCCAAAACCTAAGTCTTCTAACTCTGTAAAAAGTGCCCGTAGTTCTTCTTGTCCCTCCTCTGAAAGTACTCCTTCTTGCTGTTTTATTAACAACTCATTTCTCTTATCTAACTTTTCTTGGGTAAAGTCATCTATAATAGTTGGTAATCCAAAAAACTCACTTGTTAATATACCTTCAACACCTAATCCTCTTGGATCTACTTCTGGCTCTTCAACTATAATTTGACCATCAGATGTGGTTCTAAATAATCGAACTTCTTCTTTAGTGAGATTTCCTATTACCAGAGGATCATGTGTATTGAGTATTATTTGAGTACTTGCTGGACGATCAACTACTCTATCTAAAAACTCTAAATATCTCCATTTCCAAATAGGGTTGAGATGCGTGTCAGGTTCGTCTAGTAAAATTAATGAATCCTCATCTTTTGTGAATTTTAGTAACCCTAATACGGTTAGTAATTGCTGTTCACCTTCACTTAATTCCTTAAATGTAATACTACCGTCAACATTTTTCTTTTGGACTTTAATCCTAACTTCTGCAATGAGTTTTGAAATGTATGTACTTTCTAATGCTTTGAACAAGGCTGTATTATTTGTATAAGTTTTAGCTAACTCTTGAAGTTTGTCTTTCCCTTTCAAATACAGATAGAGTCTTTTTTGATCTTCTGTTTCTGCAAAATCAGTTCTTATGTTTCTCATCATTATATATCGGAGCTAGAGATAATTCCCAAAGCTTTTCCAAGAAAGGTCTAACTAATCCTTTTGCAGTCCAAAAAATATCATCTGGATTCTTTTTAATCCTGCTTTCAGCCCATTTGGGCATTTTAAGGCAAAAAGAATAGATTCAATATCTTTAATATTCAATACCTCATTTAAGAATTTTAAACTCTCTTCTTCCTCATGTGTAAAATACGCAAGTAATACAAAATAGGAGTGAACCAATTGCACATAGAATAATTTTCTTAGAGAATCAAGTTCAGTGTCTTTAAAATCATCTTTGATAATTTTGTCGTAGAAATTACTTTGATGATCCCAAAAGAGCTCTTTCAACTTATTACTTAATCCAGAGTAATAAGTAAATACATATTTAGGTTGATATTTCGCTTTAGCTTCATCCGAAAAGAAATGCTTAAACGTTTGCTTTTTATCATTTACCAAAATCACATAATTTCCTTTTTGACAGGTTACATTAATTACATTATTCTGTATTTTGTAAATAATATTATACTCAAAATTTGGCGATTGCCTTTTTTTGTCTGTACTTAAATCAAGATATTTAAAAATTAAAATTAATGCCTCGATGAAGTTTGATTTACCCGAAGCATTCTGTCCCAGCAAAACAGTTTTCATCTTATTTTCATCAAGATTAATTATGAACTGTTTTAGGTTCTTATAATCTTCTATGTAAACCTGATCTATTCTCATGATTTGTCAGCTAATTTTAAAAATGACTCTTTACCATTTCTTGGTAATTCAATAATATCTCCCGATTCGATATGTTTTTTTAACTCAGCATAAAACTCTTCAATATCGTCTTTTTTATCAGAGGATGACCAAAGATTTTTTGAAGAAACTGGTTCGATACTCTCTCTCAATATTTCAAGAATTGATTTTAATTTTTCAGGCATAGCTTTGATTTTTATTGAATTATTCTTCTTCTCTTTTTCTCTTATTAAATAATCTTCTTTCTCCGCTTTAATACGCTCAAGTAAAATACTTGCAGGCTCATCATTAGAGTCTTGTTCCAGTAGTTTTCCTGTAAATGCTTTATTAAGAATTGTCTGTTTAAATAAGTCTATTCGAGTAAGTTCTTTTGTGATTACATTCTCTGTTTGCTCAATTATTGATAAAACCCGTTGCATTTCTTGGACAATAGATATCTGTTCCTCCGGCGAGGGAATCAATATTGGTATACGATTAAGATTTGCTTGATTCAATTTAGGCTGAGCTGTACCCGTCACATATTCCGTAATATCTAACGAGTTAAAATACAAATTAAGATATTCAACAATAATATTCTCTTTTGCTTGAACTATATGAGCATGATTATTCACCCAAAATTTTCCCTCTACAATAAATGAAAGATCCTTAGCTTTACTTAATAAATTAGCCCCATCTTCTCCTAATAAAAGATATTTGCCTTCAAAAATATAATCATCAATATAATCAATAACTCCTGTAGCGCCATAGTATCGATAATGTCCATTTCTTTCTTTTCGTACTGAGTGACTTAAAGGAATTCGTTTATTGCTATAACTTACTACACAATCTTCAAATCTTTTTTCCACAAAATTTATTGATGGCTTCTTTCTCTCTAATAATGATTTGAAAAAAGTCTTTTTATGAAAAATTAATTTATTGAAGCTTAATTCTAATTGTTCCTTGCTTTTTTCAAGACCGCTAAACAACTCCTCTAATTTTAAAATAACCCTATCAATCTCTTGAATAGGAGGTATAGGAATGGAAATTTCTTCTAGTATATTTTTAGAGATTGCTTTAAATACAGAACCTGTTCCAAGATTCACAATACTTTTTTCTATTGACCTTAGATACCATAAGATATAATGATGAGAAATATTCCCAAATGGTTTTATACTCGCAAGCCCTCGGCCAATACAACACACTTTAGGTGCAAGATTAGTAGGACCTATTGGGGCTCTAACAGAAATTAAAATATCATTCTTTTCTGCTATCTTGATAGGAGCTGAACAATACTTGCTTATTGTTGGATATAGTTCACCAAACTCTGTTTTTCCCTTGAAAGAAAGGCAAGCCTATGTTATCGTAATTATACGTATCTGAAGGGGAGATTGCCCCATGTTAATATAAGCGATATCACTCAATTTTACGAGCCTCCAACCTTCTGGGAAATCATATTTTTCTTGTTGTTCTTTCATTTTAAATCTTTTCGAAAAGATTTGTTTTTTTTACAAATTCGTATACTTTTATTATTAATTAACAATAATAAAAACAATGCTTTATTAACTATTTTTAGTTGAAATCAACAGTTCTCTTACATCAATTTTTAACAACTTGGCTATCACTGCTAAAGTTTCTACAGAAGGTTATACTTCATTGGTACACCAACGTGAAATTGTACTTATACTTTTATCTAACTCATTCGCCAACCATTTATTGGTTTTCTCTTTTTCAGCTAATACAATTTTTAATCTATTGATTTTCATATCGCAGTATTTAATACGCATTTGATGCTAATTTATTGAATAAAATGAGGAATCCAGTAACTCTTAAGTAATTTTTTTTATGATATTTAATTACATCGAATTATTTCAATTTTAACACATTACTTACATGCTTATTAATTATTTTAAAAATTTTAATATTATTATTAAACAGATAGTAACTAGCGAAATTTTATTTTGCTAAAAGTATTATTAATAAGTTTTTTGTTTTTACGTGAAACCTAATTTGTTGTTAAATAGTTGTTGTATGTTTGAAATAATATTACGAATTTAGATATAGGTATTTTTTTACGAAACTTTTATATTATTTACTTCGTAAATTACGATGTTAGCTGCAAGCTTATGACAGATATTCAAATAAGAGATTTAATTATACAAGCACTTGATGCATTGCTACAAACTACTGACAATTGGCTTTTAAAAAATGATTTGAGTGAACAAAGCATTTCACATAGAATAGCGTTTCACTTAGACCCATTGTTTTTCAAATTTTAATGTTGACTGTGAGTATAATGGCGATATTGATAAAGAAAATAGCAGAAAGGCAATCTCAATTTTAAAGGGTGACCTTCAACAATTTGGGTTATTACGTGACAAGGAAGCTAGTGACCTAGAAAAGGAATTTACCAACAGAGCTGTTTTTCCTGACATAATTATTCATACTCGTGGGACAAACGATAATAACTTGTGTATTCTTGAAGTCAAGAAAAGTACAAGCACTGTTAACTTTAACTATGACTTAATCAAACTACGTTCATACACATCAAATCTTTATGATAATAATCTAATATATCAGTTGGGTGTTTTTATTGAAGTAGTTATTGACAATGAGAACCCTTCATTTAATTTAAGATTTTATAAGGATGGGCAAGAAATAAGCTTTGATTGAATAAAGCAGCAGATAAAAAGGGTAACTGTTGCACAACTCAATTTTAGGTATAAAAACGTAAATATTATAAATAACAACCTCTTTAAAAACGATTTTAAGGAGGTTTTTTGTTTTTACGTGAAACCGTAATTTGTTGTGAGATAGTTGTTGTATGTTTGAGTTAGTTTTACGAAGTTAATCTATGTTTTGCTTTGTAAATTAAGATGTTAGCTGTAATTATTAACAAAATATCGTGCAATGATTCATGAAAGTTATTATTGGAGAAAAGAATTAATTAAAATCTCCGATAAAATTCAAAAGAAAATCAAAGTTCAAAAAAACTGGTCAGATTCAAAATATGCAAAATTAGAAAAGAATTTGATGCTTGGTTTTTATATTATTCGCAAACTGATGGAAGCGAACAAACTTACGAATAAATTAGGCTCATCAAAATTCCAATTAAAAGAGTATAAAAATTCTTCGGTAAATATTACTTTATTTAATAATCATAAATTTTATGACAATTATGATTTACAAAATCATAACATTGTTAAACGTGATTTAAAATTCTTAATCAATCAATTTGTTCATAGTTATACTTTTGCTCCAAAATTTGAGATAACAAATAAAAATATATTAAAAAGACTTGAAGATGAAAATTTATCAGAGGAAGAACAAAATGATATTTATGATAATTCTGAAAAAGAATTAATAGGAATTTTAATTAATACAGACTCTAATAAAAATACATCTTTATTCGAAATAGATATAAAAAGTATAATTGATATTTTTACTAAAATTGGTGAATGTAATGTTACTCATATCGAAATGAAATTTAACCCCAAGAAAGGTGATTATGACACATTTCAATCTGATGAAGAAATTGAAATGTCTGAAGAAATGAGATTATTTATAGAAAAATCAGAAAAACAATAACTTCCTCTACATTGATAACTGTTGCACAACTCCAATATTAAGCACAAAAACACAAAATAGTATAAATAATAACCTCTTTAGAAGCAATTTTAGAGAGGTTTTTTTTATGCTTACGTGAAACCGTAATTTATTATTAAAATGTTGTTGTATGTTTGGTTGTAATTTTATGAAATGCAGATGTATTTTTACAAACACTATACTTTATTTCGTAAATTATGATGTTACCTACAAGCGCATCTAACTAGATATGGCAAATAATAGGTTGAAGAAAGCTAAATAGAACATTTAAAAATGAGTAATAAACGGTGGATAATAATTGTACTGGCTGTAGTCTTTATGATTACTGGAATTTCATTATTGATTTCAGAACAAAAGAAAATAAATAATCTTAATTCGCAAGTTGATAACCTTGGAACCGAATTAAATGAAGCAAAATCAAAGGTTTCGGAACTCGAAAATGAAAATTCAGAGTTTGAAGAAAAACTATCTAATGTCGAGCACTTTGAAGACAAAGGAACAATCGGACGGGGTTATACAGAAAGTGGAACTAATTTTACTGGACAAGTAATAGAAACAAAAATTGATGGTGAGTTTGAGGGTTGGGAAGGTGAAACCATTTTTAAAATGATGAATGGAAGTATTTGGCAACAGGCATCTTATGCTTACACCTACCATTACGCATACATGCCTGACGTCATCATATACCATAAAGGTGGTTCTTATTACATGAAGGTTGAGGATGTTGATGATGAAATTCAGGTCATACAGATAAGATAAGCGTCTGCAGGTAACAAGAGTAACTGTTGCACAACTCCAATTTTAGGAACAAAAACACAAAATATTATAAATAATTAATAGTATGGCAAAAAACACAAAAACTACATCAAAAGAAATTGCAAGTTTAGCTGCTAAAACATTACAAAATCCAAATGCATCTAACATTGCAAAAGAACTTGCAGGATCTGCACTTTCACAGAGTAATAAAGGAAATCAAACTGGTGCTGAACTTGAAGATAAAGCATCAAAAGTATTAAAAAGTGAAAAATATAGCGAGGAAACTAAAAAACTTGCAGCTTCTGTTTTGTCTCAATCTAATAAAGAAAGATAAAAACTTCTGCTAATAACTAAGCTTTTGTCTTGCCCGGAGGGCATGAGATGTATTGAAAAACGATTGAAGACAAAAAGAATAAATATACATACAACCTCGCTAAGTTTTTTAGGGAGGTTGTTTATTTTATACAATAAGGTATGAAATTTAGTTTTGTTTGTATATTTAAGGTTAATTTTTACGAAAATAGATATAGTTAATTTTTTATGAAACATATACTCTATTAGTTTCGTTAAAAAGTAATGTTGTGTGTAATCTTACCCAAAAAAATGACGAAAAAAGAACACGATGAGTTAATTAATAATGGCGAATTTCAACTAATTGGATTTCAATATACAATTATGTATATGTTTAGCTCAAAATAAAACTGACGTTACAAATTCAATTGATGAAAAACTATTTGATAATGATTTTTATAAATCAAAGGTTTTTTCTGCTAGGCGAAATTCATGGATATGCAGATAATCAAAAATTAGATAAAGAGCTACTTTTTTTTCTTAAATAGAAAGTTAGGTGTGAGATACTACATAGCAGAAATGGATAGCATAACAGCAGAAAAAATAAATATTTTTTTGGAGGATAGTTTGAAAGATAAGGAAACATTAAAAGAAGTAGTATTAGCAATAAAGAAAAGAATACCACAACAGTCTAGTCAAGAATTATTTGATAAATGGAGTGAAATATATGACTATAATCAAAAAATAGCAGATTCATTAAAAATAAAAGTAATTGGAATTGACAAAAATTTTGACGATAACTCAAAAGAGTCCAGAGATTTAGCAATGGTAAATAATTTTAAGAATACAATCAAAAAATTGAAACTTGAAAATGAAAAATTTTATGGTCTTTTTGGTTATTATCACGTTTTGCAAAATGTAACTGAAAATGGGAGAGGAACATTCGCTTCTGAATTAAAAAAATCAAATATTAAAACAACAAGTTTTGTTAGTTATACTATAGATAGTGAAATGTATATGCCAAAAAATCCTCAGTTTCCTACTCCAGAAAATGAAAAAATAGATTGGATAAATGCAGACGGTCCTTTACAATTAGTAAAAGGAATCAATGATCTAAAAGAATTAAGCAAGCCAAATACAATAACACTTTTTAAGTTAAATTCACAATATTCGCCTTACAACAATTCGAAGTATTTAATCAATGTAAAATCTAGAATTTTTGGAGAAAATATAGTTCCTCAAAATGGTAGATTTACAACAGATTATTTTCAATATGTGTTTGTATTGAGAAATTCGCAGGCACTTACAAAAATGAAATAGAAACAAATTTTTAAAAAATGTTAGATACAAGATCATGACAAATAACGTTTATATTTGACTTTCGTTTTTTTTGATACTCTCTCCAAATCATTTTTCATTTTACAATATTTTAATTTGCATTAAGGTTTCTCCAAAGGTCACATGAACTATTTAAAAAAACAACTAAAAGTTTATAATACATTTTATAATTCTAGCACAGCATGTAGCATGTAAATAAACAATTGGTATTTTGAATAAAAAAAGGCTGAATTCCTTAGTAGGATCAGCCTTGTATGATGTATTGAATAATATTTTAGTTTAAAAACATTTAGATGTTTACGTTACTATATTATTATTAAAGTTCAATTACATTCTTCTAACGTTAGTAGCCATAAGGCCTTTTTGCCCTTGCTCTACTCTAAATGAAACTTTGTCATTTTCTCTAATATCATCAACTAAATTTGATGTATGAACGAAAATTTCATTTCCTGTTTCTTTAATTGTAATGAAACCAAAACCTTTAGCATCATTAAAAAACTTTACTGTACCTTCTTGCATAATATTTTTTTTAAAAAAGAGAATAATAAATAATTTCTATAATTATACATAAAGGAACTATTTCTATTCTAAAAAAAGAAATCGTTCATTATTCTCAATAAATTCATCAACTTAACGCGTGATAATTAACGTGAAATACTTGAGATTAAAATCAATTTAAAATTGAATATATTGAAAAGTGTAAAGTAAAAGTGAAAAAATACAATGTTTTAAGAAGTATAAGGCTTGCTACCACAAAAATAAAAAAAGGTATGTCTAAAAAATTTAGTTGTAACTAATAATATCTTATCTCTGATATCGGTACAAATGTAAAGTAAATAGTTGGATAAATAACAATTTGAAAAAAACTTTTTTTATTTACTATAATTTTAAAACGCTAAATGTATAAAAGATAGATTTTATAATGCTATATAGTTTATAAAAAAAATTACAGCTTATATTTATCCAATAATATTTTCTAATATATTTAGTTTTGGAATGTAAAAGTCTTAAATATTGTGTTAAAAAATGAATACTTTATTATAATTGTTATTTAATCCCGACATTGTAGACACTTAATAGTTTTTTATTACTATTATTTTTTTTATGGGAAATCATTTCACAGGTGTTGGCAACTACATACCAACTAAAACAATTTCAAATCTTTTTTTTGATAATCATCATTTTTTAGATGAAAAAGGTGCTACTATTTTACAAGATAATGCTACAATTGCTTACAAATTAAAACAAATAACAGGTATAGAAGAACGTCGATACGCAGAAAATAGTCAAGTAACATCAGATTTAGGATATTTAGCAGCAGCTTCTGCAATTAAGAATGCAAAAATAAATGTTGAAACAATTGATTATATTATATTTGCTCATAATTTTGGTGATGTAAGGTATGGTACAATACAATCTGATATGGTACCAAGTCTTGCAGCAAGAGTAAAGCACAAATTAAAAATTCAAAATCCATATTGTGTTGCGTACGATGTTGTTTTTGGGTGCCCAGGATGGATAGAAGGTGTTATACAAGCCAATGCTTTTATAAATGCTGGTTTAGCCAAACGTTGTTTAGTGATAGGGGCTGAAACCTTATCGAGAGTGGTAGATAGACATGATAGAGATAGTATGATCTATGCAGATGGTGCTGGTGCAGTAATAATTGAACCAGGAGAGAACAATATAGGTATACAGGCTCATTTATCGGCTTCATATGCTAACGTAGAAAAGGAATTTCTTTATTTTGGTAAATCTTATAATTCTGATCATTGTCCAGACACGAAATACATAAAAATGCATGGACGAAAAATTTATGAATTTGCTTTATCTAAAGTCCCATTAGCCATGAAAAAGTGTATAGATGATAGTTTATATAACATAGATGATATAAATAAAATAATAATTCATCAAGCGAATGAAAAAATGGATGAAGCCATAGTCAAACGATTTTATAGATTATATGATAAAAATACGCCAAAAGATATAATGCCAATGGTTATTCATAAATTGGGTAATAGTAGTGTAGCAACTGTTCCTATTTTATTAAAAATGATACTAAATGATGAATTAGAAAATCACCATATTAACGAAGGAGATGTAGTTTTGTTTGCTTCTGTAGGTGCCGGTATGAATATCAATACTTTCATATACCAATTTTGAATCTATATATTATAAGCTCTAGGTTTTCATAGAAATATGAATGATATTAAAATTTAATAAATACCTTCATTATTAAATAAAAAAACACCCCAATATATATTAGGGCAATAATTTATTAAACGTTTTGGATTTTAAAGTTTTTTTAATAAGTAGTTTTAAAATTCTAAATTACTTCAGATTCTAAATTTTATAGAATTAATTTTTGATGATTTTCAAAATAGATGATAGTATAATATGTTTATTATTAGTGTTGATATATTTTCAACAAATACATAATTAGCTAGTATATTTAAGTTTTTAACAATTTAAATATTCATAATTATATGATTAATAGTTCTTTTAATTACTCGTGTATTATTTTTTTTAAGATAAAGGTTAAAGAATACATATAAGCCGATGTAGAAGCTAAAGTTATGCGAATAAAATCTTTTACTTTATAACCATCTTCTAAATAGATATTTAATTACGGATACTCTTTTTCGATAAATTTATTGTCTCGGTCAAGGATATTCGTATGAGTGGTTATTGTGATAATTTTTTTAATTCAATTTATCCTTTTATTACTTTGTAAGTTACAACTAATTTGTTTAAAAAAAGTTTTATTTCATATATTACAAAAAATACTTAGCTAGATATTTTGTTCGTGAAATTGAATATTAGTTTACTTATACTATATTGTCTATTATAAATAGACTACTTAATAGTTAATATTAAAATAAAAAAATAGAATAATTTTAAATATTTTCGATTTTCATGCTATATCATACAAAATAACCTATCATTTCCAATGATAGATTTATAGATTATCACTATATTTGAAAATATTTATATTTACATATAAGTAAATTAAAGAACTCTTATTCCAATTTATTTTTCAAAGATTGTTCAATGTTTTTTTCTAGTTTTTTCTAGACTTCTAATCACTTATCACTTTGATTTTAATGCCTTAATATAAGATGTGTAGAACTATTAAAATTTAGTTGACTTCCTCTTATTTTTTTAATGAAAGTTTCTTATACTCTGTGTATATAATGTGAAACAATAGACTCATTCTTAATACCTAAAAACGAAAAAAAATAACATTGTTAACCTCTATGAAAAAAAAAATATATCTTTTAGTATGGACCATACTTATTCCTTTATTTGGATGGCTGACTTATTTTGGACACTACTATTTTTCTGGAACATTTTATTCTCTTACATTATCTTTTTTGCTCATAGGAAGTGTACTTGCTGCTGTACACCATTCTGAGGTTATTGCTTATAGGGTAGGTGAACCATTCGGTACGCTTCTCTTGGCATTTGCCATTACTGTAATTGAAGTTGCTTTGATTATTTCAATTATGTTAGGAGCAAAAGGCCTGGAAACCATTACACTTGCTCGAGATACAGTATATGCAGCTGTAATGATTATTATTACTGGAATTATAGGAGGATGTATCATTATAGGCTCAATAAAATTTAAAGTACAGAATTTTACACTTCAGGGTGTAAGTACAGCATTGATTACTCTTACTTCTATTATTATTTTTGTTCTTATTTTACCCAATTATACGATTAGTCATAATGGAGGTGAATATACATCTACGCAATTGGTTTTTGTTTCTATTATTAGTTTAGGCTTATATCTTGGTTTTACAATGATGCAGACGATTCGTCATCGTAGCTATTTTATATCACCAGAGAATAAATTATCTAAAAATACTGTGTTACATAAACGTCCAATAAAACCATCCCGAAAGGAAATGTATATAAGTATTGTATTTTTGATATTATGTCTTGGTATTGTTGTGGTGTTGGCAAAGTTACTTTCAAAAGATGTAGAACATGTTGTAAAATGGGCAGGTGCTCCAAAATCTCTAGTAGGAGTAATAATAGCAGGAATTGTACTTCTTCCAGAATGTTTGGCAGCCTTTCGAGCAGCTAGAAATAATCAAATTCAAACATCTTTAAATTTGGCTTTCGGTTCTGCCTTAGCAAGTATTGGGCTTAGCATTCCTGTAATAGCAATAACATCAGTTGTAACAGGAATAAGAATGAGTTTAGGAATTGATACTAAATCAACTATTTTACTAGGATTGTCATTATTTATTATTACGATTTCTTTAGCAACAGGAAAAACTAACATTATGCAGGGATTTGTATTGATATCAATTTTTCTAATTTATTTATTTACTATAATAATACCTTAGGGATCATTTATTAATTAGTTTTCTGTTTACTTTCTTAAATAAATTGAAGAAGATTGGAAATGTTTAATTAGTGATTTTTATAAAAGGATAATATTTTTTTAAGTTCATTACTTAAAATTTCAACAATTTTTTAGTATTCCATAGTAATATTTTATTCTAATCGACATGAGTTACTTTTTTTCTTGTTTTCCCTTTTATAAATGAAAGAAGAGATATGATTGGTAAGTTCTATAATGTGTATTTTTTATCATTTTTAGAGTATTTGGTTGATGTATTTTTAATTGTAATTTGTATAAATAATAACAGGAACAGATTAGCTATGTTTTTGACTTTACGATTGAAATCAGAAAAATAATTTACACTGCCAATATAATTAAAATTCGAATGGAAAAATACGTAAATACTACAAAAAACAATATGGTATTCACAACGGAAGAAGACTTGAAAAAAGGTTCAACTGTAAAACAGTCAAACCCATTTGAAATATCATTATATAAAATTTTGAATAGTTTTTAAGCGTAATTTTTTACATTTTGAATGTAATTTCTCACATCGTTTATAAAATTTGTAGATAAAAAAAGAACCTTGTATATATTCATTTTTATTTATCTCATTAAGCAATACAATTTCTTTTAATTCAAATCCTGGACTGAAGTCAAGGTTCAATACGTTTATTGAATTTGATGATTATAATTCAAAAGAATTATTAGATATACTTTATAATTTTCAATGAGAAATATATCAGGTGAAAGATTAAGGCATTTAACTTCCTACAGAAAAACTTCCGATTTCAATACTGTATTCCAGATTGGGAATTGTATGTAGAAAAGAAATGTTTTTATCCACTAATTTGCCTTTATTTTCAATAATCAATTCTTCCAAATTAGTAAGATTAGCTAAACTTTGTAAGGATTCTATCACACCGCTCTGAAAAATATAGAGGTATTTAAGGGTTTCGACCGTTGAAACAGTTTCTGTAATGGCTTCAACATTTTTACAAAGACTTAGATCAAGCTCGTTTAAATTATTAAAATTTCCTAACCATGAAATTCCTCTTAAGGATTTAATCTCTGAAAGGTATAATGCTTCTAATTTAGTAAAATGATTAAGTGTAGACCAGTCACAGGAAACACTACCTTCTATAGACAGTGTATGCAATATTTCATTCTCTGGAAACTGATAGTTTTCTTCTGTAAATTTTTCAATGAAGATCGTCTTTAGAACCGGATGCATAAACAGATGAATAAACCGTTTGGAATAAAGTGTGAAAACTTCTTCCAGCTGCGTAAAAAACAGACCAGTCAATTGGTTCTTTTCCTTTGTACTTACATTTCCTGATTTCGAGACGGACAGCATTTTTCAGACTATACAAAATCTTGCTTTTGTCAATATTAAAATTAGAAAGGTGAATGATGTTGATATTTTCGAAGACTTCTCTGAACTCAGGAAGCTCAAAAATAGCTGCATCACAGTTTTTTCCATCCAGAATAAGATTGAAAATCTGTTTTTCTTCCATTAATGCTAAAATATCTGTCGGAGAATCTCCACTTTGAATGATTACAAAGGGATCGGGTCTTTCTTTTGCTGTACTTCCTATATACATCTGATATGCATGATTTAACAGTTATAATACGTTTCAGGGATTTCAACCGGCTTTTTCGTTATCTGCTCCAATTGCTGAGCAAAACGGTCGAAGAAATAAGTGTCCTCTATGAAAACATACATTGAGATAAACAATAAAATCTGCATATCATGCTCCTTTTTTAGTAATTCTTTTACTTTTTGCGGAATGTGTTTAACGGCGTCATAATCGATATCTCTTACTTTTATATCCAATTCATTAAGAAAGGATATTAATCCTGATATTTCTATCACTTCTTGGTATTCTTCATTTTCTAAAAAAACTTGTATTTCCGTTGATAATTCTGAGACATTTTTTTGCCCAGTTTTTTACTTGGGATATTCACCATCAATTTAACTATCTTTTACTTCTCTTTTCTTGTAAGTTTTAGCTGTTCTCCTTCTTTTGTAAGGTAGAAAAACATTTCTTTTGATGGCTTGAAAATTTGTGTTGGCGCGTCACAAAAATCGGACTTGCTAATGCTATTAACTTCCATTTAAATTAGATTAATTTCTGTAAAATAGTAGCTTCCGTACACTTTGGTAAAGCAATCGTTACCGCATTCCCAATTGTCATAGCTGGTAATTTTTTTGTCATCCACAAAGTCTATCTCCTGGATGTTGGTCATTGAGATCTGAGTTGGGAGGATCTGTTTCCCGAAAGTATTTCTATTTTTATTTTCTAAACTTGTTTTCTCAATATCTCGGGTATTACCCACAGAGTTTTCGTCTTTTCATAATCTATTTTATTATCCGCTGTAGGATCATAGCTTAATCGCTCAGGATATACGTTATTTACAATATCGGAGATAATTTTACTTAATTTCTGATTAGTATTTTCATATATTGAACATTCATTATACAATCGCCCAAAATATCAAGACAGCAATTCCTTTTTCACAAAAAGAATGTTGCAAAATAAAATCTGCTTGTTCTGGCTCGTCCATGAAATAAGCTATATTAAATAGCTCTATTGCAGATTCGGAACGCTTGATATTGTTTTCCCAGTCAACATCGAGCCAATCTTCTATATCTTCTTCTTCATAATAAATATAACTTTCTTCACCAATAGTCTTTTCATACATCCAATCAGGTATAATAAATTCATTTTCATAATAAGATTCTGGATCAAACTTAATCGTTGTTTTTTGATAGAATTTATTTTGATAGTTCTTTAAAATTATTTTTATAAGGTTAAAGATGTCATTTTTAATCGTATCTTCCAGTATCATATCCAATTTATAACACTGGAAATCATGTGGCTGAGCCAGCCAGAATATCTCAAGAGCAGTTGCTTCACTGCATAACGAACTTTCAATAATCCATTGCAATACTTTTACTCCGTTGTCCCAATTCCAATATGTTGAAAGATAATGTAATGCTTCGGAAGTGTTTAATTCTTGGAATTTTGACTTCTCTAACTCAGCTTCTGAAATTCCTTCATGAAAATGAGCATTTATAAATTCGATTTGTTGATTAGAGATTTTCATGATGTTAAATTCTACTTGTCAGCTAAGCAATATTAGTAAGAAAAATAAAACTAAAAAATAGCGGTTATCAGTGGTTTTTATGAAAAATAAGCTTTAGTTATAGACTAACATAGGATGAATATGATCAATTTTTAAAAAAGATTATTAATCTTATATCCTTAAAAATCAGAATAAAACCGCTGATTATAGGGAGTGATTTTTAAGCTTGAAAAGCTTTAATTTGAAAAGAAAAAAAATAAATAAAATGTAAGTCATGCAGAAGATAATCGATCAATTAGTAGAAATCAACAGATTTGAAAAAGAAAAGGGACTTAATTTAGAAGAAATTAAAGCGTTACACGAGAGTTTAGGAAAAAATATACCCGACTTCTTTACATCCTATCTCAACATTTTTGGATTTAATGAAAATTTATTTGGGGGAATTTTTAATGAAAAAGATGATTTTGTGGAGCAAAATGAAATGATTCGGGAATTAGGGTTTGATGATTATATTGCAATAGGGGATGCATACAATGAAAATCTGATTGTTGCCCATATTGAAAATCAGAAGTTATTTTTAATAGAAGATGATTATTTGATTGATCTGAAACTAACTTTTTACGAAATGTTAGTTCAAGCTGTAGAGGCTTTAGATTCTAAGAAGTTTGAAATCATTCAACAAGTGAATTCCGTTTATGAAAGTATTCAAGATCATAAAAAATACCTTGAAAAATTATTTTATAAAGAGTTTTAGCCAATTAAAAGCAAAAGTTTCGAACAATAATGATAACTTATATGGGGTAGTTATCGCAAGAGATAGTGTGCGTAATCAATATAATTTAAATGGGGGAAGTCTTCATACATTTAAATTAGAAATTAAAAAGGAAACGATAGATTATAATGAATTGTGGACTCCTGAAAAAATGGATTATAACCAAACTATTTCTTTTAATGAAATTTTTGATAAATTTTAAAACTGAAATTGATTTTAGGGCACTGGATTTATTGTTTTTGGATGTCTTACGTGATTTAAAACAAGATAGATATTTTAGTGATCAAATGAATCGTTTTTCAATTTCAATTCAGTCAAATCATGTCAATTTATTTCCCGAAGATTCTTATGATGAATCTTTAGTAAAGGATAATCATTTGGAGACAAAAATCAGAAGGTTTTGGGAATCACCATATGATCGTACTCGATTATTAATGGAAATAGTGTAGTTCAATTAATTTTACATCTTCAAAAATCAATTTTTTTGTTGTAGAAGATGTAAAATTTTTATTTTTTCTAATACAGATTATCACAAAATCTTTCAATTTAATTACGCCAAGTTTTCATCCAATCGAGATATTCTTGTTGGTATGCATTGTCATTCAGCAACACAATCATCTCTTTCAATTTATCCCGGTCATATTCATAATCTGTAACAGAAAATAGTAAGAAAATATCTTTTCCTATAAGATTTCTAAAAAAGTTTTCCTGCTTTAATTTTAGTAAAACATCAATACAGGTTTGATATAGGGTTTGCTGAAACTCTTCGAATGCCTCGTCATCAACTTCTTCTTCTTCAATTGCTTCATATAGCTGATGGGATATTGTAGAAAATTCTTTGCCAAATTTGCCACCTTCATAACACCATTCAGCAGGTTCAAACTTATAATAAGTAAAATCAACCTTATCTTTTGTTGCTAAAAAGTCCTCCGTATTTGTTGATGGACATACTGTTATTGCTCCTTCATCACTGTATAAAGCAAAAGCATAAATATTTTCATTAGCATGATGAGAAACCATCTCTTGAAAAGTTTTTCGGGTTGCCGCTTCAATTTCTAGTGCTAATTTTTTAAAATCAAAATTCATAAATTAATTATTTTTTATTTCAACCTTTTCTAGTTGCTGGTTTTAAATAGACAAACTAGCTAACAATTCATTTACCTTCGCATTACCTGTATGATTAATAGCTAAAGCACTACTTTTCTCTATGTCCGGATCTCCCGGAATACTTAGATAGAAAACCATTTCTTCTATTTCATTACCATATTTCTCTACCATTTTTTGTTTGGTTTCATTCATGGCATTAGTAAACAATTGAATATTTTTTTGTCTTTCGGGCTCATAATCAAATCCCTGCTTAAACAATGGCGTAATATCATTCCGATAATGTTCGAGCAAATAGGGCGTAAAATTATTTAAACCTTTCTTCACCTTGCTTTCATCAACAGTCCAACACCATTCTGCAGCATCCCAGTCTTTATTTTTATGTAATTTTTTCAAGCTTTCTATTGTGGATACAGCCGAATAAGCAGTAATACAATCACTATCTAAAATCAAAGCAAATGCATAGATATGCTGTTTTTTCTTTTGCATCAATTGGTAGATATATTCAAAGTCATTGATAAGGGCCTTGATTAGTTTTTCTAAATGTTGCTGATGCCAATCTTCTAAATTTGAATCTTCTTCCTTAGCCGACCAGTAATAGTTGTTTTCACAAGCTTTTTCAACAAGATCAATATTGTCTTCACCAAGATTCAGTGAAAATTTAGAGGATAATAAATCTTTGATTTGTACCAGTGTTTGATTAACTTTTTCGTTGATGATATAATCACTAAGCATTTTTCCATGTTTCTGAAAATCGCTGTCTTCTGCAAAATGATTTTTTATTTTATCAAGTGAAACAACAATCTGATCAAGCTCAACAATGATTTTCAAACCCTCTTCTTCAGTCAATTGTATTTTATTGCGTTTACTCATGTTTTCTATTTTAATATTCGTGGATAAAGGCTTTCAATTCGGTTAAAAAAAAATCCAGTTTTCTTAATTCTTCAGGTATACTCTTTTTTTAGTTGATGTTCTGTAATCCTTGTTCCATCCAAGTCAAACAATCCGTTTTTATCTTTTAAAAATTTTATTATACATCCCTCTTTATTGGTGAATTCATAAATGGTTAATGTTGCGATATCTGCATTTTCAAAACAAGTTTTGAAACGAAAAACACGTTTATCATCACAGGAATATCCCTCTTGTAAATCAATTAATTTCCATGTTTCGGGATCGGC
This sequence comes from Mylabris phalerata, assembly GCA_020740385.1. Taxonomy (NCBI): domain Eukaryota; kingdom Metazoa; phylum Arthropoda; class Insecta; order Coleoptera; family Meloidae; genus Mylabris; species Mylabris phalerata. Next base: position 31,910 of record JAJEOX010000028.1, read on the forward strand.
CTTTTTAATCTGATGAAAATAATAATAAACATGCCGGCAATCTTTGGCAAACTTACCATCATTGCAGGAAACAAAGGTTTTAGAATCAGCCTCTTTTACTATTTTCACTTTACCTGTGTGGTCATAACAATAGACCTGATGTTTATCCTTTGCATAGCCTGAGGAAATTTGTGTTGTACAATCAATTGAACTTCCGTCTGAAAAATGAAAGGTTTGAGGCTTCAGATTTTTATTAAATCCATCATCACAAACTTCAAAAGTTTCAATATCGTAAGGCTGAAATTTTCCGCCCAGACACCATACAAACTGATGATCTTTTGCAAAACAATAATTTAATGCTTCAAAACTGTTTACATCTACATCTTTGAGTCTTTTATCCTGCATAAAACAATGCTGATGATCCTTTGCAAAAAGTTTGTTGAATACCTTAAAGTGTTTCGGATCAGCTTTTAATTTTGTTGTGCGCCAGTATACATTTGCTCCGTCTGTCCAATAAGAAATTCGGGATTTTGTAGCCGAATCAAAAAACAATGCTTGTTTATCAAAATCGGCGACAGTATTCAGGTCAATATGTATTAATTTAGGAGCGTGCATGTCTAATTTTAAAATCTTTATTGTTAAGTTTTAATCTAAAAATATAGTTTTACAGTAATCAATCTTAAAGCTTCCATTTTCAGAAACTACAGTTACCTCATTTTCGGTCTTTGTACCGTTACCATAATCGATAAATATACGATACACTTTATCTTTCAGCTTACTAATCTCCAACTGCTTTAATTCGCCGATATCCCCATTCCCCCTTCCAAAAAGCCACATCTCACGCTCTTCTATTGGATATATGGTAGACCATTTGGCTTTGTACTCTTTTTCGGCATTAGGATATTCTTCCTCGGTTAGATTGGATGGTCCGTATAATTCTCCTGAATCCATTATAAATTCGTAGAATCTTTTGGTGCATAGTTTCTCTTCGACGTTGTAATCTGGAAAGTACTTGATGGAATTTTTGGTTTTGAAGATACTTTTCAACCATTTTTCCTCATCGTCTGTTTGCTGTATTGTATTGGGACTTGACGAACCTACGTATTGCTCCGACGTATCAGCACTAACAACATAGTCTGTTAATTTTTGTTGTGCATTTTTTTCGCTTTGATGACATCCACTTATCAAAATAACAGACAATAAGATGTAAAAATATTTTGAACACATATAATTTGTTTAAAATTTATGATTAGCCCATATCACTTATTAATTAATCCAATTTGCCTCTTTATAGATTCTTTCTATTTTGCCTAAATCTACGTTTGGTTTTTTCCCAAAAGCTGTATAAACATTTTTTAACTTTTTGAGTTCTTTTAGTTTTTCAAATTCTTTTATATCAATTTTTAATGGGCTATTATAACTTGTTAAAACTAATTTTTCAAGATTTTTGTATCTCATTAAGCTATCTATCGAACTAAAATTGGGACAGGAAAACATTTCAATACTTTTTACATCATCAGGATTTTTCAGATTTGGAAAACTTACAAGATGACTATTATAACTGATATTGATTTCTTCCAAATTCTCCAAATTTTCTATGAAAGAATGATCTGTTAATTTGCGACAGTTATGTAAATGTAATCGCTTTAAATACGGATATTTTTTGACAAGTAAATCTTCAGATTTTATGACATTGTTAATCCTCAAAACTTTTAATTTATCATTTTTATGAGTTGAATATAAATCAATATTATTTACCCATAATTCTTTTAATTTTGTCTGAGCACCTACAAAATCGTATTGGTTTTTATTATTTAATCCGACATTAAATGTAAAAAATTCAAGTTTTGTACAATCTTGAATGGGCTCAAACGAAATTGTTTTCTTTACATAATCACCCAAACTTAATGACTTTAACTGCTTGCTTGCGCTCAGTATACTCAAATCCGTCAACTCTAATGCATAATCAGGATTTAATATAATATGCTGAACATTTGGAAGTCTATTTAAAATATCCCTTGGATTATTATTTGATGAAAAACAAATATTCGCCTTGATATTTGTATGAATAAGGGCATTTTGATTGAGCATTGCTAATAAATCATTATTTACAAAATTTTCTATTCGAACAGATATATTCTCATTGTTTTGAAATGATTTATCATTAATATTTTTTAAATCAATTTCCATTTTTTAAAGTTTGAGCAATATTAGCTAGAATAGAAAAACAAAACAATCGCTGTTATTGGCTATATTTAAGAGGTAAAGGAAAAAGTGATTTTTTTCTGATTTTCTCTATTCACAATTCTTAATGATAAAATTAAAACTATATGGGTTATTTGATAATATGAAAAAACTATTTTATAAATACTTGTTTATATATTTTTATAATAAATGCTATGTGTTTTTTGTATTTGATGATTAGAAACTCCATACGCTGTAGACAAAAATGTAAGAGAAGGAGTATAAATGGTTTCAGTAATCTGTGGAAACCCAACTAAGAATATAATTAGCCAAATAAATGACTTATTTTGATTTTTCATTTTTATAAAAATTAGATAATATAAACCCTGTAGAATGCAATAAAAGCATCTGAATAATAAAATTTAGGGTTGAAATGTGAGCTTACAATAAGGGTTTTATCAACTAATTTTTAAATAGAAAAACATCTCTTAATAAATAATTTGAGTTGGAAATATATGTTATTAAAAAGAATAAAAAAATGTAAAAGCTCTTATCAATACGAATAAGAGCTTTTAATTTACAATTTTGATGCGTTCTAAAAATCGTCTTCAATAATTTCCTGTACACGTCCAATTTGTCCATCCATCAAACGAACTTTTATACCATGATGATGATAAGGCGCAGAAGTCAATAAATCTTTCACGATACCCTCAGTCAATTCGCCAGTTCGTTGATCCTTTTTCAATACAATATTAACCAGCATACCAGGCTTTATATTTGCTCTTGTTTTACCATCCATATTACAAATATCTTAAAAAAATGGAAAAGATATTCATTTTATCGTAAATGAAATTAAAAAATACATTCATCTGGAAGGTAATAATGAAACGGGATTGAATAGAAATTTTAAATTAAATGCAGTAAATCAGGATCGTTTTTAATCCGTTCCAATTCAGTTTCGACAATATTAATTACATCTAGTTTAACCTGCTTATAATTAGCTTCAATTTGTGTTTTCATTTGATCTGTTCCATTTTCATCTTTAAATAATCGGATAGATGGAATTTGTTGGTATTTTTTAGTTTCAGAAGTTACTTTCTCTTTATCTACAATAATTTCCGAGTGAAATATTTTTTGATCAATGCGTTCATCAAAATTATCAGAAACCGCACCGACAAAAATACCTTGTGTAAGTGTTGATATTTTTGAAGCAGGAATTAAACTATCTAATTGAGTAGAAATAGAGGTTGATTTATCATTTCTGTTAATGGTTAAACTTTGGCGTTTTTGCAAAACTTTTCCAAAACGTTCTGAAAGACTTTTAGCTGTTTCACCAACGACTTGTCCACTAAATATATTTCCAACGGTATTTTGTATTACTTTCGCTTCTTTATCACCATAGTCACGAATCAATTGTGAATAATCTTGGAACCCTAAACATACAGACACTTTATTACTTCTAGCTGTAGCAATCAAGTTATCCAATCCTCTGAAATAGATCGTAGGTAATTCATCTATAATTACTGAGCTTTTCAATTGACTTTTCTTGTTAATGAGTTTTACAATTCTTGAATTATACAATCCTAAGGCGGCAGAGTAAATATTTTGACGGTCTGGGTTATTTCCTACGCATAATATCTTTGGTTCTTTTGGATTATTAATATCCAATGAAAAATCATCACCAGTCATTACCCAATAAAGTTGAGGTGAAATCATTCGGGATAAAGGAATTTTTGCCGAAGCAATTTGACCTTGCAATTGATCTTGCGCTCCTCCTTGCCATGCATCCATAAAAGGGGATAAGTAGTTTTCTAAATCAGAATATGAAGTAAGAATGGTAAATAGATCAGAATATTTTTTGTTCAATAATTCAATAGCGTGAGGAAATGTACAGTATTTACCATTCTCATAAATTTTAAGATACCAAATAATTGCAGCCAATAAAATAATTGGACTTTCAACAAAGAAATCTCCTTGTTTTTGAATCCAGCTTCTGTTGAGGTTTAACATGATGGTATAGGCTGCTTCATAAGCATCGGAAATATCTGTCATAAACTCTGGATTCAAAGGATTACAACGATGACTTTTGCTTGGATCATCAAAATTAATGATATAAAACTTTGGTTTTACATTATATTTAAATTGATGTTTTAATAAATGATTGTAGGCTATCAGTGAGAGATCATCAAATTTAAAATCATAGATATACATAGAAAAACCTTTTTCAATATGTTGTTTAATGTAATTATTTACCACGGCGTAAGACTTTCCAGAACCAGGCGTTCCTAATACAATTGTTGCACGAAATGGATTGACAATATTAATCCATCCTTTATTCCATTTCCCTTTGTAATAAAATTTGGTTGGAAGATTAACAGAATATTCATTTTCCATCAATTTCGTTTCTTGTAAAAAGCTTTCATTTTCATTGTTAAAAACGTCATTCATCAAGTTGATTCGAAGTAAACGATTCATCCAAACTCCTGCAACCATAATAGCGATATAACCTAAACTTGATGATAAAAAATACAAAAATGTTGAAATTGGTTGAGGTAATTTTAAGAATGGATAATTAAAGAAAAACAATAGGATCCCAATGACTAAAACAATTATTATTTTAGTCCAACTTATTTTTTCATTTTTAACGCCTTTTGTACCTAAACAGCTTAATCCAAGTAGTAAAATAGAGAAAAGTTTAGTGTAAATTCCTTTTGAAAATAATCCAGCTGTTCGATTGAAATTAATTAGTATTTTATTGATAATTTCAAGTGTCCATCCATTGTCTAAAAAGAATTTATAACAAAACCAATACAAATGCATCAACTCTATAATGATGCTTACAGCTCGCATAAATCCCATTATTTTTGCTAAACCTCTTAAATCGTCTTCTCCTTGCATTTTAGAATCTTATAATTTGAAGATTAAATTATTTACTTGTAATTAAATAGGTTTAGACTTGGAAGTTATTGGCTAAATAAGGCTTGATCTGATCAAATGAATCATTGATTTCGTTTCCTTTTTCTTTTTCTTTTTTTCATCAAATCATTATTTAATTCAAAATTGTCAAATTCTTCATGCTGAGCATGAGGAATTAAACTTCCAAAAATTTCAAGTAGATTTCCTCGCTCCTTATGTTCGTCTAGGAAATTGAACAAATGGTGTTGTTCTTTTTCAATTGGAAGAGTTAGTTTTTTATTCAATTTTATTGAAGAGTTGTCTTCAGTAGTTGAATTATTATTCTGTATACTATCATTCTTCCAAGATTCATGGAAAGAATTGGCAGAAAATTCTTTTCCCAAACGTGAACCATTCCAAACTGTTTTAGAATGATGATCGATGAAGGTCATTCCATATATTCGATTTTTAGGATTCTTGCGGATAATTACATTAATATTTTGTTTAGCTAATAGATTTTTAAAAGTCAGTTCATTAATAGAAGTTTGTAAAGCATTTGTGATTACATATTTTAAAAAGACTCTACTTGGATGATTTTTTAATTGGTGTTTATTATTTTTTTCAAAATGTTTTTCTAAAGCTGATAATCCTGTATTTTTTCCAAAAAGCGATGATTTAAACGGTAATCTAAGTTTCTCTCTTTTATTGTTGAGAACAAAATAGATTAATCCTTTAAGGATTTTACCATTTATTTCTCCTTCCACTTTTTCAGCTGTAATATTAAATAAAGAGAGTAATGCATTGTATTCTGCAAACGACTGAAAACAATAATGATTTGGAAGATGTCGGACTATTGAAGCAATTTGACTTTTTATTTCTCCATTTTGATAGTTGACTGGTTGAAAAATCGAATGATTCTGTTTGTTTTCTGTAGAAATAGCAGGAATTAATCCAAACTTTTGTTCTAATTCTCTACATACATTCATAGAACGTCTTTTCTCAAATTTATCTGAAATTTTCTTTCCATTTTCATCCACACAAACCGAAACGATATGGATATGACTTCGTCCTGTGTCAGTATGTTTAAAAAACAACATATGGTTGATTTCCATATCCCATTTCTTGCATGTAATAAACTGCAATATCTTGAAATTGTTTATCATTAAGTTCATTTTTAGGATTTGGATTAAGTGAAATATGTAACGTATGTTTTTCAGTATTACGATTAGCAATTAAATATGGAGCAAATGATAGAGCAAATTGATTAACAGAATATTGTTCATTTGGTGTTTCAATCATTTTATTGATCATTAAAATTTGACCTTTTTCTTTTTCAACTTTCAAATGATTGTAAGCTAATGCCCCATACAAATTATGACTTCTTCCAATTTTTGCAATCATTTTAAATTATTTTTCAAGTGTTTTGATTCAAATTCTTCTGTTATTTTGATAATTTTTTGACATAATAAAGCCATTTTAATTGTTTCTTTTTCTAATTTATACAGAAAAACTGCAGCTTTTTTCTCAGAAAAATGGCTGTATAACATTTTCACTACCTGATTATAGTTTACACCAATTGCCCGAAATTGACTGTGAAAAGAAGTTAATCGCATATAAAAATCAATGTTTCCTTTGTCAATTTTGATTGTTTTTATTTCTTTATTAAACAAAATTGAAACGATAAATTTCGCTTTATTGGGCATTCCAGATGCTTCAAATAATGATAAAAGTTTAGCATTTTCTTCTTCATTTAATCGAAAAACATGACGATGAATACTTGGATTCGTTTTAGGAATTCGTCCACCTTTGTTTTGTTTTTTGTGATTGTTTTCACTCTTCATATCATCCATTTTTAATTTATACAAAATCCTGACTTCGGAAGATTTTCTAGCCTCGCAGAGCAAGTTGTTTTGAGGCACGAAATTCATTTCGAGTGCCTCAAAACACAACTTGCAATGTTCTAATGAACATAAAAATTCGTTGATTAAAACGAATTAATTTGAAATAGAATCAATAGGTTTCTAAAACCAACTTATACACGTTCACTTTATCTAATAAGTCAGAACAAAAATTGTTATTCATAATTATTGAACAAAGTAAACAGTTGTTTGAAAGATGTTTATTATAAGTTATTTAGACAAATTCTGCCATTGAAAGCCAAGTCATTCCAACTTGAATTGATTAACTATTTAACGCTATTTATTTGTACTCACAAATGGATGTAAAAAAGTATGTAGATAGGAATCTCATTATGTAAATATAAATTGACTTACAGATATAAGTAAATAGTTACATACTCATTTTGTTACTCAAATATGTTGTGACGTATGTACATAAATAAATACAAAAGTGATTAAGTATTTAATGACATAAACATGTATCCATAGATGTTTTTACATAGGCATACATGCTCATAAATAAGTATCTACTTGTTTATTAGAGTATGTAAAATTTAAGTAGCTAAATAAATATTACGATTAAATACAATAAATCATGAAAGAAAAAAAACAAACATTTTTCATTGCTTTTTCATCACAAAAAGGTGGTATTGGAAAAAGCACATTTACAACACTTATAGCAAGTCAACTTCATTACCGTTTAGGCTACAATGTTGTAGTTTTTGACACAGATTTTCCACAACATAGTTTGATCAAGATGAAGGAAAGAGATCTTAAAATGGTAATGAAAAATGAAACATTGAAAAAACAGGCTTACCATCAATTTACAACAATCAATAAAAAAGCCTATGAGATTATTCAACATAAACCAGATCATGTATTAGAAGCTGCACATGAATATATTAACAAATCCTCAATTCCAATTGATGTTGTATTATTTGACTTACCAGGAAACCGTTAATACTTCAGGAATTTTAAATACGTTAGCAGGAATGCATCATATTTTTACTCCAATAAGAACAGATCGTGTTGTAATGGAAAGTACTCTTGTTTTTTCTCAAATACTGAATGATGTGATTATGAAGCAAAGTCAAGCTTCTATTAAAACCTTGAATCTGTTTTGGAACCAAGTTGATGGTAGAGAAAGTACGCAATTGTACGATTTATATAATAAGCTTATTGATCAACTGGGTTTAAGCTTGATGAAAAGTAAAATTAAGAACAATGCTCGATTTTGTAAAGAAAGTGAAGAAAATAGTAAACACGTTTTTCGTTCAACATTGATGCCTCCAGATTTAAGATTGATGAAAGATAGTCAATTGGATAATTTTATCATTGAGTTTTTGAAAATAATTGAATTATAGTAATATGGATCAAGAAAATAAAAAACAAATACCACCTAAAATTGACGAAGATTTAATGATGAAAATAATGGTGAATGGCGTTTAAAAAGGAAGGTTTGGAGATTCCACCTGAAACGAATGTTCAAGTTGATAAGAAAGAAATTTCTAAACAAATGAATCAAGACCGTAAAGTTGTTAAAGATAAAGTTCAGAAAAACAGAAACGTTGAGGTGAATTATGAAAGTATCTTTTTAATAAAATCGGATACCAATGCTCGTGATGGAAAAACTGTTTATATCAGACCAGCTTTTCATGAAAAACTAACACGAATTATTCAAGTTATAGGAGAAGATAAAATTTCAATTTATGCTTATTTAGATAATTTATTAGCACATCATTTTGATGAATTTGGAGAGCAAATTACTAAAAGCTATAATGATAAATACAAACCGATTTAAAATAGTTTTATGGAAATATTGATATTAATATGCTTAATGATTGTTTATTGCTTTACTAATCTATGACAAACTACCATTACAAAGAACTCAATCATCAAAAGATAAAAAAAATAGTATTAATTTACCCGATATAATAGGGGAGTCAAAACAAATTCGAAACCTTCAAATGTCAAATACGTCCAATGAAAGACAAGTTGAGGTAGGAATTATAAATCCGCATAATTTAGACATAGAATTAGATGAGAATGAAATTATTCCTCATCAAAATTCTAAAGAAGAATTGGATGAAGATTCCAGTAATGTACATGATTTTGAAGAAGAGGAAGAAGAATGGAAAAGGTATGGAATTAGAAACAATAATGATGGTTTTGCCCAAGGGGTTACCTTCGAAGAACTTAGTCAAGTGGAAAGATTTTTAGAAAAAAAATGAGAAAGAACTTTCTAAAATTGATACTACAGTAACTATTGTTCAGAAAATAAATGGAACCGAATTATTCAGTTTATTAGAAAATTCAATTGAAAATGCGACTTCGAATATTGCAAAATTATTGGATAGTAGCATTTCATCTGAATCAAATTCCAATTCTTCTATTTTAAAGAAAAGTCTTGATGATTTTGATATTGGGGAGTTTGTGTGAGTAAAATAAACCTCATAGGTATTTATTTTATAAAAAATATTTAGTATTTAAATCTATTATCGTAATATTGCAATATAATAATGATTGATATGGGAATTACGAAAACAGAAATATTTACAGACGAGCAAAACAAGTTAGCAATGCTTTTCAAAGTATTGGGACATCCTGCTCGAATTGCAATTTTGTACTATATTATTAATCAAAAAGCGTGTATTTGTAATGACTTGGTAGAGGAACTAGGTTTAGCACAAGCAACTATTTCACAACATTTGAAAGAGTTAAAAAACATTGGAATCATACAAGGAACAATTGAAGGTAAATCAGTTTGTTATTGTATCGATGAAAAAAAATGGAATGAAATTCAGGTTTATTTCAATCAATTTTTTAATCAAGATGTGAATGTAAAAGAATGTTGTTAATAGCATTTTTACAGGTAAATACATCGTTATATCGCAATATTACATACTAAAATTTTAATAAAAATAATAAAATTATGAAACTTTCGGAAATTAAAACAATTTTACCAACGTTAGAAAATGTAGTGTTTCAATTAGAAGATGGAACCTTTATTCCAGAACATTTTCACGTAACAGAAGTTGGGCAAATCAATAAAAATTTTATTGATTGTGGTGGAACAATTCGAAATGAAAAAGTAGTTAATTTTCAATTATGGAATGCTGATGACTACGAACATTGTTTGAAACCAAACAAATTATTAAGCATTATAGAACTTTCAGAAAAACATTTAGGAATCGAAGATGTGGAAATTGAAGTGGAATATCAAGCGGGAACAATCGGTAAATATGATTTGGAATTTAACGGAGAAAACTTCGTTTTGAAGAATAAATTAACAGCTTGTTTGGCTGAAGATGCTTGTGGAATTCCATCCCAAAAACCTAAAATCCAATTGACGCAATTAAATTCAAACGCCAATACCTGCACTCCAGGTGGTGGATGTTGTTAATTAGAAAATATTTTTCAGATGTTTACAGAATTAAAAGAATTCCTTTTTAAACTTCAAAATTTTGATGATATTTCTACCGAAAGAAAGGCTGTTTTGCAGCCTTTGGTAGATTATATTCAGCAAAAAGTTAATGATAATCAGGGGGTAAATCTCAATTTTATTTGCACGCATAACTCTCGTCGTAGTCATTTATCACAAGTTTGGGCGAAAGTTGCATCGTCGTTTTATGACATCAAGAATATGCAATGTTATTCGGGAGGAACTGAAGAAACGGCTTTATTTCCTAAAGTTGTAGAAACTTTAACCAATCAAGGTTTACATATTTTCAAAATTGCAGAGAGGGATAATCCAATTTATGCTATTAAGTTTGATGAGAATTCGTTGCCAATCATTGGATTTTCTAAAAGATATGATCATGATTTTAATCCAATTTCAAAATTTGCAGCTATAATGACTTGTTCGCAAGCGGATCACGGATGTCCGTTTATAGCTGGTGCTGAAAAAAGAATTCCGATTACTTATGAAGACCCTAAAATTTCGGATAATACGCCTGAACAAATCGAAATTTATCAACAACGAAGTACAGAAATTGCAATAGAAATGATGTATGTTTTCTCGCAAATAAAATCTTAAATAATGCAACCAAAACTAAATTTTTTAGACAGATATCTTACGCTTTGGATTTTTCTGGCAATGGCTCTTGGCGTAGGAATTGGTACAGTTTTTCCAAATATATCGGAAGACATTAATAGTTTGAGTATAGGAACAACCAATATTCCTTTGGCAATAGGGTTAATATTAATGATGTATCCGCCATTGGCAAAGGTTGATTTTTCGCTATTGCCTTCCGCTTTTAAAGATAAAAAAGTAGTTGGGATATCACTATTTCTCAATTGGTTTGTCGGTACTTTTTTAATGTTCGGTTTAGCTGTTCTTTTTCTAAGAAACGAACCCGATTATATGGCAGGTTTAATCTTAATTGGCTTAGCAAGATGCATTGCAATGGTCATTGTTTGGAGTGATTTAGCAAAAGCCAATAGAGAATACACGGCAATGTTAGTTACTCTAAATAGTATATTTCAGATACTTTCGTACGGTTTTTTAGTTTGGTTATTTATTAATATTTTACCAAGTAAATTAGGTTTAGCAAATTTTAATGTTTCAGTTTCAATGAAAGCTGTTACTGAAGGTGTGCTAATTTATTTAGGAATTCCATTTTTAGTGGGATTTGTAAGCCGTTATTTTTTGATGAAATCTAAAGGAAAAGAATGGTACAATCGCAAATTTATTCCCACAATTTCTCCCATTACATTGTATGCTTTATTGTTCACAATTGTTTTGATGTTTAGTTTAAAAGGAAATAAAATATTAGAATTACCAATGGATGTAATTAAAGTAGCGATTCCTCTAATTATTTATTTTGTATTGATGTTTTTTGTAAGTTTTTTTATCAATAAATGGTTAAAAATTCCTTACGATAAAAATGCTTCAATCGCTTTTACTGCTACAGGAAATAATTTTGAATTAGCAATAGCGGTTTCAATTGCCGTATTTGGTCTACACTCTTCACAAGCATTTGTGGGTGTTATCGGTCCTTTGGTCGAAGTACCAGTGTTGATATTGTTAGTGAAAGCAAGTTTATGTCTAAAGAATAGATATTATTAATAAAAGAGACTGTCTTATATAAGACAGTCTCTTTTATTTTTTATTGATCCAATACTTACATCTATTATGCAAATTTAATACACAATTTTAATATTGTAATACCATTTATTTCCAAGCACTTCCATCAACTGTCATTCCAACTTTCTATATCCATTTTCAGAACATCTTTGTTTTTGAAAGTTCACATCGAGTGAATATAAAAACAAAGAATTTCAATTATGGTAAAACAAAACAACAAATTATTTCTGACAGCAATTATTTTCCTCTCAGGAATTATAATCTTCGCTCAAGGTAATGGATCAGCTGGTATAAATGAAGCCACTCAAATGGTAACCTCTTATTTTGATCCAGCGACAAAGCTCATTTACGCAATAGGTGCAGTGGTAGGACTTATTGGAGGTGTCAAAGTCTACAACAAATTTAGTAATGGCGATCCTGATACAAGTAAAACAGCTGCTTCATGGTTTGGAGCCTGTATTTTCTTAATTGTAGCTGCAACTATTCTACGTTCATTTTTCCTTTAAAACTGTTGGTATGAAAAACTACAACATTAACAAAGGAATTGGAAGAACCGTAGAATTCAAAGGACTCAAAGCGCAGTATCTTTTCATTTTTGCAGGTGGACTTTTAGGTGTTTTACTTTTGGTTATGATTTTATACATGGCAAATGTAAATTCTTATATCTGCTTAACAGTTGGGATTACCTTGGGCTTGGTGATAACATGGCAAACCTTTCGACTAAACAAAAAGTATGGTGAATATGGATTAATGAAACGTGGAGCAAATCAAAAACATCCTCAATTCATTATTTGTCGTAAAGCAGTAAAACGTTATTTGATGTTTAATTCAAAACGTTTGGTACAATGAGAAATAAATCACGAATCACCACACTTGAGAATAAATTCCCTTTATTAACAGTTGAAAACAATTGCATCATTTCAAAAGATGCTGATATCACGGTTTGTTTTGGAGTAAAATTGCCAGAATTGTTTACAGTTGCGTCACCAGAATACGAAACAATTCATTCTGCTTGGCACAAAGCAATTAAAACTTTGCCCGATTTTACCATTGTTCACAAACAAGATTGGTACATCAAGGAAACTTACAGACCTAATTTGAGTGAAGAAGATCAAAGTTTTTTATCTAAATCATTTCAACGTCATTTCAGTGAACGACCATTTCTCAATCATTATTGCTATTTGTTTTTGACCAAAACAACCAAAGAACAAATGCGAATGCAGAGCAATTTTAGTTCATTGTGTAAAGGTATTTTAATTCCAAAAGAGATTCGCGATAAAGAAGTGGTACATCATTTTATGGAAGCTGTTTCGCAATTTGAACGAATTCTTAATGACAGTGGACTTATTCAGTTGAGAAGATTGAAGGAAGATGAAATCATCGGAACGGATGATAAACAAGGACTTTTAGAAAACTATCTAACGCTTTCAAAAGAAACTGATGTTTCCATGCAAGATATTGCATTAGGTACTGAAGAAGTTCGAGTAGGTAATAAAAGATTGAGTTTACATACTTTGTCTGATACGGATGATTTACCAAGTTCGGTTTCAGCAGATGTTCGATTTGAAAAACTATCAACTGATCGAAGTGATTGTCGTTTATCGTTTGCTTCTCCGGTAGGTTTGCTTCTTAATTGTAATCACATTTACAATCAATATTTGTTTTTGGATAACAGTGATGATAATCTTCAAAAATTTGAAAAGTCAGCTCGAAATATGCACTCACTGGCTCGTTATAGTCGTGCTAATCAAATCAACAAAGAATGGATTGAAAACTATTTGAATGAAGCGCACAGCTTTGGACTTTCTTCAATACGGGCACATTTTAATGTAATGGCGTGGTCAGAAGATCCGAACGAATTGAAGCAATTAAAAAACGATTGTGGAAGTGCTTTGGCACTCATGGAATGTAAACCACGCCACAATACGACTGACGTAGCGACTTTATTTTGGTCTGCAATTCCTGGAAATGCAGGAGACTTTCCAAGTGAAGAAAGTTTTTACACGTTTATTGAACCTGCCTTATGCTTTTTCACTGAAGAAACCAATTACCATAATTCACCTTCACCATTTGGAATAAAGATGGTGGATCGATTAACAGGAAAACCTATTCATTTGGATATTTCTGATTTACCAATGAAAAAAGGAATCATTACCAATCGGAACAAATTCATTTTAGGACCATCAGGAAGTGGAAAATCATTTTTTACGAATCACATGGTTCGTCAGTATTATGAACAAGGTGCTCATGTTTTATTGGTCGATACTGGAAATTCTTATCAAGGATTGTGTGAATTGATTAAAGGAAAAACGAAAGGAGAAGATGGTGTTTATTTTCACTTATACAGAAGATAATCCAATTGCTTTTAATCCTTTTTATACCGATGATGGTGTGTTGATATTGAAAAAAGAGAAAGCATAAAAACCTTAATTCTTACACTTTGGAAACGTGATGATGAACCGCCTACTAGAGCAGAAGAAGTAGCTCTTTCCAATGCAGTGAGTGGTTATATTGAACTTATTAAAAAAGAAAATATCTTCCCATCATTCAATGGTTTCTATGACTATGTAAAAGGAGATTATCGTAATGTATTAGTTCAAAAACAAGTCCGTGAAAAGGACTTTGATATTGCTAATTTTCTCAATGTTTTAGAACCTTATTACAAAGGAGGCGAATATGATTATCTGCTCAATTCAGATAAAGAATTGGACTTACTTTCTAAACGATTTATTGTATTTGAGATTGATGCTATTAAGGATCATAAAATACTTTTTCCAATAGTCACTATCATCATTATGGAAGTTTTCATTAACAAGATGAGACGACTAAAAGGAATTCGAAAACTTATTTTGATTGAAGAAGCTTGGAAAGCAATTGCAAAAGAAGGTATGGCAGAATACATTAAATACCTTTTTAAAACGGTTAGAAAATTCTTTGGAGAAGCTATCGTCGTAACCCAAGAAGTCGATGATATTATTCAATCACCTATTGTAAAAGAAAGTATCATCAACAATTCCGATTGTAAAATCCTTTTAGATCAACGCAAATACATGAACAAGTTTGATGAAATACAGGCAATGCTTGGATTGACAGACAAAGAAAAAGCACAAATTCTTTCAATTAATATGAACAATGATCCAAAACGGTTGTACAAAGAAGTTTGGATAGGACTAGGTGGAACTCATTCTGCTGTATATGCTACGGAAGTAAGCACCGAAGAATATTTGGCTTATACCACAGAAGAAACCGAAAAAATGGAAGTCATGAAATTGGCTTCTGAACTCAATGACAATATCGAACTAGCTATTAAGCATATTGCTATGCAAAAACGAGAAAATTAACACTATAACAATTAATCTAAAAAATATTAAAAATGAACGTATTCAATCAATCACACATCAATCAAGTTAAACTGGTTTTGTGTAAAAAAGTATTTATGATGTGTATCCTGTTTATTTTATCAGGAACATATGCAGCCAAAGCTCAATTTGTGGTAACTGATCCAACCAATTTAGCTTCAGGAATTCTTAATTCAGCCAATGAAATTGTTCAAACTTCTTCAACCGTTAGTAATGTGGTCAAAAACTTCAATGAAGTTAAGAAAGTATATGAACAAGGAAAGGAATATTACGACAAGCTAAAAGCAGTCAACAATCTTGTGAAAGATGCTCGTAAAGTACAGCAAACAGTCCTTTTAATTGGAGATGTATCTGAAATGTATGTGCACAATTTTGGAAAAATGATGAATGATCCAAATTTTTCTCCAAAAGAATTAGTTGCTATAGGAAATGGTTATGCCGTATTGTTAAATGAAAGTACAGAACTTCTGAAAGAACTCAAACAAATTGTCAGTGTTTCCAATTTATCATTGAATGATAAAGAAAGAATGGACATCATTGACCGAGTTTACAAAGAAGTTAAAGAATACCACAATTTGGTTCGCTACTACACGAACAAAAATATTTCCGTGAGTTATTTAAGAGCCAAAAAGAAAAACGATGCTAAAAGAGTGCTTGACTTATATGGAACTTCAACCCAAAAATATTGGTAATCATGCAAGCCGATAATTTACACGAAGTACTCAGAAGTTTATACGATGAGATGATGCCACTTGCTGCTGATATGGCAGCAGTAGCAAAAGGATTAGCTGGATTAGGTGCACTTTTTTATGTTGCCATCAAAGTATGGCAAACCATTAGTCGAGCAGAACCAATTGATTTATATCCATTGCTACGACCTTTTGCATTAGGAATTTGCATTATGTTTTTTCCAACATTGGTTTTAGGAACACTTAATTCAGTTTTGCGTCCAGTTGTTACAGGTACTCATTCCATTTTAGAAAGTCAAGTCATTGATATGAAGAAATTGCAAGAGCAAAAAGACATTCTTGAATACGAAGCAATTGTGCGAAATCCAGAAACAGCCTTTTTAATTTCTGATGAAGAATTTGATAAAAAATTAGATGAATTAGGATGGTCAGCCTCTGATATTGGAGCAATGGCTGCTATGTATATGGATCGAACAACTTATCAAATCAGTAAAGCATTTAAAGATTGGTTCCGAAATTTTCTGGAAATATTGTTTCAAGCATCTGCATTAGTGATCGATACGATACGAACCTTTTTTCTCATCGTGCTTTCCATACTCGGACCAATAGCTTTTGCAATTTCAATTTGGGATGGATTTCAAATTACACTCAATCAATGGTTAAGAAGATACATTAGTGTTTATCTGTGGTTACCTGTTTCTGATTTATTCAGTTCAATGCTCGCACGAATACAAACCTTGATTTTAGAACGCGATATTGAAATGCTCGCTGACCCAAGTTTTATTCCTGATAGTTCAAATTCGATTTACATCATTTTTATGATTATAGGCATCATCGGATACTTTACTATTCCAACCGTCACAAGTTGGGTAATTCAAGCAGGAGGGGCAGGAAACTTTATGCGAAATGTAACCAAAACAGCCGAAACAGCTGGAAATATTGCAAGTGCTGGAGCAGGTTCTGTTACTGGAAATATCAGTGGTCAATTACTTAAATAATGTTCAATTAAATTCAACGAATATGGAATTCAAAACATTACGAAATATAGAAAATAGTTTCAAACAAATTAGGTTGTATGCCATGATATTTAGTCTTTTTTGTTGTGGAGTGGTAGGATTTGCCCTTTGGCAATCCTATCAATTTGCAGAAAAACAACGTCAGAAAATATATGTATTAGACCAAGGGAAATCATTAATGTTAGCCTTATCTCAAGATATCAATTTAAATCGTCCCGTTGAAGCGCGTGAGCATATCAGACGGTTTCATGAACTCTTTTTTACGCTATCACCTGATAAAAATGCCATTGAAAGTAATATAAAAAGAGCCTTTTTTCTCGCTGATAAAAGTGCATTTGATTATTACAATGATTTAGCTGAAAAAGGGTTTTACAACCGAATTATTTCTGGAAATGTACAACAAAGAATAGAAGTTGATAGTGTTGTGAGCAATTTCAACAACTATCCGTATGCTGTAAAAACATATGCCAAACAATACATTATTCGCTCGAGTAATGTAACCAAACGGCAATTGATTACCTCTTGTTTGTTGCTTAATTCAGTACGATCTGATAACAATCCGCAAGGTTTTAATATTGAAAAATTTGAAGTATTAGAAAATCATGACATCGAAGTTGTAGAACGCTAAATTATATGAAGATGAAAAATTTAAAATTAAAACTTAGAAACTACCTCAAGAACTTAGATAAAAACTGGCAAATGTTGACCTTAGAGAAACAACACCAGTATCTCTTAACTTTTTTCTTAGGCTATGGATTATTGAATACAGCTGTCTTTATAAAAATCGGTTACGATGTGGTAACAACAAATAAAAAACTTCAGATAGAACACATTCAACAACCTTTTCAAAAAAGTAAAAAATTGAAAATCCAATTGGATTCACTAATAACTATTTATAAAAACGATTGGTATGAAGGAGAATAATGAAAATCAAGTTAGATTATTGGTTGGAAAGGAAGCACAAACCAAGAATGATACTTTCCAAAGTTCAACAGAAGATCAAAAGAATTTGCTAACAAAATCTAAGAAACCGCTCATTTTTAGTTTAATGATTGTTGCCTGTTTAGGTTGTTTGTATATGATTTTTCGTCCATTAGAAAATACAACTGAACTTGATAAAAATGGTCTAAACGGAGCACTTCCACCAGGAACAGATGCAGGGATGCCACTAGACAAAGGAAAAGCTTATGAGCAAGAAATGTTGGCGATTAAAAGCCAAGAAAAACAACAAGCCTTGACGACTCTTTCAGATTATTTGAACCAGGAAAGTGAAAATAGTTTGATGAATAAGCAAAATGAATTGCAAAATTATCAAACAAGTGATAAAAATTATGGAGGAGAAAATAGCCATCAAACGTTGAATAGTTACCGAAATATGCAATCGGAATTAAGTTCATTTCATCAACCGAATCGTTCAGAAACAACAGATTTACGAAAGCAAATTTCAGAATTGAAAGCTCAATTATCTCAGAAAGATATTCCTCAACCGATCACTATGAACGATCAGATTGAATTAATGGAAAAGTCCTATCAATTGGCAGCGAAATATCTTCCAGTAAATAGTCAACAAGAACAAAATTCTATTCCAAAGGTTTCTGAACATGAATCAAAAGTTGAAGTGGTATCAAAACAAGAGAAAGATTACATTATTCCAATTCGATCAGCAAAGAAAAATCCTGTTTCGAGTTTGTTTCGAGAAGTTGAAGATCATTCACTATTGATTGAAAATAGAGAATTTACAACCGTCGGTCGAACGTATGAAACAGCGCAATCTAAAAATACTATAAAGGCATGTGTACACGAAACACAAACTATAAAAGGTGATGCAATAGTTCGTTTACGATTATTGGAGTCTGCTCAAACTTCACAACATTTTTTACCAAAGGGAACAATTATTTCAGCTCAAGCTAAATTATCAAATGGTCGTTTGATGCTAAAAATCACTTCAATCGAAATTAATGAATCTGTTATTCCTGTCGAACTGAATGTTTTTGATTTAGATGGTCAACAAGGATTAAGCATTTCTGATTCACAAGAAATAAATGCATTAACTGAAATGGTAGCTAATATGAGTCAAACGTCCGGAGCAAGTATAATGATGACACAATCGGCAGGACAGCAACTTGCATCCGATTTAGGTCGAGGCGTAGTTCAGGGCGCGTCGGGTTATTTTTCTAAGAAAATAAGAACACCGAAAGTTACACTCAAAGCAGGATTACAGGTCTTACTTGTTCCTAAAAAGTAAAATGATTTGAAAATTTTAAACAAAAAAAAATGAAAATTAATTACAAACATATCTTATTTCTGATTCTAATTCTTGGAGTCAATCAACTCCTTTTTGCACAAGATAGTGTACAGTCTGCATTGAAATTAGGTAAAATAGAACCTTATTTGATGAATGTTACCTATGATAAGACATCTCATTTAATCTTTTCATCCAACATTCGATACGTCGATTTAGGCAGTGATTTTATCATCGCTGAAAAAGCAAATGATGCTGAAAATGTATTGCGAATCAAAGCTGCTGTAAAAGATTTTGAATCCGAAACTAATTTTTCAGTCATTACAAATGATGGAAAATTTTACAATTTCAATGTGTATTATAGTCCGTATCCTGAAAATTTAAGTTACAATCTTTCTACGATGGAAAAGGAGCTGAATAAAGTGGAAGCTAATAAAATTCTTTTCAATGAATTAGGTAGTCAACCTGCATCATTAACCGATTTGATCATGGAAACCATTTATCAAAACAATAAATCCATCATCAAAAATATTGGGGCTGCGAAATTTGGCATCCAATTTATTTTAAAAGGATTGTACAATCATGAAGGCAAGCATTACTTCCATTTAGAATTGAAAAATCGAAGCAATGTCCCATTTGATATAGATTTTATTCATTTCAAGATTGCAGAGAAAAAATTAGCCAAACGATCGGTTATTCAACATCAAATCTTGAAACCGCTTAGAAATTATCTATCATTGGATTCGATTAAAGGTAAATCAATTGGACGAAATGTGTTCTTATTGGATCAATTTACACTTGCTGAAGGTCATGTTTTATTCATCGAAATATTTGAGAAAAATGGAGGTAGACATCAAACCTTACAAGTTGAAAATTCCGACTTAATTCATGCGCAATTAATTGACGAAATGCAGTTGAAATTTTAAACAATTGATCATGATTAAAAAATATATTTTGAAAGTATTCTATCTTTTTATTGGATTATCAAGTGTAAATGCTCAGCGAATGATTCCGAAAAAGAAAGGAGTAGAAATTGGTTACAGTCAATTATCTAATGCTAAAATCGGGAATGATTATGCAATGAATTTAGGTTTGATAATAAACGGTAAAAATGGAAATTATCAACTTTGGAATTTTGAATATTCACATCAGTATTTCACTTATAACACTACTCTAATCCCACATGAAACCTACACCATTGAGGGTGGAAATAGTTTCTTTTTATTGGGAGATAATCGACGAATGATTAGTCTAAATCTTGCTTTAACCGCTGTTGTTGGCTATGAAACCATTAATCATGGAGAATCGAAGCTCAATGATGGCGCTATCATTCTGAATGAAAACAATTTTATTTATGGAGCAGGTTCACGGCTAACTTTTGAAACTTATTTTACGGATAAGTTTGTTTTTATTCTAAAAGGGCAGATGAAGTTGGTCTGGGGAACAGACGTTGAACAATTACGACCATCTGTAGGAATAGGAATGCGATTTAACTTTTAAAACATTTAATATGAAAAATAATACATTCACTTATACAATCCGAATCGTTATCGCTTTTTTTGTGCAGTATTTACTTCGGATGTAACAATGACAACGAATTGGATATTCAACAAAACTTTCCTTTTGAAATACACATAATGCCTGTTCCAAAAGAAATAAAAGTAGGACAAAAAGTTGAGATTCGCTTTACAATTGTTCCAACAGGAAATTATAAAAATCGACACTATCAATTACATTATTTCCAGTTTGATGGAGAAGGAATTCTTCAATATGATAACGAAGAACCTTATCATCCAAATGATTTGTACGAGCTGCCCAAAGAACAATTTAGGTTATATTACACATCAAAATCATCCGTTTCACAATCTTTTGATGTATGGATTTCGGATAATTTCGGAAACGAAAAGCAAGTCAGTTTTCAGTTTAATAGCCGTGATAAAAGCTAAAATAATCAACTTTAACAAGTTGTTTTCGATTAAGAAAATAACTCGTTTAGATTGTAATAAAATTGAAAACCTAAACCAATAATTAAAGTATATTTGAACAATTAACAAAATGAATGATGACGATAAATTATGATGTTGTAAGAATTGGTAAACCTCGTAAAGACAGCAATGCAGAGCGGATTCTCCATCAAAATGTAAAATTTTTAAAGTTTGATATTGAATGTTTTTTAGAGAATTTGGAATTAAATGATTCTCATATTATTCCAATCACAATCGTGATTCCAGCTCGTGGATATAATGTACTTTTTGATGTACGAGATATTCACCATAAAGAAGTTCGATCTGCTTTGAGTAAACAATTTAAATCCCGATTATTTGACCGAAATCGAAGTATTTTAATAGATCATCTCGATAATCAAATTGTATAAGAAACAATCTTTCGGATAATGAATATCCGACGCAAAAAATCCGCAATCGCTTAGATAAAACATCGTTTTTCTAAGTGATTGTTTCTATTTTAAGGCAAAAATGTGTTTCAGAATGAAGTGAAGAATTGCATTTTTGATTCCCTATTTTTAACCATTCGGATAGCGAATATCCGACGTAAAACCCTGCAATGGCTTTGATAAAACAACCTTTATCAATGTGATTGTATCCTTTTTTAGCAAAAATACGTTTCTAAATGCAATGAGGAATTGTATTTTTGCCGCCCGATTTTTAATCAGAATAATCAAAAAAAAATTATGATTTTTAAAGCCACCGCCTATCTAGGCGGTGACCAAAATTTGATTAATTAAAATGCAGTATTTCTGCACCATGTTGTACAAAATCAGTACACAATTCGAATGCCTTTTGTGATTTTATTTGAGCTGTTCCACCCAAAACAATACTTTGTAATTTGGCTTCATCATTTTTATAATTGCGTACATTTTGAAAGTAACCCGTTACCGCATTGTAAGCCCCGTACAAAGTTCCTTTTGTCGTGTCCATTTGCTGGGTATCGCTTAACATAGCGTAACTAAACGAATCCTCAACCGTGTTTTTAAAAAGTGTTGAAACTTCATCTTCTGCACCTTTTTTAAGTAAATCCAATGTTTCTTTGTTAGGACAAAGAGCCAATTGTATTAATTTTTTCACTTCTTGGTCTGTTACTCTAACTTTTGTCCAATTGTTGAAAATATTTTCTAATTGAGTACTTAATGTATTGGCTAATCCCATAATCTTGTGGGCATTTTCAATACGTTGTTTTGCTCCCGAAGTGTGTTTAATTCTGACAACGTTTGTCATATTTCGAAGTGAAGCATTTAGGGTATTTTGGCAAACGATACGAATTGGAGTAAATGCGGCTGTAATACTTCCACTACCATCGTGTGAAGTAGTCAGAAAAATATATTTTTCTGTTACGTCATCGCCATTTCCTACACGAATATAATCGGGTAATTTAGCCGTAATAAAAATACGTTCTCCCTTTCCTAATGCTCCCGCAGTTTCATATAATATTCCTTCGTCACCGCCTACAATAGCATCAAAGAAATTAAACGCTTCTCTATTTTGTACAATGTGGTAATCTTTTCCAACCACACCCAAAACGGTGTTTATTATCTGTGCGTATATTAGCAAAATAATTGGGTACTTCTAACGTGTTTTGGTTCATTTCTAAATGATTAAAATCTGTTATGATTTCTGAACCATTTGTAAAAAGTGGAGATTTTACAACTTCGTAGTCTAAACCAGCGTGTTTTATTGCTTCTTCGCTTGTTGGATATTGCTCCACGATTTGCCCTAATCCGTGCCCACGCTTTTTCCTTAACGCTGAAAAATGAATAACGTCCTGTTTGTTTATTATAATTGATATTATGTGCCATAATTTTAAATTTTTGTGATTAATATTTATTTGATTTTTAAATCGTTAAAACGGGAGGTCATCCTCTTCATTTTTTGTTGTAATAGTTGAGTTTACTGATTGTTCAGTAGCTTGTACGATTTCATTTTTTCGTCCTCCTCCATGAAGTTTAATTTGAGAAGTATGAAAATTTAAACTTGCTTTTGGTTCTCCTTCTGTACTTGTCCACGCTCTTGCGCTAATTCTACCAATCAATTCAACCAAAGTACCTTTGGTTAATAAATTGGCTATTTTAGTAGAAATCCAATACGAACAATCAAAATAAATGGTTTGTTCTATTCGTTCGCCTTGCTTGTTTCTGTAACTATCGTTGATAGCAACAGAAAAATTTACGACTTGTTTGTCCTGTGACGTTGTGCGTACTTCCGCATCTCTTGTTCAATCTTCCAATAATGTTAATCATTTCCTAATTTTTAAATGGTTCATTTTTTTAACATTATTCTTAATTCCTTGTGCAAGCTTGTAAGGTTTTCCACCTCGCTTCGCGCATATTTTTCCAAAAGAAAAACCGGAAAAAAGAAAGCAGACAAACAAGGTGGTCAATAGAAAAAGCCAAAAGGAAACGGAATAATTGGAGGGAACCTTTAGGTAGGGAACCGTTTATGCCGTAGTCTTTTGGCTAGGATGAAGCGTGAGATGACCGCCATACATTGGCTGCCTTTTTACCGGTTGATGATGGAAAATTGTTGATTAAATTATTTTTTATAAATGGAGCTAATAAAGAAAATAGAGATTTGAAAAATGATTCAAGTAGTCGAATGGGTATAAAAATTTTTTTCAATTTTCTATAAAGAAGTTGTAATTGTACTTTCAATCGAATGATTATAATAAATGAGATGGAAGCTCTATTACAATAAAAATTATTGAAATAAAAAAAGCAGGAAATTATATCCTGCTTATAAAAAATTTTACTTAATTGTATTTTCTATTCCTATTTGCAAATTCTCTCGCTTCTTTTTTTAATTGTGAACTATCTTTAGATGAATTAGAAAGTAACCATTCATCTATTTTTTTCTCGGTCAAAGAATAAATGTTTTCCATTAGGTTTAGAGTAAGGAATAACATTACTCTGAACCATTTTATAAATAGTAGCTTTTGAAAAACCAATGTATTTGGATAATTCGGTAGGATTTAAAATCTTTTTTTTATCTAATAATAGCTCTTCTATTATTGATAGTTTTTCTAAAATTAAGTTGTTGTTCATATTGTTGTATTTATTAATTAATTATATAAATATGTATATTATTTAAAAATGCATATGTTGGATATGTTGGAAACCAATTAAAAATGGTTAAATAATTTTTTAATTTGAATACTAAGTTTTGAATTTGGCTTAGATGTACTTATAAATTGATTGTATTTATAGTTTTGATTAGTTTTAGAATTAATAAAGAATTGTAGAAAATCATTGTCAATGTTTTTTATATAAATTCCTTTTTGAATTTTTAAGAAATTAAAAAATTCGCGAAGAGAAGGAACGTCCATATTTATATAAATTGGTGTTTTTAAAAAAGCTTCTTTAAATTGCTGAAAATTCAGATCATTAGTTAATAATTCATTTAGTTTAAAAAAAGCATATATTTTATTCATCTTTATGTCATCTAGTTGATTATTCATCACTGAATTGGTATTTGACAATGAATTAATATTTTTATGTTCTAAATTTTTATTACTTATTTTAAAAGCATATAAAATGGAAATTGAAAATAAGAAAATACAAATCCAGATTTGTAAAATCATATAATCTTGAGTAGAGTAGGCTTGATAACCAAATATTATACTTAAAATAATTGTTGTTATGGGCAATATATTAACCTTAAATAATATATCAGATTTATTGTAATTGAATTGAAAAATTCCAAATGACAATCCTATTATCATTATTGCTTTTATTATAAGAAGTGCTATGCTCATAATTCTAAATTTAAAGATGGTAATAGATTAGCAGTTTCTTTCATTTTATTATCCATAATATGTGCATATATTTGAGTTGTACGAATATCTTTATGTCCTAGAAATTTCATTACAGTATATATATCTGCTCCATATTCTAATTGTAATGTAGCAGCTGTATGTCTGGCACAATGGAATGTAATATGCTTAGTAATTCCTGCTTTCATACACCATCTCAATAATTCTGTGTTTGTTCCAGAACCATAATTTAAATTAACAAATACTCTTGGGTTAGAATAGTCTCTGTCGCCTAATAAATCTCTGGCTTGTTTACTGATGTACATATATTCTAGATCATCAGTTTTTTGTTGTTTGAAAAATATTCTATAATTATCATTTTCATCTCTAACTTCATTCCAAGAAAGTTTGTAAATATCACTCCAACGTAAACCAGTTAAACAACTAAAAAAGAAAGGCTCGTTTTAATACATTATATTTACAATCAGTATTAGCTAAAGCTTGAACTTCATAAAAAGTTAAAAACTCTCGTTGTGAATCTTTTTCTTCAAAAGATTTAATTTTAAGCAATTTATGATTTGAAATATATCCCTCTTCATAAGCTTGTTTAATAGTAGCTTTAAATCTATTGAAATAGGAATATTTTGTTCCATGTTTTAAAGGAGTTCCATTTTTTGTTAATGCTTCTTTATCTAAAAAACGTTTAAAACCTTTAATTGATTCAATTGTAATTTCTGATAATGTAGTAGAAGGGTGAAAGTATTGATCGATATACCGTTTTACTGATGCCCATGTACCATAATTAGATAAATAAGATGATCGATGTTCTTTTAATAGATCAAAGTACTCATAAAAGGTAATATTTGCTTTATCTCTATCAATAATTCCATACTTACCTTGAATATACTCTGATTTTCTAATAGCGAGAATATTTTCGGCTAACTCTAAATTCTCTTTATTTTTTTTTCTTTCTTCGAAAGTTTTGGGATTAATGAATAAGTGTAATTTTAAATATTCAAATTCACGTAAATGTATTTCTTTACCAGATTTATCAATCTTTGAGCCTTTATAAAATTCCAAATAAAGAGTATATTTTTCAGACTTTAATTTCTTTTGTTTTAAGCTTATTTTCATATTTGAATAATTCGAGGTGTAGTAACTACACCTTTTATTAGTATAAAAAAATAGAGGTGTAGTTTTGGTGTAAAAAACGTTAAAACATCATCTATTTATGTCATTTCAAAGATAAAACAAAAAACCTAACGTTTTAAGCGTTAGGCAGTTGAAAGGTGGTGATTGTCTTGTATTTGCTTTTCTATTTCCCGATACAAAACTTTCCGAAAATAGTTCCCAATATATCTTGGTCAACATCAATTTCTCCGGTAATATGTCCCAAATAAGTGAGAGCTTCGCGAATATCCATGGCTAATAAATCGCCCGGAAGTCCCATATCCATTCCTTGTTTGATTTTTCCAATTTGTGATAGTGTATTTTGTAACGCCTCTAAATGGCGGGAATTTGTCACAATTGTATCGTCTTGGTTGGTACCTTTCAGTTTAATTTGATGAATTAATTGTTCTTTCAATGCATCGATGTTTAAACTGATCTTTAGCTGAAATTTCTAAATGCACAACATCTTTAAACTCCTGTTTTAACGCATCAGATATAGCTGATTCATTATTTGTTACATCAATTTTTGTTTGCTACATTAAATAAAATTTTCCCACGTCGTTGCAAATCATCCAACTGATTGGCAATTTGGTTATCCGCTGTGATATTGGCGTCATATAAATAAACGATGATGGAAGCATTGTCTATTTTTTCAAAGGTTTTTTCAATACCAATACGTTCTATTGTATCTCCTGCTTCACGTATACCGGCCGTGTCAATAAAACGGAAGCCAACACCATCAATATAAATCGTTTCTTCAATGGTATCGCGGGTTGTTCCTTCAATATCGGAAACAATTGCACGTTCTTCATTTAAGAGCGCATTCAATAAAGTAGATTTTCCTGCATTTGGAGCACCAACAATAGCAACCGGAACACCGTTTTTAATAACATTTCCAAAAGCGAATGAATCGGCTAAACGCTTCAGAATTGTTTGCAGTTTATTCAGTAAATCATAAAACTGGGTGCGATCTGCAAATTCAACATCTTCTTCAGAAAAATCCAATTCCAATTCCATCAAAGCTGCAAAATTGATCATTTGATCACGTAAGTCTTTGATTTGATTTGAGAAACCGCCACGCATTTGTTTAATGGCTATTTCATGCGAGGCTTTAGAATCAGAAGCAATCAAATCCGCAACTGCTTCCGCTTGGGTTAAATCCATTTTGCCATTCCAAAATGCACGAAATGTATATTCACCCGGATTGGCATTGCGAATGCCAATCTTATTCAATAATTCTAAAACTTTTTGTTGAATATATATCGATCCATGTGTCGAAATTTCAACCACATCTTCTCCTGTGTAAGAATGCGGATTTTTGAAAACGGAAAAAAGTGCTTCATCTACAATCGTGTCTCCATCCATTACATACCCTAGGTGTATGGTATGTGAAGCTGCATCAATCAAAGATTTTGTTCGATTAAATTTTGATTGATAAATCTGAGCAACTTTAGAAATTGCTTTTGGTCCGGAAATACGAATAACCGCAATAGCGCCCATTCCATTGGCTGTAGCCAATGCACAAATTGTATCATTGTTTAGCATAAGACAAATTTACAATTTTATCGATGAGTGAAGAAATTATTATTTTGATTTGTTAAAAACTGTTAAACTTATTGTGTCATCTATTTTAGATAAAAGAGGTATGGTTTTGTTATATAACGTCTTACGGATTTTTGATTGATTACTCTTATGTAATATGGTCATTTTAACATTATTATATAAAGCTCAATAGGCCTAAATTTGCACCCTTTATAATTAGTAATAGCCAATTTACTATAGTTTTAATCTTTCACTTAAATAAATGAAAACAATTTTAGTTGCACTCACATCACTATTTACTTCAACTTTCTTATTTGCACAAGTTGGAATAAATACTGAAAATCCAAGAGGAGCATTGGATGTAAACGGAGACATGATTTCTGGTCAGTTAATTTTTCCAAAAAATCTAGATCCGGTAGACGAGAGTATCAAAAAAACGTACAACTTACTTGTTCAGAATACGGTAACCAATAATATTGAGTTATTGGATGTTCGCACTACAGATAATACAGGTATTGCAGCGTTAGTAACCTTTGAGCTTGTCGCACCAAATGGAGACTGGGTCGAGAATTTTAATACACGTATTGATGCAAGCAAATATGCCTTAGTGGTTCTTAGTGGTTATTTTTCAGATAATGTTTCCGGTACAGAAACTGCTAAAAGTGCTTTGCCGGGAGTAGGAGCGAAAGTGGTAAACAACCAGTGGATTTTGAATGCAGATTATCCGGAATTTCTTCTAGTATTACCAATGGTACGCAGAAATGGATTATTACGTGTTCACTTTTTCCAAAAACCTATGTTAAAATTTTTCCTGAGCAAACCATCGATATGAGAAATTCTAATACGAATGCAAATACAGGAGGTACACCAATTTTAAATTAAGAAAATGAAGAGAATTTTTATCATAAAAAGTTTGTTGTTAATAGTTGGAATTGTACATGGACAAGTAGGGATTGGTGTTTCTGGCAACGATCTAACCAAAGAAGAGTTGCAAATCAACGGAAATTTAATTATTACCAATAAAATTGGTCAAACTAATAAATTAGAAGAATTAGCTGAAAAAAAGATTGTCAATAATGTTTCGGTAGATACAGATTATCGTGTCATTGCACAGGATCCGAATACGAATGGAAATGTAAAAGGTCAAATAAAAGAAATGTTTGGACAGCAAAATGTCTTGCCAATTATCATTCAGCCTTATGAAATATTAAATGTAAATGGGGATGATTTAGATGATTTGAATCTTAATATTCCAACAAACGACTATTTTATAGCGATTACAAATTTTGAAGCTGTGGATAGGTTAAAACAAGGTTTTCCTTCTGCTACGAATAAAGGACGTTTCGAATACAATGCCTTCAAAGGTTCCGATAATATGTGGCATATAAAAATCAGAAATCCATATGCAAGCCCGGCTAATTCTGCAAATGCATTTAATTACAATTTTGATATTCTGATTTATCCGAACAGATTTTTTAAAGATTTAGGGACAAAGTCATATAATTTGGGAGGGAGTCAAAATGGAGATGCAAAAACACCATTAATAGATTAATTAAGATGAAAAATAAAGTATACATTCTACTGATAATAATTGTTTGTGTAACATCTTTTGCACAAACATATACGCCAGGGGTGGGGATTAATAAAGAAAACCCGAGCAGAACATTGGACGTAAACGGAACAACAATATCCAAAGGGAATACAGATAAATGGTTTTTCGAGAATCCGGGGATTTACAATGGGAAATCAAATGACAGTTACCTAACTGTAATTGATAAAGGGGATAATAAAATGAAAGTTTTCAACCCGTCGACAATGAGTTATGCATCAATTAATTATGCAACATTTAGATTCAATAGATTACCCAATACCGGCCTACTTTCTTATGATACGAAAATAGATGCCACTAAATACCATGTGATGGTTGGAGGATTTATTATTTATGGAGGAGGAACGGATACGACCTCACCAACAGTTTCGCTAACTTCTACAAAAATCAACGGGAATGTTTTATACACATCAAGAGCAGATGTTGGACCAAATAATACATGGATCTTAAAATTTCAGCCCAATAATGGTGTGACATTTGACCAAACAAGAATAGACTTAATTCTTAATGTAGCCATCTACAGAAAAAACCTTTTATCGGATACCAATAAAAAGATAACGTTTGATATGAAAAATACAAAAACAGGAAGTGTTCCTCGTCCTGATAAAATATAAGGGTGTTTTGTGTATAAAGATTGAAGTTATTAGATGGGTAAATTATAAACTACTTGTTTTTAAGTGTTTATAATTTGTAACGATTAAAAAACAGATGAGGTGTTTTTATATTTAGAAAAATGGCACAGTTTTAGATTTGCATTATAAAATTGGAAATTATAATGTCTTCAAAAAAGAATTACGCTACAAAGAGAGGCATTGGTATAGGTAATTTTAAATTAAAATTAGTAGATGTACTGATTCTGGTAACATTTTTAATATTGTTAGTTGTAGCATTCACTTAAAAATAAAAAGCTTCTTTATGACAAAAGAAGCTTTTTTTATTATTTGGATGTATAACTTGTTCTAACTGTAATTTGTGCTGTTTTCTGACGGGAAGTAGTGTTAAAAGCTCCTCCGGAAGAATATTCTTCGTTATCATTTTTACCTGTAATTTGAAAAATACCTAAATCTGCTTGTTTCAACTTTCCAAGGCTCGAACCCGATTTTATTGCAATGTTCTCCGCTCGCTGTTTTGCATTTTCAGATGCTTGTGCAATCAATTCAAGTTTTAAATCTTCCAATTTCGAATAATAATAATTCGGATTAGATGAACTTAATTCAATTCCCTGGCTGATTAAATTTGAGATTTCTCGGGAAGCTTTCTCTATTTTATCCAATTCTTTCGATTCTATTGTAGCATCCTGTGAAAGGTTATAACCTGTGAATTGACTGGTCGAATTTCCGTTTGCATCAGTACCATATTGAAAGTCTTTTGAAATACTTACTGCCTCAAAAATAATTTCATTTGGCTTAATGCCTTGTGAAATCAAGAAATTTTTTACAATTTTTTGATCCTCTTTTAACTGATCCGAAGCAACTCTTAAATCATAATCTTTACGACTGAACGTTGCACGCCACTTGACTAAATCGGCATTAAAATCTTTTAAAGCATTTCCCGTTACATTGATTGATTCATTACTTTTAAATTTGTATTTATAAGCATTTCCCAAAATGCATGTTGCTACAATTAACCCCACGGCTAAAATGGATGCAACAATTAATGAAAATTTATTCATAGTTGTATGGTTTTCAGTAAAGATACAAAAAAAGCAAAAGGAACGTTTCACTAGTATCAGTGAAATTAGGTCAAAAGAATTGGGAAATCCTGATCGATAATAAAAATAACTAAACTCCCTTCGGAATATTCTATTGTAACAATATCATCATTTGCTTTATTCCGCGTCCCGACACGAGAAAGTAAATTCAAATCCTCCTTATTTAAAGGGTATTCCAAACCTTTAGTCACGATGCTTTTGCATTCAGGGAAAGGCAATAAAGAGATTGTTCTTCCAAAGTATCCTTCTAATTCGGTTTGTTTTTCCGCAAAAAAATAATGACTGTAATTGTCGTAAAACAATATATTAATCTTGTCTTTGAAACGGAATGCAGCATTAAGATTTCCAATAAAATGATCTTGTTGACGACCACTTGCTCCAAAAACATCAACATGCTCAAAACCTTTGTCTAAAATGATTTGTAAGGCTTTGGCAAAATCAGTATCATTTTGTTCCGGAGTAGAAATAATTTCGATTCCCGACGGAAAATCACTGATTTCCGTCGAATCAAAATCACCTGAAATCACATCAGGTTGTATATTGAGTTGTTGCAAATAGCGGAAAGCGCCATCTGTACAAAAAATAAGCTCGTAATTTGTTGTATCAGGTAGGGTTGAAGGTACTTCACCATTCAGAAATAAAAGGACTTTTTTATTCACCTGGAATCCATTTTACTTCTTCATGATTGTTGTCTGAAGCAATTTTTCGACCTAAAACAAACAAATAATCCGAAAGACGATTCAAGTATTTTTGCAATTCAGGACGAATCTCTTCAACTTCAGCTAAACCAACTGTCAAGCGTTCTGCACGACGACAAATACAACGTGCCACATGTGCATGAGATGCTGCTTGGTTTCCTCCGGGAAGAATAAAATGTGTCAATTGTTCTAATTGTCCTTCAAGATCATCAATCCAATCTTCCAATTGAATGATGTCATCTTCAGATATCGTTTTTGGAATACGAGGTTTACCATTGGCCAAATATAACTTATCAACAGGAGTAGCCAATTCAGCACCCAGGTTAAACAAATCTTTTTGAATAATGATAATTTCCTCTTCTAAGGCAGGATCTATTTCATACGAACGAATTAATCCCAAATATGAATTGAGTTCATCAACGGTTCCATATGAATCAATTTTTAAACTGTTTTTAGAGACACGTGTTCCTCCATATAATCCGGTAGTTCCCTTGTCTCCTGTTTTTGTATATACTTTCATCTTACTTTCAAATTATAATTACCGAAGATATGAAAATCTTAAATATTTTTCGGTAAAAGAGGTTTGGTAAAAAAATGATAACCGATAGCCACAATGATTAAAACGATCGTCGTAATAATCCAAAGTGTACTAAATCCGTAGTCTGTTGCAACATGTGTTCCTAAAAAAGGAGAAATAATAAATGCAATGGCGACAGACATTCCGTTTAGTCCCATATAAGCACCTCTGTTGTTTTTTTGAGAACGAAAAGCGGTTACAGTTGACATTAACGGTAGTACAAGCATTTCTCCAATAGACATTAAGCCAATTGCTAAATAAAGCATGCCCAATGTATGACTAAATGTAAAGATGAAGTAACTAATAGCTGTAATAAAAGAACCGAATACTAAAAGTTGGGTAACGGAGAATCTTTTTTCAGTATAATGAATCAATAGCATTTCGAACACAACAATCAAAAAACCGCTGAATCCCATTAACAATCCAATTTCTGTTTGCGTTAAATGGACCACATCTTTATAAAATAAAGGTAAAGTATTTAAAATTTGAAAGAATGCAACGGAGAATAATACACAAAATAAATTGAACATTAAAAATGGTGTATCTGTATAGGCGTTACGTTCTTTTTCAATGATTACTTTTTCTGAAGTAGTTTCTGTTGCGGCGTTCCTTTCCTTACGTCCTTTAAAGAAAACATAAAAGACAATTCCGGCAATTAATGCTGCTCCTGCATTGCAATAAAATAACAGGTCGTACGAATAATTAGATAAAAATCCTCCCATTGACGGTCCGATAGAGAAACCTAAATTAACAGCCATTCTATTCAAAGAAAATGCACGAGTTATATTTTCTTTTTTTGCATAACGTGTGATTGCAACAGAGTTTGCAGGACGAAACATTTCGCTTATTGTACTTAAAACAAGCATAATGACTGCAAAAGATTCCACCGTTTTAAAATAAGGCAAAATCAAAAATAAAGGAGCGCTTAAAAACAAACTAATTGCCTGTACTTTAAAGTTTCCTATTTTATCTGTAATCCAACCTCCTAGCCAAGATCCTATAACAGAACCAACGCCAAAACAACTCAGTACAATTCCGGAACTTTCTAAAGAAAAGCCTAATTCGGAAATCATATAAATTCCTAAAAACGGTAAAACCATCGAACCCATACGGTTCAATAACATCACGATTGCTAACATCCAAGATTCTTGAGAAAGTCCGCTGTAGGCGTCAATGTAAATTTTTAGAATTTTTTTCATCTCCTAATTTTCTTTAAACTTTTGCAAAGTTAAGTTCTTTTTTTGCAAAAAAACGCTTATTTACCAAGGTTTCTGATATTCTTTGATTACTTTTGGAATCTCTATAAAACAAAACTTAAAACTATGCTGTTTTACAACTTCATTCTTAAGGTTTTAATCGTTATAAATGGGTTGGGAGCTGCATCCGGATTGGTAGTAGACAAGCATCATGTGTATACCATTTCCGACGATGACGCACATTTGTATATTTATAACAAAAAGAAAAAAGAAGTCGAAAAAGTAAACCTTAATCCGGAAGTAAAATCCGGAGAAGGTAATAAAAAGGATAAACCGGATTTTGAGGCAATCACGAAATATGAAGATCACTTATATATTTTTGGTTCAGGATCGAAGGAAAATAGGTTCGATCTGATTTCTTACAATGTGAAAACCCAAAAAGTGGAGAATGATAGTTATCGTTTTCTTTTTGAGGAGTTTTTGAAGGTGTCAGAATTAACAAAAAAAGATTTTAATATTGAAGGAATTCTTACTGATGGACAGTGTACTTACTTTTTTAACAGAGGAAACGGACCTGCCGGAGTAAACGGAATTTTCAGAGTAGGAGGAAAAATAAATGATTTACGAAATAAACAAATCGACTTTTTCCCGATTACTTTGCCAAAACTGAACAATGAAACGACAACATTTTCGGATGCTATTCTAGTGAACGGAAAAGTTTTATTTACTGCAACAGTAGAATCTAAAAGTACAACTCAGTTTAATGGAGAAATAAAAGGCTCAATTATCGGTGAATTAGATTTGCATAAAATGGAAGTTATTCGTTGGCAAAAAATAGCAGATGATAAAAAGATAGAAGGTTTAGCTTTGCACAAAGAATCCCGAAAAAAATATACCTTGTACTTGTGTGAGGACAACGATGACGATTCGAAAAAAGCGTCAATTTATATTTATAAATACCAAAAAAAAATCTAACATATTAGAATAACGGATGACGAAATACGGACATCGAATTTCGATTTATTCTTAAAAAATTGTGAAAGTATTTTCAAGACTATTATATTTGTCCGTCAAAATTTATTTATCAATTAAACATTATGCGAGGAAGATGGCTCATTGCAGCATTTGCAATTATTTTAAGTCTCTTGTGTATCAGACAACTAAGTTATACTTGGTACACAACTAAAGTGGAGCATGAGGCGGCGCGTTTGGCGAGTAAGCCGGAAGATGAACCAAGAATTTTAGATAGCTTGGCTCAACATCCACTTGATTTGGGAATTATAAAGTACGATTATACGTATGCCAAAAACAATGAAATCAATTTAGGATTAGATTTGAAAGGTGGTATCAACGTAATCTTACAGGTTTCTGAGAGAGATTTAATCGAGAATTTATCAGCTAAAAGTCAAAACCCTATGTTGGCAGCGGCTTTGGATGCAACAGATAAAGCTCAAAAAACGAATGGTAACGTACCTTATGTTGAATTATTTTTTCAAGAATTTGATAAAATAAAAGGAGGAACAAAGTATGCGGCTCCGGATTTGTTTGGAAACAAAAACAATGCGGATAAAATTGCGTACAACGCTTCTGATGATCAGGTAAAAGAAGTTATTCGTAAAGATATCGAAGCGAAAGTTGCAACAGCTTATGATGTAATCAGCTCTCGTATTAACCAATTTGGAGTTGTTGAACCGGTTATTCAACGTTTAGGTGATAAAGGGGACGGTCGAATCTTGGTCGAATTACCAGGTGTTTCGGATACGGATCGTGTAAAAAAATTATTACAATCTACAGCTAAGTTAGAGTTTTGGCAAGTTGTTCGTCAGGACCCTACAGTTTTACAATATTTTTCTAGTGTTAACACAGAAAAATACAATGTAAAGAATGACAAAGGGCAGTCAATCAAATCATTGGCAGAGGTTATGCAACCTGCAGGTTCTAATGCAAGTTTTGTTGTAGATGTTAAAGATACAGCTGTTGTCAATCGTGTGATGCAAGACAAAGGTTTTGTACCGGGATTACCAGCAAATATTAGAGGATACAAATACTCTTGGGCAAACAAGCCAATGGATTTAGGCAAACAAGCAAATGATAAGACTGCGCCTAAGTTATTAGAGTTTTATGTGTTAAAAGGAAAAAATGGTTCACAAGAACCGTTGATTACAGGAGATAAAGTTGTTTCTGCTTCTGCAGAACGTAATGCAGGTTCTATCACAAATGAACCGGTGGTTTCGATGCAGATGAATCAAGTAGGAGCACAGGAATGGGCTCGTATTACAGACGAATTGAAACCTTCTGCTGTTGACCGTAACGGACAGGGTGTTGCGATTGTATTGGATAACATGGTTTATTCTGCCCCAAACATTAAGAATCAGATTACAGGAGGAAACTCTCAGATTTCCGGAAACTTTACATTGGAAGAGGCAAAAGATTTAGCAAATATTTTACAAGCAGGTTCTTTACCGGCTTCATCTAAAATTGTTTCGGCTGAGGTTGTAGGACCGTCTTTAGGACAGGAGGCAATCAACAGTTCGTTAATCGCTTTCGGATGCGCATTTGCATTGGTATTAATCTGGATGTTGTTTTACTACAGCCGTGCAGGGATTTATGCGAATATTGCATTAATCATCAACTTATTGTTCTTATTAGGATTTTTAGTTTCATTAAAAGCAACCTTATCATTACCAGGTATCGCCGGGATTATCTTGACGTTGGTAACCGGTATGGATGCGAATATCTTGATTTATGAACGGGTAAAAGAGGAATTAAGAAAAGGAAAATCATTGCGTCAGGCGGTAGATTTTGCGTACTCTTGGAAAGGAGCTTTCTCAGCAATTATCGATGCCAATTCAACATCATTTATCACGGCATTAATTTTATTCTTCTTTGGTAAAGGTCCTGTTGTAGGTTTCGCTACTACATTTATGATTGGTATTTTTACATCAACATTTACAGCGATTTTTATTACACGTTACTTTGTTGAAGGACGTTTGGCAAAAGGAAAATCAGTTCCTTTCTATACATCATTTACAGCGCATTGGTTACAAAATATCAAGGTTGATTTATTGAAAACCAGAAAAGTATCGTATGTCATTTCGATTATTTTAACTGTTGTAGCGTTAATCTCTATTTTCACAAAAGGATTTGATATGGGTATCGAATTCCAAGGTGGACGTACCTATACAGTTCGTTTTGATAAACATGTAGATCCTCAACAAATTTCTGAAAGTTTAGGTGATGTATTTGTGTTGGAAGGAGAAAAAATGATGCCTCAGGTAAAAACATATGGAGGTCAAAACCAAGTGAAAATTACAACTGCTTACAAAGCAGATGAAGACGGGACGAATGTTGATGATGAAATTAAAGACAAACTGTATACAGGTCTAAAATCATATTTACCTGCAAGTATGTCTGAAAAAGATTTCTCAGAAGACAATGCTTCTATTGGGTTAATGTCTTCTGCAAAAGTAGGGCCTACAATTGCTGATGATACAACAAGAGCTTCTTATATAGCAGTTTCTTTAGCATTAGTTGCAATTTTCTTCTACTTAATCGTGATGTTCAAACGTTGGCAGTTCTCATTATCAACTATCATTGCATTAGCACACGATGTAATCATTGTATTAGGAGTCTTCTCTTTATTAAAAGGAATTATGCCTTTTAACATGGAGATTGATCAAGCGTTTATCGCCGCGATTTTGACAGTAATTGGTTACTCGATGAATGACTCGATTATTATCCTTGACCGTATCCGTGAAAACTTAACAGTTGAGAAAAAACATAACTTGTATGATATCATCAATATTTCTACATCAGAAACATTGTCTCGTACAATTAATACGTCTTTATCGACATTCTTAATCGTGTTAATCATTTTTGCATTTGGTGGAGAATCAATCAAAGGATTCATGTTTGCGAAATTAATAGGTATCGTTATCGGTACATTCTCATCGATTTTCGTGGCCTCTCCTTTATTGTATGACTTTACGAAAAAAGGTCAAATGAATAAATAAGATTCAAATTTTAAATAAATTTTAAGAAAGCCATCAAAGAAATTTGATGGCTTTTTTTATTTTTCTCAATTTAGATTTTATACATTTGTTTCGTGAATAGTTTAGTAATATACCCAGCATTTTTAGACTTCCAGGAAGTCGTAATTATTATGGTGGTTGCTGTAGTAATTTTTGGACCAGATAAAATTCCGGAAATTGCTCGTGGTTTAGGAACTGCTGTACGTAAGTTGAAGGAAGCTTCTGAAGATATCAAACAAGAGATTATGAATCCTGTTCAGGAGGTAGACCCAACGAAAGATATTCAGAATACGATCAAGGAATTGAACCCGATGAATGAAATAAAAGATTCTTTCCAAAAGATAAATCCAATGGACGATTTTCAAAAATCGTTTGATGAAGTTCGTAATCCGGTAGATGAAATTCACAATGCCATTCATCAGGATAATCCAGTCGATTCAGCACTTAAAGATACTGATGCATTGGTAATGAAACCAGTTGATCCTATTCAAGATACAGATAGTCAACAAATACCTTCAGAACCAATTGTAGAAAAACCAGTTGAGCCTGTAGTGAAAGAACCAACAATTGAGGAGGAACCAAAATCTGTAGACGAGGCATTGGGATTAGGTGGATCAGTAAGTAGATAATGATACAAGATTTTTTTGACTGGGACGTACAATTATTTTTGTACTTCAATAATTTAGGAGCGGAAAGTTGGGATTGGTTTTGGCTTTTAGTCACCAATAAAAAAACATGGATTCCGCTCTATATAATTTTTCTAATCTTGTTGTATATCAAACTGGGTTGGAAAAAAAACACTATTGGCGGGAATTTGTATTGCATTGATGATTACTTGTGCGGATCAGTTTACAAATATTTTGAAAAATTATTTTCACCGTTTTCGTCCGTGTTACACAGAGTCTATTCAAGGTTTATTTCGCCCGATAGATTGTGAAGGGAGAGGGAAATACGGTTTTACATCGGCCCATGCTTCAAATCATATGGCAATAGCCATTTTTATGGGAATTCTCTTGAGACGCTATTACAAATGGTTACTCTATGTGCTGATTGTTTGGGCGTTGATGGTTGCTTACAGTAGAGTGTATGTCGGTGTACATTTTACGGGTGATATATTTTTTGGAACATTAATCGGGATTTTTTTCTCTATTGTTTTTATAAAATTGTATTATTTTTTAGAAAAAAAATATTTAAAGAAGAATTAAAATCAACTTATATTCATTAAAAAAGTCGAGAACAACTTGTTCTCGACTTTTTTAATGAATATATCTATTACTATTTCGAAGAATAATTTGATTATTTTTCTTCTTGTGTTTTGGGATAACTTTCAACAGTACATTGAATAGTTCTGCTTCGTTTAAGAAATTCTAATCAAATCTAAATTATGGTAAAAAATACTTATTTCAGAACTCATTCTATCAATTGTGATATTATTTTCTATGGTTGGTTCTTGAACTTCAATTGATGAAAAATTATAAAATGAAATCGTCTAAAATTTCCCCTTGTTGGTGAAATGAAGGACTAAATTCAACTTGTAAAAGGTTGTACTTTACTTCAGTTGTATCAGATTACTTGCATGATGTATTTAGTATCAATAGATTAAAGATTGTAAATGAAATATATTTTATAATCAATGCACATTATGTAAAACAGAACTTGAATTATTCAATATTTTCATCTAGTTCCACCGGTTTTTTTCTCCGTTTTATGGCTTTTTTATTGGCTAAAAATGAATTCAAATCTTCATCAATTTCTGTTGAGTCTTCGTCACCTAATAAATATCCCCAAGGTTTTAATTCGTTGACATTATCAAAAACAATCTTCATTAAAGCAAGTATGGGAATAGAGAGCAACATTCCCATAATTCCCCATGTCATTTCACCGATAACTAAACCAATGATAACAATTAACGAATTGATTTTGACTTTAGATCCTACAATCTTTGGCATAACAACATTTCCGTCTATTGCATGTATAGCAATAAAAGCAATCAAGACTAAAAATAATTTTGAAGCAGACATCGTTGCAAACGTGATAATAAGGGTCACGATTAATGAAATAATGATGCCGACATAGGGAACAACATTCAAGACACCCGTTAAAATAGCAAGTACAAAACGATATTTAAGACCAAGAATAGAAAAGGCAATAAATGCTAAAATAGAAACAATAAGCATTTGTAAAAATAATCCGATCAGATATTGTTTTACCATTTTTTGGATAGACGTAATGACATTATAGACTTGATCATGCGTATTTGAATTGAAAGCATAGTATAAGAATTTTACCAAATGGCGACGATAAATTAAAAGGAAAACAATGTATAAGAATGTAAACAAAATTGTAACTGCCATAGACGAAACAATTGAAATCACTTTTTCAATTACAATTGTACTTGTTTCGATCGTTGTTTTGACATTCTTCGTCAAATATTCTATTTGCGCATGGGAATTAACGCCAAAGGTTTCATGGATCCATTTTTGTAAGTCCATAAAAGCTGCTATAATCTGCTTTTGGAAAATAGGCCATTCGTTTGCTATCTCGGCCATTTGAATTGCGATAAGGTAAAGTATTCCAAGAATGAAAGCTGCAAAAAGCAAAGTCGTTATAATGCTGGAAATAGCACGAGGAATTCGTAAATATCTTTCAAAAAACGTACACAATGGGGTTAATAATATCGAAATTAAAAAACCTAAAATTAAAGGAACTAAAATTCCTTTTCCTATTATTGAAATAAATGTTAAACAGATGATTGACAATAATGTGCAAGTTAATTTTAGGTAAAATGGCCATTTTCTAATGACATCCATAATGCAGTGTATTTTGTGTTGACGAATTTATAAATAGGTTCTATAAATATAGTTTTATTTATTAAAACTATATTTAAATTTTGTCGTTTATTTCAATAAAAAAAACCACGTTGTAAAAACGTGGTTTTCAAAAAATATAATGAAAGATTATTTTTTATTTTCGTCGATAATGGTCATCTCATCAATTAGACGTTGTGCATTTGCATATTTATCAACGACCCATAAAATGTAACGAGCATCTACCATAATGTTACGGCAAATTTCCGGATCATAGTTCAAATCTGACATTGTTCCTTCCCAAACACGGTCAAAGTTTAAACCAATTAATTCTCCCTTTGCATTCAAAGCAGGCGAACCGGAATTTCCTCCTGTTGTATGGTTTGTAGCGATAAAGTTGACAGGTAATTTTCCTGATTTATCTGCATATTTGCCATAATCTTTGTTATCATATAAGTGTAACATATGTTTTGGTAAATCATATTCATAATCTCCTGGAATATATTTCTCCATTATACCTTCCATATGAGTTACAGGCTCATAATAAACAGCATCACGAGGTTGATAACCATCAACTTTTCCGTATGTTACACGTAAAGTAGAGTTGGCATCCGGAAAGATTTTCTTGTCAGTAAACACTTCCATTTGACCTTTCATATACGTGCGCATCAATTTATTAACCTTGTCTTGATTTGCTAAATATGTTGGGGTAACTTTTGTTTGATTAGCGTCTAAAATTAAACGAATTTGTGCAATTAAAGCATCTTCTTTCAATGCTTTGATAAATTCAGCATCATTTTCAGCTAATGTTTTGATATTCCCTAAAACAGATTGCCCATTAATCGTTTTCGTTCCATTAATCACCGAGTTTCCTAATGCCGTTTTAATATTTGCAGCAGTTGTATTTGGCAATAAGTTTTGCGGAACAACCTTGAAATAGTTCTCAGCTAAATCAGAAGAAATTGTTTTATCTAATTCAGGATTGTAGTCCTTGTGCATAGAAGCCACAGTATTTAATGCTTTTGCTTTCGTTTCAGCATAATTTTTTTGCCCTACTGCATTCAAAATATTATTTAATGTTAAAGCCATTCTGAATGTTTCAGAATTAGAGAAAAAAGTCTCTGAATACATGGTGTAAGCCAAAGAATAATCCTGGTTTGCTTTATTGATTTGATTTAAATCTGAAATGATAGTGGAATACTGTGCTTTTAATTTCGGATTTTTAGCAATACGATTCAGAAATTCCTGTTCATATTGTTGACGCTTTTCAACCGCTTTCGAACGATTAAGCCCTAAAACTTCTCCAATCCATTTTTTGTGAGCATTCGAAATACGCGCTTGTTTAGAAGCATAAGCGATACGAGTCGCGTTGTCTTCACGCATTTTTTTATCGATGTGCGATAATGCAATTGTACGTACATGAATACGGGCAGGATTAATCACATCTTTGATTTGCTCAATAGAAGATGCTGGTAAATATTCGTCTGTTGTTCCCGGAAAACCATAAACAAATGTAAAGTCATCTTCATTGATTCCTGTAATATTGACGGGTAAAAAATGTTTTGGTTTGTAAGGAACATTTTCAGGAGAATAGTCTGCAGGCTTATTGTTTTTGTCGGCATAAATTCTAAACATAGAGAAGTCTCCTGTGTGACGTGGCCAAACCCAGTTGTCAGTATCATTTCCGTACTTTCCGATAGCTGAAGGTGGTGCGCCGACTAAGCGAACATCTTTATAAGTTTCTGTTGTAAATTGGTAATATTTATTTCCTTTGTAAAAAGGCTTGATGAAAACAGATTGATAAGATTCTGTTTTACTTTTTGCATTAAAATCTTCAGTATTTTTTTTGATGATTTTATTACGCTCTTCTTCAGACATGTTATCGTTAACACCTTTCAGAATAGAAGAGGTTACATCTTTTATATCAATAATAAAAGAAGCTGTCAAACCTTTGTTAGGCAATTCGTCTTTCAATTCTTTTGCCCAAAAACCATCTGTTAAATAATCATTTTCTAAAGATGAATGAGATTGGATTTCTCCATAACCACAATGATGATTTGTAAGCAATAGTCCGTTTGGAGAAATAACTTCGGAAGTACATCCACCACCAAAGTGGGCAACCGCATTATTGATACTTTTATCACCTGTACTGAAAATGTCTTTTGATGAGATTTTTAACCCCATTTCTTTCATTTCCTTTTCATTCAATTCTGTCGGAATCCACATTCCTCCGCCTTGTTGAGCAAACACATTGAAGCTTGCAAAAAAAAGCCATTAAAATAGACCCTTTAACGAATAGTTTCTTCATTTTTTTTGATTATTTTATTCTATCGATTTCTTAGAATTCCAAAGATAAAGAATTTTACCTAAATCAAATTGGTTTATGGGAACCATTAATAAATGTGCGTTATTTGAAAGATTTTATGGCAGAAGAAGAAAGTTTTGAAAAAACTTTAAATGAGAAAAAAGACTTTGTAGAAGCATTAGGAAGGGGGATTACGATAGAAGAGTTTTATAAAAGATTAACAGACGATCATGATTTATTGAAGCATCATAATGCAGCTGCAGTAAAATATTTTAAAGAAAATAAAACGACCTACAATCAGTTGAAACACCATAAATTATATGTCAACTTTGATCAA
Organism: Mylabris phalerata; assembly: GCA_020740385.1. Lineage (NCBI taxonomy): Eukaryota > Metazoa > Arthropoda > Insecta > Coleoptera > Meloidae > Mylabris > Mylabris phalerata. Next base: position 75,001 of record JAJEOX010000028.1, read on the forward strand.
CTAACTTATAACACGGAACTGAAAACAACTTCAGAAAATATAGATCAGGAAAGTAAGTTGCTGAATAATTTCTTATTTAATTTTTTTATCGCGATTGACAATCCTTTCAATACAAATTATTTGACCAATACGAAAACTGCCACAAACAATAGTTTTGAAATAATCTTCAATAAAGCAGATTATAAACAATTAATCAATAGTTTAACAAAAGAATTTGATTCTCGTATGCAGGATAATATGATGTTTAATAAAATGTTCAATTACCAATTAATTATTCACACGCCCGATAAAATTTTAAGCAGTTCGAAGGATGGAAGTTATTATACATTAGACCAGAAAACAATAAAATTAGACTATACATTCGCGGAAATTATTTCGGAAGAGAATAAATCTGTCAAGATTACTTTTTAAGCACATAGTTTCGTAAATTTGTAATCCGAAACACCTTGTAAAATGAAACAAATTGTCGAATTCCGGGATTTAGGAATTAACAGAGATTACCAAGAAATCTGGGATTATCAAGAAAGTCTTCTAGCAGAAAATATAGCTGTAAAACAATACAACAGAGCACAAGAAAAGGAAGGGAATACAGATTTTAAAACGACTAAGAATCATTTGCTATTTGTAGAACATCCTCATGTGTATACATTAGGAAAAAGCGGGCACTTGGAGAATATGTTAGCTTCCGGTGATAAACTAAATGAGATTCAAGCTACATTTGTCAAAACAAACCGCGGAGGAGATATTACGTACCATGGACCACAACAATTGGTGGGATATCCAATTATGGATTTAGACCTTTTCAAACCGGATATTCATTTGTATATGCGCAATTTGGAAGAAGTAATCATCAAAACAATTGCTGAATATGGGTTAAAAGGTGAGCGTTCGCAAGGAGAAACCGGTGTTTGGCTGGACGTTGGACGTCCATTTGCCCGTAAAATTTGTGCAATGGGGGTTAAGGCCTCTCGCTGGGTGACCATGCATGGTTTTGCATTGAATGTTAATACAGATTTACGGTATTTTGAGTATATCGTTCCTTGTGGAATTCAAGATAAAGCTGTTGCATCATTGGAAAGAGAACTTGGACAACGAGTGGATATGGCTGAAGTAAAAGAATTTACGAAGAAACATTTTGCTGAAGTATTCGATGTAGAAATTAAATAAGAGAATTTCAAAAATATAATTTATTTTTAAAGACTGTTTTCAAACAGTCTTTTTTTATTGAATAATGAGAAGCTTATATATTCTGTTTTTACTTGTTTCTGCTCTTACCAAGTCCCAATCGTTTGCACCTATTATCACAAATTACCCTAAAAGTGAATATTTGGGTGAATCACCTATTTGGGACATTACAGAGGACCAAAAACAAGGAAAAGTATATTTTGCAAATAATCGGAATATATTGGAATATGACGGAAATTTTTGGGAAAAATATTCACCGGATGATTTAACCATTATACGTTCTATCGCCTCGATTAATCATGTGGTGTATTCCGGAGCCCTGAATAATTTTGGGTATTGGAAAACCATAGAAGGAAAGAAAACTTATAGCTCAATTTCAGATAAATTTAAAAGCTTTCAAGGTTTGGAACAGGAAGAAATCTGGAAAATCTTTTATCATAACCGTTCTATTTATTTTCAATCGTTTAATTATTTATTTCAGTTTGATGGTAAATCTGTTAAACGCTACAAACTGCCGGCACTTGCATCTTACATTTATCTCGTAAATGATAAGTTATTGGTTGCAACGATTTCCAAAGGAATTTTTGAGTTTAAAAATGGACAGTTTGAAAAATATTTTGACATCAAAAAGGATAAAGCAATTGTAGTTCATGGAATAGAAAAATATGGAGACGAGTATTTAATCGGAACACTGACCGAAGGAATTTATAAATACGATAAAAAGTCGGGAATAAAAGAATTCAATTCAGCATTCAATAAAATGTTGAAAAATTATCTGGTTTTAAAAATGATTCGATTAGGAAATGAATTGATTATAGGAACGTCAAATAATGGAATATATGTGTACAACTTAGTAAATAACACCTATAAAAATTATAATCAAAACTCCGGATTGATCAGTAACACTATTCAAAATATAAAAATTGATTCGAAAGGGAATGCTTGGTTAGGAACTGATAAAGGAATTTCTAAAATAGAATTAAAAAACCAAACACAGCTTTTATATGATTACAATGGACATTTGGGAAATGTTTTTACGTTTGATTTTGATAAGGATCATATTTTATTGGGAACAAACCACGGATTTTATAAGTATTCGAATGCAATTAACCAAACAAATTCTGTTATTGAAAAAGGGTTGATTTGGAACGTAACCAATATTGATCAGAAAATTTATGTATCCGATAGCTGGGGAACCTATATTTATTCGGGAAAATTAAATAAAATATCCTCAATTAACGGCGGTTATAAATTAGTTAAACATAAGAACAAACTATTTCAGTCTTCTTTTACCGGGATAAATGAATATATACAAAATTCAGATAAACAAACAAGTAAAATTTCTAACTTAAACCATTCCTATTATTGATTTTGCTCTTGTTGGCAACAAAATTTTAGGAACGGGCAAAAATGGAGGACTGTATTTGTTTGATGCAACTAAAAATACCGGAAAAAGAAATCTATTATAAACACAAAAAGCTAATTAATCCGCAGATTGTTATAGGAGATAAAAAAGTTTTTGTTTTAGTTGATGATCAGAAATTGGTCAGATACGATGTGAGTAAAAATTTATTTTCAGAAGAATATTTGGCTTCTAAGTTGAAAAATATCAATCGAATCCGTCAGCTGGCAGAAAATCGTTATTTGGTAGAAGCAGATAATATTCTTTATTATTCGAAGGTAGAACAAAGCAAATTGATTCATTATTTGATTCCAAAGAAATTATATGACGGCAAATTGGTAGATGATAATTTATCAGCCAAAATTAAAGATCAATTTCTCTATATCAACTTGGAAAATGGTTTGTTGAAGTACGATTTGAAATCTATTCGACGCGACTTACCGAATGTGAAAATCAAAGCAAAAATCAACCAAACAATCCTGGAAGATGAACCAAATATCGAATATTCGAATAATTACATCGATTTTTATGTATCTATCCTTAACGACGATTTTTGCAAATTATCAATTGTATTATCAGTTAAATGATTCTAAAATACATCCCCTTAGTCAGCCTGTTGTCAATTATAAACAATTAGAAAGCGGGAGTTATCAGTTGTCTATTTATGCGCTGAAAGATGGAAATTTTGTCAAACTAAATCATTTCGATTTCCGTATCAAAAAGATATGGTATTTATCAAATTTGATGATATTATTTTATACTTTCTTAATTACTGCATTAATATTTGCGATCTACAAATATAACCGGATGAAGATGAAACAAAGTTTCAGAATCAAGCAGAAACAATTTGAATATGAGTTGAATTTAATGGAAATGAAGTACCAGCAGGAATTGAAAGAGTTGAGATACAATAAAGAAAAACAGCTTTTGGAAACTTCATTGCAGGCCAAATCGACCGAATTGGCCGGTCAGGCTTTAAGATTAGCTAATCAACGGTCATTGATTTCGGATGTTAACGGTTTATTTGCTCATTTAGAAGCCAATGAAGAGAATAAAAAGCTAAAGAAGAAATTTGAGAAAACGTTTTCGGAATATAGTTACAACAAAAGCGAATGGCAGAATTTTGAACTGAATATCCAGGAAATTCATCAGGATTTTATAAAAAGAATGTCGGAGCAATTTCCTCAGTTAACGGCTAAAGATTTGAAGCTTTGTGTTTTTCTTCGGATGAATTTATCGACAAAGGAAATAGCACCTTTAATGCATCTTAATTATCGCTCTGTGGAACTACAACGTTATAGATTACGCAAAAAAATGGATATTTCATCCGAAATGAATCTAAATAAATTCATGATTAGTTTCTAAATATCAGAAATTTTATCACATCATAACTACATCATATTAAAAAGTTAATATTTTTAATTTATTGATAATGAGTGTAATATGTTTTGTTAATTCAGAATTAAATTTTACCATATTTTTAACATGTTAATCAAGTGTTAAAACATTCTATTTTTGAAATAACCATTATTAAAATAGAATGAAAAAATACTTTTTTCCATTATTTATTCTCGGGTCTTTCTATGTGAATGCCCAAGTTATAAACGATTCTATACAGGTAGGAGATCCTTTTGAAAGCGACTCGATTATATTAGATCAAGCCGTTGTGATTGGGTATGGATCTGTTAAGAAATCAGATTTGACATCTGCAGTTTCATCTGCGAATGCAAAAGACATCACTCAAATTGCGAGTACAACAGCTATGCAATCTTTACAAGGAAAACTAGCCGGAGTAAATATCATTAATACAGATACTCCAGGAGGTACACCAACAGTGTTAGTTCGTGGAATGGGAACTGCTTTAGGAGGTAAAGCACCATTATATGTTGTAGACGGTTTAATTGTTCCGAATATAGCAAATATCAATCCAAGTGATATTGAGAAAATAGATGTACTGAAAGATGCAGCATCTTCAGCAATCTACGGGGTACGTGGAGCAAACGGAGTAGTTGTTGTAACAACAAAACGTGGAAAGACTGGAAAATTAAAAGTTAATTATGATTCTTACATTGGAGTAAGAAATACTATGAATATGGTTGAAATGGCGGATGCCAATCAATACATTACCTATTTCAATGAACAAAGGAAAGCTTTGGGTGGATCTTTAATTTCTACAAATCAGCGCTACAATACGGATTGGTTCGATGAAATTTTAACTACAGGTCAAATTATTAGTAATAATGTTTCGCTATCAGGTGCAGGAGAGAGTGTTAACTATATGTTTAGTATCAATAATTTTGAGGAAAAAGGAATTTTAGAGGGGAATAATTTTAAGCGAACAACTGTTCGTAGTAACAATGATTATAAATTATTTGACGGAAAACTTAAAATCAAACAAAATGTTAGTGCTACTTTTTCCAGAGAAATTCCAAAACCTTATGGTGCATTTGATGTGGCTTATCGTCAATCTCCATTGGTTCCGGTAAAAATATGATAATGGAAAGTGGGGGCAACCGATTTTTAACGCAACAACAGGAGAAGCTACTTATATAACACAGCCAGGACAGGTTACAGATACTTTTAATTCTCACGGTAATCCTGTGTCAACAGTATATTATGATAACCAAAAAATTAATACAACGACAATTCAAGGAAATATAGAAGCAGAATTGAAATTAGCAAAAGGTTTGACTGTATCTTCTCGTGCCGGTGCAACAAAATATTGGTACAAATACAGAGAATTTACACCAATTAAAGATAAATGGATTGCTGGAAATCCTTCAAGAACTGCAGCTGAATTTGAAGTAGAAAAAAATAAACCGGCAAATTTAAAATCAGTAAACTGGGCGAATAATTCGTTAAACTTTAATAACATTGAAACATTTAGATGGTCATGGGAAAATTTTATAACCTTTGATCGTAAGTTTGGAAAAACATGCTTTAAATGTTGTAGCAGGTATTTCTGCTGAAAAAACAGGAATAGGAGAGTATTCTGACATTACAGCTTATGATGTCCCTAATAAAGAACAATACTGGGCAATTAGTCATGCGGATTTGGGTAGATATACACCAATAACAAAACAAAATAATTATACACCGGTAGCTTATGCTTCTTATTTTGCACGTGTTCAATACAATTATGATAACAAGTATTATGTATCCGGAATTATAAGAAGAGACGGTTCTAGTCAATTCAAAAAAGATAATGAATATTGGGGAACTTTCCCTTCAGTTTTCTGCAGCTTGGAATATTTCCAATGAAGAGTTTTTTAAAAGATAATAATGTCATATCCTTCTTAAAACTTCGCGGAGGTTGGGGACGTTTAGGGAATGCTGAAATACCATTTAATTACACAACAATTGATACTTCACCGGGAAGTAGTACTGCGAATTATGTATTTGGACCAGGACAAGATTTAATCTTTGGAGCATACGTAGGTGCACCTGCAGTTAATGTTTCATGGGAAATTGTGGATGAATGGACGACTGGTTTAGATTTTGAATTATTCAAAGGTAGATTATCAGGTAATTTTGATTACTACAATAAAACAACTAAAAATGCAATTTTAAATATTCAGCAAGTTTTATCCTCTCCATATGAAAAAGACTTTTACGATCATGCAGCAGAAATTGTGAATAAAGGTTTTGAAATTGGATTAAACTATAAAAAACGAAACGTCTGGAGGATTACGTTATTCGATAGGAGGAAACTTCAATTACAACACAAATGAAGTGACCTATGTAAAACCAGGTTATTCAGGAATGACAGGAGGATCTTTAGGAAATGGGCAAATTGCAAAACGATTAGAAGCTGGTCAGCCATTGGGATCTTTCTGGTTATATGAAGTAGAGGGGGTTTGGCAAACGCAGGAAGAAATTAATTCTAATGCTCATTTATCAAGTGCTCGTCCAGGGCATTTACGTTACAAAGACACTAATGGAGATGGTGTGATTGGACGATCGAGATAAAAAGTTTATGGGTTCTTATATTCCAAAATTTAACTATGGAGTTAATATCAATTTAGATTATAAGAATTTTGATCTTAACATTAGCGGATATGGAGCAGGAGGTAACAAAATTTACAATGGTATCAAAAATACGGCGTTTAGGAGGTGAAAATATTTCAGTTGATATGTTTAATGATCGTTGGACTGGAGCAGGTTCGACAAATTACCATCCGGGGGCCGAAACGTGATCAAGTAGCATCATCCTATTATTTAGAAAAAGGCGATTATTTCCGATTAAGTAACGTAACCTTAGGTTATAATTTTAGAGATAAGGTTGATTTTGTTCGAAACTTAAGAGTCTATGTAAGTGCACAAAATTTATTTATCATCACGAAATATTCAGGTTTTACTCCAGAGTTAACACTTGATAACGTAAAAGGTAAACGCTACGATGGTAGCCCTTATGGAACTACGGGGATGGACTTTTCTGCTTATCCAAATGTAACAACTTTCTTAGTGGGCTTAAATGTCGAATTCTAATCTTTAAACTTAAACAAAATGAAAAAAAATATATTCAAAATATCAGCGGTAGGTGTTTTATTATCTTTTGGTTTAATATCTTCTTGTTCGGATGATTTTTTAGATGTGAAATCTCAGGAAAATGTTGCAATTGATGATCAGGAATCTCAATCTCCGGAAAAATATGTAAACGGAATTTATGGAATGTTTACAGATTGGGATTATGCATTTTTCTTGGTTAGGAGTAACAGAAATTATTTCTGACAATGCGGATAAAGGGAGTGCTGTAACTGATAACGGAGGTGATAAACGAGATCTCGACCTGTTGTTGCATAATTCAACAACAGGATCTATTGAAGCAATGTGGAAAACGATTTTATAAAACGATTGGTCGTGCTTCTTATTCTATAAAGTATACCTCAGAATCAACAATTTCTGAGGCTGAAAAAGCCCGTTTAATAGGAGAAGCCAAGTTTTTAAGAGCATTATCTTATTTTTATTTGGTTCGTATGTTTGGTGATACAGTCATTCAGGAGCTTGAGGATCCTTCTACCTATTCTGTACGCAGTTCAAAAGCTGATGTTTATGCATATATTGAAGCAGATTTATTGGATGCAATTCAAAAATTACCTCTTAAAAATGAATATGCTTCTAAAGATTTAGGTCGTGCGACCAAAGGTGCTGCTCAAGCTTTATTAGCTAAGGCATATTTGTATCAAGCAAAATATCAACAAGCATATGATATGGCAACAGCAGTAATTAATTCCGGACAATATGATTTGGAAACTGATTATGCCACAACATGGAGAGTGGAAACTGAAAACGGAAAAGAATCGTTGTTTGAAATTCAAGGACGAGGTGATGCAATAGCGCATGGAGTACATCAATATTCAGAAACCCAGGGTGTTCGAGGTTACCGGTGGATGGGGATGGGGCTTCAATGTTCCTTCTCAAAACTTGTTAGATGCATTTAATGTTGAAGGGGATAACATTCGTCGTGATGCAACGATTATTTTTCGTGGAGAAACGCTATATGACGGTCGTGTAATTTCTGAATCTGTAGCAAACCCAATGTACAATGAAAAAGCCTATTCAAGTGCTAATTTAGGAGCTGCTGATGGAGATAAAAATGTTCGTGTCATTCGTTTTTCAGAAGTATTATTGATTCAGGCAGAAGCAGCAAACGAAATTGGACAAGATGCTTTAACGCCATTAAACCGTGTTAGAGTTCGTGTCAAATTAACGCCGGTTACAAGTATGTCTAAAGATCAGTTACGTTTAAAAATCTGGAATGAAAGACGTTTAGAGTTAGCTTTTGAACATGATCGTTGGTTTGATCTGGTTCGCACAGGACAAGCAAAGGAAATGATGGCCAAAGATGGCAAAACGTTTGTATCAGGTAAACATGAGTTATTTCCAATTCCGAATAAACAAATTCTTCAAACCCCATCTATGACTCAAAACCCAGGTTGGTAATGATGAAACTAAATAAAACATTAGTTACTTGCGCTCTTTTAGGTGGTGCAAGTACTTTTGCCCAAACGAAACAAGAGAATAAACTGCTTGATAAAGTTCAGAAACAGACGATTCAATATTTCTGGAAGTATGCTGAACCTCATTCAAAATTGGCTCGTGAACGTTTTCATCCAGATGGGTTTTATCCGGAAAATGATTCGAATATCATTACAACAGGAGGTACTGGTTTTGGATTAATGAGTTTAATCGTGGGGATTGACCGCAAGTTCATTCCAAGAAAAGAAGCAACTGAAAGAATTTTAACCGGATTGAAGTTCTTACAAAAAGCAGATCGATTTCATGGAGCTTGGCCGCATTGGTTAAATGGAGAAACAGGAAAAGTAAAAGCATTTAGTACATATGACAACGGAGGAGATTTAGTTGAAACTGCATTTCTTGCTCAGGGTTTAATATGTTTGAAAGAATATTTCAAAAATTCCGAAAATGAGAAAGAAATAGAGATTTCACAATTAGCTGATCAACTTTGGAAAGAAATTGACTTCAATTTCTATACACGAGGAGAAAATGTGTTGTATTGGCATTGGTCACCAAATTACGAGTGGAAAATCAATTTTCCATTAAAAGGATTCGATGAAACATTAATTACGTATGTCATTGCTGCAGCCTCTCCAAACTATTCGATAACGTCTGAAGTGTATTACAATGGCTGGACAAGAAGTGGGGCAATTAAATCGACAGATTCTGTTTATGGAATTCCTTTGGAGGTCAAACATAACGGAGTAGATAAAAATGTTGGTCCATTGTTTTGGGCGCAATATTCTTTTATCGGTCTTAATCCAAACAATTTAGTTGATTCTATTGGAGTTGATTATGGAAAAGTAGTGAAAAATCAAGCGAAGATCCATTATAGCTATAATCAGAAGAAAACTGAAAGCTTCAATAAATATGAAAAGAATATGTGGGGATTAACAGCGAGTTATACATTCAATCCAAACGGAACAGAAGGTTATACGGCGCATTCTCCGGTAAATGATCATAATGTAATTACGCCTACAGCAGCTTTATCATCTTTCCCGTATACACCTACAGAATCAATGGATTTTTTAAAGTTTATTTACGAAAAACAAAACAAAAAACTGATTGGAGTTGCTGGTCCATATGATGCGGTAGATGTAAAGAATGATCGGGTAATTACAAAATATTTAGCGATCGATCAAGGTACAATTACACCAATGATAGAGAATTATCGCTCCGGATTATTATGGAAATTATTCATGCAAAATGAAGATGTACAAAGAGGTTTACAAAAACTGAAATTCAAAACTTCAGCCTCGAATTAAAATCAAAAAAATGAAAAAATTAATTTATTCAATTGCTTTCTTAGGACTAGCATTTAATGTTGATGCACAAAAAATAAAATTTGACCAATCAAAATCGAAAGCAGAGTTTATCGATTATGTGATGAATCAAATGACAATTGATGACAAAGTAGGGCAGATGGTACAATATACATATGACGGTGGTGATGTTACCGGATCTGCAATTGATAAAAATTATATAAAATATACAAAACAAGGTATGATGGGGTCGGTGTTTAATGCAACGACAACAGATATTACCAGAAAATTACAAAAAAATAGCGGTTGAAGAAACACGTCTTGGTATTCCTTTAATTTTTGGATATGATGTGATTCATGGTTATGAAACCATTTTCCCAATTCCACTTGGAGAAGCATCATCATGGGATTTGAAAGCAATTGAAAAATCTGCTCGAATTGCTGCAGAAGAGACAGCAGCAGGAGGTGTACACTGGACATTCGCTCCTATGGTTGATATTGGCTTCGATCCTCGTTGGGGACGTGTTTCTGAAGGAGCCGGAGAAGATACTTTTTTGGGAAGTAAAATTGCGATTGCACGTGTAAATGGTTTTCAAGGAAAAAGTTTATATGATTTGAATACGGTATTAGCATGTACAAAACATTTTGCAGGTTATGCTTTAGCACAGGCAGGGCGTGATTATGGAACAGTAGAAATCTCGGATCGTTTTTTAAGAGATTATATTTTACCTCCTTTTAAAGCAACGGTTGATGCAGGAGCAGGTTCTTTTATGACTTCGTTCAATGAAATTGGTGGCGTTCCTTCTACAGCAAGCAAATATTTGTACGATCAGATTTTACGTAAAGAATGGAATTATAAAGGGTTTGTTTGTAACAGATTATACTGCTATTCAAGAATTAGTTCCGCATGGAATTGCAAAAGATTTGGAAGAAGCGACTTTAAAATCGGTTGAAGCCGGCATCGAAATGGATATGATGAGTGGAGCTTTTTTAAATCATTTACCGAAATTGGTAAAAGAAGGAAAAGTAAAAACAAGATGTGATTGACACTGCAGTTCGCCGAATTTTAGAAGCAAAATATGACTTAGGTCTTTTTGAAGATCCTTATCGTTATTCAAATACAAAGCGTGAAAAAGAAACGGTAATGAAACAAGAGTTCTTAAATGAAGCCCGTGATGTTTGCACGTAAATCAATGGTTCTGTTAAAGAATGACAAACAAGTGCTGCCCTTAAAGGAATCGCAGAAAGTAGCCGTAATTGGCCCTTTGGTTAAAGATGAGAAGAATATTATAGGAAACTGGGCTGCACGCGGTGATCGTTACGGAAAAGCGTGGTCTGTTTGGGAAGGGTTGAATGATGTTTTAGGTAAAAATGCGAAAATAACGTACGCACAAGGAACAGAAATTAATTCATCTAAAACGGATGGTTTTCAAGAAGCAATCAATATAGCGAAAAATTCGGATGTGATTGTTGCAGTAATGGGAGAGAATGAGAACCAAACCGGAGAGGCAGCTTCTCAAACGAATATCGATTTACCAGGAAAATCAAAAGGAACTATTAAAAGAATTGAAAAAATTAGGTAAACCGATTGTTTTAGTTTTAATGTCTGGTCGTCCGATGACAATCTCTTGGGAGAATGATAACATGGATGCAATTTTGTATGCATGGTATCCTGGAACAATGGGAGGTCTAGCGATTACAGATGTGTTGTACGGAAAATACAATCCTTCGGCTAAAACACCAATGACATTTCCTCGTTCTGTTGGTCAAATTCCAATTCATTACAATCAAAAAAAATACAGGACGTCCATATTTAGGAGAAAGTGATGCGGAACAGAAATATAAATCTCGTTATACAGATTCTCCAAACTCACCATTATATCCATTCGGTTACGGTTTAAGTTATACAACATTTAACTATAGTAACTTAAAGTTGAACAAATCAACAATGAAAAATGGAAAAGATGAAATAAAAATAACTTGTAAATGTTAAAAATACAGGAAACTACGATGGCGAAGAAGTGGTACAATTATATGTTCGAGATTTGGTCGGAAGTGTCACACGTCCTGTTCGTGAACTAAAAGGGTTCGAGAAAGTCATGATCAAAAAAGGAGAAACAAAAACAATTACGTTTACATTAACTCCGGAAGAGTTGAAATTCCATGATATCAATATGAACTATGTTGCTGAAGCAGGTGACTTCGACATTTTTGTTGGAGGAGATTCTAACGCTTCGCTTAAAACAAGTTTTTACTTTAGTCGATTAAATTCCTCATATTATAGTTAGAGATTTAATTTATTTCTCAGCCAAGTAAGTGGTTTTACACTTACTTGGATTTTTAAAAACTCACACATGAAAAAATACATTGCTTTAAGCTTGATTTTGATAATGTCAATCGTAAGTTTTGCCCAGCAAAACATTGCAATTATGTCATACAATATTCGATTAGCTTCTGTAGACGATGGTGCAAATCATTGGAACATCCGCAAACAAAAATTAGTTGATCTAATCCAATATTACGAGGCTGATTTCATAGGGGTGCAAGAAGCACAAGTTCCACAATTAGAATTTATCAAACAAAATAATGCGCAGCTAGATTTTATAGGAGAGCCCGTTCAAGTGATAAAAATGCAGAATATTCTGCTATTTTCTATAAAAAAGATCAATACAAGGTAGTAGAGCAGAAAACCATGTGGTTATCTGAAACACCTGAAAAAGAATCGAAAGGCTGGGATGCCGCATACAATAGAATTATTACGTATGGATTATTTCAGGATAAAAAAACAAAGAAAAAATTTTGGGTAATCAACACGCATTTTGATCATGTGGGGAAAATAGCCCGTCAAAAATCGTTAGAATTAATTGATCAATTGATTCATGATTTGACAAATAAAAAAGATTATCCGGCTTTTTTTATGGGAGATTTCAATATGAACCATGAGGATGCATCTGTAAAATATATTCAAAACAAATATTTAGATACTCGTCTGAACGCCCAATTGGTTTATGGACCTGATTTTACATGGGAAGACTTTAAGTTTAATGAAAAAGGAACAGAGGTTTTAGATTACATTTTCTATAAGAAGAACCCAAAGATCATATGCAAAAGCTTTAATACCATTGATGACTTCTATGATTTCAAATACCCATCAGATCATTTGCCAATTTTAGCCAAATTTTTAATTCAATAATTATGACAAACTCACATTTAAAATATCCGATTATTACAGCTTTATTATTCAATTATTTTGCTGTAAATGCACAAGGTTTTAAACTTTCGGACAAAAAAATTGAAATTTATACCACTGCCAAAAAACACCAATCAACGTATTTCGAAATTGACAGATAAAGTAAACAGTTAAAAAGTTTCCGCAACCCAAAGAAACGGATATTGCAATTTTCATTGACCCAAAACGTAAATTTCAGAAGTTTGAAGGAATTGGGGGAGCTATTACAGATGCTTCTGCAGAGGTTTTAGCAAAATTACCAAAGAAATCGCAGCAGGAAATTATCAAAGCTTATTACAACGAGAAAGAAGGGATTGGTTATTCGTTGATTAGAACAACTATCAATTCTTGTGATTTTTCAAGTGATAGTTATACTTATGTAAAAGAAAATGATAAGGAGCTAAAGAGTTTTGACATTGCACATGATTTGAACTATAAGATTCCGATGATTAAAATGGCGAAAGCTGAGATGAAAGATGCCTATCGTTTATATGCGAGTCCTTGGAGTCCGCCAGCTTGGATGAAAACCAATAATAGCATGCTAAAAGGAGGTTCTTTGAAACCGGAATATTACCAAACTTGGGCAAACTATTTTGTGAAATTCATCGAGAATTATGAAAAAATTGGATTACCTGTTTGGGGTGTTTCAATTCAGAATGAACCAATGGCAACGCAAACATGGGAATCATGTATTTATACAGCAGAAGAAGAACGTGATTTTTTAAAAAATAATTTAGGTCCGACACTTCATCAAAAAGGAATGAAAGACAAGAAAATTATTGTTTGGGACCATAACCGTGATTTGATTTATCAGCGAGCTTCTACTATTTTGAATGATGCAGAAGCTGCAAAATATGTTTGGGGAGTTGGTTTTCATTGGTACGAAACATGGAATGGAAGTGTCAATTTATTTAACAATGTAGCATTAACACATGAAGCTTTTCCTAATGTAAATTTAATTTTCACGGAAGGTTGTAAAGAGCAATTTGATTACAATCAAATGGGAAACTGGAGTTTAGGAGAGAAATATGGGTATAATATGATTAATGATTTCAATTCCGGAACTGTAGCCTGGACTGATTGGAATGTTTTATTGGATGAAAGAGGTGGACCAAATCATGTCGGAAACTTTTGTTTTGCACCAATCCACGGTGATACAAGAAATGGACAAATTACCTATACCAATTCATTTTATTACATCGGGCAATTCTCAAAATTTATTCGTCCGGGAGCACAAAGAATCGCAGCGTCTTCTAATCGTTCAGATTTAATGACAACTTCTTTTGTTAATAAGGACGGAAAAGTAGTGGTGGTTGTCATGAATCAAACAGATAAACCATATTCATATAATTTATGGATAGAAGGAGAAGCTCTTGAAGTAAACTCGCAGGAACATTCAATCAGCACGATAGTTATTTCATAAAAAAACGATAGATAAAAGGGAAAAATTATTTAGAGTAGATTGCTTGACCAATTGACAATCAAAAAAGGTCAAAGTCAAGCAATTTTTTAAACCAGGATAACAATGAAATATTTAGTTGCATTATGTTTAATGATAAGTTATACCTATGCTCAGAAAACGGTGGTATATGATAAAAAAAATAATTTAGCGTTTGATATTTATTATCCGAAGAATTTTAAAGAAAACCAATCTTATCATGTATTCGCTTGGGTGCATGGAGGAGGTTTTTCAGGAGGAACAAGAGCGGATAAAGAAGAAGTTGAACGAATGAAAGATGCTCAAGAAAGAGGTTTCGTGGCTATTTCTATTTCATATAGATTATTAGCGACTTCTTCAGCAGGTTTTGGTTGTGATTTGCCAAAACAGGAAAAGCTGATGATTTTTAAAGAAGCCTCTTTTGATGTTTTAACGGCATTGAGTTTCATTCAAAATAATTCAAAAGAGTTAAAATTATCAATCAATAAACTGATTTTGGGCGGAAGCAGTGCCGGAGCAGAAGCAATTTTTAAATGCTTATTACCTGAACGATTTATGGTTTGGAAAACAATTTGAACAAGTTAAAATTGACGGATTAGTTAGTTATGCAGGAGCTCTTGTTGATGATCGTTATGTCACAAAATCAAATATCTTACCCACTGTTTATGTGCACGGTTTGAGTGATGATGTCGTTCCGGCCTATAATGCTCCGCATAGAAGCTGTTCAGATAAACAACCCGGATTCTTTCCATTGAATGGTTCTCACTCTTTAGAATTTTTGAATAGGAAATATCAACAAGCGTCTTTGGCAATTTTTTCAGGGTCTGGTAAACATGAATGGTCCGGACTGAGAAAAGAATACTTGAACCAGGTGTTTGATTTTATAGCTAAATCGATCCTTGGTTCAGATAAAGAAAATAAACAAATTAATATCAATTAATTATAATATTCTTTGCTTTGAAGGGGGAAAACAATTTGTATTTTAAATTTTAAAACACCTATATTTATAAGCTATTTGATGATTCAACTAGCGCAAATCATAAAAAAATAGTAAAAACACATGAGTCAATCACAAAAAACAAATTGGGGTCAATTCATACCTTTAGTTACAGTATTCTTCTTTTGGGGATTCGTGGCTGCGAGTAATGACATCTTGATTCCGGTATTTAAAAAAAGCATTTGATTTAACACAAGGACAAAGCCAATTTGTCTCTTTGGCTTTTTATATTGCTTATACAGTAGGATCTGTTATCTATATGATTATTTCAATGGTGATGGGGAAAGATTTAATCAATAAAAATCGGCTATAAGAATAGTTTGTCATTAGGATTATTGATCTCTGCTTTAGGTACACTTTTATTTATTCCAGCTGCTAATTTACATTCTTATCCGTTGATGCTGTCAGGGTTATTTACGGTAGCGTTAGGATTTTCGCTGCAGCAGACGGTTGCAAACCCTTTGGCGATAGCTTTGGGAAATCCGGCGACTGGTTCTCAACGTTTAACATTAGCTGGTGGAATTAATAATTTTGGAACAACAATAGGGCCTTTAATTGTTGCGTATGCCATTTTTGGACATGCTTCCAATGGAGAAACAGAATTAAGTATAGATGCTGTAAAAATTCCATATTTATGTTTAGGATTAGCCTTTTTAATTGTGGCTGTTTTTCTTAAATTCTCTTCGTTGCCGAGTCATCCGGAACAAGAAGAGGAAAATGCGGCTTCAACAACAGTTTCAAAAGACAGATCATCTGCATTAAAATACCCTCAATTGGTTTTGGGTATGATTGCAATTTTTTTTATATGTAGGAGTTGAGGTTTCTACGGCAAGTAATCTGCCTGATTATATGGAAAAAGAATTAGGTTTTTCGATTGCACAAGTTGCACCTTATGTTTCTTTGTATTGGGCAAGTATGATGATTGGCCGCTGGGGTGGAGCAGCAGAAGCTTTTGGCTTGGATAAATCAAAAACAATGCTTTTAAAATTTATAGCTCCATATTTAGCTTTTGGAGTTTTCTTATTGGTAAATAAAATTGCTGGCCACGATTTACAGCCATTTTATTTCTATGCCGTAATTATCTTGGTTCTGATTTTAGCAGATATTTCAACAAAAGGAAATCCGGCCCGAATGTTATTAACATTTTCAAGTCTCGGAATCATTGCTTTATTAATCGGGATGAATACAAAAGGAATTGTTAGTGTTTATGCTATTACAAGTGTTGGACTTTTCTGTAGTACATTATGGCCGTGTATTTTTGCTTTAGCGATTAAAGGATTAGGGAAAAATACTTCTCAAGGAAGTAGTTTCTTAATTATGATGATCATGGGAGGAGGAGTAGTCAGTTATTTACAAGGATTATTAGCAGATGCGACTTCTATTCATTTTAGTTATATTGCAGGAATAATCTGTTTTGCATACCTAACATTTTATGCGATTAGCTCTACAATGATTCTAAAGAAACAAGGAATAGATTTAGATGATGTCAAATCAGAAGGAGGACATTAATTTATAATAAAAAAAGCTTAATCATTATGATTAAGCTTTTTTTATTATAACTCATTTCATAAAACGATTAAAATAAAAATACTAAGAATCTCTTTTCTAATTGGGTAAACCCCAAAAGAAATTCCTAGTATTCTAAAGACATAATAAATGAAAAAATCTTTTTTAATCCTTTTTAATGATTTTATTGTTATTCCCTGCAATTGTTTGGGGTAATTTCCCGTTTTTGGAAAGCGCTTTACGGTAATACAAGGTATTCCCTTCTCCGGCTAATTCAGCAGATGTCAAACCATTTACAGTTATGGTGTTATTTGTTCCCATAATTTCTACTTTCGAGCAGTCTCCTTTCAAATGAATCACGTGACCACTGCCTCCAACTTCTACTTTTTGACCTTTACAATCAAGCGTTTGTTTTTGGTTATTTCCATCAATTTCAATTTGAGCATAAGACAGATGACCTAGAAAAAGAAAAAACGGTCAGGTATAGTAATCTATTTATTTTCATGAATATATTTTAAGGTTGTGTTTTAAACAACAACAATCGTGCTGATTCACTGAATAAAATCTAACTTTACAAAAATTTAACAAGATGACTTTAGCTGAGTTAAAGCAGCATTTTATTACCGAATTAGGTTCAATGTATGACAAAGATGAAGTGGTAAGTATTTTCCTGATTTATTTAGAAGATAAATTGAATCTGCAATTTATTCCTTCTGATAATATTGAACTTACTGCGGAGATTTTATCTGATATAAAACGTCTTAAAAAGGGGGAACCGGTGCAACATATAAGCGGGAAAGCTTTTTTTTATGATTCATTCTTTTCTGTTAATGAAAATACATTAATTCCTAGAACGGAAACAGAGGAATTAATTGAACTTATCCGAAATGATTGTTCCCAAAATGTGGAGATGTCAATTATAGATTTGGGAACAGGCAGTGGGTGTATTCCTATCTCTTTAGCAAAGTTGTTCCCTAAAGCGAATGTTTCAGCTTTAGATATTTCTGATAAAGCATTGGAGATAGCAAAATTAAATGCAGAAACGTTAAACGTTAAGATTGAGTTTCATCAAGAAAATTTACTTCATGACCTTCAGCTCAATCAAAAATACGATATAATAGTTTCTAATCCTCCCTATATACGAAATCTAGAAAAAGAGGAAATGCATCAAAATGTCTTGGATTTTGAACCTCATTTAGCACTTTTTGTAGAAAATGGAAATGCACTTATTTTTTATGAACGAGTAATCGCATTTGCTGAAAATCATTTAAAACCAACTGGCGTGATTTATTGTGAAATCAATCAATATTTGGGAAGAGAAACGAAAGAACTTTTCGAAAAAGCGTACCAAAACGTTATGATTTACAAAGATCTATCTGGAAATGATCGAATGATTAAAGCAACAAATGTATACTAAACAATATTTTTTATCGTTTACTTCAGTAAGAAAAAAAAATTAAAACAATTCTTTTTAACCAAATTTGGTATTAAAATTGTTAGAACTGATTCTATTATTAAAACAATTAAAAAAACGACTATGAAAAAATTATTTGTATTGGTAGCAGTAGCTTCATTATCATTTGCGACTTCTTGTAAACAAGAATCATCAAAAACAATTGAAACAACAGTAACTACAGATTCATTGGCAAACGACTCAACTGCAATTATCAAAGAAACGACAACTACAACAACGATTTCTGAAACTGATGCAAAAGCTAAATTAGATGAAGCTAAAAAAGCTTTAGATGAAGCAAAAGCGAAAGGAGATAAAGCAGCAGAAGCAGCAGCTCAAAAAGCGTATGATGATGCGAATAAAGCATGGGAAGATGCTAAAAACGGCTGTAAAAGATGCGGCACAAGATGTAAAAGAAGGTGTGAATAATACGGTAAATAAAGTTGACGAAAAAGCAACTCAAGCAAAAGAAGATATCAATAATGCTGCAAAAGATGCAAAACAAGATATCAATAAAGCTGCGAAAGATGCTAAAGCCGAAGTAAAAGAAGCCGGAGAAAAAGCAAAAGAAGGATATAACAATACGTTAGATAAATTAAAAGCGAAATAATTTATCAAAATTATTATTGCTAACTTAGCCTTGAGAAATCTCAAGGCTATTTTTTATGTTAAATTTTAGAGAAGCAAGAAAAGAAGACGCAGCATTAATTGCAGAGCTGATGATGCTAGCGATGGATAAAATTGTTTATGATTTTATTGGAGAAAATAATTATAATGAAGGAGTATCTTTCTTAAAAAAGTTAATAGAACAAGAAGGAAATCAGTACAGTTATCAAAATACTGTTGTTGTAGAATGTGACAACCAATTAGCAGGAACGACAACGTTTTATGATGGTGGAAAACTACATGAACTTCGAGAACCTGTTTTAGATGTATTGAGAACTGACTATAAGCAGGATATTCATCCGCAGGATGAAACACAGGAAGGAGAAATATATATTGATACAATTGCTGTATCTGAAAATTTTAGAGGAAAGGGAATTGGAACGGAGATTTTAGATTATCTGATTGAAGAACTTGCGAATAAACAGAATAAAACATTGGGATTATTGGTTGATTTTACCAATCCAAATGCAAAAAAAATTATACGAAAGAAAGGGGTTTAAAGTTGTAGGTGAGAAGATGTTGATGAATGAAAATCATGAACATATGCAATACAAAACACTATAATTAAGATCAATGAAATAAAAAAGAGCCTTTATAAAGGCTCTTTTTTATTTCATGACTCCCAATTGTTTTAGGATTTTTTCTTCATAAGGATCAATAGTAAACTGATCAAATTTTATAAAATCTGTCCCGTTTTTCAGATAACCCAATTGGTAATTTTGACGAACAACAGGTTGGTTATCGAAACTTTCTAAAATTGGTAATTCAGAAACAGGTTCTAAAATCTTTTCATTTGCCGTAGAAATCAAACCAAAATTCATCAAATGATGATTTTTTGATAAAAAATAAGGAAAATAAGCCAGGATATCAGGACGATGAACTTTCAAAGAAGTAGCTTTACCAAAAGAGGCAAAACGTTGATCAACAGGAGTAAGGTACTCATATTGATAATCTATAATCAACTGATTTTCTTTGTTAATCATTCCCCATTTCCCATCTTTTTCTACTCCTGCCAAACCTGCTCTAAAATCAGTACAACCATCATAATCAAATGGAATCACTGCTTGATTTAACAAGTCAATGAATCCCCATTTCCCATCTTTTTTTACAGCGCAAAACATTTTCAATATAATCACTCGTTACCTCATAGTCGAAAGGAATCAAAATCTGATTAGATTTTGTGATAAACCCCCATTTATTATCTTTTTGAGCACTATAAGCATTCACAGTTGTCAATACAAGTTTTTGATAATCGAACGGAATAATAACATGCCCTTCTTTGTCTATTAAACCAAATCGATTGTTAATTGATAGCGGTGCTAAATGATTGCGATCAAATGCTGTTAACTCTTCGAAAGTAGTCGTATCTTTATGAAACGAAATCATCAAATTGATCAGTATCTTTTGGGACTATTTTTGTCATAATTTATTAATTCATCGCAAAATTAAATAATCAAAAACGAATAGTTTACATATAATTTTTAAAATATCTAATTTTAAACAGCTTTTGTTATTTTAATTCTTATTTTTGTATAAGCTTAAAGTATAAACCTATGAATATTTTTACTAAATTATTTTTTACTGCAACCATAATGACAAGTGGTTTTGTTGCAGCTCAACAAGATGGTATAAACATCATAAACTTACCGACAACGATTAATAAAGATTATTCGTTTGATGGAATTTGGAAAATTTCGAATGATGGTAATGCTTCAAATTATAAAATTTCCGGAGGGAAATTAACAAATTATTCAAATAAAACAAGTCAAAGATTATACCTTGATTTATATTTTGCTCCTTCTAAATCTTCCGTAGATTTGAATCAACTCCCTAATAAAATTGCGACAAATGCACAATTGGGTCAATTGGAAGGAAGCGGAACAAGTTTTAATAATGTTACTGTAACGTTTAAAGCATCAGATATTCAGACTTTAGCACAAGGAGATTATACACCAATTTTATTGCTTAAAGAAAACGAAACGAATAAAGTTTTGAATTATAAAGTGTTGAGTAATAAAATATCCTTGGAATCTGATCGTATATTTATTGATAAAGCAGTTAAAAATACCCAGTTACCAGAAATCGTGGAAGGGAATACATCAGAATTCACTCAAAATATAGATGCAACTTTATCTGATATTTATACACCGGTTGGAAGCACGTTAGATATAGAAAATGCAAATAAAAAAAGTAAAATTAGCAGGTATCTGGAAATTGGAAATAGATTTTACAACATTAATGGTAACTGTAGATGGAATTAACAATTCTATTCAGAATTTGACTCCAAAACCTACAGATAAACTTAAATTGTTGGTTTATTTCTCTAAACAAGAGATTGCAAATGAGAATGAAATTGATGGTTTTGAATTACTTAATTTTGATATTTCTCCGATTTATGGGAATATGAAAAAAAGATAAACTAAGCCTTACATCTAATATTACCAAATTAGTTTCCTGCGGGTGAATACTATCCGATTTTGGTGTTGACTGAAAAAAATGATGACGGAAATTATGTCATTAAATCTACCTTAAGTTTGGGAGAAAAGTACATTTGGAAATAAACTTTCGAATGTTTAGAAATATAAAAAGCGAAATCTATTGATTTCGCTTTTTTGTTTCATACAAATAAATCAATTCAATATATTGACTATAACTGATTGTACCTTCTTGATTGTTTGCTTTTAGAAATTGATTATTCAATTCAGAAAAAGCATCACTTGTCTTTCCCTCATATTTCAAATAATAATTTCGTTCGGACTTTCGGTCAAGTTTTATTTTAGGATGCATATTATCCAATTCCATTTTAACAAAATAAGGATCTGATTTATAAATTGCACCTAAAAGCGTATAGATACTTTTGTAATAAATTGAATAATTAATTTCAGGATTGGTTGATTGCGAACCTAAATAATAAGCTAAAAAATTAGCCTCACTTTCGGAAGCAAATCCCATCTGATGCCATATTCATGAAAAAGAGTTGCGGGCTGTTTAAGATTTGTATTGTAGCGATTTAAGTTAGCTTCAGCAGTGAAAGGATTGTAATATCCCAAAATTCCTATATAATTTTGCATCTTCGAAATCCACGATAATTTGAAATGAGCATGCTCTAAAAACCGATAAATTTTTTAACCAGTTTAAATTCTTTAGCTTTGGTTGAAGTTGGTAAAACTCTTCATTATAATCTTTTAAATTGGAGCGAAATTTTATGGTTGTCGTAGAATCATTATGTTCAATAGAATTTCTTGCTAATACAGCTTTTTCTAATTCATTGCAGTAAATCTCTTTTAAAATAGCAGGTTTTTATAACAATCTCTTTTTGATCAATAGTTAGTGTTTCCTTTTTATACATGACTCCCCAAGCAAACATATAAACGAAATAGAGACAATTTACAAAAATCAATAAAGAATAAAAAGAATGTAAAACATCACGTTTTGTTTTGAAAAAACTTCTAATCACTTTTATCGTTAAAATGAAACCCGTTAATCCAAGAATAATATAAAAAAATTTCTCCGGCAGGAAAATTTACAGAATTTGTAAGTTTTGAAATGAATCCCGAAATAGGGAATGTAATAGTATGAATGATAAAATCATTGAAACTCTCGATGGAAAATAATGTGGAAAAGAGAATGATTTGAAAAATAAAGATTAGAAATACAACAATGGTCTTATTCAACTTCTTTTGCATATTGATTGGCAATGTAACTAACATAAATTAACTGAAAAAGTATGGTACAGCATAATAGGGATTAAATAAATTCCGATATCGCCTGTAAAAATTACAGCAGCAATTACCGAGCCATGAACCAATGATTTTTTTTGTTGCGCAAAATTGTATTGTAATGTCATCTTCTCTGTTAAAATTCATTTTTTGCGCAATCCATTTGGACAGGTTAAAAAAGATGAAAAATAATCCAATGACAATAAGAGAGACAACTAGAAGCGGAAGTAAACCTAATTTAGTAAACAACCCGTCTAAAAATGTATGACTAAAAGCTGTTGTAAACGATTAATACAATGGTCAGTTTGTCTAAATTAGAAAATTGTTTTTTGTATTTGTTATAAAAGAAACCTAAATAAGGCTGTAGCAAAGCACCTACAAATACCGGTAGAATGATTTTAAGGATTAAGTCTAAAAAGGTAGCAAATAAATCGAATTCACCATTGCCTTTTGATAAAAATAAACTCATCCAAAGAGGAGTTAGTACAATTCCTATTAAGCCTGAAATACTAGCATTAAAAATAGCACTTGGAATATTTCCTTTTGCAATAGATACCATTACGACTGAAGATGACACTGTACTTGGTAAAGTGGCAAGATAGAAAATAGCGACATAAAGTGAAAAGTAGACAGGGTAATTCTTTATGAACGGATAAAAGATTAAAACCAGTAAAGGAAAAAAAATAAATGTAATCGATTGAATCAATAGGTGCATTTTCCAATTGGATAAATCTTTAAAAACATCTTTCCAATTCAATTTCAATCCATAAAAAAAGAAAACTAAGATTACTCCAATATCAATTAGTGTATTTAGTGTAAAATTTTTATAAGACCACAAACTAATATCTGGATAAATATATGCGATTAAAATGGCAACAAATAAAAAAAGAATAAAAGGATCTGGCAGTTTACTTAAAAATCTCAAAATCAATAAAATTTAAGCAAAAATAGTAAATAAGATTTAAAAACATTTTAAAAAGTATTTAAGACTTTGATTTTTAGCGTTTATATTGAATCCAAATAAATTACTTATTGATATTACAAATAAATATTATTTACATTATATTTGTCTTAACAAACCTTAAATCTATCTTATGAATACATGCCTACAATGTAACCAAACGCTATTTGGGCGTAAGGATAAAAAGTTCTGTAATGATTTTTGTAGAAATTCTTACAATAATAATCTTAATCGGGATAAAATTGAGATTGTACGAAATATCAATAACAGATTAAGAAAGAATAACCGAATTTTAAAAACTTTATTGGAAGAAGGAACGCGTTCTGTGAGTAAAAATGAACTTACTTTAAAAAATTTTGATTTTAGATACATTACCAACATTGATGAATCTAAAAATGGCACAATTTTTTATGTATACGATGCGGGATATCAAAAATTAGACAACGAAAATTATTTATTATTTCAGGAATAAATTTTTATTTTTTTATTGAAAAAAGCGTGTTAACTTGTTAATACGCTTTTATATTTTTGAATAGTGAATAGCTTTTTTTGTTTCATCATTTCAATATGGTAGTCTTCTTTTTTTATCTAGCTTTTTTCGTTCTAACTAAGATTAACTTTCTAAAATAACTTAACTTTGCGCCACGATGAAAAAAGATATCAATCAACTCGATCCAAAGGAATTTATCCTGATAAAGGGAGCAAAATTGCATAACCTTAAGAATATTGATTTAGCGATACCGAAAAACAAATTGGTGGTCATCACAGGAATGTCAGGTTCCGGGAAGTCTACTTTAGCTTTTGATACATTGTATGCAGAAGGTCAGCGACGTTATGTTGAAAGTTTATCGTCGTATGCGCGTCAGTTTTTAGGAAAATTAGATAAACCTCTGGTTGACTATATCAAAGGAATAGCACCTGCAATTGCAATTCAGCAAAAAGTAAATTCAACAAATCCGCGATCTACAGTAGGTACAACGACAGAAATTTATGATTATTTAAAGTTGTTGTATGCACGGATCGGAAAAACATATTCACCCATTACAGGTGAATTGGTTCAAAAAGATTCGGTAACAGATACGATTGATTACCTAAAGACATTTCCTTCGGATACTAAATTTATTCTTCAGATTAAGTTAGTTGTTCCGGAAGAACGCTCATTTTTCAGAACATTTGAATATTCTTCAACAACAAGGGTTTACTCGTTTAAGTGTGGACGGAAATCAAGTGAAAATAGAAGATTTAATTTCATTTAATTTTGAGCCTCAACCTGAAAACGATGTTCACTTAGTGATTGATCGTATTGCATTGCCTGCACAAGAAGAGGAAGAAGCATTTTATCATCGTTTAGCCGATTCTATTGAGACAGCTTTTTTTGAAGGAAAAGGTGAAATTGCCGTTGTAAATGTTGAAAATAATGCCGTAAAATATTTTTCAAATAAATTCGAAGCAGATGGACTTATTTTCAATGAACCGAATATTCACTTCTTTAGTTTTAATAATCCTTATGGAGCATGTCCTGTATGCGAAGGTTATGGAAAAGTAATTGGTGTTGAAGAGAATCTTGTCATTCCGAATAAATCGTTATCGATTTATGAAGATGCTGTTGTTGCATGGAAAGGGGAGAAGATGAGTGAATGGAAAGAGCATTTTATCAAACTTTCTCAAAAAGTAAATTTTCCTATTCATAAACCTTATTTTGAATTATCAGAAGAACAAAAAGAGTATCTATGGCATGGCGATTCTGATTGGGAAGGTTTGGATGGTTTCTTTAAAATGGTGGAGGAGAATACATATAAAATCCAATACCGCGTTATGTTATCTCGTTTACAGAGGAAAAACAAACTTGTCCTTCTTGCAAAGGGAAGCGTTTGCGTAAAGAAACTAATTTTGTGAAAATTTCAGAAAAATCAATCAACGATTTGGTCGATTTACCTTTGAATGAATTGAATACTTTCTTTACAAGTATTACGTTCAATGAATATGATGAACAAATTGCCGGACGAATTATTTATGAAATAAAATCACGTTTAACCTTTTTGTTGGATGTCGGATTAGAATATTTAACGCTGAATCGCGCTTCCAATACGTTGTCTGGTGGAGAATCGCAACGGATTAATTTAGCCACTTCGTTGGGAAGTAGTTTGGTTGGTTCGATGTATGTATTAGATGAGCCATCGATTGGTTTACATTCGCGTGATACATCAAAAATTTATTACAATTTTACATCGTTTACGTGATTTAGGAAATACAGTAATAGTGGTTGAACATGACGAAGACATCATGAAAGCTGCTGATTACATCATTGATATTGGCCCGGAAGCAGGAACAAATGGTGGAGAAGTGGTGTTTGAAGGAACGTACAACGAATTATTGAAAGCAGATACATTAACTTCGAAATACTTGAATGGAAAACTAGAAATTGAAATTCCTGGTAAACGTTTAAAATCTCCTAACTATTTGAAAGTAATAGGAGCAAGAGAGAATAATTTAAAAAATATTGATGTCAAATTTCCGTTAAATGAGCTCACTGTGATTACAGGAGTTTCAGGATCAGGGAAATCTACTTTGATGAAAGATATTTTAGCACCCGCTGTTCAGCGTCATTTTGAAATTTTTGGAAATAAAATTGGCGATTTTGATGAACTTATAGGAGATTTAAAGCAGTTGGAAGGAATTGAATTAATTGATCAAAATCCAATTGGTAAATCGTCTCGTTCTAATCCTGTAACCTATGTCAAGGCCTACGATGATATTCGAAATTTATTTGCCTCGCAAAAAGCAAGTAAGGTAATGGGATTTCAGCCAAAACATTTTTCATTTAATGTGGATGGGGGACGCTGTGATTCATGCAAAGGAGAAGGAACGATTACAATCGAAATGCAATTTATGGCAGATGTCGAACTGGTTTGCGAAGATTGTCATGGAGAGCGTTTTAAGAAAGAAATATTAGAAGTTAAATTTGAAGGGAAATCGATTTCAGATGTTTTAAATTTAACGATTGATGAGGCGATTGATTTTTTTGCTAAACACCAACAAAATAGAATTGTAGAAAAGCTAAAACCGTTGCAAGACGTAGGGTTAGGTTATGTGAAATTAGGACAATCGTCGAATACACTTTCCGGCGGAGAGGCACAGCGTGTTAAATTGGCTTTTTTCTTAACGAAAGGAGAAACGACAAACAAAACCTTGTTTATTTTCGATGAGCCTTCTACCGGTTTACATTTTCATGATATTCAGAAATTAATTAAAGCGCTTCGTGCTTTGATTGATTTAGGACATTCAGTTTTTGTGATCGAACACAATATGGATATTATCAAAGTAGCTGATTGGGTAATTGATCTTGGACCGGAAGGAGGAAAAAAAGGTGGTTATTTAGTTGCTGAAGGAACACCAGAAGATATTTTGAAAGTAAAAGAATCCTACACAGCACAATTTTTGAAAGAGAAGTTGAAATAAGAATAAAAAAGCTATATTTACGTTTATGAAATATAGCTTTTTACTTTTAATAATTATTTTTACTTCATGTAATTCGTATAATGTAAATCGTCTTGAGAAAAATATTTCTTTTAATGAAAATAATATTGTTCAGGTTAATTTAGAAGAACAAAAAAATTATGTAATCATAAAGAATGATTTTCCGAATGGAGCAGATAAACTTCATGAAAAAATTGACCAATCTGTTAAAGGATTATTCAATGATGAAAATACGGTTGTTAATTCATTAGATTTTTATGATAAATATTATAAATCGAATGAATTTATTAATTTTATAAATCATGATACTTATTATGATTATGCATTTATTGTAGAGTTAAAAGTAGATCCGTATATTCAAGTAACACAATACCTTAGTCTTGGAAAAGCAAAATTACCTGAAGAAGGTAAAAGTAGATATAGTATTGTTTTACAAGTTCTTAATTTAAAAAACAAGGAGCTATTATTTTCTCAACAAAGAAACTTTGAATTAAATAATAGGACGTTAACAAAGTCTCCAGAATTTATTACATCTTACGAAGAAAATTATTTTATAAACAATTTTTCAGATATCTTTAGGAACATAATAAATTATTAAAACTGAGTTTAGCTTGGTTTTATTTTACGCTACATTTTGCATGATGATAAACAGGAAAATTACACGAATTGGCAATAAAGCATAATTCGTTTGCCTTTTTATGAAGTGAAAGTGCCAACTCAATTTGTGTTGAATCGGAAATGACCACTTTAGGAGATAAATTTACTTTTGTAATTTTCCCACTTCCATCAGGATTGACTACTAGCGTCGCCTCTGCATGATCTGTGTAAGAAAGAACTTCGATCTGATTTTGAGCACAGCAATATAAATAGGACATCATATGACAAGAAGTCAAACTACTCAACAATAAATCTTCCGGATTATATAAATTCGGATCTCCTTTAAATACTTTCGCTGCTGAAACATCCAAATTAGGTTTTCCTTCAATTGAAATATGATGACTTCTATGATAAGATTTGATTGATCGATCAGTCCCGGTTTCCTTTTTAATCCAACTTAATGCAACTTTGAATAAATGTTTCAAATTCTAATTTTTCTCAAAAATAAGCTATATTTATGTTGATGAGATATGGTTTATTATTTTTTATTGTAGTGTTGATTTTTTAACTCAGATTTATAAAAAACAGAAAAACCAATCATATTATCATGATTGGTTTTTCTATTCTTGCAAATTTATATTTACTGCCGATTAATTTAGAGGTGATGATTTCTTGTGTTGTTTATCAATTTCATTTTGAATGATTTGCCAATCATAAAGTTGAAAAACTTTACCATTACTCATTGCCACAAAAAAACCTTTTGGGAATGTTGGACCAAAATTAAAATTAACAGCATCAGCTCCGTCACATTCTATTGTAGAAACAGGAATCTTCGCAATTAATTGATGCTCATTAGGATTCGATATACTTCCTTCTCTCTTATAAACATTGAAAAAATTAGCTTGCTGATCTGACACTAAAATATAACCATTTTTTTCTGAGGTTTTATAAATGGCGATTCCTTCATGATCTCTTTTAAAATCATTTTGACCAAAAAAAAGCTAATTCATCATTTCCTTTTGCGGGATCTGCATAATATTTTCTAATTCCCGCAGTTTCATCGCTATAATAAACAAAACCCGATTCTTGATCAACGGCAATGGCTTCGATTTCTTTTTTACCGGAATATTTTCCAAATTTCCGAATCAATTTAGCTTCAATTTTTCCATTATTATTTTCTAATAAATATTGGTGCAAATATTCTTCTGAAAGCCCGTCTTTTCTCCCTACAATGACATAAATTTTATGGTCTTTTTTATAAGTAGCAATTCCCATCGGATCACGTATTTCTTCGTTTTCAAAAACATCAATTCCTCCATTGTCAATCAATTTGAAATCAGGTAAAGAAACAATCCGGATTTTTTGATTCGCTCGTTCTGTTGTAATGGCAAGATCTATTTTTTGTCCGTTAAACTCAAATCCATAGGTAACATCAACATTATTAGGACGATTTAATGAAACAATTTTATTGATAATTTCACCTTTCAGATTATAGGCATACAAACCGCCGGTTTCTTCTTGCTTGTCTGTTCCGATTAGAAGAGATTCTGCGGGATTTTGATAATTAATCCAAATTGCCGGATCATCTGTGTCATTAGGAGTCGCTTGTGTAATAACTGTAGGTTTTAATGCATTTTCTGGTAGAGCTGCTAATTTAGAGTGAGAACATGAGGTGAAAATAAGTGCTGTTGTTGCTGTAATTAATATTTTTTTCATTTTGTCATTGTCGTTTGATAAATAATTTTGTAACCGTTAGATTCCGCTTGAATAACATAAGTATTTAGTGAATTTCTATTTAAAGAGAATGCCATAAAACCAGGTACAGAAGCTGCAAACATTGTTCCTTTTGTTTCTCCTGTAGGTCTTAATTCACTTCCGGCTCCGGATAAAAATTGCGTAAAAGAATGGTCTGGAGTTTTAATAATTTGCAAATCGTGTTCGTGCCCGGTAAAGTAAGCATCTACGTTATATTTCTTGAAAATAGGTTCAAAAATGGTTTTAATTTCTAAGGTTTCTTTTTCATGAATACGTTTTCCTCCGGAATATAAAGGATGGTGTCCAACGACTAAACGCCACTTAATTTTTGGGTTTTTATCACGCAATTTGTCTTCTAACCATTTGATTTGATCTTGCGTGTTTTGAGCATTAATACCCAAATATTTTTCTGGATTAGCTTTATATTTTGAAACAAATGGATTGGTATCTATCACCAATAATTGAACATAATTTTCGGAATCAATTTTTTATTAATTTTTCGAAATACCTCGCTGGCATTTCCCAACGTCTGGAAATTGTTGAATAATCGATTTGAGCTTGGGAATTTCCTTCATAATCATGGTTTCCTAAGGCAACATACCAAGGTTCATGTAAAGAATGATGAGTGTAAATAGTTTTCGTAAGAAGAAACCCATTGATAATCTTGTGTGCTTTGTACACCGCTTGGGTAGAAATTATCTCCAACAGATACAGTGAAGTTAGCAGCTAATTTCTCCGCTACATTTCCCATTGCTTGAGCAACCTCTTTTTGTGTGTATGCACCATGTCGACCAAAATCTCCAATAACCAAAAAAGAAATTCCGTTGTCTAAAGGTTTCAAATCGGTTTTTAAGGATTCGGTTTTTGTCCGGTGAACGATCCGTTTTTTGTTGACCGAACACCGAAATTGAAACCGTTAAGCTAAATATGATAATCGTTAAAAAATTTTTCATCTTAAAAATCAAATTTTAATCCCATTGTAAATCTTGGTTGATAAAATTCTAATTGTTTCATACGGCTAGAAATACCTTGATAGTAACGCAATGGTTGGTTCGTTAAATTATTAGCTTCAGCAAAAAGTCTAAGATTCTTTGTAAATTTATAAGAAGCATTTGCATCTAAGAACAGCTGTTGATCGTAATAAGTGTCTTCCTCTGCACTACCTCCAATTTCATCAAGATAGGCTGCTGTATAATTCATAGAAACACGAACAGAGAACTTTTTATTCTCCCAAGCCAAAGAAGCGTTAAACATATGGGGAGCAGTCTTTGGTAAATCTAAATCATTGCGAACGTCACCATCTTCATTTGTAATTCCTTTTGCCTTAGAATCGGTGTACGTATAATTAAGGTAAATGCCTAAATTTTTGAAAAACTGACCAGGAATGAAATCTAATTGACGCTGGATGGCAACCTCAAATCCCCAAACATTTACATGATCTCCATTTCTTGCTTGCGTTAATTGCCAGGTTTCGCTGGTTGGAATTGGATTTGCTACATTTGGAAATAAAGCATCAAAATCGGAAGAAGAAAATCGTGTATTGCGATAAGTGTAAATAAAATCGTTCAATTTTTTATAGAAGAATCCTCCGGAAATTATTCCGATGTTATCGAAATAATTTTCAGCCATTACATCAAAATTTAGTGCATAGGTAGATTTTAAATCAGGATTACCGACAAAAATCTCAGAATCTTCTCTGATTGCGTTAACAAAAGGAGCCAACGAATAATAATTTGGACGGGCTAAACTTGTTGTAAAAGCAGTACTTAGAATAAAATCATCTGTAAATTTATGTTTCAATGTAACACTAGGCAAAACATTCAGGTAATTATTTTTATGTGAAATTTCTCCTACCAAGTCTTCTTCGTTATCTATATAATTTCCAGTGTACTCTATATTCGTGTTTTCAAAACGAATTCCGGCAATTAAGGAAGTCTGATTTGATAAATCTTGGTCCCAACGAATATATATCCTGCGGAAATTCTTTCTTTTGCTTTATAATTTAAAGATAGATATTCTGAAGGTTCTAATGTGGCTTCGAATAAATTAGGATTATTCAAATCTAATCCTCCTAAGAATCCATTTGAAGGAAAATAACCCGGAACATATTTAATACCTGGATTGTATCCGTCTCCATTGAAAAAAATATTTGGTATTTGTCCTAAATTTCCAATTCCATTAATCGCTTTATAAGAATAAAAAAATATTGTTACGTTCTTTGTCTTTTATTCTTAAACGCCCTCCGAATCTCAAACGCCCTTTTTGATTGGGAATGACAGAAAAAGGAACTCTGAAATTCAATTTTGCACCAAATTCTGTCTCTTCTGTATAATTGAAATTTTGAGAAATTTGTCTGACTGAATAATTGTTTGGATAATCAGGTTCAACGGTTGATACGAAGGGATAATTGCCATCTGATAAATCTTCGTTTAATTGGACATTTTTTTGACGAAAATCGATATAACGTTCATTTGGTCGATCTTCACTCGCTTTCGAATAAGAAACACCCCAATCCATATCCAATTTAGGAGACAATAAATGTTCTCCGCGCAATGAAATATTATAGACGCGTTGATCTTCTAAACGTCTATTTTTATTTCGACTATTGTCAATTCCTCCTTTGGTTTCACGACGAATTTCTCCTGTATACACATAGTTTCCGTTCGCAATCAAGTTCTTGTTTTATGTCACGGTATCTTGTACGGAATCTATTTTCACGATCGTCTCGCCAATTGTAAATAGCCGTTAAATCGATGCGATGATTCTCATTAAATTTAAAATCAGAAGAGAGGGAGAGACTTCGTCTAACACGTTGAACATCATATTTTCGAATGTCCATTTCAGAAACATAGAATTCATCATTCACTCCTTTTTCCCAAACAGCTTCTATGTTATCAGAACCAAAATTTTGAACTTGGTAACTCCCAGAAGCTACGATTCCTAATTTATGATCAAAAAAGCGATTACCATAAATAAATGCGGTATTGTATAACCCTTTTTCACGAATTGGAGCATAACCACCGGATGCTGTAAAAGAAATACGTTCTTTATTGGGAACGGCTCGTGTAATAAGATTTACAGCTCCACCAATTGCATCAGCATCCATATCAGGAGTTAAAGTTTTATTGACTTCTATTGTCGAAATCATATCTGATGGAATTAAATCCATTTGTACATTGCGGTTGTCACCTTCTGCAGATGGAATACGATCTCCATTTAACATAACTGAATTGAGTTCCGGTGATAAACCGCGAATGATAATATTACGGGCTTCGCCCTGATCATTTTGCATTGTAATACCGGGAACACGCTTCAGAGCATCACCAACATTGGCATCAGGAAAACGACCAACTTGATCAGAAGAAATGATGTTGGTGATATTTCCACTATTTTTTTGCTGATTAAGCGCTTTTGCCTGTCCTTTCAGATAATCACCAATAATGACAACCTCACTCAATTCATTAAGACCGGAACTCAGAGAAAAATCAATTACTGCCGTTTGATTGTCTTTTACTTCTATTTCTTGCGTAGATGTCTCATAACCTAAATAATCAATGGAAACGCTGTAAATACCTGTCGGAAGATTTAGAAATTGGTAATTACCATTTTGATCTGATACGGTATATTTATTTGTATTTTCTATTCGGAGTGTTGCTCCAGGCAAAGAAAACTGATCATTTTGATCAACTACTTTTCCCGAAATAACACCGTTTTGGGCAAAGGTAATTGGACCTAAAAGAAATAAAGATAATTTGAGTAGATTTTTTATCATAAAAAGAATTTCGCTAAAATTAATCTTTTACTATAGCCTTACTGTTAAGAGGGGATTATGAAATCTTTAACAAATTATAAATGTTTGATATAAGATTGTTCAATCTATTTTTTACTTTTGCAGACTAGTTCGTATATAGAAATGAAGGTTTCCACATTCTTAAAATCCAATCAAAAAATAAACCTCAAAAATGAAATTTTAGCCGGATTAACCGTTGCAATGACGATGATTCCGGAGTCTCTTTCATTTGCTATTTTAGCCGATTTTCACCTTTAATTGGCTTATATGGTGCCTTTATGATGGGAATTGTAACCGCCGTTTTTGGAGGTCGACCAGGTATGGTTTCAGGAGGAGCCGGAGCAACTGTAATTACTCTTATTGCGTTAAATGCGATGTATGGAACACAGTATATTTTTGCAGCTGTAGCTTTAGCAGGAATTTTCCAGATAATGGTAGGAGTTTTTAAATTAGGAAGATTCGTTCGTTTAATTCCTCAGCCTGTGATGTATGGTTTTTTAAATGGATTAGCTGTTGTGATTTTTATGTCACAATTGGAACAATTTAAAACAACTACTGATGGAATTTCTCATTGGTTGACAGGTACATCAATACTTACGATGTGTAGTTTAACACTTTTAACGATTTTAGTCGTTTATTTCTTTCCAAAACTAACAAAATTGGTTCCAGCTTCTTTAGTTGCTATTCTCGTAACATTCTTATTGGTTTTAGGGTTTCATATTGAGACAAAAACAGTGGGAGACATTGCTAGTATAAAAGGTGAATTACCGAGTTTCCATATTCCTAATGTTCCATTAAATTTGGAAACATTGAAGATTATTTTACCTTATTCAATTATCATGGGTTCGGTTGGCTTAATTGAAACGTTATTGACGCTGACTTTGGTGGATGAAGTGACCGAAACAAAAGGCTCTTCGAATAAAGAATGTATAGCACAAGGAGCCGCCAATATAACGAATGGATTTTTCGGAGGAATGGGAGGTTGTGCGATGATAGCGCAAACTTTTGTGAATCTGGATGCTGGTTCTCGTTCTCGAATAGGTCCGGCAATAGGTGCCATAACAATTTTAATCATCATTTTAATTGGAGCACCGGTAATCGAGAAGATTCCAATGGCAGCTTTGGTTGGAGTAATGATGATGGTAGCTATTTCTACATTTAAATGGGGATTTTTCAAGCTGATTACAAAAATGCCTAAGTCAGATATTTTGGTGAGTGTCTTGGTTGCAATAATTACAATCGTTTTACATAACCTTGCTTTAGCAGTTTTTGTAGGCGTTATTATTTCTGCATTGGTTTTTGCCTGGGATAATGCAAAACGAATCAGAGCAAGAAAATCCATTGACGAGAAAGGAAGAAAAAGTATACGAAATCTATGGACCACTTTTCTTTGGATCAACCACTACATTTTTAGAGAAATTTGATGTAAATAACGACTCAGATGAAATTGTTATAGATTTAAAGGAGAGTAGGGTGATGGATATGAGCGCGATAGAAGCTCTGGATGGGATTACATTAAAATATACACAACAAAATAAAAAAGTAATTTTACGACATCTTAGTAAAGATTCTATTCGATTATTAAATCAGGCTAAGGGTGTAATTGAGGTAAACATAGAAGAAGATCCGACATATAACGTCATGCCGAAAGAATAAAAAAACAGCTTTTTAAAAGCTGTTTTTTATAAATATCTTTCATTAATTACATTCATATGATGGATGGAATGCCCTGCCATGACATAACCGATTTTTTCTACAGAAAATTCTCGATCACCAACTTTTCCGATTTTATGTAATGTTTCATTGCTGAAAGACTCAAACTGAAATAAGTAGCTTTCATCAAATTTGTCCATTCTTTTATCAACTCTTCCGGTTTACGATCTTTTGCATTTGAAGTAATTACATAAGCATTTTCATCAAAGAAATTCAGTATTTGTTGATCTTCTCTTGCGATGTGTTGTGCACGGTAAGAAAAAATACGTTCACAATCAATACAATGTTGTATCATTTTCTTTTATTGTCCATTTTTCCTCTGCATAGGCATAATCCCATTTTTCTAATTCTGTTACAATTATCAATGTTTTTTTGATATCAGCAATTCGTGTTTGCAAGGCATCTACGACTTCAATTCCGTCATAAACAGAAATATAGTTGTCATGGTTTATAGTACTCATTTTTTTTGTAATTTTTTACAATTTAAGGATAATTCGAACGACTTATTTTAAGTATTTGTTAAAATTGATGGAATTTTTTTTCGGAATTAACGCTAAGATGAATAAAAAAATAGATTCTTTTATAATCTTAAAATCTTACTTTTGATAAATTCATTTTCCAGAAAATCGTTGCTAAGTTTGAATAAGAAAGAAACTAAAAAAATAAACAGGCAAATGATTTCAAACTTATCATATTCTAGCGGAGCATCACAATACCCACTTTTGGGAGAAACAATTGGTGAAAATTTACGAATTACAGTAGCAAAATATCCACAACAAGAAGCATTGGTTTGTGTCGATCAAAATTATCGTGCAACTTATACCGAATTTTATTCTCAAACGGAGCAAATTGCGAAATCATTGATTGCAATAGGTTTGCAAAAAGGTGATCGTGTTGGAATATGGGCACCTAATCGTGCTGAATGGACACTGTTGCAATATGCCACTGCTCGTATCGGAATGATTTTAGTAAATTTGAATCCTGCATATAGAGAAAATGAACTTGAGTTTGTTTTGAATCAAGCTGAAATTTCGGCTGTTTTTGCTTCTCTAAAATTTAAGACAAGTGATTATAAAACGATGTTGACGAATGTGAAGCATAACACACCAATGTTAGAACATATTGTGATTTTTGAAGATGATTGGGATACTTTTTTGACACAAGGAGAAGAGACTTCAACGTCAGAAATTCATCAAATTGAACAGTCTGTTCAATTTGATGACGCGGTAAATATTCAATATACTTCAGGAACAACAGGTTTTCCTAAAGGAGTCACCTTAACGCACCATAATTTACTGAACAATGGTTTTTTTATTGGTGTTCGTCTAAATTATACCCATCGTGATCGTGTATGTATACCTGTTCCTTTTTATCATTGTTTCGGAATGGTAATAGGAAATATGGCTTGTACTTCCCATGGAGCTTGTATGGTTATCCCATCTGATAGTTTTGATCCTGAAAAAGCTTTAAATGCAGTTGAACTAGAGAAATGTACCTCACTTTACGGTGTTCCAACAATGTTTATTGCGGAATTAGAACTGCCTAATTTTGATCGTTTCGATTTATCCTCATTACGAACTGGTGTCATGGCAGGATCACCGTGTCCAATTGAAATAATGAAAAAAGTTCAATCCAAAATGAATATGAAAGAAATTTCTATTTGTTACGGAATGACAGAAACTTCTCCCGTATCCACACAAACAATTATCGGAACTCCTTTAGAAAAACAGGTATCTACAGTAGGAACCGTTCAGGATCATTTAGAAATTAAAATTATAGATCCAGAGACGGGTGAAATTTTACCACGTGGAATTGCCGGGGAATTTTGTACAAGAGGCTATTCCGTTATGCAGAAATATTGGAATAATCCAGAAGCAACAGCAGAGGTAATTGATAAAAATAACTGGTTGCACACGGGTGATTTAGCGACAATGGATGTGGAGGGTTACATTAATATTACAGGACGTATTAAGGACATTATCATTCGTGGAGGTGAAAATATTTCTCCGAAAGAAATAGAAGACTTTTTATATGAGCATGAAGCAATTTCTGATGTTCAAATCATTGGCGTTCCAAGTATAAAATATGGAGAAGAAGTAATGGCTTGGGTAAAAGTGAAAGATGGTGTAAACCTAACTGAGGATGAGTTGAAAGAGTATTGTTTTTCTATTGCTCATTTTAAACGACCTAAATATTGGAAATTTGTCACAGCGTTTCCGATGACAATTTCGGGTAAAATCAGAAAAATTGAAATGCGAGAAATCTCGATTAAAGAATTAGGGTTAGAAAATGCCAAAAAAGTCAAAACCTCTTAAAAAACATTAAAATCATATAAAAATAGGCTCAAGAAACAATAAATTCATTTATCTTTGAGTCTATTTTAATTTTAAAAAGTAAACGATCTTAACGATGTCAAATATCTTATTAATCGAAGATGAACAGGCAATCCGCAACGTTTTGAAAAGCATTTTAATGGATGAAAATCCAAAGTGGAATGTGGACGAAGCAGAAAATGGTGCGGTAGGACTTGAAAAAATAAAAGAAAAAGAGTACGACTTAATTATAAGCGATATAAAAATGCCATTGAAAGATGGTATGGAAGTCTTGTCGGAAGCAATGGAATATAATCCGGATTTGACAATGGTGATGATTACTGGTCATGGTGATGTAGACCTGGCTGTTGATGCTATAAAAAAAGGAGCCTATGATTTTATATCAAAGCCACCGGATTTAAATAAACTGTTAACGACTGTTCGTAATGCGTTAGATCGTAAATCGTTGCTTTCTTCGAATAAAGAATTGAAGAAAGAAAACAGAGCCTTAAAGAAAAAAGTTGCAAAAAAATATGAAATGGTTGGTGATGCACCGGCAATTGCTGAAGTGAAACAGATCATTGATAAAGTAGCAGCTACAGATGCCCGTGTACTTATTCTTGGACCAAATGGGACAGGGAAAGAATTGGTTGCGCACCACTTACATGAAAAAAGTGATCGTAACGTAAAACCTTTGGTTGAGGTAAATTGTGCGGCTATTCCGGCTGAATTAATTGAAAGTGAGTTATTTGGTCATGTTAAAGGTTCTTTTACAGAGCTGTTAAAGATAAACAAGGTAAGTTTGAATTAGCAAATAACGGAACAATTTTCCTAGATGAAATAGGGGATATGAGCTTTCTGCTCAAGCAAAAGTTTTGCGAGCTTTACAAGAAGGAAAAGTTTCACCTGTTGGATCTGAAAAAGAGATCAATGTTAATGTAAGAGTTATTGCAGCAACGAACAAAGATTTACGTAAAGAGATTGAAGAAGGTCGTTTTCGTGAAGATTTATACCATCGTTTAGCGGTTATTATCATTAATGTTCCGGCTCTTAATGATCGTAAAGATGATATTCCTGCTTTGGTGGAACATTTTGTAACGGATACATCTAGTCAAAAATCATTTGATCAATCAGCTTATGATGCGTTAAAAGAATTAGATTGGACAGGGAATATCCGCGAATTGAGAAATGTTGTTGAACGCTTATTGATTTTGGGAGATAATCCTGTTTCAAGAAAAGATGTTGAGCAATTTGTAAAAAAATAATCGATTCTTATGAGAAGGATTGGCTTTTTGCTATTGATGTGTCATCTTCTGATATTTTCTTGTAACAAAGATAAAGTAGAAAGAGATAAAAGCTCTGATGGTTTGTCACATGAAGATGTGTTATCGTTAGAAAAAATTCTGTTTTTACGAATGAAACACTTATTTACAAAGGCATTTTTGAAGGAGATTTTTATGGTGAAAAAGTGATACTGAAATTAGATGAAGACAAATTTTCTGTAGAATATAAAGGTCAATCATATAATGGTGATTTATACAAAAAAGATGATGGGTCTTTAATGGAAGTTGTTTCAAAAAAGAAAAAATTACCTTTTCAGTTTTTACGCTGGTCGGATAATTCTGAGATTATGATTTTGAACGAAGATGGAATGGCTGATGATAAAGGTGAAAATTATTTAACAAGAATTTCAGACAAATGAGCATAAAATTTACTTGGATTTTAAGTATTTTATCAATTTCTTTTTTAGGAAGTTGTCACCCAAATTCAACAAGAGAAGACGAAGAATTGGGAAAACGTTTTTTTGAGAATTATTCATCTAGGGCTGATTACAAAAAAATGTTATCTTTTTATAACGATAGTTTAGTTTACGAAAATGTTGCACAATATTCGGGGCCTGCAACTGTTGATCCTCGTTATTTGCTCAACGATATTATACGTTGGAATGATCAAAAGCATGCAATATGAAACAATAAATTGTTACAGGTAAAAGAACTATTTACGAATGACTCCATGATTGTTGCAAACGGAGAATTTTCGCCTTATACCTACAATGGAGTAAAATTTCCTGCAATGAAATTTACAACTTATTTGTACTTGGATAAAAATTCGAAAATCAAAAAACAAGTTGATTGGTTCAATTATCCTATAGAAGATATAATAGAGTTGTATCAATTGCAGCAGAACCAACAAAAAATAAGGTTAGATAAATAACCATAATTGAATTTAAAATAAATAAAGCTCCTGAATGGGAGCTTTTATTTTATTGTTCAGAATTAAAATAAACTTTGTAATAATACATTTTCTTTTCTTCATCAAAGCCTCGCTCCAAGTATTCTTCGGCAGCATCAGGATTTGTTAAATCCAATTTAATGTTTATTTTAGTATCCAGTTTAATTTCACTTTTAATTTTTTTACTCTCTTTCATTAAGGTAGGGACAGAAACCTCAAAAGATTCTACAAATTCAACCCGATTATTTTCACTATAATCTTTTTTATACTCTTTGAATTCATCAATAATTTCGAAAGGTTTCAAAACCTGATCTTCAAAAATTTCATTTGTAACGAATTCGTTCGAATTTAGAACATTGATCGAATTGGAAATAAATTCAGCCTGTTGTTTTTTGTCTGTTTTATCCAGTAAAAAGTCATTCGAAAAATCTGTAATCAATTCCATATATTTTTTCGTATGGTAATTGTTATCTTTGATTAAATCAATTTCTAAGAAATTCTTTTCCAATATTCTGACTCAACATTTTTATCATCAATAGAATACACGCGGAAACCTTCGTCACGATGAGTATCCAGAATAAGACAGGCTTTATCAATTCCTTCTAATTTGTATCCTTTCCAGATGTTGTAATCCAAACCTTTGGATTCATCAAATCGTAAGAATTTCTTTTTATTTTCTAATTTATAAATACCAATTCCGCGACAAGGAATTCCATCAAACATCATATTTTCGAAAAGAGCAATAAAGACTTCGCCACTTTTTATTTGAGGATGTAAGGATTTCTCATACAAATGACTTAATACTTCTTGCGAAAAATCTATAAAATCTGTCTCTTCATCAAACATTTGTTTGCATTGGTTATACAAGACATTAAATTCTAGCTTCTCCGTATAATGTGTAAATCGATTAATCTCAAGTGTTTTTTTTGAAAGGACTAAGTAGAAAAGGAACCAATTGTTCTTCTTTACTTTCATCATATTCTAGTGTTTTTTCGGCAAAAATATTTGCTTCTTCGCGAACTTTATGTCCTACTTTCTGTAAACTAATAAAGGCGATGTAAGCATTTTTAACGTCAATCATTATTTTAATTTCTTAAAAACAAAAGTAATGATTTCAAAAATCAATACAAACCATGCATGAAATAAATAATTAACAAATATGTTAAACTAAATTGTTGATTTAGTTGTTTGAATATTAAACTGTTATAAAATATTTTGATTATTGTAACAGTTTTGATGAAGTAAATTGATCATTATGGCATGGAAATAGTAATAAGAGAAATGTCTTAGTTTATTTTTAAAATGTTAGATGATGAAAAAAATTAGATTTACACTTTTGGGAGTAGCTTTTGCAGCGATGTTAGCTGTTGGTGTTAACGCCCAAGACAGAGGCCAAAGAGGAGAGAGAGCTTCACGTGAAGCAAGAAGTCAAGGAACTGGACGCTCTGAGATGACTAGAAACGAAAATAGAACTAGTCGTATTGAAGGCAATAGAACAGAAAGAATAGATCGTGGAAATAATAAAAATGATTCGAGGAAAAATTCTAACAGTAGAACAGAACGTGGAACAAGTACACGAGTTAACAGAGAGAATACTGCGGTTGTAGGAAGTCGTCCAAGTTCTAATAACAATTGGAAAAACGAGAATAGAGGAAGAGATAATAGAGGAAATAGCAACAGCAATAGATCTGAGAGTTTAAAAAATAGAGATTTTCATAACAATCCGGTTCGCATAAGTTCTAGTTCATATAGAGGAAATCGTCCAGTTTCGAATGTTAATGTAAGAAGTTATCACAAGTATACTTACAACAATTATAACTTCTATGGCAACAATGGTATTTATTATCGTCCTTATAATAATGGCTATGTAAGGTATATGCCATATGTAGGATTTAGAATTAATGTATTGCCAATAGGTTATCTTACAATTAATATTGGTAACCGTAATCCATATTACTTTTATGAAGGGATTTATTACAGACCAAATAGAAGTTATTATGAAGTTGTTCAAGCTCCGATAGGTGCTATTGTATATGCCTTACCGGCCGGTTACGAAAGAGTAGATTATGGAGGAGAATATTTGTATGAATTCGGAGGTGTTTTGTATCAAAAAATTTATGAAAGAGGAACAAGAGCTTATCAGGTAGTAGGTTATTTAGATTAGTATAGTTTTTATTAATAGTGGATAAAAAGCCCAAAAGGAAATCCTTTTGGGCTTTTTTGTAGCGAAGAGCAGAATCGAACTGCCGACCTCAGGGTTATGAATCCTGCGCTCTAACCATCTGAGCTACCTCGCCTAATTTTTTAATTTTTGCAAAGGTAATTTTTTTTAAATTTTATAACAAAACTTATTTTGATTTTCTTTGGTAGATACAATTCATTTTATATCTTGCGACTTCAATTAAATAGAATTATGCCAAAAAAGAAATATCAAGTAGAATTTTCAATAAAGTCTTCACCATCTTTGTTATATAACTATATATCAAATCCTTCTGGTTTGTCAGAATGGTTTGCAGATAACGTAAATTCTCGTGGAGAAAAATATACTTTTATTTGGGATGGACACGAAGAATCAGCATTTTTGATGAAATCGAAACAAGATAGTTATGTACGTTTTCAATGGGAATATGATGAAGACACAAAATATTTCTTCGAATTAACAATCGTAGAAGATGATTTGACAAATGATGTCTCATTGGTAATTACAGATTTTGCTGATGAAGATGAGGTGGAAGAATCAAAACAATTGTGGGAAAGTCAAATTGAAGATCTTAAAAAAATATTAGGATCTGTTTAAAATCTATTATTTTGAAAATTAACTTAGGTGGCGTTATTATCGATCAAGCAAATGCAGAAATTGGAATTCAGAATAGAGCTTTTCGAAATGGTGACGCTGTAAAAGAAATTTTACGATTTGTAAAGGGTGAAATTATCGACTGGGAAGATCATTATTTTAATTTAATGGCTTCGATGCGTATCTATCGCATGAATATTCCCTTAGATTTTACACCAGAATTTTTTCAAGAACAAATCAATTTATTAGCTGAAGCAAATCAAACGAAATCAGGGAAAGTAGAATTTTTTGTTTTTAGAAATGCGGAAGAAGATTACCTTAAAGCATCCATCAATTATATCATTTCGATAGAAAACAGTGAACAAGACTGGGAATTTTTACAACGAGAGAATGAAATTGATGTATACAAAGATTATGTTGTTAATACAGCATTTTATTCGCTTGTCAATACGTATCGTCCGGAAGAAAATATTGCGGAAATTTATCGTTTAGAAAATGACTATGCGGACATTATTTTGTTGAATGCCAACAAAAAAATGGCACGTTCTTTACGTGGAAATATTTTCGTTATAAATGAAGAAACGATTCGTACACCTAAAAAAGAAGAAGGGGTGATAACAAGTGTTTTGAGAAATAATTTTATTTCGAAAATTAATCAATCGGAAAAATTTAAAATAGAGGAGACCGAAATATTTCCTTTCGAAATTCAAAAAGCAGAAGAAGTTTTTGTATTGATAGACGGAATTGGAATTTTACCAATTACTAAAAATCGCAAAAAAGAATATACTTCAGATAAAACAAAATCGATATTTAACTATTTATAATCGATTAATTCATAGAAGGATCAGCCGGGGTGTTTAACCAAATTAGGTTTTCACCTCCAAGCTGTTTCATCAGTTTCTTCCATAAATCAGCGTCCCAACGCTCAAAAATATCAAAATCTAAATTAGTTACAGCCCAAGAGTTATCACTTAATTCATTTTTAATTTGTTTTGGGGCCCAGCCGCAATATCCAATAAAAAATTTGATTTCATTTTCTTTTATCAAATTCTGGTTGATAGCCTCTCGTACATCTTCATAAACACCGGACCAATATAGATCTTCTGATATTTTTTCACTATTTCTGATTAAGTCAGGACGTTTGTGGAGATAATAAATATTTTCTTTGTCTACAGGACCACCTTCAAAAACAAGAGTACCGGATTCTATTTCAGAAACAAAAATACTAATTGGGATGTGTGAAGAGCGGTTAAGAATAAAACCAATACTTCCAGATTCCAAGTGTTCAGTTATCAAAATAACACTTCGTTGAAAAATATCGTTACTTAATGTAGGTTTGGCAACTAGAATAGCACCTTTTTTTATATTTTTGATAGACATTTCTGTTTTGGTTTTCTCGTGTGAAATCTTAACGAAATATAAGATTATCCGTTTAAAAATAAAAAATATTCATTAATGAAACAAGATTTAAGTTATAAAAGAAAAGTTTATGAAAAACAGTCCATGAATTTTGATTCGTTAAGAGAAAATCCTATCGAACAATTTCGTGATTGGTTTTTACAAGCAGAGAATTCTGATGGTGTAGATGAAGCAAATGCCATGTCTGTAGCCACTATTGGAGAAGACGGTTTTCCTAGAACGCGCGTTGTTTTATTGAAAAAATACACGGAAGAAGGTTTTATTTTTTATACGAATTATAACAGCCAAAAGGGAAAAGCTTTGTTAGAGAATCCAAAAGTTTGTTTGTCATTTTTTTGGCCTTTTTTAGAGCGTCAAATTATT
Source organism: Mylabris phalerata (assembly GCA_020740385.1). Taxonomy (NCBI): domain Eukaryota; kingdom Metazoa; phylum Arthropoda; class Insecta; order Coleoptera; family Meloidae; genus Mylabris; species Mylabris phalerata. The sequence continues at coordinate 119,289 of JAJEOX010000028.1, forward strand.
ATAAAAGGTGTAGCAGAGAAAACATCTGCCAATAATTCGGATGGTTATTTTGAAACACGACCTCGAAGTAGTCAATTGGGGGCTTGGATTTCAGCTCAAAGTTCGGTGATTGATGAACACCAGGATTTAGCAGCGGAAGAGTTGGTGTTTGAAAAAAAATATGAAGGAAAAGAAATTCCTCGACCAGATCATTGGGGAGGATTTCTGGTACGTCCAACAGAAATTGAATTTTGGCAAGGGCGCCCAAGCCGTTTACATGACAGAGTCCGATATGTTTTACAAGAGGATTTTGATTGGAAAAAAGAACGGTTAGCTCCTTAAAAGATAAATAAAAAAGCCACTTAAAAAGTGGCTTATATTTTAAATTAAAGAATTTCTTATGCTTCTACTTCTTTATCACGATTTTTGGGAAAACGTCTATATCCTTTTAAATTAAAACGAAAGTCCTTTTTAGTGGGACGAACGATAATACGCAACGATGAATCGTTGGTAAAATAGTTCTGTGCCCAATTAAAGAAAATAGCCAGTTTATTACGAACAGTCAAAATAAGCATCAAATGCAAAAGCATCCAAATGAACCATGCCATTCGTCCGGAAAATGAAAATTTAGGCAAATCGACTACAGCTTTATGTTTTCCTATGGTTGCCATAGATCCTGGATCATCGTATTCGAACAATGTTAATTTATCTTCCGAAGTACCTTCTCCGATTTTGGCAAAATTTTTTGCTAAAAGAACAGCTTGATCACCGGCAACTCTTGCCAATTGAGGATGTCCATGCGGATATTTAGGTGTTTCCATTGAAGCAATATCCCCAATTGCATAAATATTCTCAGTACCGATAATTTTACTTGTACGGTCAACCTTAAAACGATTTCCTCGCTGCAATTCTTCTTGTGGTACAGCTCCTTCCGGGATATTTCCGGTAACACCGGCAGACCAGATTAAATTTCGTGTTTTGATTGTACGTCCATCAGCCAATGAATTGTTTTTCCATCGTAATCAGTCACTCGTCCTTCTGTCCAAACATGTACGCCCATATTTGTCAAATACTCATACGATTTTTTATGGGCTAAATCAGACATTGGTCCCAATAAATTTGGGCCACCTTCAATTAGATAAATGTTTAATTTTGAAAAATCCAAATCAGGATAATCTTTAGGTAGAACGTGTCTTTTCATATGTGCAATAGCACCTGAAAGTTCAACTCCTGTTGGTCCTCCACCAACAACAACAATGTTTAGGATTTCTTCCAATTCTTCTTCAGATTCTGCTGAATAGGCACTTTCAAAATTGGTCAATAATCTGTTCTTAAGCGTTAAAGCTTCGTTTGTAGATTTCATCGGGAACGATAATTCCTCAATTTGTTTGTTACCGAAGAAATTTGTGGTACATCCCATGGCAACAACCAAATAATCATAAGAAAAATCACCGATAGTGGTTTCAACAATATTCTCATTCTTTTTAATTGCCGTTACTTCAGCTAATCGTACGCTTATATTTTTACTGTTTTGAAAAACTTTACGTATGGGGAATGAAATATCACTTGCATTAATCCCAGCTGTAGCAACCTGGTAAAAAAGAGGTTGAAATTGATGATAGTTATAGCGGTCAATAAGTGTAACAGAAAAGTGTGGGTTATTATTTAATTTACGGGCTAATTTAAGTCCGGCAAATCCAGCACCTAAAATGACAATCTTTTTCTTTTCCAAAATTCACTTTTTTGTAAAATTACGAACAAAACTCAGAAACAATGAAAGATTTATTAAAAATTATTCTGAACCTTAAATATTTACTATGATATCGGATTGATTATTAGATTTTTTTAAATCTATGTTTTTTGTCAGTTTTAAATAAATTGTTGTAATAAGTAAAGTTTTTAAATTTTTCCTGCTGTGTTTTTAGATGAATACTATTTAAAAATATTTTGATGAAATCATTTTAAGAAATGAATCAAAATCACGAATTTTATTCACTATTAGTTGAATAAAAAATACAAGTAATGAGTAAATTATTTGAGTCAATCAAAATAAATGAATCTATTTCATTAAAAAATAGAATTATCATGTCACCAATGTGCCAATATTCTTCGGAAGATGGTTTTCCAAACAATTGGCATTTTCAGCATTATATCTCCCGTGCGGTTGGGAATGTTTCTGCAATTATTCAGGAAGCAACTGCAATTACGCCGAAGGGAGAATTTCGTATGGTGATTTAGGAATTTGGAAAGATGAACACATAGAAGCTTATTTGAAGATAACGTCTGAAATTAAAAAATATAATTGTGTGCCGGGCATTCAATTAGCACATGCAGGTCGTAAAGCAAGTACCGAAAAACCTTGGTTGGGACATCAACAATTGGAACCGAATGAAGAAAACGGCTGGAAAACAGTTTCCAGCTCTCAGCTTCCTTTTAATGATACAGACGGAATTCCGCATCAATTAACAGTGAAGGAAATACAAGAATTAGTTAAAGAGTGGGGAAAAGCTACTGAACGTGCGATAAAAGCCGGTTTCGAAATTTTAGAAATTCATGGCGCTCATGGATACTTGGTACATCAATTTTTTTCGCCTTTAATTAATAACCGAACAGATGAATATGGAGGAAGCTTCGAAAATAGAATTCGTTTTCTATTAGAAGTTGTGGATGAAATGAAAAGATACATGACCACACAATCTTTATGGGTTCGTTTATCTGCTTCGGACTGGGCTGAAAATGGTTGGAATATTACAGAAACAGTAAAATTGTGTAAAATTTTAAAAGAATATGGAGTAGAAGTAATTGATGTTTCATCCGGTGGAGGCGTAAGTCATCAAAAAATTGAGGTAAAGAAAAATTATCAGGTTCCGTTTGCCAATGCGGTAAAAAATCAAGCAGATATTATTACAGGAGCTGTTGGATTAATTTTTGAAGCAAAACAAGCTGAAGAAATTTTACAAAAGAATGAAGCAGATTTAATTTTTTTAGGAAGAGAATTGTTGCGTGACCCTTATTTTGTATTACACGCTGCAAAGGAATTAGGTGATGACCTCAAATGGTTACCACAATATGAAAGAGCAAAAAATAATCATTACGCCTAATTTATGTTAGCATTAAAAAAAAATACACCATATTGCAATTATCTGTTCCGATTATCAAAAATCGAAACAATTTTATACCGAAATTTTAGGGTTTGAAATTCTGCAAGAAGTTTATCGAAAAGAACGTGATTCTTATAAATTAGATTTAGCTTTGCAAAATCATTACAGCATCGAATTATTTTCATTTCCAAATCCCCCAAAACGTGTTTCTCGTCCGGAAGCTTCCGGATTGAGACATATCGCTTTTTTAGTGGAAAATATTGAAAATGAAACAAATAAATTAAAGCAGCTGAATGTAGCGGTAGAACCCATCAGAACGGATGAATATACGCAGAAGAAGTTCACTTTTTTTGAAGATCCCGATGGGTTGCCGATAGAATTATACGAAGAATAGAAGAATAAATGATACAAAAGAGTTTACTTGCCTTAGCAATGGGAGGTTTAGCCATCGGAATGACGGAATTTTCGATGATGGGAGTTTTAGAAGATTTCGCAAAAGATTTGCATATATCAATTCCAAAAGCAGGAAATTTTATATCGATGTATGCAATGGGCGTAATGGTTGGTGCACCAACATTGATTATGGCTACAAGTAAATATTCTCCTAAAAAAGTTCTTATCTTTTTTATGTTATTGTTCACCATTTTTAATTCGCTTTTTGTTATAGCTCCAAGTTATACAACTCTTTTAATTGCTCGTTTCATGTCAGGTTTACCACATGGTGCTTTTTTTTGGAGTTGGATCTGTCGTTGCTGCTCAATTAGCAACAAAAGGAAAAGAAGCACAAGCGATTTCAATTATGTTTGCAGGATTAACTTTTGCAAATTTAGTGGGCGTTCCCTTGGGAACGAAATTAGGACAATTATTCTCATGGCGATTAACATTTGGAATTATCTCAAGTTTAGGATTAATTACAATGTTGGCTATTTCACTTTGGGTTCCAACGATTAAAAATACAAACAAAGGAAGTCTGGTTGAACAATTGAGTTTTTTCAAAAAATGGGAAGCTTGGGTACTAATCGTGATGATTTCTATTGGAACATCTGGCTTATTCGCCTGGATAAGTTATATTTCTCCGTTAATGACAAATGTGGCTGAACTATCAAAAACAAAAGTTCCTGTTATCATGACGTTAATCGGTTTAGGAATGTTTGTAGGAAACTTTATTGGAGGTAAATTGGCTGATTCGATGTCGCCAAATAAAGCTGCCATGATATCGTTTGCATCAATGGCGGTTTGTTTAGTTATCGTTTACTTCACCTCTCATCTCCAAACAATGGCATATGTAATGTCATTTATCACAGGTTTAATTGCATTTACAATTGGTTCCCCTATACAAATGATGTTGATTAACAATGGGAAAGGATCCGAAACTTTAGCAGCAGCAGGACAGGCAAGTTTCAATATCGGAAATGCTTTAGGTGCATTTCTAGGTGGTATTCCTATTGCTATGGGGCTGGGATTCAATTCACAATTATGGGTTGGTTTTATAATGGCTTCTGTAGGAGCAATTATTGCAGCCATTTTTTTTCAATTGAAATCAAGAAAAGTTTAAATCAATAAACAATTGAAGAAAAGAGGATGTTCTACGGAGCATCCTTTTTTATTTTATATTTGTAATAAATACGCTGGAATGAACAATTACAAAGCACTTATTATTGACGATGAACACTTTGCTCAACAAGGATTAAAGAAAATTATTCAGCATGCTTTGCCTGACTTTTTTATGTCGATAGATACTGCAAATTCTGTGAAAGAAGGTGTAGAGAAAATAAAGGAAAATCGTCCTGATATTGTATTTCTAGATATTCAGATGCCGGATGAATTTGGCTTCAAATTATTTGATTATTTTGATGACATTTCATTTGATGTAATTTTTACGACAGCTCATTCAGATTATATTCTACAAGCTGTTAATCAATGGGGATGTTTGGGGTATTTGATGAAACCTATTTCTATTTTCGATCTCAAAGTTTTATTGAATCGCTTTGTAGAACGCCAAAATCAGATGAATCAAACCAAAGAAACTACAAGTATTAAAGAAGAAGAGGAGGAAGAGTTTTGAGACGGATAAGCTGAAAGATATTTTCAAAAATGAACATGGAATCATTTTTATACCTTCGATTACAGAAGTTTTAGTCCTAAAAATTGATGATATTATTTATTGTAAAGCAGACGATAGCTATTGCACAATTTATACAAAAGAGGATACTTATATGGTGACTAAAACATTAAAAGAAGTTGAGAATTTGATTGATCAAACCAATTTCTTTCGTGTGAACAGATCTTATTTGGTTAATATTAATTTTGCGAAAAAAATTGATAAACGAAACAATGTGTTGATTTTGAATTGTGATCCGAAAGGAGGAGAGTCAACGCTTCCTGTTACATCATTAGGGTATAAAATTCTTTCGAATGTTGTTTCGTAAAAGTATTTTATTCATTGTTTTTATTTTTTGTTCAAATTGGCTTGATGGACAATTTGTTTTAACAAAACAGTATACCTATGAAAATGGCTTACCGGCAAACGAAATTTTAAGTATTTATAAAGATTCACGAAAATTTCTTTGGGTTGGAACACGCTATGGTATTTTCGTAAAAGACATGAATCATTTCAGAATGTTGAAAAGTTTCGAGAAAGAACAGTACAATAACATTTGGACAATAATAGAAGACAAACAACACAACATTTGGTTTGGAAGTTATGGACAAGGTGTCTTAAAATTCACGGGGCAAGATTTTGAACAGGTTAATACAGCTAAAGGATTAGTTTCGGATAGAGTTCGTAATTTGTTTTATTTAAATGATTTAATATATGTTGCAACCCAAGGTGGTGTTTCTATAATTGATACAAAATCAAAAAAAATAGATAACCCTGCATTTGAAAAAAAATAATAACATTGTTTTTGAAGCTGTTTCATTTTTTTGAACATAAAAATAAAGTTTATGTGACGACCATTGATCATGGTATTTATGAAGTTACGCCTTCAAAATTAAAATTAATCCAACCTTTTGATAAGATAAATTATAGTTTCGTATACGGAAAGAATTTATATTTTTCTTCTTCAAGAGGTCTTAGAGAAATTCCTATCAATGATTTTTTCAATCATCAATCAAACTTTATTACCTATGATTTACCAATTTTCAGAAATCATCATTTCTCTCCAAAACGAAATTCGTTATTAATAGTTGGAAATGATATAGGAGCCGGTAATGGAATGGTTGCTGAAATTAAGAACAGCCAAATTACAGATCAAACAGAAACTTTCAAGATCTTGTCAGATTATCCTTATCGCATTTTTAGTAGTAAGACAGACGATTTAATTTATGTCGGAAGTACTGATAAAGGACTTTTTGAAGTGCATTTCAATCATTTTTTAGATTTTTCAACAATTGATCATAAAAGAGTTATAGAAATACTGAAAATAGGGAATGTACAATATTTTCTAACACCGGAAGGACTTTATTTCAAAGAGAATAATGAATTAAGAAAAGTAATTAAGAAAGAGTCTTTTTATAATTATATGCGTCAGAATAAAGCAAAATTCAAAGATTTTCTAGGTCGGGCGAACAAAGATTTTTATGAAATTGATTTTGAACTGCAAGCAAAGAATCTTCGATTTTACAAAATAATAATTCATCATAATTCATTTATAATAGCGACCAATTTTGGACTTTTTGAATTGGATTTTGAAGGAAATTTCAGAAATTATTTACCCAATAGAATAAACCAATTTACATATTTCAAAGATCAATTTATTCAAACAACTCCTTTTGGAGGAATTTTGATTTTTAATGATTTGAAAACATTAAAATACCGCTCTTATTCCGCTGCGCAAGGAAATGTTCCAAAAGATGTTGTTTCGATTAGCCAGAATAAAAAATGCTGTTTTTTTTGGATCATCTCTCGATGGTTTGTTTAAATACGAGAACGGAAAATTTATATCTTATTTACAGAATAATCAATTTAATGAATCGAAGTTAAAAATGATAAAATGTATAGGGGATAACCAATTAATGGTGGCAACTGAGTTTGCCAAAGTATATATTTTAGAGATTGATGGAGATGAATTAATTACAAAAAAAATAATTGATATTCGAGCGATAGGAGCCGAAAATATAAGTTCTATAGATATTTTTGGAACAAGTATCTTGATTGGGACAAATAGAAATTTACTTGTCTTTAACCAAAACAAGATGTATATGCTGAGCAATGAGCAAGGTTTTGTGAATAAGGATATTCATTCGTCTGTATTTGATGGAAAAAATTGTGACTCTTGGTGTAGAAAATGGTTATTATAGATTGAATTTAGACAATTTATTGCATCAACCCAATTATTCTAAAAAAGTAATAATAACTGGTCTTAAAGTAAACGACAGTGTATTTGGAATAGAAAAATTTTCCTGGTTTGATTTGATTGATAAAAAACTGAAATTAAAGAACAATGAGAATAATATTGTGCTAAATTTTTCTGTCGTAGATGCTAATTTTTCAGAGAATTATAAATACCGATACAGAGTTTAATCCTGATGAAAATTGGAGGTGATTATTTCAATGAAGAAACCTTATTTTTAAGAAATTTACAATATGGTAAATATAAAATTCAGCTGGAAATAACAGATACCAATAATGGAGAAAACAACTAGTGGACCTTCTCTCTTTAGAAATAGATGAACCTTTTTATTTGAACATTTATTTTATTTTATTGTCAATTCTTACTTGTGGATTAATTATTTATCGATATAATACAAATAAAATCAAAACCTTAAAAAAATTTAATCAATTAAAGATAAATCAATTAAACGAGAGAAATCAACAAGAAAATAAGCGATTACAATTGGAACGCCAATTAACTGAGACAAGACTTACAGCGTTGCAATCTCAAATGAATCCTCATTTTATATTCAATGTACTGAATTCAATTCAGTTCTATATTTTAGACAATGACATAGACAATGCGTTAAACTCGCTTGGAAGATTTTCTCATTTATTCCGTCAAATGCTGAATTTATCAACGAAAGACGAAATTAGTTTAAATGATGAGATCGATTTCCTGAAACTTTATGTAGAAGTTGAAAATTTTAGGTGGCGAAATAAAGTTTTTGTTCGAAATTGATGTAGATGCGCAGTTGGATATTTATAGAATTAAGATTCCTCCAATGTTGATTCAGCCAATTATTGAAAATGCATTTGTGCATGCATTTGATCAAAATCATCCGCATCCGAAAGTGAACTTAAGTTTCTGTCTAAAGAAAAATTATTTAGAATTAACCATTGAAGATTAATGGGAAAGGGAGTACCAATAAACGAACAAACAATAGGTTATATGATGAATCGAAAGCATTAAAAATTATCAATGAAAGATTACAGCTTTTAAATCAAAATTCGGGAGATAATATATTTATCGATTTTCATGAAAGAGGAAACTGCTGTAAGAATGCTTTTGCGAATTCTCTGATATTTTCACCTGAATATAATCTCATTTCACCGTGCTAAAAAATATAATTTACGAAGTTTAAACCCTATTTTTATGATAGGAATGCTTCACTATTTATATTTGTGTATCGATTTTCAAACTAAGTATTAAACTTAGATACTTCGTTTTCTAAACCTATGAAGACAGCATAAGTATCTTAAAAGTTACATTTTTCGACGTGTGAGTCAAAAAATTTTACAACAAGAAGCTACTGTAAAGTAGCTTTTTTTTATCTTTACGTCTATGAAAAATGTACAATTAGGAGATACAGGGTTTACAAATAAAACCAATTTTTTTCGGAGGAAATGTTTTTGGTTGGAATTGAATGAAGAAGAATCTTTTCGAATTTTGGATGCCTTTCTTGATCGTGGTTTCAATGCCATAGATACTGCAAATAATTACTCGTATTTGGGTTCCGGGAAATGTTGGGACGGAATCAGAAAAAATTATTGGAAATTGGTTGAAATTGAGAGGGGGAAGAGATCAAATCGTTCTGGCGACTAAAGTTGGTGGGCGAAATATGATTCAAGAAAAACCGAATACAACCAAGGTTCATATCTTAAAAGAAGTGGAAGAATCTCTTGTGCGCTTGCAAACAGATTATATCGATTTGTATCAAACGCATTATGATGATATGAATACACCGGTGGAAGAAACGTTATCAGCTTATCATCAATTAATAAAAGAAGGAAAGGTTCGTTTTTATAGGAGCGTCTAATTTTTCTTCGGAACGATTGATAGAAGCCTTGGATAAATCAGAACGATACAATTTACCGCAATATAAAACCTTACAACCAGAATATAATTTAATTGATCGTAAACATTTTGAAGAATTTTTGCTACCTGTTGCCGGAAAAATATAATCTGGCAGTTATCCCATATTATAGTTTAGCAAGTGGTTTTTTAACAGGAAAATACAGAAATGAAGAGGATTTACAAAAAAGCTTTAAGAGGAGACGGAATAAAAAAATATTTGAATGAAAGAGGTTTTAGAATTCTAGATGCTTTGGAGACAATCTCTAAACGATATCACATTTCTTATGCTGCAGTTTCGTTAGCTTGGTTGATGAACCAAAAAACAGTTGTAGCACCTATTGCCAGTGCAACGAAAGAACAACATCTTGACGCATTTGTAGAAGCTGTTAATGTTGAATTATCTCACGATGATGTAAAACTTCTGACAGAAGCCAGCGAGTATTAAGAATGGAAAATAGAGTGAAGAAACCTAAACTTACCCCGATTGTCTTGTGGATTATGATAATTGGAAGCGGTTTGGTTGTGGCAAATAATTATTACAATCAGCCATTACTATCGTTGATTGCAAAAGATTTTAAAGTTTCTGAAAGTCAAATTTCTACCATTGCCATGTTTAACCCAAATAGGTTATGCGTTCGGATTATTGTTTATCATTCCATTAGGAGATTTATTGCGAAGAAAACGAATGATCTTGATTGACTTTGTTTTTATAACAGCCTCGCTCCTAGGAATGTATTTCGCTCCTTCAGTTACATGGCTTTTTCCTTTAAGTTTCTTAATCGGTTTTACCTCAGTTATTCCCCAAGTATTTGTGCCTATGGCTGCTGAATTGGCAGAACCGGAAAATAAAGCTCAGGCAGTTGGATGGTGATGAGCGGTTTATTGGTAGGGATATTGCTTTCGAGGGTTTTCAGTGGTTTTATCGGAGAATATTTAGGCTGGAGAGATGTTTATTTAATTGGAGCGTTTTTAATGGTATTTTCTTTGGATTGCCATTTATATATTTTTACCAGAAAATTCCACCAAATTTCAAAGGAACTTATAGTGGTTTAATGAAATCGATTGTTGACTTAGTAAAATCTCAACCTCAATTGAGATTGGCTTCATTTCGTGGAGCAACAGGTTTCGCTTGCATTTAGTGCCTTTTGGACAACGTTGGTTTTTCATTTAGAAGAAGCCCCTTTTTTTGTAGGAAGTGATGTTGCAGGTGCTTTTTGGTCTGGTGGGAGCAGTAGGAGCATTGGCCGCTGCTTTAGTTGGAAAGGTTTCAAGATTATTATCAATATCGAGAATTATACTTTATTCTATCCTTACAATGTTGGTCGCATGGGGATTTTTCTATCAATTCGGGTTAACTTATTGGGGATTAATTAGTAGGTGTTATTCTGATTGATTTAGGGTTACAGGCGATGCACGTTTCAAATCAAACGATTATATTTGGTTTAGATGCAAAAGCAGGAAACAGAGTAAATACTGTTTACATGACGAGCTATTTTATTGGAGGATCTTTAGGTACATTTATTGCTGCAAATGCTTGGGAAAAATTCCAATGGAACGGCGTTGTATCAGTTGGAATAATTTTTACGATGATTTGTTTGTTTTCGCATATTTTGTTTGCTACAAAAAAGAATTAATATGAAAGACTTTTCGTCAGAAATAATCTATAAAACGGCTCGTAGTAGCGGTGCTGGAGGACAAAACGTAAATAAAGTCGAAACCATGGTTTTAGCCAAATGGAACGTTTCTGAGTCTCAGTTTTTTTCAGAAGGAGAAAAAGCTTTAATTATAGAGAAATTGAAGAATAAAATAAATTCAGAAGGATTTTTACTTATAAATTCTCAGGAGTCTCGCTCGCAATTGGAGAATAAAGAGATTGTGACTAAAAAGATAAGAGAATTGGTTGAGAAATCTTTGCTGATTCCTAAGTTTAGAAAGAAAACTAAACCCAGTAAAGCTTTTCAGCAAAAAAGATTGAATCAAAAAAAGCAACAGGCAGAGAAAAAAGATAATCGTAGGTTTAGGTTATAGTTAGACTAAATTCTATCTGCCAAGAATAATTATAAACAACACTGAAGCGCTATTATGATTAATATCTTAGCAATGAACGATGTCTTTTTTGTTTTATGGTGATAAATCTGCATGGAGGCAATTGACCCTAAGGTTCCACCGATTAAAGTTACAAAACAAAGAGTGAGTTCAGAAATAACGTCTTCTTCCAATGATGGAATTTCTTATATCTATTTTAAATAAAATAAAAGACAGTACATTGATAAAGAGTAGAGTAAAAAATAAAGGTATGTCCATTTGCTAGTGAATATTTTATGCGATCAAAAATACTCAAAAGTGAGTATAAAAAAAATAATTTTTACCAGAAATCTTTGTTGTTTATCTTTGTAAAATAAACCACCAAAAAAGACTTCCCTTTAAACTGTAAAATATTAATTATAAAATAATTATGCAAGAATTAAAAGATAAGAAAGCTTTGGTTACAGGAGGTAGCAGAGGTTTAGGAAAAGCAGTCGCTTTAGCTTTAGCGAAAGAAGGTGTGCATGTTGCTGTGACTGGCAGAAACAAAAAATTGTTAGAAGAAACTGTTAATGAGATTAAAAGTTTTGGTGTAAATGCTGATTATTCGATTTTTAATGTAGCAGAAAAAATAGAAGTTAAAATGCAGCTTCAACGTTTAATAGAAAGTTTTGGAGCTTTTGATATCTTAGTCAATAATGCAGGAATTGCAGCTTTCGGAAGTTTTTTAGAAATGCCGGAAAATGATTGGGAAGATATTGTTCTTACAAATCTATTTGGTCCTTATTATGTTTCTAAAGCTGTTATTCCGTCAATGGTAGAATTAGGAAGTGGTGATATTATCAATGTATCTTCAACTGCCGGATTGAAAGGAAATGCAGTAACTTCTGCCTATTCTGCTTCTAAAGCAGGTTTAATTGGTTTATCAGAATCTTTAATGTTCGAATTGAGAAAGAAAAATATTCCAGTGTTATACAACATCAACACCACGTACCAATTGAGTCCTGAAATGTCAAAAGATGTGTTGAAAATTTTACAGATGGAGATTCCATAAAAAGTTTTACAACCGGAAGTATTTTGCTCAAATAATTGTCCGACGATTTTAAAGTTAGATAAAAGAGGCCATGGTTAGCTTCAGCTTCTTTGTGGTCGACAAATCCATAAAAATAGTTGAATATACAGATGAAAAAATCAACTTCTTTAGAAGTTGGATTTTTTTTAAATTTTATTTCTTGAGGATTCAAATTTTGTGATTTAACTTTGTATTTCAAAGTGCTTTTTAATATGAATTCAAATAATCCTGTAGGAAGTTTAAACGAAATCAAGTCTCAATGATGCAGCGTTCTTCAAAATTCACGAGTATAAGTGGGTGGAGTGGAATTTGGGTTTGGAAGTAGTGGGAATGTTTATCCTGCGATTACTAGCCTATTTTCTTATTTTGAAAGATGCACTTCAATTTAATTACAGAGGAGATTTAACATCCGTAGTAAGAAACAATTTGGAACTGAAATTATTGATATTAGGTGCAATTACATTAATTGTAGCTTGTGTTGGTGGATTCTTTTTTATGACAAGGAAATCTGCAAAAGATGGCGTTCGATTCAATTAACCCGGTGACTAAAACGTATCTTACGAAAATTCTTATTTGTTCTGATTTGTCGGAGGCATAATGAGTTTAATTTTTATCAAAAATTTTAGTTTTCGCTTATGTTGCCCCTGCCACATTATTATTCTATGGACTGGCATTATATACAGTAGAACGCGATACAATTGTAGAGATTAAAATATTTAGCTCTTTGTGGAAATAATTTTAGGTTTATTGGCTTTCTATTTTATTTACAATGGTTTATTGTTTTGGTGTATAGGATTTGGTTGCACTGCATGTAATTTTTGGGATTTGGATGGTACGAAAATATGATTACAAAGCTTAAAATTTGCGTCATGGATTTTAATCTAAATAAATTTAAACAAAGTTTTTGATAACCGTATTCGCGTGGGAATTATGAGTGCTTTGGTGATGAATGAAGAGATTTCTTTTAAGGATTTGAAAGATTTTTTAGATTTAACGGATGGAAACTTGGGCTTCTCACCTGAAAAATTTGGAAGAAAATAATTATATCACTGTACACAAAGGATTTATCGGGCGAAAAACCAATACAACTTACTCGATTACCGCACTTGGAAAAACATGCCTTTCAGGGAGCATTTAAATTACCTGGAAAAAATTAATAAAGAATATAAAATAATTTTTTTTTGTTTTTCAGCTTTGAAAAACAAAGTGCTTTTAAAATAATAATAATAAAAATTTCAAACTTATGGAAAATAACAAATCAGAAAACGAATACCCAGCTGAAAATCAATCTGTTTATTCTCAAAACAAAACAATGATTAAAGGCTTTTTTAGTATGCCTCTTGGTGTTGGGATTATTAATTCCCATTCCTTTTATTCTAAACCTTATAGAAGAACGACAAGGAAGTAAGGAAAATGTAATTGCAGAGATTTCGGATAAATGGAGTGGAAAGCAAACAATTTATGGCCCATTTGTAGAAATTACTTACGTGGAAAATGTAAATAATGTGGCAAGGTAAGGTTGTTCAGCAACATGTAAAAAAGTACGTTTCGGCAAATGATTTGAATATGAACGGAACTATCGACACGCAGTTAAAAAGTAGAAGTATTTACGACGCAGTGGTATACAATTCAAAATTGAACGTAACTTCTAAAATTTATGAATTATGCAGAAATATTAAAAGAAATTGGAGTAGCTGCAGAAAATGTCGTTTCGACTAAAATTATTTTCGGAATTTCAGATTCAAAAGGATATGAAAATAAAGTAATTGTGCGTTCAAATAATAAAAACTATCCGTTAACGGCAGACAATACGACATCTGCAATAGATATTTATCCGGAAGATAAAGTTTCGAACAGGTGAGTATTCGGAAGAATCTAAAAAATCAACAAAAGTGATGCCGGTACAAATGATTGTCGCAGAAAGTTGATCTTCTACTTTTGACTTTAATCAAGTTTCGATCAATTTGGTCATGAAAGGCTCTCAAATGCTGAATTTTATTCCGTCTGCAATCAATACAAAAGTTGATTTGACGACAAATTGGAAAGATTTGAAATATGATGGCAATTTTTTACCCAATTCTGATCCGGAAACAAAAAATGGAAAAAACACATGTAAAGTGGTCTATTTACCAACAAAATCCTTTGCAAGGGCAAATTTGGCAAGAGGCTTCTAACTTTTCTGATTATAGTTTTTGGCGTTAATTTCTTGCAGATGAATGATCATTATGACAAAACCTATCGTTCAACAAAATATGCTATTCTCTTTATTGGACTAACATTTGTGGCATTTTTCTTTATCGAAAGTCGTAATCATTTCAATATTCATTTGGTACAATATGCGTTGGTTGGTTTTGCAATCTGTGTCAATTTCGTCTTATTGTTATCGTTATCAGAATATTTAGGTTTTGATTTTGCCTATTTTATTTCATCAGGAGCAACTATTTTATTGATTACTTTTTTTTGTCAATTCATTTTTTAAAGTCATTTGGTTTAACATTTAAAAATTACATTGATGTTAATCTTATTATACGCATTTATTTTACAGTGTTTTACAACTCAAAGAACACGCTTTATTAGTGGGAAGTATAGGATTGTTTATCATCGTAGCAATCTTAATGTACTATTCTAAAAACATCGAATGGAGCAAAACAACATAACTGTTATACATTTTCTTTTTAGGAATTTTTGTCATCGGCCTTGTGTTGATGGCAATTTCCTTTACTGATAGTGTGGTGAAAAAATAATGATATAATTTTCTGTGTATCCATTTTTATGATAGAGTTTGTAATCTGTTTATTTGGATTATCATTGTACCTAAAAATAGATAAAATTTCGGAGTTATTTTTAGGTAAAATATTTATTAATCCCGGAAAAATATTTGTTTGGACCAACATTACTTGGCTTTTTATTCCAATTGCTTTTATTTTGGATGAAAGCAATTATTCATATCATTAATGATTTAGGTTTTTATACGCCTTTTTTTAACTTATCTATTATTTCTTTTAATTGTAGTTAATTTTATAGTAATGATATTCTACACTAATTTTGATGATGAAGGAACAATAGGTTTTAGTTTTCTTAATTATTTTTTCAATACTATTAGCCGTTGTTTTACTCCTTCTTTTTAGTTTCTTAATAATACTTTTTGCAGTTTTTGAATATCCTACAATATCAATTTGTTTTATGATGTTAAATATTTATCTCATTAATACTATTTCAAAAATTTTAAAACTAAAAAGCGTAAATGATCAAGCATTATGAATGTATATTTTGGAATTGTACTCTTAGTTTTATTTACTGTAGTTATTATATTCTTGATATTAATAGGGTATTCTCTTTTTGGAATTGTAAAACAATATTTCAATCCAAAAACGGCCAAATATTCTATTATTTTATATATTTTTTGTATTATTTATATTTCTGTAAACATAATTTTATGAAGATGAATTATTTTCTAAAAACGATGCGATTGAGTTGGTAGAGGATTTAAATTTTAAACTAAATGATGACTTTAAATTGATTAAGAATGAATCTTTTTCAGGAATTGGCGATTATTATCACACGTTTAGGTTAGAAATTTCAGACCAAGATAAAAATCGATTGATTAATGAAATAGAATCTTCACAAAATTTTATGCCTGATTCTATATATTCTTCAATGAATAAAATTTATCCTGATCGTTATAATGGCAAAAAAGTAATCTGGAACTATGAAGATAAACATTCCTATACAAGAGAATATTTTCAACCAAATGGAGAAAATTATGCACCAACTAATCGTATCATTTCGGTTTAAAAAATACAAATGAATTAATTTTTGAAGAGAGATAAATGATTAAATGATTCGTAATCTCACTCAAAATAATTAAAGATAATGAATTAATATTTTATTCAAATCTGTCTAATTTATAAATTGGCTGTGTGTTTATCGAATAATTCTACTAAGTTTAGAGCTTCAAAATGTAATTGTAGTAATTTGCAAACCATTTTTTTAAAATAGAGAGAAGTATTAGTGATATGAGAAATAAAAAGTTTTACCAATGTGTTAACGCTTGGATTTGCGTTGTTTGCGATGTTTTTTGGAGCAGGAAATCTTCTTTTACCTCCGTTAATTGGGGTTGAAGTTGGCTCTAATTATTTTGTTGCAATGCTGGCATTTGGTTTAACTGGCATTTTATTACCCTTTACAGGGATTTTATCTGTGGTCTTTTCCGGAGATGATTTCAATGATTTAGGACATCGTATCAATAAACATTTGGCCGCAATTTTAGGAACAATTATTATGGTTTGTATCGGTCCCTTGATTGCCATTCCTCGTACAGCTGCTACAACTTTTGAAGTAGGTCTAAAACCATTTTTTCCTGAAATGGATCCAATATGGGGATCATTGGTCTTTTTTTCGGTAACGCTTATTTTAGCTATTCGTCCATCTAAGGTTGTGGATGTTATTGGAAATTATCTGACGCCTGTATTATTAGTTTTATTGTCTTTATTAATTGTGATAGGAATTGTTCATCCAACAGCTGATTTTATTCCTTCAAAACTAACGATGATGGAATCTTTCTCGAAAGGTTTTGTGGAAGGTTATCAAACATTAGATGTATTGGCATCTGTTATTTTTGCTGGAATTATTATTGCTGCTGCACGTGATAAAGGTTATACAGATACAAAGAGTAAATCTCAGATTGTAATCGTATCCGGATTTTTATCCACGACTTGCCTACTATTTGTATATGGAGGACTCATTTATTTAGGAGCAACTTCAGGTGTTACGAATCCAGCTATTTCTCGCGCAGAATTACTAATCGAAATTTCTCGAAATACACTAGGTCATTATGGATTAATAGCAATCGCTTTATGTATGGGATTTGCGTGTCTTACAACTGCCATCGCTTTAACATCAGCTGTCGGAACTTTTTTTTGGACGTTTAACAAACGGAAAGTTAAGCTATACCGTTTTAGTCGTTTTGTGTACGTTAATTTCATTCGGATTATCAATAAAAGGAGTAGATGAAATTATCAATTTGCGTATCCTCCATTGGCATTTGTTTACCCGATTACAATTACTTTAGTCATTTATATTGTCTTGTTTGGTAAAATCGTAAAAAGTAAAACACCCTATGTTTTTTGCGTTGATAGCTTCGACGATTATTGCAAGTTTTTAGGATTGTTGAAATTGTTAGGGATGTTTGATGATGCAACGGTTACTAGTTTGAATAAAATACCTTTCTTTGCTTATGATTTAGGATGGGTAGTACCTTCAATTTTAGGTTTTGTAATTGGATTGTTGATGGATAAATTAAAGAAATAAATAAAAAATCCTCTGAAAAATTTTTCAGAGGATTTTTACCAATCAAAACTACTATAAAACACTAAACGAATAAGGAGAATGTCTTTCTCTTTATTCATTTACAAATTTCATAATATTTTGATTATAAATAATTTATTTATGAAAGATTTCTTTGATGACTTAATAAAATTAATTGATATATATTTATTTATCATGCTTATAAGGAATATCAATTTTAAGTTTTAATAAAAGTTTAAGAAAATTTGTAATTTAAGAAACCGGTAACTAATATCAATCCAATAAAATGACAGAAAATTGTTCTCGTTGTAACGAAATCATCGAATGTAAGGTAAATGAAATAGAAAATTGTAATTGTTCAAAGATCGAATTAAAACGAGAAACAATTGAATTTCTGAAGAAAACACATTACAGCTGTTTATGTAATAATTGTTTGAGCCAATTAGATTATTTTGAAACACTTAATCAACAATACAAACATCCGACCATGCCTTCGGAATTTGTGCCACATATACATTACTACATTGAAAATGGGTATTGGGTTTTCACAGAGTTTTTTCATTATCAAAAAGGAAAATGTTGTGAAAACGGTTGCAGACACTGTTGCTTATGGTTTTAAGAAATAAAAAATGGCTCAACTTTCATTGAACCATTAACCAACCTAAAAATACTATAAAAAAAACTCTGTTTATTAAGGATATTCTTCTTCAAAAATCAAACGTCACTATCCTTAACAACTATGAATAAATTATTTATAGTACAAAGGTAAAGTAAATTCTTTATTTTAATAAATATTTAGCTGTTTATTTTTTTATGCTAAAATAGATTAGATTTATTATATTGATAATAAAAAGTTAAATCTGTTTATTTATCATTATTTTATAAAATATCAATAATAGATTTGCGAATGTTGTAATTTTAAGAAAAATATTCCATTATTTTTTGAGAAACTTCTTTCGCTGTTATCTGATCACCAGTATTTTCTAAAGTAGTAATATAGTCTTCTAAAAACAGTTTTATTTCTTGATAATTGGAATGTTCAAAATTAGATAAATAATCTTCAAAACTTATAGTACCCAATACATGATCAAAATAAACTTTTGCTTCGTCGTATTTCTTCATTTTAACCAATAAAGGAGCAATACTATGACTGATTAAAAATTTGTTTACAGCAGCTTGTTCAGCATTTTCATTTTCTTTAAAATGAGCAGAATTTAAGTAATTTCATATAGGCTTCAACAGCTTTTTCATCCTCTTCTAAAACTTCATAGCAACGTGCTTTGAAGAATTTGATTTCATAGAATTCATCCTCATTTAACTTATTGAAGAAAGTGATACTTTCTTTCGGATTGGTATAAAACTTTCTGTAACCGATAATAAAATCTTCTACGAAATCTACATCAGTTTGTTCGATCGCAAAATTCAATAAATTTTGGGATGTTCTTCTGTTAATTGACCAATAAAAGCTTCCCAATAATTAACTAACGTATTGAAATCATAAGCTAAATCTTCTACAAAAATCTGAGCAGCAATTCGTGAAAACTTATCGCCCAATTTATCAATCATCTCATGGTCTTCGTCAGAAAAATCAGTAGAATTATACAGTAAATTTTCTATAACTTCAGATGCTTTATCTTCCGAATAATCAGCATTTAATTGTTTCAAAGCATGAGTAACATTGAATTCCATTTGAATATAAATTTTTAAAGTTAAAATCTTTGCAAAGATAGCCGATTTACTGAAAATATACTTTGTGATACGTTATATTTAATTCTCATTTCGAAAAGAAATTAAGTTTTTGGTTCTTATATAAGATTTGAAAAAGAGTTATCTTGTGAAAGTTTTAAATCCACTCGTTTTGTTTAAAGTAAATGTCTTATGTTAAGAATTTGTACTCTTTTATTCGTCGTTTTTAGTTTAGTTTATCTTTTGTGAAAGCTCAGAATTTGAATGTAGGCGACCAATTCCCGATCAATAAAATTGAGAATTTAAATCAGTCATCTCATCTGAAGATTATCATTTTTACACCAAGTCTTTATAAAACAAATGACTATGCAAGTATGCTGACAACGTCTTTGTATTATTATTTTGTTCAAGGATTAGCATTTACCTCGAAAAATTCACCTAAAATAGATCTGATTTATGTTGTAAATGAAGAAGATAAATGGGGTAAAGAAGTCAAGCAATCTTTTACATTTAATGATTCTTCAAATCAAAATAAATTGAATGGTGCACAGGTCATTTATGATGATTATGGAAAAGTTTATCAGTCGTTGGGATTAAAACCATTTAAGCAAAATTCAATTTCGAATATTATACCTGTCTCTCTGTCTGCGAATAAGATTTTAGTGGAAAGCTCAATACTTTTTTTATTGGATAAAGACAATAAAATTATTTTGAGAGATAATAATTATCGTGCACAAGGAGAACATTTGAAACCGCTAGAAAAATGGGTTAAAAAAATATCGAAAACGGACGAGATAGATGTTGATTTAAAGACGAATAGAATTTTGAAAGTAGGAGATAAAGCACCGGATTTTATTTTGAATGGACCAAATTATGAAAACAATTCAACCATAAAATTACTTGATGATACCTCAAACTTCAAAGTACTGACATTTTTATCCGGCAGCATTTAGTGGTCAGATTTTACCTGATTTTACCTCAATTGATAAAAAAGCAATGATGACTTGTGCTGCCCAAATCCAATTGATTGATCATAATCCTTTGCTAGGTAAAGTGAAAAGCTACGCCATCTCAAGTTCGACAAACCCTCTATTGGAACGATGGAAATCTGCTTTAAGAACAACTAATATTACCTATCTTAACGATTATAATTATGAAATTTCATTAGCTTATAACTCTTACAATCGTTTAGGTTATAACAATAGAGCAACTTACGTTATTGATAAAAATGGTATTATAGTATATGCAAATCCGGATCTTACATTTGAAGAAGAGGCGAAATTTCCTGCTATTTTAGAGAAATTAGTGTTGAATAATAAGAATTAACACAAAGAAATAATCAATCGAATTGAGTGATATCTGCAAATTGAGCTCCAATTAGAGGTTTTAAATCTTCCGCATTTAATAAAATTTGTAAGCCTCTTTTTCCTGCGCTAATACATATTTGGTCTTGTAAGATAGCCAATTCTTCGATATAGGTAGGAAATTGTTTTTTCATTCCAATTGGCGAACATCCACCGCGAATATAACCTGTGACATTCAGGACATCTTTTAAAGGAAGCATTTCGCAATTTTTGTTCCCGGAAACTTTGGCAAACTTTTTCATATCAAGATGCGTATTTGCAGGGATTACAGCAACAATATAAGGTTCTACATTTCCTTTTAAAATCAATGTTTTGTAAATTCCCTCAGGATTCACGCCCAAAGATTCTGCTACATGCATGGCATCAACATGTTCTTCGTCTACTTCATATTCACGTAATTCGTACGGAATTTGGTGCGTATCTAAAATACGGACTGCATTTGTCTTTGCAGTTTTCTGACTCATCAAATATAATTTTAAACAAAGTTAAGCTGAAAAATATTTTTATAGAAAATCTTTTTTTAAAACTATTTTTATAAAAACTTACTTATGAAGAAATATTGTATTTTATTCTTATTTATTTTTTCTGTTTGCACTATCTGCTCAGACAACCAATAAAAACTATGACGAAAATTTAGCGAAAGAATTAAGGGCTGACGATTATGGAATGAAATCTTATTTCTTAGTGATTTAAAAAACAGGACCAAATCAATCGACTGATAAAAATTTAATTGCTGAAAAATTCAGAGGGCATATGGAAAATATCAACCGTTTGGTAAAAGATAAAAAATTGGTTGTAGCAGGACCTATGGAAAGAATGAAAAGAATTATCGTGGAATTTTTATTTTCCAGGATGTTGCCTCAATGGAAGAAATGTAGCATATTTTGCAGACAGATCCCGCTGTTGAAGCTAAACTTTTAGATGTTGAAATTTATAATTGGTATGGATCGGCGGCATTACCTGTATATTTAGAAACTTCGGATAAAATCTGGAAAGAAAATCCATAAACTGAAAAACTATGCTTAACTTTGCACTATAAATGAAGTTTTTGCAACACATATTACGTTTACCATTTTTTAGCACTTATTATCGTACAATATTTGCTCGGGTAGACTATGTGTATACTTCGTATTAATTTTGTACGTCAAAAATTTAATCATAATCTACAGCCCGGGCAATTTTGCCCGGGCTTTTTTATTTTGAAAAAACATGAAAAATCTTAAAAGTTTAAAAGAAAACGTCGCTATTTTTTTGCCGGAAAATGGTTTGGAAGAAAAATTGAAATTATCTGAAAAAGAAAATCGTCCGCTACGGATCAAACCTTGGATTTGATCCTACTGCGCCAGATTTACATTTAGGACATGCTGTTGTGTTGAAAAAATTGAAAGAATTTCAAGATTTAGGTCATCAGATTGTTATTTTGGTTGGTAGTTTTACAGCTCAAATTGGGGATCCTACAGGAAAAAAAATAAGAGCAGACAACCTTTGAATGCGGAGCAAGTACAAAAAAATGCTGAAACATACATCAAACCAATTATCCAAAATAATCGATGTAGATAAAGCTGAAATTGTTTTTTTAATTCTGACTGGTTAAATCAATTAGCATTCAATGAAGTGATTCAATTGTTATCAAAAGTTACAGTTGCACAATTGATGCATAGAAATGATTTTAATAAACGTTTTACGGAAAATACACCAATCGCCATGCACGAATTGGTATATCCTATTTTACAGGCATTTTGATTCGGTTCAGATTCATGCGGATATTGAAATGGGAGGAACAGACCAATTGTTCAATTGTACAATGGGACGTCAGTTGCAGGAAACAAATGGAGGTGAAGCTCAAATTGTGATGTGTATGCCGTTGTTACGAGGAACAGACGGAAAAGAAAAAATGAGCAAATCGCTAAATAATATTATTGGATTGACGGATGAACCAAATGAAATGTTTGGCAAAACAATGTCAATTCCTGATGATTTGTTAGAAGAATATATTGCATTGGCAACAGATTTTTCCATTGAAGAAAAAAAGCAGCTCAACGAGCAGTTGAAAACAAATAATCCGATGCTGATTAAAAAATTAGTTGCGAAGAATATTATTACGCAATATCATACAATAAAAGAAGCAGAAACAGCAGAAGAATTTTTCAATAATCAATACCAGAAAAGAAATAATGAAGATCGTATTTTTGACGTAATTGAAATTTCATCTCTAATGGTTGAAAATGAAAAGATTAATTTATTAGAGATTTGTCATCAATTAAAAAATGATTTATCAAAAACAGCAGTGAGACGCTTAATAGAGAGTGGGGCAGTCCAAATTAATGGAGAAAAAAAAGATGGATCCTTTAAGTAATTTTAGTTTAGAAAATGGGGTAAAAATTAAAATTGGAAAGCGCGATTTTTTTGAATTAAAATAGGGTTAACTAAAAAAAGAGCTTCTATTTTGAGAAGCTCTTTTTTTAGTATTATAATTCTTTTTTCATTTCATATTGTTTGTCGTACAATTCTAATCCTAATGATTGTATAAAATCATTTGTTGAGATTTCTCTTTCATCAACATTAATCATTTTGATTTCTTTATTTTTAAGGTCACTGAATAGGATAGAAGCCAAATAACGGTTTCTATAATCATGATGGACACCAAATTGATAGATACGTGTATTATTCTTATTAATAATTTTATAGGCAACTAAGATTCCGTCTTCATAAATTCCGTTGATTTGACAGTCCTTGATAATATTTTTAACACTCTGAATATCATTTTTCCACGTAGGTTTTATATCCCAAAAATTTTCACTGGTAATCAAATCCAACTCTTCAAATTCTACAATTTCATGCAATGGATTGACAACTAAAATTGGAATTCCTCTGTAGCTGTTAAGTACTCTGGTTTTTTCAAAACCACATGCTTCATAAGCATTTATTGCAAAATCATTTTTTATGTTGACTTCTAAAAAAATATTTTTCACATGAAATTCTTTTAGTCTAGGAAAACTAAAGTCTAACATTTGTTGGGTGATTTTTTTTCCTCGATGTTCAGGATAAACCCCTGTTTCCTCCGATATATGCTGTTTTTAGACCATCATACTCTCGTATTCCGTAAAGTAAAAATCCAACCAATTTTTCCATCAATGCTTGCTCCAATAGAATAGTCAAGATGAATGTCTTCCATTTTCAACTTTCCTTGAAACTGTTCTACTGAAAGATGAATGGTTACGTAATAATTTTGATAAGAAAGGTTATATAAAGCAGTTAACTCTTCTAAATCAACATTAGTTAATGAATGTATTTCAATGTTTGTTTGCATAGTTATAATTTGCAAAGCAAAAATAGCTCCAACATTTATCTTTTTTCTAAAAAAAAACTTAAAAAATTAACTTAAATTATAGTTTATTAAATATTTCTGTTTTAGAATTTAATAAATAATTGACCTATATTATGATGTAGACTGAATATTTATACATAAATTTTATGTATAATTCAGTTTCATGTAAATATAATTAGAAAATTCCCTTTTTTTAGTGATTTAACATAAGCTTATTAATGATTATGCCGAATAAAATTCTGTATTCAATAAATTTGCATACATTTTTAAAACTAAAACTACGAGAGAAGATAAGTTTCTCCTCATTTGTGAAATCACTATTCTTCTCTCGATTTTTCTTCTTAGTTTCTAATAAAAAAAATATGTTGATAAGTGTATTTGGTACACTATTTTGAATGCGATATTCATAAAATTTCTTTCCGAAATCATTCACAAAATAGTTATTTCTTAAAAAATTCCTCAGAAAACAATTAATTTAATAAAGTTGGAATATTTTATTCATAAATGAATAACGAACATTTGTTAGTTTTTTTCTTTTGATTATTTTAGTCACTCAAAATTATCACAAAAAAAATGAGTAATAAATTTACAAAAATGGCTTACCTGGCCATGTTTTGCAGCTATAGCTATGTCTATGCTCAGCAGAGCGCGATAGATAGTGTTGTTGTAGATAAACCGGAAACAGTACAAGTAAAGGAGAACAAAGACAAAGTAGAAGTACAGTTTTATGGATTTATTCGAAATGATATTTTCATGGATACACGTCAAATGATTGGAGCTGGAGAAGTATTGGTACCACTTTATCCAAAAGACCGGCTGTTGGATGTAAATGGTGCAGATATCAATGATGCGTCAAAGTTCCATATGTTATCAATTGTTTCGAGAGCTGGAGTTAACTTAAAAGGACCGGAATTATTGGGAGCTAAAACTTCGGGTATTTTAGAAGGAGAATTTTTTGGAGCAACAGAAGGAGGGATTAACGAATTTCGACTGCGACATGCTTATGTCATGTTAGATTGGGAAAAAAACGCAATTAGGGATTGGACAATATTGGCATCCGTTTGTTGTATTAGAAGCTTTACCAAATGTAGCAAATTATGGAACAGGTGCACCAGTTTATGCGTTGAATAGAAATCCGCAAGTTCGTTTAACGCATAAATTTACCGATAAATTTAAAGTGATTGCTGCATTGCACTCGCAGCGTGATTTTACTCCAAATACAGAACCTTTTCGAAATAGCGGAATGCCAGCGGCTCATCTTCAGTTTCAATATAAATCGCAACTTTTTACAGCTGGGATTGGAGCACAATATGAAAATCTAAAGCCTAAATTATCTTCCGGAAATCCACCTGTCAAGTCAACTGAACGAGTAGAGAATATTTCATTTATGGCGTACTCTAAGTTGAATACAAAACCATTACAGATAACTGTTGCGGGGTATTTGATGCAGGATGCCTCGTCGTTTGTACAGCTTGGAGGAATAGTTTGGGTACCAAACAAGTCCAACCGCAGTAGAAACATATAAACCCATGAATACACATAGTATGTGGATTGATTTACAACAAAATTCTACAGGAAAATTTTCATTTGGATTATTTGCAGGATATGTTAAAAATAATGGAGTGAAAGACCCGGTTGAAGGAGCGACAGCAACTTCGTATGGTGTAACCACAAGCTGGGGGGCTATTTCTGCAACTCCCGGGACACGAACAGTAAATTATTTGTACAAAGTTGTTCCCCGTTTAGATTTTACTTTAAGCAAAGCTTTAAAGTTCAGATTAGAGTACGATCGTAGTACTGCACAATGGGCAGATGCAACAATAAAAGGAACCGGAACAGAGAATAAATACTTAGCCAATAACAATAGATTTCAACTTACAACATTATTTAACTTCTAAAATCATAAACAAATATGAGTACAAATACTTTAGATACTTCGCATACAGTTGCGAAGAAGGATAACATTTTCCAAATTATTTTGGCATCATCAGTAGGAACATTAATTGAATGGTATGATATGTTTTTGGCCATTATCTTGGCAAGCGTACTTTCTACACAATTATTCCCCAATGATGGTTCTTCACATTTCTTAGAAACTCTCGCAGTAGTTGTATCTTCATTTATGTTTCGTCCGATCGGTTCTTTAATTTTTGGAAGTATCGGAGATCGTATTGGTAGAAAATATTCATTCTTAGTTTCTTTAATTATGATGGGAGCAGCAACATTTTTAATTGGTTGTATTCCAACTTTTGATAATGTAGGTTGGTTTGCCCCTGTTTTATTATTAATTTGCCGCATCATGCAAGGTCTTGCAATTAGTGGAGAGTATGCTGGTGCGGTCATCTATGTGGCAGAGCATGCTCCGGCTGAGAAAAGAGGTTTTTACACAGGATTTATTCAGGCAACAGTTCCAATAGGACTTTTGTTATGTTTATTGGTCGTTTTCTTAACACAATCATTTTTATCAGAAGAAAGTTTCAATAGTTTTGGATGGAGAATTCCATTTTTATTTAGTGGAGTATTGGTTATTTTAAGTTATTTCATTCGCCAGCGTTTACACGAAAGTCCAATCTTTGAACAGTTAAAGAAGGAAGGAAAAACATCTAAAACGCCAATTAAAGATGCTTTTACAACTCCAGGAAACGTAAAATTGATGCTGAAAGCTATTTTTGGAGGAAATGCAGCACAAAGCACAATTATGCAAACGACCTTGTTTGTCACTTTATTCTTTTTGCAAAGAGCAGTTAATTTGCCTTACGAAACAGTATTAATTGTTGTTTTATGTTCGACATTATTCAGTTCTTTCTTTTATCAATGGTTTGGAGCATTAAGCGACAAAATTGGTCGAAAACCTGTCATGTTGGGAGGAATGATCAGTAGTTTTATTCTTATTCCCTTATCATTTTTCTTGTACATGAAATTAGGAAACCCGGAAGGGTTGAAAGATGTCCACAGCATTTCTAACTTAGCTGTTTTCGGAATTATAGTAGTTAGTTTAATTACGTCTATTGCAGGAGCTGCTACTTATGGACCTCTTGGAGCATTTATGTTAGAGATTTTTCCAACTAAGATTCGGTATACAAGTATGGGGTTTGCTCAGAATATGGGAAATGGATTTATTGGCGGAGCAACAACATTTATAACGGAATTAATAAAAAGTACACTTATTGTTTCTGCTGCAATGTCTCCATATGTTGGGCTTGCTTATCCTTTGGTATTAATATTTATCGCAATTTTAGTCAATTATTTTACAATCCCGGAAACATACAAAACAGATTTAACAGAAGATTAAATTTTAAAAAGTAAAAAAGGACTCGAATAAACGAGTCCTTTTTTAAGTAGAATGTAAACAGAAAAATCTTCAATAAAAAAACCACTTCATTTGAAGTGGTTTTTTATATCAAGAAATTATTTTTTCTTTTTTGTATCAACTGCTCCTGATAATTCAGATCCAGCTTTGAATTTAGCTACCGTTTTAGCAGCAATTTTGATTTCTTTTTTAGTTTGAGGATTGATACCTGTTCTTGCAGCTCTCTCAGAAGTTGAGAAAGTCCCGAATCCTACTAAAGCAACTTTATCACCTTTTGCTAAAGCTTTAGTTACATTTTCTGTAAATGAGTTCAAGGCTTTTTTAGCAGCTTCTTTAGAAATTCCAGCGTCCGCTGCAATCGCATCAATAAGTTCTGATTTGTTCATAGTTGTAACTTTTTAAATTAATTTATACACAAATATACTCTTTCCCTTTATTTGTGCAAGTTTCAACGTAAAAAAAATCAAGAAATTTTACATTTTTTAAGAAATTTGTGTCGAAAATCAGTAAATAAGTACTTATTTTACGAATAAGGTGTCTTCGTTTTGATGCCCATTGATAAAGTCTTTCGCTGACATACGGCGTTTTCCTTCCGGCTGAAGTTCTAGTATTTCATAAACGCCTTGAGGCAGTTTTAGATAAAGGTTATTCTTTTGTAAGACAAGTTGGAAATTTTCGGCTTCCAAAATCAAATCTGTTTTTAAACCGCCATATATTTTTAAAGATTTATAATTCTCTCCATTTCCAAAAGTTGTCCAGGCACAAGGATAAGGAGAAAGCCCTCTAATTTTATTGTGAATATTTTGAATGGTCTCGTTCCAATCGATTTTACAATCTTCTTTAAATATTTTTGGAGCGTGTCTCAATTCATTTGTTTCATCTTGCGGATGAGGTTTTAACACATCATTTTCTAAACCATCTAATGTCTTTACTACCAATTTAGCTCCAACCTGCATCAACTGATCATGAATCTTACCAACGTTATCATTTTCTCCAATTGCGACTTTATCCGCAATTAAAATATTTCCAGTGTCAATTTTTTCATCAATCAGGAAAGTTGTCACTCCGGTTTCAGTTTCTCCGTTCATTACGGCCCAATTAATTGGCGCAGCCCCACGATACTGAGGAAGAAGAGAACCGTGTAAATTGAATGTTCCTTTCGATGGAATAGACCATACTACTTGCGGTAACATGCGAAAAGCAACCACAACAAATACATCTGCATTCCAGCTCTTCAATGTTTCTATAAAATTTTCGTCACGCAATTTCTCCGGCTGAGCCAATGGTAAATTGTGTTCTACAGCATATTTCTTCACATCTGAAATGTTCATCTTTTGTCCTCTTCCGGATGGTTTGTCAGGAACAGTAACAACTCCAACTATTTCGTGATGACTATTTGTATTGATTTCATTCAAAGATGTCGCCGCAAATTCGGGCGTACCCATAAAGACTACTCGCATTTTTATTCTATTAGTTTATAAGAATCGAATCCAATTGGTTGAACCCGCATTTCGTCGATTAAATATTGTAATTCTTCGACGATTTTATCTTTTGGCGAATTTATGAATTTTGAAAGGATTTCAGCTTGCGTTTTTGAACCTTCTTTCAAATAATCAATTAAATCATTTGAATTGAAGTTTTTTGAACGTGTTTTTGCTTGGCAAACGTCACATTTTCCACAATTTTCGTCTGATTTTTGATTAAAATAGCCAAACAATAAACGTTCTCTGCAGATGGTATTTTGTTCAGCATAATAAGCCATAGCTTGCAAACGTTTCCAATTGTTGACTTGAATGGATTCAAAATCTTTCCACAATTTAGTTTTGAAAGCAGTTGAATCTCTTGGGACAAGAAATCTAAAGCGTGCTAAAAATCGATCCGAATAATTAATTGTTCCATTTTTGTGATAGTCGTGCAACGAATTTCGAATATCACTTATACTCATATGTAAATCGAAAGCCATTTTACTTTCGGAAATCTCTTTATTGTAGGTATAAATTCCTGGATAATGGCGTTGTAAATAATCGAAAATTTTATTTTCGTTCAAATTAATTGTATGTGGTGAGACTAAAATTTGAAGCGTACTGTTTTGTGAATAATTCTTTTGCTGAATAATTTCTTTTGTATTCAGAAATTCTAAAAATTGAAGAACCATTTTTAAGTTTAATCCAAATTTTTCAACAAATTTTGGAATATCCAATTGATAATTCATATCAGTCAGTTCGCCTTCGGCGAGTTGGAGTTGACTAAATAAACAATTGGATATTTTGATAAAATCTTGTTGAGAGGGCAAGTTCGCTTTAAAAATATTTTCTGCCTGAATCCGATCATCAGGATTGTAAAGATAGATACCTGAAGCTTCTTGTTCATCTCGTCCTGCTCGTCCAACTTCCTGATAATATGCTTCGATCCCTTGTGGCAAATCGATATGAAAAACAGTACGCACATTGGGTTTATCGATTCCCATTCCAAATGCATTCGTCGAGACCATAATGCGTGTATTGCTCAAAGTCCAATCTTGCTGTTTCTGTTCTTTTTCGTCTTTGGTTAGCTTGGCGTGAAAATAATCTGTATCAAAACCATTTTGGCTTAGAAAGTTTGAAATTTCATAAGTTAATTTTCTATTTCGAACAAAAATAATACTCGGGCCTGGATATTTTTTTAAATAATAAATCAAATCCTTTTTCTTATCTGAAGAGAGAACAACATTGTATGAAAGATTTTCTCTTTTTAAAGAAGAATTAAAAACTGCCGGATTTTCAAGTTCAAGTTTTTGAATTATTTCATGTTGAATTTTTTCTGTCGCTGTTGCTGTCAACGCTAAAATCGGAACTTTTGGTAGAATGGTTTTTAATCTGGAAATTCGATGATAAGCAGGACGGAAATCGTGTCCCCATTCAGAAACACAATGTGCCTCATCTACTGCAAGTAAACTAATTTTTATTTGTTTCAGGCGTTCGATAAAAAGTCTGCTTTGTAGCCGTTCTGGTGAAACATACAGTAATTTTATTTTATTATTTTGACAATCATCTAAAATTTTTCCGATTGTATTCAAATCTAATTCGCTGGTAATATATGCTGTGGAGATTCCCTTGGATTGTAAATTCTGCACTTGATCTTTCATCAATGCAATTAGAGGTGAAATGACCAAAGTTAATCCTTCGAAGATGATGGAAGGAATCTGATAACAAAGAGATTTACCTCCACCGGTTGGCAAAATAGCCAAAGTATCTTTTCCATTTAAAACACTTGAGATGATTTCCTCTTGAGGTGTTTTGAATGAAGGATAATTCCAATAGCTGAAAAGAATTTCTTTAGGTGTCAAAATACAAAGCTTTGTTGTAAATTTAGTTAAAATCTCTTAGATAGCATGTATAGATTAATCCAACAAACCTTTTCGATATTTAATAAATAATGAAATTTCATTGATAAGTAAAACAAAATTGAATCCTAAAAAGAGAACAATTTCTGAACTCATGTTTAAATAACTTAATTTATCTTCTAAAATCATCAGAGGTATAACGATTGCAGCTGAAAGAAATATACTGATATAAGCCGAACGAATAAGAAAAAACTATTCGTAACATATTTCGTTTTGCAACATGCTCGGGATTGATGAATAAAATAATAGAATTGAAAATAATAAAAACAAGAACGGCACTGTTGATCGAAAAAAATGTTGATTCATTAAATGAAGTCAATAGGTTTCTCAGCATATGATACATTCCATGATCGTAACAAAATTTAAGAAATAATACAAAGCTAATCGTTGTTATTCCGATTGTTATTGCTTTATTAATTTGGAATTCTTTTGGAGTCGACAGCGTTTTTTTAGTCGTAAATATTGTAGGAAGGTAGTATGTTTTCTTCTCTAAAAATTTATAAAGTAAAATAATGATTGAAAAACCGGAGAAAATAAACAAAGAAAGTAACTGAAGAGACAAATCGTTTTCGATTGTTTGGTAGTTATTTTCAGAATTATAAGTGTCTTTGGGAACAAAAATAAAAATTAAAATCATCACAACAACATAGAGCTGATAGATGATTCCCCAAAAAGGATTTAAATAAACAGGTTGTTGATAATCTTTCACAATCTCCGAATAACTTTTACGGGTTCTGTAAGAATTTGAATCGTCATGATGAGGTGTTGAAGATCGAAATATGATGGCAATTACAGCCAAGAGGAATACAGAAGCCATAGAACCAAAGAACACAAAAGCAGTCATTTGATCGTCTAATAATAAATCTGCAGAAACAATGACTAGAGGAGTTATCACAAATAATAACCATTTTGGGCGAATGCTCACTTGCCAAATTTCCTTAAGAATAAGAGTCTGGAATGCAGCAATTATAAATCCAAAGAATAAAAAAATGATGGTCATATAACAAGATTTGATAAATAGAATAAAGCCAACATTTGTGTTGGCTTTATTAAAAATTATTCTGTAATTCCTTCAAGCATAAACAAGAAAGCATCTTCTTTAGCATCTTCTTTTAATGATTCGAATCGTCCGGAAGCACCTCCGTGTCCGGTATCCATATTTGTATCCAAAAGTAAAATGTTGCTATCTGTTTTTAAATCTCTTAGTTTGGCAACCCATTTTGCCGGTTCCCAATACTGAACCTGAGAATCGTGTAAACCGGTTGAAATATATAGGTTTGGATACGCTTTTGCTTCGACATTATCATATGGTGAATATGATTTCATGTACGCATAATATTCTTTTTCATTTGGATTTCCCCATTCGTCATATTCTCCGGTTGTCAATGGAATAGAATCATCTAACATGGTTGTGACAACATCTACAAAAGGAACTTGTGCAATCACTCCGTTAAATAATGCAGGTTCATAATTGATGACAGCTCCCATTAATAACCCTCCGGCAGATCCACCCATTGCATAAAGGTGTTTGGAAGAAGTGTAATTTTGTTGAACGAGATATTTAGCTGCATCAATGTAATCGAAGAACGTATTTTTTCTTTTCCAGCATTTTTCCCTCTTCATACCATTCACGTCCAAGATATTGTCCACCTCTAATGTGTGCGATGGCATAAATAAAACCTCTGTCTAAAAGACTCAGGCGAACCGAACTAAAATAAGGTTCGATTGTGTATCCATAAGAACCGTAGGCATACAATAGAAGAGGAGTGTTTGCAGAAAGAGGAGTATCTTTTCTACGAACTAAAGAAATCGGAACCATTTTTCCGTCGCGTGCTTCAGCCCAAATTCGCTCGGATATATAATTTTCTTTATCAAAATCTCCTAAAACAACTTGCTCTTTTTTAACTTCAAATGTTTTGTCGTTCATATTGAAGTCAATTACAGAAGATGGTGTTGTCAAAGAAGTATAACCGTAACGTAAAATATCCGTATCAAAATCCGGATTTGTACCTACATTTGCGGTATAGGTTTCTTCGTTAAATGGTAAATAGTAATCGGTAGATTGATCCCATGCTTTAATGTTCATTTGCAATAAACCATTTGTACGCTCTTCTACAACCAAATAATTTTTAAAAATTTCAAATCCTTCAATGAATGTTTCTTCACGGTGAGGAATAACATCAATCCAATTTTCTTGTGCTGTTTTTTCAACAGAAGTTTTCATTAATTTGAAATTAAACGCATCATCTTTATTGGTTTGTATATAAAATGAATCTCCGAAATGTTCAATAGAATATTCTAAATCTCGTTCTCTTTTTTGGAAGATTTTAAATTCTTGATCCGGTTGATCAGAAGAAATGTACCTGTATTCATCTGAAACAGTGCTTGAAGAACCGATAATGATATAGTCTCTTGACTTTGATTTATAAACATATGCGTTGAAGGTGTCATCCGTTTCTTCAAATACCAAAACATCATCTTCTTGTTTTGTGCCTAATCTATGTTTCCAAATTTGATAAGCACGTAAAGTTTCATCCTTTCGGGTATAGAACAAAGTTTTATTATCAGCAGCCCAAACGGACCCACCTGTTGTATTTTCTATTTTATCAGTAAGAATTTCTCCGTTAACTAAATCTTTAATTTGAATGGTATAAATTCTTCGCGAAACATTGTCTACACCAAAGGAAACCAATTGATTGTTGGGAGCCATTGAAATGCCTCCTAATTGATAGTAAGAGTGACCTTCGGCCATCATATTTACATCAAACAGAATTTCGTCATTATTTTCTAACGTTTCTTTTCTACGTTTATGAATAGGATATTCTTTTCCTTTTTGAAACTCTGTTAAGTACCAATAACCATTCAATTTGTAAGGAACAGACGAATCATCTTCTTTAATTCGAGCTTTCATTTCCTCAAAAAGCTTGGCTTGTAAGTCTTCTGTTGGTTTTAAGATTGATTTTGTGTAGTTATTTTCTTCCTTCAGATAATCGATAACTTCTTGATTTTCGCGATCATTTAACCAATAATAATTGTCGATGCGAATGTCGCCATGTTTTTCTAGCTTGTGCTCTATTTTTTTAGCAATCGGTGCTTGCATGTTTTTTTTATTTAATGTGCAAATTTAAGATAAAAACTTACTTTGAATAAGTGGTCGTTGACCAAGATTTATCACCTGTTTTGTATTCAATTACAATATTATTTCCATTTAAAAAACCAATGGTTTGGTAATTTCCATTGTCAGAAACTACAGTAACATGGTAAACATTTTGTTGAGAAGTTGGATAAAATTGTGCAATTACTTTTGAATGTTCTTGATCAATTAATACAAAATCAGTGTCAGTGGTAAAAGCTGTCACATAACTTTTTCCATTCCATTTGTAGACAGTTGAATTTACTGAAGGTGTAGTTGATTTTGAAATTATGTCTTTAGGCATTTCTTCTTTATTAGAAGATGAAATTATTTGGTCTGATTTAGTTAAAGGTAAATCTTTTGCATTTTGATTATTAACCTGATTCATTGCATATGCTAAAGCTTCTTGATAACCTTTTGCAAAATCTTTAATCTTAGAAATTCCTTCGTAGGAATTGATCTCATGATTATTACAATCAGAAAATGTAATTTTTATTTTGTTTAGGAAACCGGTACTTGTATTTTCAATATTTGCTTTAGTTGCTAAGCAAGGATTGACTTGTAGCTCTAAAGGAATTGATTTTTCGTTTACAATTTCATAATTTTTTTTTCTTAATGCTATTTTCAGTCCCGAATTTAATTGATAATCTTCTTTAGAAAAATCAGAAAATTTTTGAGGCACAATGACATATTTGAAATCTGAAACATTCTGTGCCTGGATTGATGTAAGAGCAAATAAAAATAATCCTGTGACGATCTTTTTCATTAAAGATTTTTTTACTTCGTTGATAATTTTACTTCTTTCCAGACATTATTGTCTAAAACTTCATATGAAATGATATTTCCATTCTTATAACCGGTAGAAGAATAATTTGAGTTTCCGTTTGTTACATTTACTCTGTAAACATTTGGTTTTAAAGTTTTTTCGAATTTGGCAATAACTTGATTACCGTTTTCAGACATAATCATGAAACCACCATCTTGAAGTTCAATTTTTTGGTATGTCTTAGTTCCGTCAGTTAACAAGTTTGTAGTAGCAATTTCCGAACCTTTGGATTCAGAAAGCTCAACATTTGTTGTTTCAGTTTTTTCCAATCGAATCATTGGTAAATCCTTGGCATTTTGATTTTTTAATTGATTTGCAGCAAGTTTTAAAGCTTCTTGGTATCCTTTGTCAAATTCTTTTATTTTTGATGTACCTTCAACCTTTGCTATTTCTTTTTGTGAACAATCTGTAAAAATGACTTCTAATTTATTATTCAAAAAACTTTTAACTTTTTTGGCATCTGCATTCAGTGCCAAACAAGGATTATGTACAACTTCCTGAGGCCACTCTGATTTTTCAGTCGATAAAATTTCATATTTTTTTTTGTCTTAATAAAAACTTTAATCGATTATTCAATTGATATTGATTTTGATCAAAACCTGAAAATTTTTCCGGAACATTGATGTATTTATAATCAC
Organism: Mylabris phalerata; assembly: GCA_020740385.1. Classification (NCBI taxonomy): domain Eukaryota; kingdom Metazoa; phylum Arthropoda; class Insecta; order Coleoptera; family Meloidae; genus Mylabris; species Mylabris phalerata. The sequence goes on from JAJEOX010000028.1 coordinate 154,673, forward strand.
TTGTTTCTTGTGCATTTAAAGTAGATAAGCTACATAAAAATAAAGCTGCTAATACATTTTTCATCTAAAAGTTATTTGTCTCAAATATAGAAAATTTGTATCGTTAATTTATCAAATTAATTAATAGAACTAATTCTTAAAAAAGAAACAGATTTTGTGCAATAATGTTTAATGAGTTAAAATAATGTTAGTTTTTGAAATGAATTCATTTATCCGATTTTAAATAACTAACTTTAATCAAACTAAAAATCATATCATTATGTCAATATTAAAAGATAAAGTAGCTATTGTGACAGGAGCAAGTTCCGGAATAGGTAAAGCTGTTGCAGAATTGTATGCAAAAGAAGGTGCAAAAGTTGTTGTTTCTGATATCGATGAAGAAGGAGGAAAAGAGGTTGTAGAACAGATTAAAAAAAATGGAGGAGAAGCCATCTTTTTCAAAGCGGATACATCATCTCCTGAAGAGAATGAAGCGTTGGTAAAAAAAGCAGTTGAAGTGTATGGAAAATTGGATATTGCATGTAATAATGCCGGAATAGGAGGTCCGGCTGAATTGACAGAAGATTATCCTTTAGACGGTTGGAAAAAAGTGATTGATATCAACTTCAATGGTGTTTTTTATGGATGTAAATATCAATTGCAGGCAATGGAGAAAAATGGTGGAGGTTCTATTGTAAATATGGCCTCAATACACGGTACAGTAGCGGCTCCTATGAGTTCTGCTTATACTTCTGCGAAACATGGTGTTGTGGGACTTACAAAAAAATATTGGAGCAGAATACGGTTCAAAAAATATCCGATGCAATGCTGTGGGACCAGGATATATCATGACACCATTGTTGTCGAATAATTTGAGCGCAGATTATTTAGAATTATTGGTAACGAAGCATCCAATAGGTCGTTTAGGACAGCCTGATGAAGTTGCAGAATTAGTTTTATTTCTAAGTTCTGATAAAGCGTCTTTTATGACAGGAGGTTACTATCTTGTAGATGGAGGATATACAGCGGTTTAAAATATTTTTGATGTTATCTTGAAGGATTAAATGGATTTTTTAGCATTTAATCCTTAATTTTGCTCAAACGAAATACAAACGAACAATGAAATTTTTTATCGATACAGCGAACTTAGCTGATATTAAAGAAGCGCAAGATTTAGGAATTTTAGATGGAGTAACAACAAATCCATCTTTAATGGCAAAAGAAGGAATTACAGGAGAAGAAAACATTCTTAATCATTACAAAGCGATTTGTGAATTAGTGGATGGAGATGTTTCTGCAGAAGTAATTTCGACTGATTTTGAAGGAATGGTAAAAGAAGGTGAAGCTTTGGCTGCTTTAAATCCTCAAATTGTGGTTAAAATTCCAATGACAAAAGATGGTGTAAAAGCATGTAAATACTTTTCTACAAAAGGAATCAGAACAAATGTAACATTGGTTTTCTCTGTTGGGCAAGCATTATTAGCTGCAAAAGCAGGAGCAACTTATGTCTCTCCGTTCATTGGACGTTTAGACGATATTTCGACAGATGGATTAAACTTAATTGAAGAAATTCGTTTAGTGTATGATAACTATTTATACGAAACTCAAATTTTAGCGGCATCAGTGCGCAACACAATGCATATCGTAAATTGTGCTAAAATTGGAGCAGATGTTATGACAGGACCTTTGTCTTCAATTTTGGGATTATTAAAACATCCTTTAACAGATTCTGGATTAGCTCAATTCTTGGCAGACTATGCTAAGGGAAATAACTAGATAAAAACTATAACACCGCATAAACAACCGCTTCGTTGCTCCGTAAGTAGCTTTGTAGCGGTTTTTTTTATGCCTTTGAAATTGTAATGTATTTTATTTTATTGTAAAATATTACACTTTATTGTAAATATTATTTCAAATTTATTGCAAAATCTAATTTGATACTTTTATGATTACAGCAGAAATAATTCTTGATACTAGAGAAGAATAACAAAAAAAGGATATCCTGTTAAAATTCGTATTTATGATACTGTATTTCAAAAACACGATCATATTAGTATGAAATTATACTATGATAACGAAAAATATAAAACAGATAATTTAGTAAAGAAAAAGGAATATGAGCTTGTAAAAGAATATCAATAATAAAAGGAAAGGGATAGAGGATTTGATATATATAGAGTTATCAATAATGCCTCTGAATAAATAATAATTTTTACCCCAAACTATTAACATTAAACAAGATATAATAATGGTATAAATATTTTTTTTTTATAAAAATTGATGATAAAAGAAAAATTACACATAAAATAATTTCAATTTGAATAATAGAGAAATTATTTGGATAGTTTTTTAAATCTAAATTAGAGATATTTAAATCTTGTAACATGAGAAAATATAAAGATATTGGCTCAGAACCGTTATATGAGACTTTAATAAATAAGAAAAAAAAACATATAAAAAAAAACATATAATGTAGATAAAAATCTTTTCATATTTTATTGTATTTAAGAGCCTGAAGTACCTTTCTCATTTTCTTTATCTTAGGTATAGATTGGTTAAAATTACTCCAGTTTGCATTATTAAACCATTTGATTGGATCAACACCTTGAGATGTTCTTTTTATCAAAGGTTTTAAATATGGAGTCATGGCATTATCAATACTGCTATGAGAAGTACCTTTAATTGTTTTATTTAGAAAGCCTTGAGTATTATTTTTCTTAATTCCTCCACCTCCTGTGAACATATTTTTATCAGCATCTAATCCTTTTAATTCAGCTACTTTACCCATCTTTATTTATTTTTTTTTAAAATATATAAGAACTTTGATAATAAGTAGAATAATACTAATAGGAAACAAAAAGAAAAATATTGAGAAAGAAATCCAATTATCTTCTATAATGTTTTTTTGTCCTAAAAAATAAATTAAAAATAAGTAAAACCATAATATTATAGATATTATAAGAAGACTGTTTATAATGTCTTTTTTATTAAAAAATTTAATGAAAAAGAATATTATTAGTAGAGGAATTAATAGTGTATAAATATAAAACATGGCTTATTTCAAATTTTCAGTAGTTACTTTTTTCTCTGATTCTCCACCTAAGTATTTATTGATTTTATCTACTACTTCATTCCAAGATTTCATTTATATTATTTTAATCTTGTTTATTAAGTAATAAATTTAAAAAATTTAAAGTTTTATAATCAAAAGGATATCTAATCTTGTTTTTATCACATAAAAGCATGAAAGGTAAATTAAATTGAAAGTACTTTTCTTTATTTTTGATTATTGATAAATAAACATATGAACCAATGCAAGAGTTATCATAATCGTTATTTGAATAGTTTTTACTTTTTTTTATGTTTTTAACTTTGAATAACTTAACAGTGTTTTCGTGAGATAATTCTTTCATTTCTAACACTTGTTTAGATTCTTCTCTATTCAAATAAATTACTTCTCTTTTACAAGAATCTATAACTATAATTTTATCTTTTACAGAGTATATTAGATAACTATTTTTACTACTTATTTCTACATTCGCATAAACAATAGAATCTATTTTAGTTATATTTTCCAAATCCATTTTTGATTGCCCAAAACAACAGTTGGAAATATATAGGACTAATAAAAAAAACAATGTTTTCATAACTAATACTTATTTAACGAAATTCAGGTATTTCTTTAGGGTCAATAACAGGAGTCAAAGGGCCATGCTGTGTTCCATTAATTTGACTATTTGGATTTCCCATAACTCTATGAATTAAATTTTCAGTTCTTACTGCATCAATATGTTGGGTAGATGTTCTGCCTAATCCTAACGTTCTGCCGTGCCCTAGTAATTCATGTCCTGTAGTAACTTCTCTTGATGTTGCTGTTCCTCCTGTTTGAATAATTGTATGTGTTCCTTTTTTAGTTTTAACAGTTCCACCACCTCCAATACTACCAACAACAGTAAATGAACGTATCCCTCCATAAAGTTCTTTCTCTTTGCCAATATTTATATATCCTGGCAAGTTGTCTAAAAAAGAATCCACACCTGTAGATGAAATTAAATCTTTATCACTTAAGTATATTCGATACTATGGACATCCTCTGAATTAATTGTATTTGCAACAATTGTAGCTAAGGCTAAATCATCTCCACTTAAATTACCGAGAACTTTAGTAAGTACATCATTATCAATTTTATTGAACTTCTTGCCATCGCCTTTTTTTCCAGAACGAGTAATCAAAGTTCTAAAATCACTAAACTTTGAATCTGCAAAAATCAAATTAAAATCGTCATGTACTTTCTTCGCATCATCTTTTGTAACTCCTATAATTTCTCTGCCATCAGGGTCTATATAAATTATCGGATTGTTACCCATTCCTATATATGGAGACATACTTACAAATTTCTCCGCCAGCGGGTCAACATTAAACCACCTTCCAATAGCTGCATCATAGTTTCTTGCGCCATAGTCATATAAGTTTAAATTAAGTTCCTCCTGTAACTCTTTTCCATTATAACGATACTTATAATTCGCGGAACCTGAATTACTTCCTATTCCAATACCGATTTCCACTTCACTAAAAAAGAACGTCTCTATTATTTTTAACCAAAGTTAGATGTAAGTCTGCCTTTGGTTTTATTGTGAATCAGTAAATGGATTAATGAATGTTTTGTGAAATAACAAACGTATGGAATACTACCGAGGTTCTTGAATTCTAATGTATTTAGTTTTTAAAGAGCCATTTTGTAAAATCTCTCTTGAAATATCACCTTTTTTTAATAATATCATACCTTTTCTATCTATTTTAAATATAATTCCTTCTATATCTTCAACATAATTTTTTGAAGGAATATAAGGTAAAATAATATCACATTCTGAATTACTTATATTATAGAGATCAGAAATATCAAATAAAGGCTCTTTGCTTTCTAAATATAAAATTTTATATTTTGAGTTATTATTACACCCTATAACTTCTGTGTTTAGCATAAAACTCAATAGATTATCCTCATTTGTTTTTACTATATAAAGTAAATCTTTAACTTGAATAACATAATAAAGATTATTATTATCATTTTTGTTTAAATTACTTACTTCAAAATTTATGATTGAATTTAAACTTATTTCAGGAGTAAAATAATAAACCATTTTATTTTTTTGCTGACAAGTTAATAGCAAGAAGAATATTGATATAATGAATAGTTTTCTCATTATCATTTATTTAAGAATTTTTGATTAAGAGAACCTTGATTAACAGGTCCTAATTTTCTAGAGTAAATACCCACTTTAGAATTAGGTTTTTGAATTCCTCCATATTTCCAAACTTCCATACTACCATTATTAGGCGCATATAATAAATAGGAAGGAGGATATTGATTGTCGGATAAACTTTCTTTTCCATTAGCTCTAGCAAACGCCTCTATTTTTCCAAGCATCAGCATCATAATCCCCAGGATCATATCCATTTTCGCTAGGAGAATTTCTGTTTTTATGACTATGAAAACTAAAAAACAAACCTTTTAAGTTATTACCTAATAGTTCTACAATAGAAGGAGAAAACCCTTCATTATAACCAGTAAACACCATATAGTTGGATATTCCATTTTTATTGAATCCTGCCATACCCCATTCAACATTAGAATTTTTTGCAGCGAATGTAAAAACATTAAATGCATCAGAAGCGTTAGTTGTATTTGCAGAACTAATTCCTTTAGAAAAATACTTACTATCAGAACCAGAAATATTCGTTGCTAAATCTCCAATAATGCTACTATCACTAGCTTTTTCTTTTTGAACTGTTACACTTTTATTTTTATTGACAGAACCATTATTATTAGTGGCGTTATAAAGTGTCTGATGTATCATTTTCGCTTCTGTCATTAGGATCTACTCTTTCTACCTTTCCATTTTTTAATAACTTATAATCTGTATCAACACTCATCCCATCAGGATCGATGAAGAAAACAGGATTATTTAGAGTATAAGTAAATGGGGAATCTTCGTAATACTTCTCGGCTAATGGGTCAATATTAAACCATCTTCCTAAAGCCGGATCATAGTTTCTTGCACCATAGTCATATAAGTTTAAATTAAGCTCCTCCTGAAGCTCTTTACCGTTGACTTATAGATTTGAGGGTAGGTCTTGCAAGGAAGTTATCTTTTGCATCCTTTTTTATTTAATCTTTTCCCAAACATTTTTATTGCTCCAAAATCTTACATCATCTATATTGTATTCAAATCCTCTTTCATCAACAGCTGAATATTCTTCAAAAAATATTTGATGCAATCTTTTTTTAAGATTTGAATATGTCTGATAACGACTAGTTTGTATTCTAAAAAAATCGTTAATAGCTAAGGAATCGCTTTTTCTAAATCCTATATAGGCATTCCCATTAAAATGAGAATCATCATACGGGGCAAAATTGTTTTCTTTAATTATTTTAACTGCTTCTTCTTTACTCATTCCTTTATATAAATTTGCATTTTTATTTTCGTTTATAATGAAAAATACCATTTTGTCAAAATCCGGACTATACATTATGGTATCTATAAATATTTTAGTACTTATATCATATTCTTTTGAATAAAAGGCATTTGTATGTTCTCTAATTTCTTGTTTAATAACTTGTGCAAGATATGTACTGTCATTGGTATACAATAAACTAGGTACTTTTACAATTGATTTGAATTTCTCTGGAGTCGGTTTTTTAGATTTCATTTTGTTTTGACAATTAGTGAAAACAAATGCTAAGAGTACTGAAAAAATTATAATTGATAGCTTCATAAAGAGTTTTTTAATCTTTACAGGATGTACAATCCCACTGGTTTGTTTTTTCATTCCATTTATAGGTTACTTCTTTTAATTTTGAAACATCATCTTCAGATTGTGTTTAATAATTTGTAAACTTTATTGTTTTTCTGCTTCCTGCTTCAAACGATTACCTAATTCTTCATTTTTTTCTACATATTGTCCTTCTATGTAAAGTCTACCTAATATTCGTTTGCATTCTTTATTTCCTTTTTCTGCTCCTGCTTTCAGGTAATCCAATGCCATTGTACGGGTCTTTTCATCTAAGTCTTCTAATTCTGTAGATTCTTTTTTGTGATAATAATCAGTCAAAACATAATATACATCTTCGTATGCTAAATGATAATTGTGTTTATTTGCCATTAAGAGAGCTGTATATAAAAACCTATCATCATTTGGAGAATCCATATAAGCAATGCTCATTTCGTGATAAGCATTGGTGTCTGCTTTTGTTAAAGCTAATTCTTTCAGCTCTTGATAAGGCATACTTGGTTCGTTTAGAGAAAACTCTTCTTTCTTTTTATCGCAACTCGTAATAAATAACAGGATTGCCGTAATCTTTAAAAATGCTTGTATTGATTTCATATTAATTTTCTTTGGTTAATTTATCCCAAAGACTTGGGTTGTCTGTTGGTTTCCAATTGCCTTGATAGCTTCGTATTAATTCTCCATTTTTGTAAACATTCCAATTGCCAGGAGTGTCAGACCTTTTTTTGTTCTTGGGAGTGCCACTTTCATTTAGTTTGTATTCATCATTTTTACCCTGGGCTTCGGCTTCAAAAGTACCGACGGGACCGTTTTCATTAAAATAGACCCTTTGGTCTGGTGCAATAACTTCTACGCCTTTAAATTCTTCAGAAACCTGAAATTGTCTGTGCAAGTGAAGATGTTGTTGATTTTCCGTTTTCATCTTTAACATCAGCCCCTGTTCTACAAGAGTATAATACAACTGTCATACCTTCATTACTACTTCTATTTTTCCATGCATCACTGTTTGCCGTCAAAATTTTATCAAGTCCTGCTCCTGTCGTTATTCTTGTTCCATTAACATCGTTGGTAATACTTTTTGGTCCACCGTGAGCCGTTACTGTAATCAAAGTATTACTAGATGAAATGTTTTTTGAACCATTAACAATTTTTTGATCTGCTGCTTTTTGCTGAGCTGTTGAAGATGATTTAGTTGGGTTAATCAATACCACTTCAAGACCTTCTAACTCAAATCCATCTACAACTCTATTCTCAGAAAAATTATAATGAGATTGATAAGCATATTTTTCAGAAAGCGGATCAACATTAAAAAATCGTCCAATATCCGGCATATAATTTCTCCATTTGAAGCTGTCCCAGTTTAATCCCAGTTCTTCCTGACGTTCTTGCCCTTGGAACTTATACTTATAATTCGCGGAACCGGAAGTATTTCCTATTCCTACACCAATTTCCACTTCATCAAAAAGAACGTCTCTATAATTTTTAACCAAAGGTAGATGTAAGTCTGCCTTTGGTTTTATTGTGAATTTACTTTACCATTATATATTGATTGGCTTACAATTTCTATTTTTCCATTAACTTCTTTTAAAATCCAATAACTTGAAAGTTCTGTTGTCAAATCAAGAAATTTAAACCTATTTAAATCAACTTTTAAACCTGTTTTTTTTATAGGTATAATATGATTTCTCTTTGAAAGAATGAACAAAATATTATCATCAATTATGGTTAAGTAAACATCCGTATTGGACTGAAATAACTTTGATTTTCTAAAACTAGCTAACTTAATCTCGTTTGAATTACTAAAATCGAGATACCAAGTTTGTCCATCTTTCAAATAATAATTTTTTAAGTCAATTGAATCAATAACTTTTTTTAGATTCTCATTTTCTAATATAACAATTTCGGCAGTAAAATTTTCTTCATGCCTTTGCCCAAACACACTTGTGCTGAACAAAAAATACATTGTTGTAATTATTAGTATCAAGTTTCTCATTGTTGTTTTTTTCTTTTTGGTTTTATAATCGTAGCCCCTTGTAATTGTATTCCTGATTCATCATAGGTTTTATACTGTTGTGTAGGAACAGTAAAAAATTCTAAAAATAGGGTCTGTATTTGGTTGTGCTTCTTTTATTGTGTTTGCAAAAACTGAGTCAGCACCTGATGGTTCTTCCCAAGATGGGTGTGAATGGTCATGTGAAACAATATTCCCATTTTTTGGCCACGAGATATTTAGACTACTTTCTGCATCATATTCAAAACTTGTTCCTATCAATATTTTACCGTTCTCAAAATTTGTGATTGAAAATTCTGATGTAGAATTATTAGCCATGAATTCAAATAATCCTTGAGAATTAGTGGAAGAGCTAGCATCCATTATTTGTATTGGAACATTTTTTCCATTTTCTCCCAAGGTTGGATCAAAAAAAGTTGTATTTTCAATGTTGTCCAAAGTGCCTTTATTAACTGTAATACTTTTATTTTCGTTTACAGAACCATCAGTATTAGAAGCATACAAAGTATCAGTGTTATCTTCAGTCTCTCTAATCAACTCTACTTTGCCATTCTTTAATAATTGGTAATCATCTGGCGGAGTAGCTACCATTCATCAGGATCGATAAAGAAAACCGGATTATTCAATGCATAATTATAAGGCGAATGACGTCTTATTTTCTCTGCCAGCGGATCAATATTAAACCAACGTCCTAAAGCCGGATCGTAATTTCTCGCTCCATAATCATATATATTCAAGCCCAGCTCCTCCTGTAACTCTTTTCCATTGTAACGATACTTATAATTAGCGGAACCGGAATTACTTCCTATACCAATGCCGATTTCCACTTCACTAAAAAGAACACTTTTTAGAATAGTAGCTTATCGTAATACTATTATCTATTTGGTTTGTATAAAATAGTTATTCCTACATTATCATTATTATTGATTTGATATCCCATTTTTGAATAATAATAAAGAATAGTTTTCAACTTCTAAAAAGTTAATATTCTCATTTTTTAAAATTCTCGTACTATCTGATTCCAAAAAACTAGTTTTTTTTCTAGGAATTCTTTTTGTCCCTTGTTATAGAGATTATGAATTTTTTTATCAATAGATATGCAATCTGCATTTTTATCTTTAATACCATTATTAAATAAGTTTGATAGATATGTTTCTGCAGTTAGGTTACTATCTTTTTTCAAATAAAAATCGTTATAAATTTCTTTATAAGACACTTTTATAAAATATCCTTTATTTTGACAAGAAATATAAAAATCAGAAAAATTATATTTAGAAGTATAATTATGATGATTAATATCTTTAGCCAAATCATTTAAATAAAAAATGTTATCATTTTTCTTATCACATGAATGTAAGAATAAGAAAAATAAGAAAAAAAAACTATAATATTTTTTTACCTCCATAAGTTGTTCTTTTGTATTGAGATTTTCTAACCCTATTCTCATTTGATACAGCTCTTTTTTCTGTTGGACTTAAGTGTTTGTTATTTCTTATACTAATACAATACCTTGTCTCTTCATTTGGTCTTTCCATTGTACTTCATCTTTCATATTTCCTGTTTCATAATCATATTGATGTTGCATTTCGTGAACAACTGTACTTAAAGTAGAGGAAGGAATTTTTTCTATTTCTTCAAACCTTCTCTTTTCAGAATCAGAAAAGTTAAAACTTGTTAAAGTCCCTACACTTTCTCCATCACGAACCTTTTTATCAATTTCACTGTTATTTGTCCCAATTTCACTATCTGAACGAACGCCACTTCCTCCATCAGTACTTTGCACGATGTGTTTATTATCTGATTCTACTAGAGTATTTAGTTGATTTTTTAATTCAGAGTCTCCAGAATTTTCAATTTTCCTTAAAGCTGTCAAATATTTATACATTGTTCCATTACCAACTTTCTCTTTACCTGGATCATACCTTCTACCATCAGGATGATAAAAATTTCCTTTCTTGTAAGTGAAATCATAATTTTTTCCATCTTTTGTTTGCATTCTAAAGATTATATCCTCCGGCGCCATTCCATCAGGATCAATAAAGAAAACCGGATTATTTACAGCATAGGTATATGGAGACCATCTGCGATATTGTTCCGCCAACGGGTCAACATTAAACCAACGTCCGATAGCCGGATCATAATTTCTTGCGCCGTAGTCATAGATATTCAAGCCAAGTTCCTCTTGCAACTCTTTGTTGTTTTATCTCTACCTACTTATATACCAATGTTTATCTATTTGTTCATCCTCAGAAATTTTTTTCTTCCAGTATTCATTTTTAATTTTTGAGAAATCACTTATATAAGCAATGTATTCTTCGTCTTTAATGAAAAATATTATCGAATTACCAATTTCAGTACTGCTATAAATTTTATATATATCTAATTTTTGAAATTCATTGATAATTTTTGAAATATCATTTAAAGTAGAATAATAATCTTGATTTTTCTTTTCACTAATAGAAAGACTGTATTTAGAAATATCAAATGTTCTTTTTGCTTTTGTTTTTAAGCAGATAGTGTCTCCTACATTACAATTGTAGTATTCGAAATTAGGTAAATGATATTTGTTTCCGTTAAATTCTTTTATGAAAGAAGATACTCTTTTATTTCCGTCCAATACATTTGATGTTTTAATATATACACCTTCAAAAATTTTAAAATCAGAATTTTGGAGTTGACTGAGTATTTTATTATCATTATTATGATCGAGCTCTTTACAATTAAAAATTGAAAGTAAACTGATTAACAATATTATTAATTTCTTCATATTATTAATTTTTAATCCATTTAGTAGGGTCAAAAACAGGTTTTTTCGCAGAATTCATACTTTTAGGAGGTTGGTTTGGATAGAAATATCCATTTCTGATAGCTCGTTGATCTTCAGGAGAATCATATATTCCATTTGTTAAACCAGGATTATCTTTTTTTCCATTTATAGCATTGTTTAAATGACCACCAGCTGAAAGCGTTGGGTGACTAAAGCCAAGTCTTTTACCAGCTTGTCCCCATAAAAAATTACCATAATCATAATCATTATAAGCTATCCCATTTACCAAGTGTAAACCCACAGGACTGATATTCATACCTCCATTTTTAAAATCTAATTGTCCATTACTTTCTCCAGATAGATTAGACTCTTCTCCTCTAGGTATACTTTCTCTTTCTATAAAAGTAAGAGAATTTTCTTTTTCACTTCCCATTAAACCATATTCCATTTCTAATTCAATATCTTCTTTAGTAATAAAAAGAACTTCCGTGATAATCCCCTCCTCAATTGCTTTGGGGTCATTTACAGGGTCATTAAAGTTATATTTACCTTCGACCTTCCTTGTTTTTGAATTTTCAATAACAAGTTTGTCAGGCTGATTATTTCTATCTATCCGAACAAAATTTCCTTTTTCATTAAAGATATAATCATCAGGCGGAGTAGCCAACATCCCATCGGGATCAATAAAGAATACCGGATTATTCAATGCATAAACATAAGGACTGTTTCTCCTACTAATTTCACTCGCGGGATCAATGTTAAACCATCTTCCTAAAGCAGGGTCGTAATTTCTCCACTGGTAATCATACCAGCCAATCCCTAATTCCTCCTGTAACTCTTTACCATTATAACGGTACTTATAATTTGCGGAGCCAGAATTACTTCCTATTCCAATACCAATTTCCACTTCATTAAAAAGAACGTTAACAAAAGGCAGAAGTAAGTCTACCTTTTATGTTATTGCGAAAATTAATTTATTCGTAATTAAAATGTTGTACAATAACAACACATCTGAAATAGGTACCCTACCTAATCATCTATAAGCTCTGGCACAGGACGAGTTGTTATATAATTAGAAGATTCAATACTATATTTAATATTATTAGGTGTTTTTTTATCTATATACTTCATTGTTAGGTAATTTGAAAACATCAAAATAGCATAAATATCAAGATTAGATTTTAATGATTTAAAATCATTTATAATATATTGATTATTTATAATTATAGATTGTGTTGATTTATTATTTTTAATGTAAAATTTATTATCTAATTCTTTTACGGAAACATTTCCTAAAATATTTTTTATCATGTCAAAATCGTCTTTTGATAAATTAAAAGAATAACCTCCTTCTTTTTCAATAGGATAATAAACATTCAAATTAACCTTTCCTAAAGAGTCTATATTCAAATCATAACTATATTTATGACTAATTAAAAACCTATTTTCAATAGGATCTTCACTTATTGATAGATTCACAAATTCATTTGTATTTTTTATATAACTATAATCTGAAAATTTATATTTTCCCAGTAGCTTCTTAAAATATTCGTTATCATTAATGTTTTCAATATAATCGTTTGCACTTAATCTGATATAATAAATGGAAGTACCCTCTTCTATTTTCCAAGAAAATTCATTATTAGCATTCATTGCATATTTTATCTTATTAAGATTTTTATCTTTTTTTTGAGTTTTACAGTAAGTAAAACTTATTAAAAAAATAATATTAATAAAAATCAACAGAACCTTATTTGACACTTTATTCAGATATATTTTAAAAAATTTCATATGGATATTCATTATTGAAAAATATTTTATTTATGATTTCGCTTCTTTTCATAATCTACAAGTTTGTTAGATATATTTGGAGGATATCTAGGGTCAGATCTATGTCTTTGATGGATACCTTTATCTGAAACATTTAAATTATTTAATTTGTAATACTGTTGAATTATTGATGTTGTTTTTTCTCTTGCGTTATTCGTTACGTTTTCATTAAAATGGTCAACCCATCCTCCAGAATTAGAAGGGTTTTGAACTCCTATTGATTTTATAAAATTAATAGCATCTTTATCATAACCGCTACTAAAATCTAATTTTCCATTATCTTTATAATCTTCAGAAGTTGGTAAAATATGTATAAAACTTTCATGCCCAATAGTTCCTATAGCATCTGAAGCCCAAGTGGTTCCATTTGAAATATTTAAAGAGAACTCTAATCTGCCATTAACAATGGAGTTTGGCGCTTCTCCAGAAGCCCCTGAAACACTTACTTCTGTACCAACTTTAATATCGATTCCAGCTTTATGATATTCCCCATCTTTATTAAACTTAACACCTCCAATTTCATCTCCAGCTTTAGCATATTTAGCGAAAAAATTATAACCTTCTTTTGTATTTACAAAATGTTTCATTGCTAATTTGCTATTTGCATCAGCTGTTTTATTAAATTCAGTTGGATCAATATGATCAGGCGCCATCCCATCAGGATCTATGAAGTAAACAGGATTATTAAACGCGTAGTTGTAAGGTGAGTGGCGACGCATTTTCTCCGCCAACGGGTCAACATTAAACCATCTTCCTAAAGCAGGGTCGTAATTTCTAGCGCCGTAGTCATAGATATTTAGATTTAATTCCTCTTGTAATTCTTTTCCATTATAGCGATACTTATAATTAGCGGATCCTGAATTACTTCCAATACCAATACCAATTTCTACTTCACCAAGCTCACCAGCTGTCATGTCTTTTGGTGGTTTATTGTAACCTTTGTGTTGTAAACCAAAGGGATAATAATGGTCTTCGTTGACGGTTTTTAATTTACTGTTCACATCATCCCACGCATAACTTACGCGTACATTTCCCAAATGATCGGTCAGGTTATAGACATAGTTATACGCCACAGTTCCTGCTGTTTATGGCATTCACATATCCTTCTGTTGTCGGAAAAAAACTGCAACACCCCGTCTTTGTACTGAAAACCGTCCAAATACTCGGTTGTGGTAGTGGTTAATCCGGCATTTACACCTTGCTGTGCTTTTACAATTTTCCTTAGCTTAACGCCTGTTGCGCTGTACGCATACTCTATTGTCTGCGCACCCTTTTTCACTAAGGTAGGTAAATTTAAGTGATTGTAGTCGATTTCGATGCCTTTATTTAAATCTGTTTTCAGGTTTCCGTTGACATCATATGTGTAATCATTCCCTGTTTTGTTGCCGTCATTAAACCCTAAGGTATTCGACGAATCGGTCACTTTTAACAATCGGTTGCTTTTTTCCGCATTTTCGTAATTGTAGGTCAAATTATCAATCAATCGGGGAGTGCCCTGTTCGGTTTGTCCATACCGCTTTAGAGTCAGGATATTTCCGTTGTGGTCGTAACTCAACTGCTCGTCATAAGTTCCTGCAAAATCTTTGGAAAGATTGGAATAGCCCGCATTGGTCAGGCGGTTTAACCCGTCATAATTGTAATCGTACGAACGGATATAAGGATTTTCCTGGCTTGTCCATAAAGTTTGTGCAATATTTCCGTTGAACAATTCCTGCGTTGCATTGCTTGCTTTGGTTTGGTCTTTTGTGTTGTAATTGATTTTAAAGGCAAACAAATCGGTACCCAAATTGGTAATGTCGTTTATTTGTGTCAGCCATCCCCGTATATTGTACTGATAATCGACAGTTTGATAAGGTGAAGCAGTAGTGTTTCCAACTTTTTTGGACGTTAATTGCCCAATGTTGTTGTAACTGTTCTGTGTCAACACTTCTACTTTCCCCGTGTTAATTTGATGCGTATGTTTGGTTAAACGCTCGAATTTATCATAAGAGAAAACCTCTGTGGTTTTAACAGGGAAATTGTTTTCCAATCGCTTATGCGTGGTCACGACTTTTGTGGCTTTTCCTCTAAAATCCAATTCACTTTCTACAATGGTTGAACCTCCCAAATAATTAATTTTATGATTTTTAACCGCACGTAAAATATTTGTTGTCGTAGAACGTATAATTGTGCTCGAAATTCCATTGGTTATTTTCCCAAGTTCCCAAACTACGCGTTATTGTAAGTGTAGGTAAACCTTTTAACCGGTTTCCTGTGGCAATGGTTTGTCCCAATACATTTCCTGTTAGCAAAACGTTTTGTTGTACTGTTGGATAATCGTCGTAATAATTAACGGTTAATACATGGTTGTTATAGCCAAAACCGGCCTGATTATAATAGATTGTAATGTTATCTTGCTTATAACCCGTGGCATCTCTGCTGACATTATTATCGCCTAAATAAGAATCCAGATCATTTTGAAGCCCGCTTTTAGGTTTGTCAGCCCAAATTTTACCTGTCATGGCGATGCGTCCGAATTTGTCGTATTTGGTAAACACCCAATAATTTTCGTTGCGCATATTTTCGTCCTGTACAGCCACCAAACGATCTTGTTTGTCATACAGCATAAATTCCCAACCTTTCCCGGGAAGTTTTTTCTCAATCAATCTGTTTTTATCGTCGTAACGGTACTGGTAAGCGAGTTCTTTGAGTAATGGCGTATAGACAGCATTTGTTGTGGTGTTATTGGCCAGCTGCATCAACTTTGACGGTAAAACACAAGCCAGATTGCCGTAGATATCGTACACATAATAAGTGTTGAATTCTTTTCCATTCGCGTGAATTCTTTTCAGAATCACGCGTCCTTCTTTGTCTTTGAACTCGATGATCGGTTGTCCGTTTTCGTCTGTGGTGGTGGTCTTGTACAGGGTTCCGTTCTGGTAAGTCTCTGTTATGGTCAGGGCAATGTTGTTGCCGGAATTGGTCAGGTTTTGGTTAATTCCAAACATCAGCACATGATCGCCCTGATTGGTTTGATAATCAAACCCTATTGCACGGTTGGTGTTCACTTCCCATGCAGCTCCCGGAGCGCCTTGTTTCAAGACCCTGTTCAATGGAGAATCTTCGTATTTTTTCTGACTGTAGGCATTCGAAGTTTCGGGATAATCGGCATAATCGATGGCAGTGGTGAAATTAAGATTTGGGACAACGCCCGGCAGATATTCCCTATCCACACGTCCAAACCCATCGTAAGTAACTGTTATGGCCAAACTCGGGTTTAACAATTGACTGGAAAGAGCCATTGTTTCGATGGATAATCCGGCTTTAGGGCTTACGATACTCATTTTTTCGCGTCCCAATCCGTCAAAATAAGTAATTTTATCGATTCTGCTTTTGGTGGAAAGATTCGATTTTGTGGTGTCTGTGGTGGCCTCTAACAACTCACTCGTTAAAATATAGTTTTCGGTTTTTGTTTGAGCTTTCGCAGTCAAATTTATTCCTACAATAATGCATAAACCCGGTAGTATTTTTTCATAAAAGTGTTTCATCATGTGTTTGGTTTAAGGTTGTTTGTAATTGTATTCGAATGTTTTGATGACTTCGTTCTGATCATTTACAATAGATTTCAACCGGTTTGAAGTATCGTAATGGTATTTTTCGGTCATTCCATTTGGTTGAATGATTTGCGTAACGCCGACAAGCGGTTTATACAAATAACCCGTAACCATGGCGTCTTTGTGGGCTGTACGAAGAGCTGCAATGGCAGTCAGTAATTCCGAATCGGTTATTTTTGTATTTAAAGCCAAAATAGTAGCGTTACTAATTTGTGACAAAGCAGCACCTTCTATTTTTGCAACCGGATATTGTCCGCCATATCCCCAAATAATTGCTACAGGAATGCCATTTTCTAAGGTGTATTGGGTTAGATTGCCTTTTGCATCGTAACTATCGTAAGTGATTTTTCGGTCAGCGATACTTGTTTTAATATTTATTCCATTTCCTCTTTTTTGATGTACAGCAGATTTTTGAACAATTCCGCTGAATAGATTGTACTGATTGTGCACTTCTGAAATATAAGTATCTCCAACTTTTTGTTTAACGATAACAGGTTCTGAGATGCGGTTGGCCTCTTTTAATTCAGTCATATAATCTTCTTGTCCTACCAAATCCGGTGGATATTGGTATTCCGTGGTGATGGTTTCGCCTTTGGAGTTTTTGGTGGTTTGTTTAGATACTAATAATGGATTATTATTTGAATACTCATAATGTGTATCAGAGGATATAGAGTCATTTTTTAAGTAAGAAGTTGTTAAATTATCATTTAATTTATAATTTAATAAAATTATACTTCTACTTATTCCCATACGTGTGGAACTTGAGAAATTTCCATAGCTATAATTAATCAATTGATGATTCCAACCTGAATAAATTGATCTGAAAGTATTAATATTATTGTTAAAAATTTTATTAATAATCTTTCCATTTACATCATATTTTTTTTCATACACAATTTGATTTAAATGATTTAGATTCTCAGATTGTTCTATATTCCATTTAATACGATTATCTACAGGTGTATTATAAACAATATTATCTGGATAAATTCTTTCAGTTTTATAACTTTTATTATCCTTTACATCAAGAATTTCTTCAATTACTTTGTTATAATAAACTTTTTCAGATAGTTGATTACTTAAAAAGTTATTTTCGAAAGTGAAGTAAATTCTTTTAAAGCCTCCCATGTTTTGTTGATCAACAAAATCTATGTAATCTAACCCAAAGAGAGGATAATACGATTTACCAGAGTAATAGTAGTCATTTTCGTTTCCTTTAAATTCATATTTATATGTCTTCTTATATTGCAAAGAATTATTTTTATCATAATCTTCAATGGATTTAATTCGTAATCCTGCATAATTTTTTTAAATATGAATTAATATCTTCTTTTATTGAAAAATCTGCTTGAAAACTAGTATTATAATTAGGATTATTCAGTATGAATAAATTTCCATTAAATTTTACCTTATAGTAGATTTTATCTCCTGCTTTTAAATTCATCCAATTATCTGTTGTGATTTTTTTATTTTGATTGTCAAAAAAATCTAAAGGAATAAATTTGCAATAGATTTCTCCATCTAAAGGAACTCTTCCTTCTGGAAAATCTTCAATTGAACCATTTGGACAACTATAACTGTATATATTTTCATTAAAGCTGTTTGGTAAACCAACTTGTAGATTATTATTTAAAGTAATTTCACAGGAATATTCACGTGTATCTGCATATGTGTTTACAATTTGACAATCATCTGTATGGTATATATTTAAACTGAAATCTCTTTTAATATAAGAATTCCTTATGTTAATATCATTTAATAAAGCTGAAGCAGGACCATTTCTTTGAGAAGGAAAGTAAAACATATTTTCTTTAGAAACCTTATTTGGTTCTAACTCATATATCGAATATCCTCCTGTTGGATATGTAATTTTTTTTAATGTTCCTGCTAAAATCTTTCGTTCATTAACAGCTCTTTCTACGTGACTTTGGTTAAAATCAAAAAGTTTGTTTGTTAATGTCCATAAATATAAATTATTCCTTTGCTATCAATAATTTTCCAACCATCAATTAATTTATTCTTAAAAATTGGTATGATAGAATCTAAGCTGGTTATTGTTGTTTCAAATTTCTTATCAATTTCGTTATAGATAAACTTATTACTTGATGTAGGTGTTGAATAAGAATAATCATCTAGTTGAGTATCATAAAAACCAATGTCATAACAAATTTTTGCCATTACTCCTATAGGATTAGAAAAGTCTTCAGGATCTAATACTGCATAATCAGATAATTTATATTTTGAATAAATAACACCTCCACAGCCTTCTGCACCATATTGATAGGCATCATCTATAATTCCGTTTATCTTTCTAGTTACCTGACCTCCGTAATTAAGCGTCCAACCTAAACCCAGATTAGAGGCTTCTTGCGCAACCTTAATTCCTGTCATAGTATAGTCTAAACTTAAAGGAAGATTTAATAATCCTTGATTAATATTAAATATAGGTATAGTAATATTAGTTCCTCCTGTGTTATGACTTACATTTCTATTATCAATATAGCTATCAAATTGACTCGCATTCGGAGATAATGGAAATGTAGGTAAGGAAAGGGTTGATGTTATAGCTTCTTGGCTAAATATATAAATACTTACAAGAAACAAGACCACTACATATAATTTCTTCATGTGTTACTTTTTAATAATTTTAATGGATTCGGTTTGGTTGTCGTGGTTAATTTTCAGGATATAAACGCCGGCCGGATACTTTCCTAAAGAAACAGGCGTAGAACGGTAGTTTACCTCTTTTGTCTGCAACAATTGCCCAGTGAAATTGTACACCTCAATGCTTGCTTTTTGAAAATCTTTGTTGATTAACACATTGACAAAATCTTGTGTCGGATTGGGATATGCTTCGATGTCTTCCCGCTTTTCCGCAGCAGATTTATCACCTAATTTCACCAGATAAAAATCGTCTTGTCCTTTTGCATCGCTCCCGTTTGTCGAATTGCCTAACAATAAAAACGAACCGTCGCGCATAGGAATCACCTTTTCCAAAAAGCTAAAACCATCGGTTTTTCCAATCTCTTTTTTCCAGTTTTCTTGTAAATTCCGGTCGAAATAATAGCTTAAATACTTGCTTTCCAATTTATTTTGGATACTGTTTTGGTCGTGTTTATAGGCCATATTATTTGCAGTCACGATATAATCCTTTCCCAATGGCTGCACCGAATGGAGTTGAATGGACGATTTAAATTCTTTTTTCTTTTCGTTCGAAAAGTTGAATTCTTCATCCAGTTCAACGATTTTTAATTCGTTTTTTTCAGGAAAATTAACAGCTAATGTGACAATCTTGTTTTCAGCAAAAAGAGCAGCCAACTGAGAAGGCTGGTCATTTTCCAGTGTTTTTTCACGGATTATTTCCCCCTCTTTGTTCAATTCCAGCAGCCAGACACTGTTTATATAATGACTGTCCTGAGATTTTATAGGATTTATTTTCGAATTGGACACACCACCGATCAAATACCCGTTTTTTGTTTCGATGATTGTTTTTAAAGTTTCTTCACGTTCGCCACCTATTGTTTTTTCCCACTTGATATTTCCCAGATCATCGAGTTTAATCACCCAAAAATCAGTTGCGCCAAACCCATTCTGCTGTTTCGAAACCGACTGAGGAGAATCCGAATTGGCTCCAATCAGGTAACCGTTATCAGCGGTTTTTATGATTGTAACGGCTTCGTCATTTCCCAAACCTCCAATTGTTTTTTGCCATTGAATAGCACCTGTAGGATCCAATTTAATGACCCAGATGTCCGTCATTCCTATGGCTTTTTCCGTTTTATCGCCCGAGGGAAGATGCGGAAGAGCCTACCAGTAAAAAAACCGCCATCATTGGAAAGTGTCACGGTTTTCAACAAATCATCACTGTCACCGCCAAAAGAATTTTGCCATTCCTGGCGCCCATTTTCGTCCATTTTCCAGATGAAATAATCCAATCCACCCCGGTTTTTGTTTGGTTTTATTTCCCGAAGGATCGGAATCTGAACTTCCTAAAATCAAGAAGCCATAATCAGGTGTTGGAATTGCATTGTACAAGTATTCAGCCTGATTTCCTCCAATAGATTTTTCCCACAAAATATCGTGCTGAGCGTTAACATAAAAGGAAAATAAGGAGAAAACAGCAAGTAGAATTTTCTTCATATTAGATATTGTTAATTAAAGTCAAGATAATAATTTCAACAAGTCGGAACAAATTATAAGTATTTAATTTTTATAATTAATTAAAATCAACTCTTTGTAAATGATGTCGATACATATAAAACAGAGAGGTTTCGGAGTATTTTTTCTCCAAAAAAAAGTTGAGAAAATTAAGTTCGGATTAATTACGATTTATGAATATTTAAATTCAAAAAACAATCTACTTCAAATAGAATCCAATAATTTAATTGCCAAGTATTCTTTTTACTTAAATTCCAATATGTTTAAACTTAAATTTGAAAAAAAAATATTTCTCAAGTGTATTTAATGCTTTAAAATATTAATTAAAACATATTCAATTTTTGTTTCAAAATTCTATCCAATTTTCAAAATTCTATTCAGAAATAAAAAAGTTAAACCATTGATTTTTTGTTTAATAAATCTTTTAATTCATCGATTTCTTTTTTCTTAAATTCGATACTATTATCAAAGTTATTTTTGATTGTTTTATAAGATGAACTTGCATTATAAATGGATTCAAAATTGTAATCTTCTATATCTTTTAGATTACTTAATATTTTTATGAAATCAGAATATGAAGTTGGAAGATTTTAGATTTAAATCAAATCCATTACCAGTAATTAATATTTTAGGCATTAAAATTTTGTGTTTAAGTTAAGTTTAACCAATCAGCATTCAACTTATTACTTGAACCTGAATGTAGGTTAAAAAAAAGCCGAATGAACGGCTTTTGATATGAGGTGTTAATCTTCTTTTTTTATTGGTGATAATTGGAGCTAATTCTTTCTTTAATTCTTCAAATTCATCTTTAGACATCATGTCAATTTCCATTAACTCTTTGGCTTTCTTTCAATTTTTCAATAGCTTCTTCTCTAGTCATCTTTCTATTTTTCAATAGAATTTCACCAGATTCGATTGCTAATTCAGTGTCCATTACACTTAGATATTTATTTGCGCCAAAAGCTCTGCCGTTAATTTCGCCTAAAACCATAACTACATATAATGGTTTCTTTTTACTTCCTCTATGATAAGCTTTAATTTCTTGAACAATAACACTAGTATTCTTTAATGAATTATCAGCCATAAATTGTGCGTCACCATTCATAGTTGCTAGTACACTAGTAAAAACCAGCAGGTCTACCCATTTTTACAAATTCATAAGTTTTCTTTGAAGTACTTCTTGATTGTGCTACTCCTCCTCTTACTTTAGTTCCATAACTACCAGCATATGTCCTAGTGGCCGTTTCTTCTGATGTAGGTGTGCCTAATATTAAGGTGTCACCAACAGAAACACTATTGTCATTTGCAGTTTACATATTTTTTTACCTGAGTGCCATTTGTAACAGTGCTGAAGAAATTAATGTCTTGCGTATTTTTTATACGTTAATTCATTAATGTCGTCTTGAGCAAGCATTAAGCTAGAAGCTAATAAAGTTGATAAGAAATAAAAGTTTTTTCACAGTGTATTTTTTTGCAATAGTATTAATTATTAGTGTTTGTTTTTTACGTGAATCCGTAATTAAGAGTATATGTCTTCTATTTTGTTTCTTAGATTGTTTAAGTCGTTTTTTACTTTAGAAGTGTTAGTTAAATCTGCAAAAAATAACTAGATAAAAACTATAACACCGCATAAACAACCGCTTCATTGCTTCGTAAGTCGCTTTGTAGCGGTTTTTTTAGTGTTTAAGATTAATACTTCTTCTTTTTATCGAATCAATTGCCTTGTTCTATCTTTCACGTATCCTAACTTCAATTTCACATGGATATTATGAAATCTCTGAAATATAGCCATTATAAGGGATTTTGTATGGTTCAAATATCATGTACTTTTTGTTTGGCTAAGGAAAAAATTCAAAAGATAACATTGCAAAAAAGTAAATGAATTTTATGGATATAAGTATAGAGATTAAGGGATCCTTTCCTAAATTGGATGAAAAACTGTTACAGAAATTTGAAAAACTGTTAGAAGATAGATTCAAATTCAAATCTTTGCCTCAAGAATATAAAGATTTTCTGTTGAAAGCACAATGGGGGATATATTCATCCAAATGATTTGGTGTATGAAGATAAAGAGTTTTGAGGAAGTCGTTTTCTTTCTCAACTCCATTAGAATTTCGGGATGGTTCCATCGATGAACCTAACTTAATTATGATGTTTACGGTTTGGTTAGAAGAAGACATGAGATCTTTTGAAGATTCTATCGAAAGATTGGGATATCTACTCTATTGTCCCTTCAAATATCTATTCACGAGAAGATTTTGATATTTTGCCAAAATTTATGATGTCTATTGGTTTTGTGCAATTCTATCAACTCCGGAGATTTGCTTTGTATTTCTTTGTATGAGAATGATTTTGGAAGTATTTATTATCATCCAAATAAATCGATGCATCCGGTTCTATTTTATGGTGATTTTTTCACAAATAGAAGAACAGAAATTTATGAAAAATATAAAATTGATGCTGAAACAGATTTAGATTCTCCGGAATTTGATGAGGTTAATGACGAAATAAGACGTGCTTATTTTGTGAAAGTGGCCGACAGTTTTAATGATTTATGGAAGAATTTAAAGATTATAAGGTATTGATCGTAGATGATCAAAAAACATCAATTTAATAACGCTCAATTAGCTCTTCATTCTAAATTGAACACATAAATACTATAGCAAAATGAAAAAAGAGATGTATTTAAAGATAATTCTACAATTATAATTTTTTTGCTTCTGTGTACCTCTCTTAGGTATAAAAATAAAGGCAAACAAAAGGATACACCTATCAGCATGCCAAACAAGCTATAAATTCCGCTTTTCATATTTAACCTCTTCGATTCAAATAGGATAAAGACAATAGTAACCAATGCTGATATGATTACATCTAATCCAAAAAAACGTACTAATATCATTTACAAATAATTGTTGTATCAGTAGTTCTATATCTGGGCCATTGTTCATCACAAATTTAGCCAGGTAAAATAGAGGAACCAGTGAACCTATTATCATTAGTAAAAGGTAAATATGTTTTCAATTTCATGATTGTTTTTTTATAATAACTAGCGTAAAGATAATATAATATAGTGGCAGATAAAACAAACCTTTTTAATGTAAAAATATGGTTGTTAAAAAAACGTATAAAATAGTTCAGCTAAACCAATTAATTTGTCTTTCAGATGTTTATAATGGAGTTGAATTCTTCAAATATTTTCAGTTTATCATTTGTTAAGTCAACAAAATATTTTGTTTGCCAAACTTGAGTTTCTTCTGCTTGTTTACTCTCTGTTTTTACCCATTTAGAGTAAACTCGAAAACCTCTTTTTCCTTCTTTTTGATTGGTTGTTAGAATTTGTTTCTCACTTAGAATTTGTTTAGAGAACAAGAAAAAAGCCTTGTTTATTTTCATATTCTGTAAATACAATGTAAAAATCAAATTCATCACGAACTCCAAATGGTTCAGTCTGTTTTCAGCATTTCGTTTCCAAAGAGTGACAAATTGACCTGCTTTTTTGGGGGTTATTTTTGCTTTTCTAAACTTAATCTTTAGCTGATTAAGTTGAAAATTATATCCAAAATATTCTTTACATTCTTTGTCTTCAATTAAATGCTGAATTTTATATTCTCTTGCTTTTAAAACTAAATTTTCAATTCGTTTTAATTCCTCAATCATTATAGGTTTAATATTTAGGTATTTTTAGTGTAAATTTTCTTTTTTATAACATTTTTTGTTTCGAAGCCGAATAGTTGATGTCTATTTTGTGCAAAAAAAACCTCATTCATGGAGGTTCTTCTTTATTATTGAAATACTTCTTCAAATTATAAAATAATGCAGTAGCATTTAAGGGTAAAAGTATTAATGATGAGAAATTAATTTCATCATAATTTGTGATTGTCTGTATTATTTCAACATTTTGAATTAATACATCTAAAATGAGCCTGTTTAATAATTCATTTCCGACATTCGTAAATTTTAAAATTATTAACAATAACCAATTGTTATCCTTTCTATTTCAAAAATAAAGAAATAATATTGAATTTTAAAATATTGCAAATGTCTATCAATCCGTATTCAATTTAAAATTTTCGGAGAAGAGATATGTTATTGATTTAGAAGTGATTTTACTATTCAAAAATAATAGAGCAAGTTTATAGATGAAAACCTGAGAAAACCTTTTATTTTTCAAAGGCTTTTTTCAAAATATTAATCGATGTTCTTTTTCGTTTTCTTCAGCTACTATATAGTTTGATTTTTCAATCATTTCCGTTTTAAAATCTTCACAACATGCGGCGATATTGAAACTTTCTGTTGTTTTTACAAATACAGCATTTTTTTTGATGGATTGGACAAACTTCACTCTCTATCTTATTCTTAATAGAATCATAATTCAAATCATTCATAATCAAAGATTTTAATCAAATTTAATGTGTTTGATGAAAACATTTTTACGGTTTCACGTAATTGTATTTTTTATTTAGAATTTTGTGAAAGTAATTTACAGGACATGCCAAATATGAATTTCTCTGGAAATGTATTGAACGATTTATGAAAATTCTGATCCTTATGGTATTTCAGCGATCAAAAGAAAAGAAAAATCAATGCATAAAATAAATCATTTTAAAGAGGTTGAATTAAATACAGGTTTTAAAACATGGATTTCTTTATAAAGCATTGGATGAATGGATTGAACGGGATAAAAAATGGACACAAAGAAATTATAAATGAAATGAAGTATTTTCCTAACAAAATTCATTGCAATTTTATAATGAGAATATATACGATATTGGTTATATTTGTAGAGTTTAAATTAATAATAAATCAAAATAAAAACTATATGAGTTCTTATGATGTAGCCGTAATTGGTGCTGGACCTGGAGGATATGTTTGCTGCAATCCGTTGTGCGCAATTTAGGATTTAAAACAGCAATTATCGAGAAAGAAAATTTAGGAGGTACATGTCTTAATGTAGGATGTATTCCATCTAAAGCTTTATTAGATTCTTCTCACCACTTTTACGATGCTGTAAAATCACTTTAAAGAGCACGGAATTGAAATTGATGCTCCGAAAGTAAACTTCACTCAAATGATTACTCGTAAACAAGGTGTTGTCGATACTAACGTAGCCGGTATCAAATACTTAATGAGCAAAAATAATATTGATGTTTTAGAAGGTGCAGGTGCTTTTAAAGATGCGACTCATATTGTTGTAACAGCTAAAGATGGTTCTACAGAAGAAATCGAGGCTAAAAATACAATTATTGCGACTGGTTCAGTTTCATCAGAATTGCCATTCGCACCAACAGATAAAACCCGTATTATTACTTTCTACAGAAGCTTTGGCTTTAACAGAAGTTCCAAAACACTTGATTGTTATTGGTGGAGGAGTTATCGGATTAGAATTAGGATCTGTTTACTTACGTTTTAGGTTCTGATGTAACAGTTGTAGAATATGCAGATCGTGTAATTCCGGGAATGGATGGAGCTTTGTCGAAAGAATTGACAAAAGTATTGAAAAAACAAGGAATGAAATTCTACACTTCTACAGGTGTAACTTCTGTAGTGAATAATGGAAACGATGTGACATTAAAAGCAACTTCTAAAAAAGGAGAAGAGATTGAAATTAACGGTGACTACGCTTTAGTAGCAGTTGGTCGTCGTGCTTTCACAGGATCTTTAGGTTTAGAAAATGTAGGAATTGAAGTTGATGAAAGAGGTCGTATCAAAACAAATGATCACTTACAAACAAATGTTTCTAATGTTTATGCCATCGGTGATGTTGTTGCAGGAGCAATGTTGGCACACAAAGCAGAAGAAGAAGGTGTTTTGGTAGCTGAGCAATTAGCAGGTCAAAAACCTCATATCAACTATAATTTAATTCCTGGTGTAGTTTATACTTGGCCTGAAGTTGCTGGAGTTGGTAAAACAGAAGAACAATTGAAAGAAGAAGGAGTAGAATACAAAGTGGGTTCTTTTCCATTCAAAGCTTTAGGACGTGCTCGTGCTTCTATGGATACAGATGGTTTTGCTAAAATCTTGGCAGATAAAAATAACAGATGAAATCTTGGGAATGCATATTATTGGTGCTCGTGCTGCGGATTTAATTGCAGAAGGAGTTACAGCAATGGAATTCCGTGCTTCGGCAGAAGACTTAACAAGAATGTCTCATGCCCACCCAACATTTGCAGAAGCGATAAAAGAAGCTGCGTTAGCTGCAACTGACAATCGTGCAATTCACGCTTAATCAATAGATTGAAGATAAATGCTAAAAGCTGTTCGTAAGAGCAGCTTTTTTTTATTATTTTTAAACTTTAATACACATCAAAAATGGAGAACATCATTACTTTATTTAAAGAACATTGGGATACAATTTTAATTACTGTTTTGTCAATTGTAATTTTCTTCTTAGTGTTTAGAGCGAAAGAACGAAAAAATAGAAATTGATTTATTCTTTAAAGTAAATAGGGTTGGGGTAAAGAAATTCATAATTGAATTCAGTCTGAATTTTTTTGTGATGAAATTACCCTTCCAATACGGTTTTTAGATGGTATAATTTTTCGATTTAACTGATATTCTAACACTTCTTCTTTGGTTGGATGTTCAGGTGCTACAACATTGTAAATAGCGTTATTTTTTGTTCGTTGTGATGATTTTTTCAATGATTTGGCAAACATCTTTATAATGAATATGATTAACAACTTGCTTTAAATTAGGAGTATCAAAATTTAGATATTTCGATAAATAGCGATCATCTCCCATCAAACCACCTAAACGCAATATAACCAATTGATTATATTTTTCTTTTAATTGATTTTCAATAGAATAATAAGGATCAATTAAATTATTTTCTTCAGACATTTCCCCTGAGCTTTCAGAATATATTGAAGTTGTACTCAATAAAATAAGTTGATTTTCGTACGCTCCAATATACTGAATTAGATGATGAAATCGTTTCTGTAAATCATCAAAATTGTTTCTTCTACCAAATGGAATTGTTACGATAATAAAATCATAATCAGTGGTTATTTTTTCTGCTTTGTAAGCATCAAAATCAATTGAAAAACAATTTTCAGTATCAGAAACTCGTTTAGTCGTTTCAATCAGAAACTCATTTTCTAATTCATTTTCTAATCGTTTTCCTAACCAGCCTTTTCCGATAATTAATCCCTTTTTCATTCAATAAATATAAGACAGATCTATTTTCTAACCGAAAATAACTTTTTATTTTTGCCCAATGTTAGAAATTCTTTACCAAGACGAATACCTTATTGCCATTAACAAGCCGAGTGGTTTGTTAGTTCATAAATCTTTTTATGCCAGAGATGCAAAAGTTTATGCGGTTCAAGAGTTACGAAATCAAATAGGAGGGCAGCATGTTTATCCTATTCATCGTTTAGATCGCAAAACGTCTGGTGTACTTTTATTTGCTTTGGACAAAGAAAGTCTAAAGATTATGAATGATCGTTTTGCAACCCGTGAAGTAGAAAAAAATATTTGGCAATTTTGCGCGGATGGGCTCCGGAAGAATTAACGATAGAGTACGATTTAACAAATGATGATGGAATAAAACAGAATGCCATTACGTATTTTCATCGTTTACAAAACTGCTGAAATTGAGTTGGAATATAATCATCATCCCACCTCTCGTTATTGTTTGGTGGAAGCAATTCCGGAAACAGGACGTATGCATCAATTACGTAAACATTTTCGACATATTTTTCATCCCAATTTTAGGAAGTCGACCTCATGGTTGTAACAAACAAAATAAGTTGTGGTTAGAGAATTTTGGATTGAAAGCGATGATGCTTCATGCGCATAGACTATCATTTAATCACCCTATTACGAATGAACCATTAGAAATAAACGCAAAAGTAAACAGTGAATTCGCCAGAGTGTCTGATATTTTAGGGTTAGATATTAAAGACTTTCAATAAAAGGATAATTAAAAATTTAAATAAACTAAAAGTAAATTTAATTCTGAAAAGTTGAATATAGAATAAGGCGTTAAGAAGAAAAGATAAAAGCCATGAGGAGAGTTCAAATGGCTTTTTGTAATTGTATAATTAGTTGATAAAAGTATTTTAATTTAAAACTGATAGACAATCGCATTGACATTCATTCCTGCACCAACCGAAGCAAATAATACGATATCTCCTTCTTGAATACGATGTTCAGGTAATTCTCCTTTCAGAATCATTGTTAATAGAGAAGGAATAGTTGCAACACTACTATTGCCTAATTTATGTATCACCATAGGCATAATATTTTCAGGGACAGTTGCGTCATACAATTGATAAAATCGTTTTACAATCGCTTCATCCATTTTTTCGTTGGCTTGATGTATGATAATTTTATTCAATTGATTAATTGAATATCCACTGTCATCGAAACACTTTTTCATTGCTCCGGGAACATTTAAAAGAGCAAATTCATATATTTTTCGGCCATCCATTTTAATGAATCTAATATCCGGACAATTATCAGCATTATATGATTTCCCAAAATATAGATAATCTTTTTCTTTTAAAGTAAAAAGAAGCGGATAGATGAGATTTGATTCCTTTTTCATCATTATTTATTTCCAAAATGACAGCACCCGCACCATCAGAATAAATCATGCTGTCTCTGTCATGAATGTCTACTACACGAGACAGTGTCTCAGCACCGACAATGAGACATCTTTTGGCAATTCCGGATTTAATAAAAGCATTTGCTTGTATCGTTCCTTCAATCCATCCCGGACATCCAAAAAGTACATCATAAGCAACACAGAAATTATTTTTAATTTTTAAATGATGTTTAATTCTCGAAGCTAAACTGGGTACGGTATCAGATTGAATTGCCCCAAAACGAACATCACCAAAATTATGAGCAAAAATAATATAAATCAAGCGTTTCCGGATCAATGCCTGAATTTTCAATTGCTGCTTGAGCAGCATAAAATCCTAAATCAGAAGTGACCTGATCTTTTTGAGCATAACGCCTCTCTTCAATTCCTGTAATTTCTCTAAGTTTATTCGCAATTGTTGTGTTATCCTGTTTTAAACTTTGGCCGTTTTCGTCTAAAAAATGATGTTTATCGAAAAAAAGATTAGTAATTGTTTGTGAAGGAATGTAGTTTCCCACACCTATTATTTTACTTGTCATTTAAAAATATCACTCTCTGCAATAAAACTTCTTATTTGAAGGAAAAAGTAAAGTGATGCAGTAATAACGATTAAAAATGAATAAAATTATATCTAATTATTAATTTTATCGCTTTATGAATGCAGTAGAAAAAGAACAGTTAAACAAATTATAATATACAAGCGTTTACTATTCTTGATGATATAATGTATAAACTTAGTTTTAACCATCTTGTTACAAAAGAACGATTAGATTTAAGTGCGCAGCGAACGAAGAGTTTGTCAGAGCAGGAGAGTAACTGCATTTAGAGTTGCAAAGTACCACTTAATGAGAGTGTTAAATTATTGAATTTGAGTATTATATTTCATAAATTTGAGTAACTATAAATCCTTTGCTTATGAAATATTATATTTACTCACTCTTTACTTTATTCCTATTTTTTAATTGTACAGAAAACAAACCTATAACAAAAGCACTTTCTTTTCAAGAATTAGCTGAAACAACAGTATATAAAGGCGCTTCTGTAGAAAAGAAACAATTATTTTCTGAAATTAAAAACTTTTCAAAAAGATTTGGAAAGTAAACAGGTTCATAAAATTCCTGATTATTTAGACTGCCCCAAAAGAGCGGAAGAAACTGGATTTGAATACTAAAAATACAGTAATTCGAACAGACGTGGAATCTAATTCATTTCGTTTATCGACGAATTTAGTCATGGATAATTTCGATTTGGTGTATAATGAATTGGATCTGAATATCA
Source organism: Mylabris phalerata (assembly GCA_020740385.1). Classification (NCBI taxonomy): domain Eukaryota; kingdom Metazoa; phylum Arthropoda; class Insecta; order Coleoptera; family Meloidae; genus Mylabris; species Mylabris phalerata. The sequence continues at coordinate 185,668 of JAJEOX010000028.1, forward strand.
TCAATGAAGCAATTAAATCTATTCCGGAAGTCGATTTATTAGGAAAAGACAATGTTTCGACGAATGTAAAAATTGGGGAGTGTGAATACCATACTTCAATTTTAATGAAGAGAAAAGAAGTTGAGTTTGACATCAAATCAGTCACTTCAGCAAATGAATGTAAGAAAAATCAAAAATGGAAATTTGTCTCGAATGGAGAAATTTTAGTCTTGGATCACCGAAAAATGTTATAACCATAAAAAAGGAAGTTCAAAATTTGAACTTCCTTTTTTATGATATTAATGTGAATGTATGTGCATAGAAACAGTCAAATAAGCCAAGACAAATCCAACCAAAATTGAAGCAAATTTTTTTGAGGTTAAATTTGTGTCCTTCATTGCTTTCAAATAAAATCACGGTTGATATATGTAAAAATATTCCTGAAACGATAGCACTCATTTCAAGAGAATAATTTGAGATAATGGTATGTTTTCCTAGAAAATATCCCAGTGGAGCCGCTAATGCAAATAATGTCATAAACAATAGACGTTTTGCAAGAGAGTCTGTGTGCTGACACAAAGCACTAAATAAAATCATAGAAACTGGAATATTATGCACAAAAATTGCCCACATAAAATTGTGAGATTCTGCATTTGCTACAGGAATTCCTTCGATGATGGAATGCAAAAACAATCCGCCAAAAATGCCGAAAGGAAACTGTTCTTTTTTATGCAAATGAATATGTCCATGTTCTACACCTTTACTTATTGTTTCAAGTATATATTGGACAACCACTCCGAGCAAAACAAATAATCCGATCGAATGATGATCATGATGATCAGACGGATGACCATATACTTGAGGCAAAATTTCCAAAACAGTCATCGCCAAGAAATAGGCTCCACTAAAGGTTAGTAATAGTTTAGAATTATGTTTGTTTTTAAGGAAAATCCCGGAAAAAACAACACCAATCAATACACTTAATATTAAGATGAAACTTTCAATCATTTCTTTAAAACTAAAATTAGACGATCTGAATGTTTTTCATCAAAAGGATCTAACAGATAATTTCCAAATACTTTATCCAACACAAAACCCTCAGTTTCATAAATCTTTTTGAAATCATTGAAATAAATCAAGCGTACAAATTCTTCGAAATGAAAGGTTTCTCCTTTATCTTCAAAATCAATTTCTTTTTTGACAAAACCGTTTTCAATTGACTTTGTGAGTTTAAATAAAATTCCATCAATTAATTTCTCCTCGTAAGGTATCATTTCATTCACCACTTTTTCTGCATTCAAATAATCTAAAACAAAGATTCCGTTCGATTTTATTTGTTGTTTTACGGCTTCAAAGACTTTAAAATTATCTTCATATTCTTCAAAGTAACCAAAACTTGTGAATAAATTAAAAACCGCATCAAATTCATTCGGATGATAGACCTCGCGCATATCATGAACTTCAAATTTCAGATGTTTCATTTTCAAATTGTTTCGCATGGGAAATACTTGCTTCTGATAAATCAATTCCCAAAACATCAAAACCTAATTTATTCAAGGTAATAGAATGTCGTCCTTTTCCACAAGCCAGATCCAAAACTTTAGCCTGCTTAGAAAGTTGTAAATAATATGTTATTTTCTGAATAAAATCTTCCGCTTCTGTTAAACTTCTGTTTTTGTATAAAATATGATAATATGGCGAGTTAAACCATTTTACAAACCATTGTAAATCCATTGTTGTTATTTTTGGCAATTTGAGCAGGTTCCTGTGATGACACAATTGCAATCTTGCATCGAAAAACCTTCGGGTAAATTAATATTTATTTCTTCTTTTAAGCAAATCAATTGGTTACAAGAGGTGCATCGAAAATGAAATGATCGTGATGATGTTGTGTATGTTTACAGCAGCTTTTACACATCGCAAAATAATTGACGCCATCGTCGCCCACAACCTTGTGCATGACTCCATCGTCGCAAAAATTGTTTCAGAATACGATAAATCGTAGCTCTGTCCATTTTCCCTTGTAACTGTGTTTCGATTTGTTCCTGATTCAATGCAGTAGAACACGAATTGAACAAATCTATAACCGCTTGTTTGGTTGGTGTATTTCGCCCTTTTCATTTATTAATGCAAATATGTTGCAATAGTACAAAGAAATCTTGAAATAAAAAAAATCCTATTCACAATTGAATAGGATTTTTTAGTGATGTCTGAAATGAGTTTAATATGAGTTTTATATTTAGGGTATCAAGCCGAATTTATTTTAGTATCTCATCCGTTTGGAAATATCCATTATTTCGAAATTGCTTCACATTTTTCTTTAAGCCAATTTGTTTCCGTCTCGTTTAAATAAGGCTTTAGACTTTCAAAGACAAACTGGTGATAATGATTTAGCCATTCAATTTCTTGCTCAGTCATCAAATCAAGATCAATTAAAGTCTTGTCAATGTGAGAAATGGTAACTGTTTTCAAATTTATAGAAATCACCAAATTCAGTAGAAGCAGCCGGTTGAACAACAATTAAATTTTCAATACGTATTCCGTATTGTCCATCACGGTATAAACCGGGTTCATTAGAAATAATCATTCCAGGTTTTAAAGTTGTTGAATTTTCTTCCGTTCTGATGCTTTGTGGACCTTCATGTACACATAAATAATGACCAATTCCATGACCTGTTCCATGCCCGAAATTCATTCCATTTTCCCAAAGAGCTTTACGTGCTAAAACATCAATTTGTGAACCACGTGTATTGGCAGGAAAAATAGCTTCTGCTAAACTGATGTGCCCCTTTAATACCAATGTATAATCAATTTTTTGCTGGGCAGTGGGTTCTCCTAATATTAAAGTACGCGTAATATCTGTTGTTCCTTCTAAGAATTGAGCGCCGGAATCAATCAATAACATTTCTTTTGATCCTAAAGTATATGCCGATTCGGGTGTTGCAGAATAATGATTCATTGCACCATGATCAGCATAGCCACAAATAGTTCCGAAACTTGCACCTTTAAAGTTTTCTTGTTGAGCTCTAAATTCGATTAATTTGTCTGCAACGGTCACTTCGTTAATGTTGTTATCAATATTATCTTCCAGCCACATGAAGAATTTTGTCAATGCCACACCGTCTTTTACCATTGTTTTTCGGAAACCATCTAATTCAAACCTCGTTTTTTAATTGCTTTTAGGTTAGTAACCGGAGAAGGAATTAATTTGATTGTTGAAGCAGAAGAAATAGCTTCGTATAACGATTGATTGATTCTATTTCCATCAACTAAAACGTGTGATTTTTCATCCAGGTTCTTTAAATAATTGTAGATATCTAAATATGATTTGATTGTAATTCCTTCATTTGCTAGACCTGATTTTGTTTCAGGTGTCACTTTTTCCTCATCAATAAATAAATAAGCATTTTCCGAATCCACAGCAGCATACGAAATAGTTAAAGGATTATAATTCACATCATTTCCGCGAATATTGTATAGCCAGGCAATCTCGTCCAATGAATTCATGATGTACACATTTGTATTTGCCTTGTGCATCTCTTTTCTTACTTCCGAAATTTTTTCTGCCGCAGATTTACCCGCAAATTCAACCTCGTACATAAAGAAAGGATTCTGAGGTAATTCCGCTCTGTTTTTCCACGCTTCATCAATCAAATCAATTGATTTAACTATTAGGTTATTGAAGGTGAATTGATTTTGATTTTCTAAAAATGAATGGTGCGCAAACATTTGAGGATTAAGCCCTACAATTTCTCCTTTTTTCAATTGAGAAATTATCCATTCGTTGATAGAAGGTGTTTCAGGCATTTTCATTTTCATCAATTCGAAAGTGGTGTTTTTCAATTGTTCTTCAGCCTGAATAAAATACCTTGAATCTGTCCAAAGTGCTGCTTTTTCCAATGTGACAACTGCAGTACCGGCCGAACCATTAAATCCCGAAATCCATTGACGTTCTTTCCAACGTTGAGGTAAGTATTCGCTTCCGTGGGGATCTGTTCCCGGAATAATTGTTGCGCTAATACCATTTTGTTTCATAACTTCTCTCAAGGCTGAAAGATGATCTGTGATTTTTTCCATTTTATATATGATTTCTAAAATTTGACGATTTGATAGTCGAAAGGTACAAAGAATGAGGTTGAAGAAAAATAAAACCTCTTTTAAATTTAAAAGAGGTTTTTAATAGTCATGAAAATTTTTAATCGTATCCAATGATATGTACAGGAATGGAAAAATTTTGAGACAATATGTTCATTTTTTTCTTTCGCAGGAATCCATTTAGGCATTTTCCGAATAATTCTTTCGACTTCTGTACGGAGTTTTGGATTATCATTGCCTGTAACGTCAGCTAAAATTGGAGTTCCATCTTTATCGATGTCTAATTTTACTTGAATATTAAAACCATTCATTCCTGTCTGAGCAATTAGTTTCTGGGCATCAAAATTGTACTGAATCCACTGGCGTAATTTATTGAATCCACCTTCAAACTGAGCGCCATAACTTGTTTCGTCGGTTTTTTGTGTTGATAAGATTCCATTCTCAATTCCGGTAAATAATCTTCCAAATTTCCCTATAAATAAACGGTCTATTCCATACAAAGTTTGATCACCTTTTTTAACGGTAACGTTAAATGTAAAGACATTGTCAACTAATTTGAACAAAGAATTATATTCTTCTTGTTCAGTTTTGTAGTGTTTTGTCATTTCTATTTTCGAAATAATGGAATCTTTTATAACATTTTGAATTTCATAAACTTTTTTCGCTGAATCTGAAGAAGAAACAGTTTCAATCACTTTATACTCAAAATTATTAAGGGTTACTTTCTCAATTAATTTTTCTTGAGAAAAAGAAATGATACTTGCTAAAGTTATAAATAAAGAAAAAATAATTTTTTGCATGCTTAGGATAGTTTTAAAAATGAAGATACAAAAAATCCCATTTCTAAACTTGTTGTTCTCTCATTTTGTAAATTACTTCTATTCAAATAAGAAATATATTAAAAAAATAAAATAGGTTTTTGAAATGGATTTTTATTGTATCAAATAAATAAAAGAAATTTTGAAACAATTGGGTAAAATAGTATAAATACTTATGACGCTACTGCTTTTATATTTGCTTCGTTTAATTCATGATGAAAAAGCTTCTTGTTATATTCTTTTCACTTTTTTATTTGGTAGTGGCTTCGGGCTTTACTCAATACACACACCTATGCAAAGGAGCAGCGAGAACAGTTTATAGTTTCACAAATACAAAGGGTCAAAATCAGAATAAACCATGCCCGATTTGTTCTGCAAAAGAAAAAGGTTTAAAAAAACAAAAGAAGAATTGTTGCAAACACTTGTTCAAGCTTATAAAAGTAAATGACAGTGTAAAAAAACAAAACAATTATGATTTTTCTGTGAAATTTTGGAATGATGTTATTCCTGGCAAAATGTTGGGAACAGTTTTCGATTTCGAAACAACACCATTATATATTCATAAAAACGATACTTATACTTCTTCAAAAGTTCCTATTCAGGACACTTCTATTTATATTTTACATTGCGTGTATAGAATCTGATTTTAGGCTAAAAATTTACTCAGCAGTTTCAATTTTTTTCGATACTGCTCTGCATCTTTATGTTTAAATTTCTAAATTATACTACAATGAAATTAAAATTCATTGCTTCAGTAAGTATAGTATTTGCCTATTCTTTTAATGGTTATGGACAAATATTAACTTTACAAGACGCACTTCTTCGTACCGAAAACCAGTACGATAAAATCAAATCAAAACAACAGTTAGTTGAAGCCTCGGCTCAAAATACAGCTTTTCAAAAACAACATTATCTACCCGATTTTACGCTTTCTGCGCAGCAAAGTTTTGGGACGATTAATGTGCAGCATGGTCCAATGTATGCATATGGAGGTTTAGGTTCTGCAGCGACCTCTATGCCTTTGGCAGAACAAAATTGGAATGCAGCCTTTGGTTCGCTTTATTTTGCAAATATCAATTGGAATTTATTCACATTCGGACGAATAAAAAATCAAGTTGAATTGGGGACTAAAAAGGAATTAACAGCAAAAGCAGATGTACAGCAAGAAATTTTTCAGCAGCAAATAAAAGTCGGTGCAGCTTATCTCAATTTACTGGCAAGCCAACGGATCAAATTTGTTCAAGAAAAAAATGCTGAACGGGCGCAGGTTTTTTATGAGATGACCAATGCAAGGGCTAAAAGCGGGTTAATTCCTGAAGTGGACGCGCAGTTGGCAAAAGCTGAATGGTCGAATGCAAAATCATTGCAAATAAAAGCGAACGACAAAGAATTAGAATGGTCGAAACAATTGGCTGTTGCAATAAATGACGATTTCAAAACCTATGAATTGGATAGTTTATACAGTACATCACTTCCTGATGAACGATTAGAATCAAATGAGAATAATCTTTCTAAGCATCCTTATTTACAATTTCAACAACGTAAAATTGATGAAAGTGAGCAAAATATCGAATTATTGAAATCGAATAAAATGCCTAATTTATCAGCTTTTGGAGTAATCCAAGGACGTGGATCCGGTTTCGAAGCAAATTATGCACAAGATCATTCTGCTTATTCTACAAACTATTTAAAAGGAGTCGGAATTGACCGCAGTAATTACCTGTTGGGATTTTCTCTGACGTGGAATATGACAAATTTTTTCCGATACAATACAAAAGTAAAAGAGCAGAAATACATTTCGCAATCGCTTCAATATACATTTGATGCACAACAAAAAGAATTGAAAACATTGTTTCATCAGGCAGAGGCACAATTGAAGAATGCGTGCAATAATTTCGAAGAGACCAAAGTTCAGTTAAATGCAGCTGCATTGGCGTACAAGCAACAAACAGCTTTGTATGAAAATGGATTGACGACTTTAGTTGATTTTACGCAGGCTCTATACAGTTTGAACAGAGCCGAAATTGAGTATGAAATTGCTCAAAATAATGTTTGGCAGGCTTTGTTGTTAATAGCCTCAGCACAAGGAGATATTCAAGCATTTATACGATAATCTATTAAGAAATTACAAGATGAATATAATAAAATTTGCACTACGAAAACCCATAGCAGTTATGGTTTTGGTGCTGGGATTATTGTTCTTTGGGGTAAAAGCAACCAAAGAAATCAAAGTTGATATTCTTCCTGAAATGGATTTGCCTGTGGTTTACATTGCACATTCATTCAACGGTTATACACCGCAGCAAATGGAAGGATATTTTACTAAAATGTATGTCAACATGATGTTGTTTACCAATGGAGTCAAAAGCATTGAATCTAAAAATACACAGGGTTTAACCTTAATGAAAGTCACATTTTATGAAGGAACTGAAATGGGGGAGGCGATTGCTACCGTAAATGCTTTATCCAATCGCTCACAGGTATTTTTACCGCCTGGGGCACCACCGCCATTTATCATTCGATTTGATGCTTCTTCACAACCTGTAGGGCAGTTGGTATTCAGAAGTACGACCAAAACCAACAATCAATTACAAGACATTGCCAATTTTAATGCACGTCCTTTTTTGATTAAGATTCCGGGATTGACGACAGCACCACCTTTTGGAGGAAGCCCAAGAACAATTGAAGTGAATATTGATCCGTATAAATTACGTTCACATAACATTTCGCCGGAACAAATTGTAGAAGCGATTAGCCGAAATAATATTACATCTCCATCCGGAAATGTCTACATCGGGAATAAAAATTATTTAACACCAACCAACAACACTGTAAAAGAAATAACAGAATTGGGAGATATTCCAATTTTCAAAGGTTCAGTTGATAATGTATATATCCGTGATGTTGCAACGATAAAAGATGGTGCTGATATTGCAACCGGTTATGCTTTGATTGATGGGAAACGTTCGGTATATATCAATATTGCGAAAGCAGGAAATGCTTCGACATTGGATGTGGTAAATACCTTAAAAAAAGAATTACCAAATATTCAGCGCAATATGCCTGATGATGTGGAAATTTCTTATGAATTTGATCAATCGGTGTACATCACTAATGCTTTAAAAAAGTTTAGTTGTAGAAGGAATACTAGGAGCTTTATTAACAGGGTTAATGGTTATGCTATTTTTAAATGACCGTCGTGCAGCGCTTATTGTAATCATGACTATCCCAATTTCGATTATTTCGGGTGTATTGTTCTTGAAATTATTTGGACAAACGATTAATATTATGTCACTTTCAGGTTTAGCATTGGCCATTGGAATTTTTAGTGGACGAAAGTACAGTCACGATTGAAAATATTCATCAGCATTTTGCGATGGGTAAAACGAAAGCACAAGCCATTTGGGATGCATGTAAAGAGATAGCGTTTCCAAAATTATTAATTATGCTTTGTATATTGGCGGTATTTGCACCTGCTTTTATGATGACAGGAATTCCGGGTTCATTGTTTATGCCTTTGGCATTGGCTATAGGATTTTCGATGATAGTTTCATTCTTGTTATCCCAGACTTTTGTCCCCGTTATGGCAAACTGGATGATGAAACACAAGAAGGATCACTGTGAAAATCCGGCACATCAAAAAGATTGGTTTTCAAACTTTAGAAATCGTTTTGTCAACTTTTTAACTAAGTTGACACACCAGAAAAAAATAATAGTATGCTTTAGTTTATTGATGGTTTTAGTCGGTGGTTTTGCCCTGTATCAAATAACGGGGAAAGATGTATTACCGGCATCTAATTCAAGGCAGTTTCAGGTACGTATAAAAGCTGCAGAAGGAACTCGAATTGAAGTTACTGAAGCAAAAGTCAAACAATTCTTATCACATTTAAAAAATAATGTTGGAGAAGACAATATTGCCATTTCCTCTGTATTCATAGGACAGCATCCGTCTACTTTTGCAGTAAGTCCTGTTTATTTGTACAATGCAGGTCCTCACGAAGCGTTGATGCAGGTCGCGTTGAAAGAATTTAACGGAAATTCGGATGAATTGAAAGATCAATTAAGGGCATATTATAAAGAAAAAATGCCGGAATTGTCTATTTCTTTTGAACCGATTGAATTAACAGAGAAGATTTTAAGTCAAGGTACGAATACACCAATTGAAATTCGGGTATCTGGAATGATGAAAAAAATGAACCGGATGTATGCAAACCAACTTTTAGCGAAGTTAAAAGAGATTGACGATCTGCGCGACCAGCAGATTCCACAATCAATGGATTATCCGGCCATGCAGATTAATATTGATCGTACGAGAGCTGCTCAACTAGGATTGGACGCACAAGATATAGCAAAATCACTGGTTGCAGCAACAGCATCTACTCGTTATACCAATAAAAACTTTTGGGTTGGCGGAATGATGGGTATAGCGTATGACGTACAAGTGCAAACACCTCAAAACATTTTGAATAGTAAAGAAGAGTTAGCGAATTTACCTTTGAGTAAAAAATTCGGATCGACCTGTTTTAGGTGATGTTGCGACGATTACACCTACAAAAGAATTGGGAGAAAGTTATAATCTGGGTACAATGGGCTATACAACGGTTACGGCAAACTTGTACAAAAAAGATTTAGAACAAGCTTCTCAAGATGTAAAAGCTGCTATCGCTTCTCTGGGAGAACTTCCGAAAGGGGTTAATATTGAAGTGGCGGGGATGACACCGGTTTTAGAAGAAACTTTATCCAGTTTGGCAAGAGGGTTATTAATTGCGGTAATCGTCATCTTTTTGATGTTATCAGCAACATTCCAATCATTTAGAGTGTCTATTGTAATATTATCTACAGTTCCATTTGTGGTAGTTGGTGCATTGTTGATGCTAAAAATAACAGGCTCTACCTTAAATCTACAATCGTATATGGATTGATTATGTCGGTGGGTGTTTCCATTGCGAACGCAGTTTTACTAATCAGTAATGCAGAAACGCTAAGAAAATTAAACAATGATTCGATTGCCTCGGGAGTTGAAGCCGCAAAACTACGTATACGTCCGATTATCATGACAACATTGGCAATGATAGCAGGTATGTTGCCGATGGCAATTGGTTTCGGAGAAGGAGGAGATCAAATTGCGCCATTGGGTAGAGCTGTTATTGGCGGGTTGTTATTTTCTACTTTTTCGGTGTTAATTATTCTTCCATTAGTATTTGGATGGATACAGAAAAAAGCACGTACTATTTCTCCTTCTTTAGACCCGGAGGATGAAAACAGTATTCATTTTGTACAATAAAATCAATAAAAAAAATGCAATTAAAACATATAATACCATTTGTAGTGTTGATACTTTTATCAGCGTGCAATCCAGATGATAAAAAAGAAAATAATGCAACCAAACCTGAAATGAAAGGTATGGAAATGATGAATATGATGGAAACAATTGAGATTTCAAAATCAAATCCATTTGTTCCCTTAAAATTAGCGGGCGAATTAAAACCGTACGAACAAACCGACTTGTTTGCAAAAGTAAACAGTTACGTAAAACAAATCCGTGTAGATATAGGAGATAGGGTAGTTCTCGGGCAAATTTTGGTTGTATTAGAAGCTCCTGAAATTGTTTCTCAAATAGCCAATGCAAAAGCAAAAGTACAGGCTCAGGAAGCAATTTATTTGGCAACAAAGTCAACGTATGACCGAATGCTGAAAGCGGATGAAACGAAAGGTGCTGTTGCGAAAGACGCAATAGATCAGATAAAAGCACGAAAGTTATCGGACGAATCTCAATTAGCAGCGGCACGTTCAGCGTATAATGAAATCAAAAATATTAATGACTATTTGGTTATCCGGGCACCATTTAGCGGAACAATTACCAATAGAAGTATTGATTTGGGCGCTTATGTAGGTCCAATGAGTAAAGAACCGCTTTTAGTCATTGAAAATAATCAAAAGTTGCGATTGAATCTTTCGATTCCTGAAGCGAATACGCCTTATATTAAGTTAGGGGATACGATCCGTTTTTATGTACGTTCGCAGCCTCAGATAAAACATATGGCTTTGGTCAGCAGAAAATCGGGAAGTTTGGATATAAAACTACGCTCAGAAAAAATTGAAGCAGATTTTATCAATCGAAATAATGTACTGAAACCTTATATGGTAGCTGAAGCAAACATTCCATTACAGCACACAATACCCACTTTTTTTGTGCCGAAAATGGCTGTTGTAGAGAGTGGTATGGGGATTTATGTGATTCGGGTAGAAAATGGAAAAACCAAAAATATTCCTGTGAGTAAAGGTCGACTGATGGAGGATAAAGTTGAGGTTTTTGGCGAATTAACTGAAGGAGATAGAATTCTGAAAATGGCTTCAGAGGAAATGGAGGAAGGAACCGTCATTCCTAATTCAACTAAAACTACTCATTCGAAAAAATAGTTTGTGATGAAAACCATTTGTAAAATAGGAGGTACCATAACGTTAGTTATGGTACTTTTTCACAAGTTGCTCAGATAAAAATTCTGAAAAAACAATTGAAGCAAGTTCACAAAAATCTTTAACAAAAAAAGGTATTGATCACGCACCTAAAAAAGGAGAAAATGTACCCAATAATATGGTTTGTATGGTGAATGATGCGTATATGGGAAAACAACAGATTGAGATAGCCTTTGGAGGTAAAATATACTATGGATGTTGTAAGATGTGTAAAGAAAAAATTCCGAAAGATGAAAGAGTTCGTTATGCAACAGATCCGCATTCGCTGAAAAAAATAAGTAAGGCAGATGCTTATATTGTAATGATAGGAGACAATGATGAGGTCGCTTATTTTGAAAACAAAGAAAATTATCACTTATTTTTAGAAGAAACTTCGAATTTATGAATAAAAAAAAAGTAGTTTATTCTGAAGAAAGAAAAACATATTGATTTTGAGAAAATAATGATAAATACTGTTTTAAAAAATCACAAAGACATTATCCCCAAAAAAGTAAGATACTATTTGGGGATATTTTTATGAAGTGAAATAAAAAACAATGTAATCATGTCTTACAAGTCTATGAAAAAGAATAGGATAAATCTTAAGAGTTGGTACTACGATTTATCTCACTGTTCAGTAATTATTGAATGATGATTTTAACAGAATAAAAGATAGTTTTTTGTATTTTTGAAAAGATTAAAAATGAGATATGGGAGTCGCAGAATTACTACTGAAACGCAAGAAAGAATTAGCTGAAAAAAATCTAAACGAAGGATTGATTTTTCGAGAAGAATACAAGTTGAAAGAAAGTGTAACCGAAACCGAAACCGGATTATTGTATGAAGTGATCACACTAGGAGAAGGAGTGAAACCAATATTGTCTGATACTGTTTTGTGTCATTATCATGGAACGAATATTCATGGAGAAGTTTTTGACAGTTCTGTACAGCGTAAAAAACCTGCAGCTTTTCCTTTGGAGAATGTGATAAAAGGTTGGGCAGAAGGAGTACAGTTAATGCCGGTTGGAAGTAAATTTAGATTTGTTGTAAAGCCGGAAATTGGGTACAAAGACCGCGAAATTTCAAAAGAATTAGGACCATATTCTACGATGATTTTTGAAGTAGAATTGATGGGGATTTTATAAAAAAGATGTCTAATTAAGACATCTTTTTTTATTGCAGTACTTTACTGTGAATGATATGATGGGAAGTTCCCACAAATTCGATTAACCAATTTTCTGCTGTTTCTTCAATACGGTTTTCCTCTTTCCAAATTTGATAATTAAACGAAATTGGAATGGATACAAATTTACTTTTCTGATGTGAAGCAAGTTCCCTTAAATCTTCTTCAACTTTTTGTTCAATTTCAAATAAATCTTTTGGCTTGGATTTATGAAAAACTATAATAATCTATTGCGATCAACTCCAATAAAAAAACGGTCACTTGTATATGTTTTTGCAAAATCATAAATTGTTTGAAAAACATCATTTAATGTATGTTTATGAAACAAAAAATGTTGCTCAAAATATTGTCCTAATCCCATCAAAAAGTCAAAAATAGAATAGTTTTGAGCAATATATTTCAACGTTTGTGGTGTTCTTGGTTTGTTCCAATAAATTTCCAACGCATGTTCTAAAAGCTGTTATATGTTTTAAATCTTTTTCACTTAGAAAATCACTTTTGATAATTTGATATGGAGGCATCGGATCAAAATGATAACCGTAATGTTCATATTTTTGACGAACAGGTGTCCCTTTCAAAAATTTCAAAAATCCCAATTGCAATTCAGGAGGATAAAGTTTGAATGTTTCTTCGAAACTGAATTTTAAATCATCAATATATTCCAAGGGTAAACCAACAATCAAATCCAGATGCATTTCAATACGATCTTTTAACTGATTGATTACATGAGATGTTTTCTCAAAGTTCTGTTTGCGAGAAACCTCTCGGTTACTTAGCTGATTCACAGTTTGAATTCCGATTTCGAAGCGGAATAAGTTTTTCGGGACGTTCTCATTAATAAATCGGATAATATCAGGATGTACAATATCGGCTGTAATCTCGAACTGAAAAACATTTCCTTCACGATAATTATCCAAAATAAATTGAAACAATTCAATCGTAAAATCTCGTTTTATATTGAATGTACGATCTAAAAATTTGATCGTCTTCCCATGTTTCATCAAATACAACAAATTTTCTTTGATAGTATCCATGGGTAAATAACGCATCTTATTGTCTAAGCTAGCCAAACAAAATTCACATTTATAAGGACAACCACGAGAAGTTTCGATGTAACAGACTTTTTTTTCTAAATCTGCCGGATGATCATATTGGTAGGGATTTCTATTCTTTAGCCGATTAATATCAAACTGTATGTTTTGTGAATTAAAAATAACCTTATTCTCATTTTTGTACACCAAATTTGAAACATTTTGCACCATTGGATAATTTTCAGCAAATTCTTCAAAAGGAATTTCTCCTTCTCCAACAATAATATAATCGACATCGTCATTTGCAATGACATCCTCATATTCATAACTCACTTCCGGTCCTCCTAGTAGAATTTTAGTTTCAGGAGAAATATTTTTAATACGTTTACAAACGTCTAATGTTTGCGTAATATTCCAAATGTAACAACTAAAACAAACAATGTCATATGCTGCGCATTTTGTTGCAACATCATCAAAATCAGATTTGATTGTGAATTCTTTCCAAAATATATTTCCACGATGATGATTTAAATCGTAAAGAATACGAATCGCCAAATTAAGGTGAATATACTTTGCATTTAGTGTCGTTAGTAAAATGGATGGTTGCATAATTGAAAATTGAGATGCAAAAATATACAATTATTCATGACAGGGAGAATTAGAACCCAATTGCTGTCCCTCCTAAAGAAATACTTGTTTTATTATATTTTTTAGATGTTTGTTTTTTTACTTTAATGGAAAAAATAACAGGTTCTAATGGTAATTCATTTTGAGTGTCAACCTGACTGATTTTAATGACTTTATCTAAACCTTTGGTAATTTCTCCAAAAACCGTAAAATTATGGTCTAAACGAGGTTGGCCTCCATTTTTTAAATATTCAGTTCGTTGCTCGGCAGTATACTTGATGCCTTTTTTTGCTTCTAAATCATCCAATTCTTTCGTCGTGATCTTCTTTCCGACAACAAAATAAATTTGATTATAATACGAAGCTTTTTCTTTATTTCCATCCCTTCCGGCTCCCAAAGCACCCATTTTGTGAAAAGCTTTTGGATTAAATTCCGGAGCTAATCGAACTGGTTTTTCTTCCGGATGCTGTGCTTCTCTCGCTAAAATCGGATCATCTAATTCTCCTCCTTGGATCACAAAATCTTTGACAACTCTATTAAACTGCGCGTTTGTATAAGTTCCTTTTTGGATTTCACTTAAAATTAAATCACGATGTTTAGGAGTAAAATCATAGAGCATCACGTCAAATTTTCCGTAATTGGTTTTAAATTTTAATGTATACGTTTGAGCTGAAAGAAAACTCGAAATTGTTAATCCAATTCCGAGTGTAATATTTTTTAGTAATCGATGATTCATTTTGAATTTTTCTTTCCCTAAAGATAGTAACAAATAAAGAAATCTAAACGATTTAAGCTAAATTCATAATCATAATTAAACTTCCAATACCTATAATAATCCATAGAATAATAGCCATTAAAAGCGGTTTGTAACCAATATTTTTCATTATTTTGAATGATAGACTCGTACCGATTAAGAATAATGTAAGCGTTAAAGCCGCTTTTGATAAGTTAATTATAATAGGGCTAAAGGGCTTAATAAACGGAACATATGTATTGATACAAATGGCAATTAAGAACAATCCAATAAACCAAGGAATATTAATCTTTGAAGTAGAGTTTTTGAAGAATAATAGTGTTAAAAAAGACAAAGGAATAATCCAGAGAGCTCGTGCTAATTTTACTGTTGTAGCAACTTGCAAAGCTTCTTCACCGTATTTACTTGCAGCTCCCACAACAGAACTTGTATCGTGAATAGCAATTGCACACCATAAGCCAAATTCATGTTGTGATAAGTTGAATAAATGTCCGAGAGGAGGAAAAATAAGCAATGCAATTGAATTTAGTGTAAATACAACTGCTAAAGCAGCAGAAATTTGATTGGGTTTAGCTTTGGTTATCGGGGCAATTGCAGCAATTGCACTTCCTCCACAAATTGCTGTTCCGGCAGAAATAAGATAACCGGTTGCTTTTTCAATTTTTAAAAATTTAGTAAATAAAAATCCTAAGATCATTAAGGCTGAGATGCTGATAACAGTAAACATTATTCCTTCTTTTCCGGCTTTTATTGCTGAAAAAATATTCATTCCGAATCCTAAACCAACAACGGCAACCTTTAAGAGAAAGCTCGAAACTTTCCGAGATTGTAGTTCGTATGGATTCCCAAAGATTTGAGCAATAGCAAATCCTAAAATTAATGCCATAGGGGAACTTATAAACGGCATAACACATAGTAATGCACACCCTAGAAATATAATTTTTTGTGTTGTAAACTGATGAAATATACTTTTTTGAGAATGAATAATTTTCATGATTTGAATAATTTTATGGTACAAATTTCCAGTACTTATTATTCAAAAAGAAATGATAAAAAGTAATCTGTTATTACTTTAAGTTATAACGATTGCAAAAATCTATAAATAGACTGACTAATTTTGACTGCTCTCCTTCCTGGATGATAAAATTAAAATAGCGTGGTATCTCCATATTTTTAACATCAATAATTGTTAAGGTATGACTTTTAAGTTCTTGTAAAATAGATTGAACTGATAAAAAAGCCAACGCATCAGAGTGCAATAAATATGATTTTATGCTTTCTGTACTGCCCAATCTAATTTCTGTTTTTAGTTCATTTAACTTTATGTTTTTAGCTTTCAAAGCTAAATCAATTGTTTCTAAAGTTCCCGAACCAGATTCGCGTAAAACAAAAGGAATTTGGAGTAAATCATGAGTTTTTAAATGGTTTCTTGTCGAAAGAGGATGATTTTGACGAGCGACTAAAACAATTTCATCCTTCATAAAAGGGAAATAATGAAATGTTCGATTTTTGATTTGAGCTTCTATTAATCCAACATCAATTTTGTTATTGGTTAATAAATCTTCTATTTTCTCAGAATTATGAATTACTAAATTCAGCTGAATCTCAGAAAATCGTTTTCGAAATTCAGCCAAAATAGGAGGGAGAACATATTGCGCAATTGTTGTACTTGCGCCTAAGCGTAAATGGCCTTTTTGTTTTTCTTGTAATTGACCGATTTCAAATTCCATTTTTTGATAAATCGAAAAAATTTCTTCTGTATATTTTAATAGAATTTCACCTGCCTGAGTCAATTTTATTTTTGTTCCGTTTCGTTCAAACAACTTAATGTTTAAGTTTAATTCGATTTCTTTAATATGTTTTGTAACAGCAGGTTGTGTTATATTTAATTCATTTGCTGCTTTTGTGAAATTTAAACGTCGGGCAACAGTGTCAAAAACTTTTAATCTAAAATCAAACATCAAATAACTTATTGAAATAAACTTAAATTATATTGTTTTACCAAATCTAAAATCATGTGATAACCAGCTAAAGAATTTCCATGCTCATCAAGAGCCGCACTAAAAACACCAATACCAATTTTATTTGGAACCGAAACTGTGATTCCTCCACCAACACCGGATTTACTTGGTAAACCTACAGTTCGAGAATACTCACCACTAAACTCATACATTCCGGCAGTCAACATTTGCGATTGAATTAATTGGGAAACTTCTGAGTTTTTATACGCTGTATCCCCATCGAAACGAGTGCATTGATAGGCAAAGAAATACCCGATTTTAGCCAAATCCTCAGCAGTTATTTCAATAGAACATTGTTTGAAATAATTGTCTAGTTTTTCTTCATTTCCTTCAATCAATCCATTATTTTTCATCAAATAAAACATTCCTCGATTTCGATGGCCGGTTTCTTTTTCTGAATTATACACAGATTTGTTATAATCGATCGAATTATTTTTGGTGATGTAACGAACCATTGCAAGAATTTTTTGGAATGGAATTTCACCTTCACCATCAATGATAGAAGTTGTTAAAATAGCTCCTGCATTCATCATTGGGTTTAATGGTTTTCCGGTAGTTTCAAGATTTGCAAAATGATTGAAAGGTTTATCTGTTCCGAAATAACCCATTTTTTCAAAAACATTTTTTTCTCCTTTTTCCGTAACGGCAACCATTAAGGCGATGATTTTAGAAATACTTTGAATTGTAAATTTTTGGTTCACATCTCCAACATTGATAATTTTTCCTTTTTCATCGACAATAGAAAAAGCAATTTTATCAGCCTGCATTTTTCCAAGCTCCGAATATAATCAGCTACTTTTCCTTGTTTGTAGTACATCCTGTTTTTTTCGAGAATGTTTGTTAAGGTTGTTTCCGTAAGCTGTAAACTATTCGAAATACTTTGTGTTGTTTTTTGCCCAAAAACCGTTTGATTTATAGGATTAAAACATGTTAATGTAAGGCTTAGAAGTATTGTTGAGAATGTATATTGTTTCATTTTTATCATGCTAGGTTACAAACTTAAAAAATATTTGGTTGATTCGTTGAGATAAAATAGTTTTATATAAAATGGTGAATTAAAAAATTATACAGATAAATGAAATATGTAGTACTATTAATTTCTAGTCTTTCTCTTGCACAAACGTACCAAATTCTTAATGAAGAAAAACCTGAGGTAAGTTATAGAGGATTGGCATTTCAGGATGCGAATACATTTGTTGTTTCGGGCTCAAAGAATACGATTGGAAAAACAACAGATGGTGGAAAAACATTTCGTTGGATTAATCCAAAAGTAGTTGAAAACAGGGATTTTAGAGATGTTGAAGTATTAGGGAAGGATAATTATTTGGCTTTAGGAATCGATTCACCTGCTTATCTTTTACAAACGAAAGATGGCGGGAAAACATGGAATAAGGTTTATGAAAATGATGAGAAAGGAATTTTCTTAGATGCAATTTATGTCGATAAAATTTCAAAAAAAATGACAGTATTGGGAGATCCTATGTCTCCGGATAAACCTTTTGTATTAACTTCAACGATAGCCGATCCGAAAAAATGGGAGGTAGCAAAGGCTTTTCATGGTCAGCCTTTACGGTTAAAAAATCCAAAAGAAGCTTTTTTTGCTTCAAGTGGAAGTAATTTGTATGTGGATAGCAAACAAACATTAGTGGTAACAGAGGAGAGTTGTCAAATATATATTATTACACCCCAAAAGGTGGACAAATGTATGCTTTAGAGAAAACAAAAAGCTCGACTTCTGGAATAAATGGAATGGCTTATGATGCACTACATAATGTTGGTTATTTAGTTGGGGGCGATTTTACAAAACCTGAAGATTCGAGTTATAATTTCTATAAATTTAAAATCACAAATGGAAAATTATCATTTCAAGATTCGTGGCAATATCCGACAGGATACAAATCAGGAGTGACAATTATATCGAAAGATAAAGTATTGGTTTGTGGGTATTCAGGAGTAGATTATTCTACAGATGGAGGCCATCGTTGGAAAACTATTACAAAAGACAGTTACAATACTTGTGTTGTTTCGCCTGATAAAAAATATGTGATTTTAGTCGGGAATAAGGGTAAAATAGGAAAGGTGGTTTTATAAGGCGGATTATTATATAACTCGTTTGAAATGTTGTCAAATTAAAATTAGATTAGAATTAGATTTACAATTTCTTCTAGAAGTAAATTGTCAATATATTTGAGGAACCTAATACAATTCATAGTAAAGGTTGGTTAGTAGTTTTTTAAGCAATGTTCAGATAAAATTCTTTATCTGAACATTTTTTATACCATAAGTTTATAGATTATTAGAGTTTTTTTCTTCTTCCACCTCTTTTTTAATTCGTTCATTTATATCAATTTTGGCATCAATGAAAGAAAAAATCGTTGTGCCATATTCTCTCGAATATTGGTTAGTGACAGAATCTGCAATTATAGCTTTTTGAAAGTAGGGTGAAGTTTCTCTCCATTCATTTTCTCTTTCCCAAGCATTTTTAACCCGAATCAGATGATAGTATTTTGTATCAAAATGAAACCAATTGATGTAATCTGCGTTAAATGATACAGCACGAGCGCCTGTTTTCGAATAATAATTGATTGCTCCGGCTTGTCCGTAATTGTCACATAAGATCAACGTGTTCTTGGGATTTGGCATGTTCAGGTAAACGTCGTCCACTTTTTCTGCAAGCTCTTTCCAACCTAACATATCTGCAAAATCTTGTGGCAATGGATGTTCTTTCCCATCCTCCCAAATCAGCATTCCAAATTTTCTATATTTATCAGAATGATTGACAATATATTCCGGACTTTTGTTAGGAAATGCAATGTTATAAACAGGTAAGAACGAAGCAACTGACAGGACAATGATGATGGGTTTTATCATTTTTTCCGATTTTATTTTCTACTAATGTTGAAATATAGACCGAGCCAAATGCAAAGTAAACAGGATAAAGTCCGATGGTATAATAATCCTTCGCTTTCAGTAACAGGAAAATTCCGATGGTGATGAAGAATGTCCAAAAGAATAGACGATATTTTTTAAATTTTCTGTATTTCAACAATGCAAAAAGTCCGAAAAGAACAACGATAAAAGTGCCCGGGAAAAAATAAAAATTGAGCACGAATAAAACTCCAACGGTTTATATGGATCATTGCGTTTCCGAGAGCTCTTTCATATGGTGTATCACAGGAAAATTGTTGTGGTATTGCCAGATGATGTTTGGTAATACAATAATGAAAGCTAAGACAATCCCATAATAAAGGTTTTTGTTGCGGAATACTTTTCTTTCGTTTGTTAAAAGGATTGCCGGGATAATTCCTATCATAAGGAACATAATATTGTATTTGTTCAAAAATCCGATTGCAAATGTTATGGCGATGAAATAGAGCCATTTTGAATGGTTGTTGGTTAAGTATTTTATAACGAAATAAAATAGCAACGTCCAGCAAAGAACATCCAGTGAATTGGGTTGATATAAAGCATTTAGTCTGAATAATACGGAAAATGTGACACAACTTGCTCCCAAAATGAGTGAAAAAAGATTTCCTTTTAATTCTTCAATTGTTTTCCAAACCAATAAAATTGTTAATGCTCCGAAAAGAGCAGGAAAGAATTTAATCCAGAAAACAGTGTTGCCCAACAGTTGGATCATATAAGAAACCCAGGATGTAACTGGCGGAACAGATAAATATCCAAAAGCCAAATGGTTGGCTTGATCTAAGTGCAGGAATTCGTCTCTGTGTAATTCGTATTCTGGACTAATCAGGGAGTACTGAATAAGAAATTTGAGAAGGATAAAACATATGAGTATACCATTATTTTTCATGTAGTTATTTTTATGTTAGTTCTTTTTCATAAAGACGCCTTCAAATGGTAGTTAGTTACAGTCTGTTTTGTAAAAGTTTTGTCTGATATCTCATAAATTCTTTAAAATATGTTATTGCGGATATAAAAAATACATGAAATAAAACCTGTTCGACTGAGAAAGATGGAACAGGTTTAGGTCTTGGTTTTAACCTTATTTTATCAACTTGTGGTAATAGGTTTCTATAAATTTTCCGCCGCTTCAATAATCAACTCACTTACTTCTTTTGCTCTTGATGCCAATGAAGCATGACTTGCGTCTAATTCAATCATTTTTTTAGGATTCATTCTCGCACTCATTTCACGTTGAGTATCGGGATGAATCATTTTGTCTTCTTTTGAAACCTGATACCAGACCGGTAAATTTTTCCAAGAAGGGTTATTCATTTCATCACCGAAACATTGTCCGCTGATAGCTTTCTGCGACAAAGACATAACTAACGCATCTGTCCGATTTACGTCCGGGCAAAATTCACGTTGGAATTCGTCATACTTGATCCATAAAAAACCTTTGCTATCCGGTGCGATACTTCCACCACCTGAGGTCGGACGTTTTGCCAATAATCCTCCCAAACTTTCTCCTTGATCAGGAGCAAATGCAGCAATGTAAACCAATCCTGCAACTTTTTCATGATTCCCCGCTGCTGTAATAACGGCGCCACCATAAGAATGTCCAACTAATAAGACTTTTCCGTCTTGTGCATCAATTAAGTCTTTTGTTTTTTGTACGTCATCGGCTAAAGAAGTCAAAGGATTTTGTACTGCACGTACTTTATATCCTGCGTTTGTAAGTGTCGGAATAACTCCTCTCCAATGAGAACCATCTCCCCAGGCTCCGTGAACTAAAATAATTGTCAAATCTTTTTCCATGTTGTTTATTTTTGTTGATGAATAAAGTCTTAATTTTTAAAAATACTTTTCGATTAAATTTACAAAAAAAGACAACGTATATAGCATTTGGAATCTTAGTTTATGAGAAATTTAATTTAGTGATTCAGTCTAAATTCAGTCAAACTGCTATATACAAGTTTTGTTTAATTTGCTTAAAAGGAACACATATATCCACTTTAAAATTTGTTACTCTGCTAATTGAGCTTGATATTTTTCCAATTTATTCCAGATGCCGTAAAAAGTATCATTTCCTGTTTTATCGGAAAAATTGGTATTGAAAATCATGATTCTTCCCAAATAGGTCTTAGGGTCAAAGAACATCATGGAAAGAACACCGGGGTCTCCGCCTGTATGTCCTATAAAACCTGAAATAACCGAAACCTATAAATATTCCGACATTGTAGGATTCGCTGTAAGGATTTTGCGTATTTCTATCGGTGAAATTTGAATCTGAAAGTAAGGGAGTGAAGTAGGTTTTGTAACTCTCTTTCGTCAGAAGACTCCCATTTTCGTTTATACCCCTTTATCAGCTCGGTCAGAAAAATACTCAAATCGTTTACAGAAGTGATAAAACCTCCGTCGGGATATGTAATCATTTCGTAATAAGGTAGAACTGTTTGCCGGGTTTTCGTAAAGTCGGGAAAATTTTCCAAATTCAACATCATTAAATGACCAGCCCGATTGATTCATTTTCAAAGGTTTCAAAATGTAATTTTCCGTGAATTTACTAAACGATGTTCCTGTGGCTTTTTCTATGACCAATGCGGCGAGTGTAGTGCCGATATTTGAGTATTCATAAAGGCTTCCGGGTTTATCTGCCGAGTAACTGTTTTTCATTCCATTTTCCGTTTTCATCGAGGATATTTTTTAAAAAACGACTGCATGGTAATGATTGAATCTGCTGAATTAAATAGTTGTTCATCGTCAAAATGTAATTTTACATTTTCCAGGTGCTGATTTTCTTTTAAATAATAGTTTTTTTTTCAGATAGAATTCATTGTCAACAATACTTGAAGTATGTGTTGCTAAATGTCTAATCGTTATTGCTTCGTTTGGGAAATTCGGATTGACCACCTTGAAATTCAAATAATCATTAACCGGATCATCCAATTTGAGTTTTCCTAATTCCTGCGCTTTAAGCAAAGCTATGCCAACCAATGTTTTGGAAACAGAGGCAATAGTTTTGAATGGTAGAATCTGTGTATGGTTTTTTATTTTCACTATCTGAAAAACCAAATCCTTTTTGATACAATGTTCCTTTGTCGTTCACAATTGCAACGGCAAAACCATTAAAAATATTCCTTTTGTTTAATTCACTGATTTCTGTCGTGAGTGCTTCTTTTGTTTTATTATTTTCTCTGTGTTTCGTCAGATTTTGACCTATGCATGAGGTGAACATCGAAAAGGAGAAAAGGAGTATGTAAAATTTCATTTTTTCTTTTTTAATCTTCGTCAGTTGTAACGATTAAACTATTAATTTCATACTACTCTTCGTTTATGATAGCGTATAAATTGTGGTTTTGATATTCTCCATTTTTACACGTATGACACAACAAAACACCTTCTTTTTTCATCCCGGCTTTTTCCAGCACTTTTCCGGATGACGAATTAAAATCAAAATGAGTGGCAAATATTCTTTTCAGCTTCAGTTTTTCAAACCCGAAACGAATCACTGCGATTGCGGCTTCGGTCGTATAGCCTTTGTTCCAATAATCTTTGTCGAGCCAGTAACCCAACTCGGCCTTATTAAATCTTCGGTCAATTCCCAAATCAATGGCGCCTATTAAACGGTGATTTTCTTTTAAGCGAATCACAAAAATAAGTTGGTTTCCGCTCTCAAAACCGCTTTTGGCCAGTGTTAACCAAAATTTTGCGCTGTCCTCTGTATAAGGGAACGGAATATTTAGGGTATTTTTTGCATAAACTTCATTATTGAGAATCGTTACAATTTGATGTAAGTCGTTTTCTTCAGGTTGATTTAACCATAACCTTTCGGTTGTGATTTCAGGAAATTTTTGTTGTAACATGATGATGTGTTTTTGCCTTGTTACTAAGTTACTTTTTTTGTACTAAATGGCAAAAAAGAAAACATATTTCCTTCTGATTAGGCAACATAGCCATGAGATGTCGGTGAGTGTTTTCAGCTTCTATATTCTGTCTAATTGCTGTTTTGTTAGTTGATTTTCTGCGTCGCCGGTATTTAATGTAGTTGCCGGTTCAAAAAGCATAACCAAAACCTCCTCTTCGCAACGGGTTTATGTTCTGTACCTTTCGGAATAATAAGAAAATTCGTCTTTGTGTAGTGTTATTGTTTTGTCCCGAAATTCAATTTTTAACGTTCCGTCTATCACAAAGAACATCTCGTCTTCATTGTCGTGCTTGTGCCAGACAAATTCACCGTTTAATTTAACAAGTTTAACATGCTGTCCGTTGAGTTCACCTACAATTTTTGGCGACCAGTATTCTGAAAAAAGGGAAAATTTTTCTGATAAAGTTACTTTGTTCATTTTTTGTGTTTTAATCAGTTTTATATAATATAATCTGTCCTGTAATTGGAACGGATAGGGCTTCGTTAATATACTCTTTTGTATTCGCAGGGGAAATGATAGCTATTTACCATGTTCAATTTTTTATATTGAGAAATTGAATGAACTAATTTGCGAAACAACTAATATTTTTTTGTTAATTAAATGTATTTCACTAAATTATAAAAAAAATAAATTGGTTGCCGAATTTCTGTTTTAAGGCGAACAATCAAAAAAAAATCACCCTCTTCAAAACCACAGTAAAATGATTGCAGTAAAAGTAACCTATACCGTACATAGCCACTATGTTAATGCGAATAAAGAATTAATACAAAAATTCCTGTCCGATTTTAAAAAATTGGACAACTCACAGTTTTTATATACTGTTTTTCAAACCACAGACGAAAAAACATTTGTCCATCTTTCGCAATATAAAGATAAAGACATTCAGGAAACACTATTGAATACACCGAGTTTTATCCGTTTTCAGAAAGAACGGGATAAAAACCTTGTTTCCGAACCCCAAATTGAGTTCTTAAACTATGTGGGAGCCTCGAAAGAAGTATTCTAATTACTAATTATTCTTTTCTTATATTTAATTTCCATATGCTGACGCGTGCATCAGGCTTGTGCTGCTTCTTAAAAAAAACACGAATCAAAATTACAATGACAAAGAAAATATTATTTTTAATCATCCTTTTTTGTATTTCAAATAACGGATTTACCCAACAAAGCAAACCGTTAGAAAACGCCAAGGTCGACCCGAGAGTGGAACTCCTTTCAATCGCTTTCCGGTTAGCTGATGCTGAAGAATTTAAAGGAGAGGAATTTTAAAAACTATGTGAATGATATCAATACCTACTTTGCTGCATACAAAAAATCATGAACTTATCAGCTTTATCAAAGAAATCAGAAACGAACAGGGAATCGGATATGATGCGGTTGCTAAAATGGCGGTACACCTTACCTATCCTGAATTAAAACCAATCCTTCCTTTTTCTGAGAATATTCCCGAAAAACGCTGGGGAACCCACCTGAAAAACACCGCGTATTTTATAACCTTACTTCAGAAATTTCATAAAGAAAGTAATTTTCAAAAATTTTACAGCGAACACCAAAGCTTGTACAACATTGCGGAAGACCGGTTTTAACCAAAATGTCCTGAACGAAATAGATATAAACTGGTATCCTGAGTTTTACGGTAAAGTGCCGAACGAAAAGTTTACCATTATTTTAGGAATGGGATTTACAGGAAATTTTGGTGTTAAGCTTCAGGCTCCAAAACAACAGGAAATAGTCTACAGCATATTGGGAGCCTGGGATTTTGACCAGGAAGGAAAACCACTTTATACCACCGAAAACGGCTATACCGAAACCATTGTTCATGAATTTAACCATTCCTTTGTCAATTATCTGCAGGATGCTATTGAAAAAGAATTGGCACCTTACGGAAATCAACTATACAAAATAGTCAAAAAAGAATTGAGCCAACAGGCATATGGCGACTGGCTGACAGCTTTAAACGAAGGGTGGTGAGAGCTGCTGTTGTCGAATATTTTTCAACATCGAAAAAGGCAGATAGCCAATTAAAAAACGAGCAGCTTTTTTATGAAACATTCAGGAGAAAATTTTATTGGGTTCCCGACCTCGTTTCCAGTCTCGAAACCTATCAGAAAAACCGGAAAAAATACCCGACCCTTGAAAGTTTTATGCCCGAGCTTGTAAAAGTGTACAAAACCATTGCTCAAAACCCGGTAAAAACCTACCGGAAAAATATAGACGATGTATTTGCATTACCTGTTAATACCAATCCGGATTCACCCAAAATCATAGATTTTTCACCCAAAAATAACGCGCAGCATATCGCCACAGATACAAAAGAAATTATATTGTTTTTCGACAAAGAAATGCTGTATAATTACAACATAGACCAACCGCCGTTTCCGTATTCGACAATTCCGGTTGATGCCATCAGGTTATCAGAAAATAAGAAAGAAATACATCTTTCATTAAAAAGAAATCTTAACGAAAATACAGCATACGGCTTAGCTTTGGGAGCCGATTTCAGAAGTACAGACTCATTGAAGCTGGATAAACCGTATTTGTACACATTTTCTACCGTAACACAGCCAAAAATCAATTCAACCGTTTCCAAAACAAAAAAAGAATACCGTTTCACGTTTTCAACTTTAGAAAACCGGATATTGACAGATTTGAAAGGAACGCCCAAAATATACCTGCAAACGTATCTGAAAGAACATGACATACAATCGGTGAAACTTATTGGCGATTTCAACGACTGGAACATTGAAAGCAATACCGATGAACTCATAAAAATAACCGAAAATAACTACCGGTTTTACTTCCTGTAAAACAGTTTAAGAACAAGCCAAATTTTAGTTTTCTGATAAACGGAGAATATATTCTCGTTCCGAATTATAAAGATAAAAATGTAGATTTTCAGCCCAATTACACTTACTTCACAACGGAATAACAATACGCAGGAACAGTATAAAAATAATTTCAAAGGGAGGAACGAGCGTGATGCTTATATCTGTAGCATTTATAAAATAATTTTATAAATTCTTTTCCTATATTTAATCCGTATTAAACCTGATTAAATTGAAAAAAAATGAAAAAAGTAAAAAATAAACCGGCGAGTTTTATAAACACCTCAAAAACACGAAATAAATACAAATACGCATTCTTCATGCTGTTTCTTTTTCTAAGTAGTGCTGTGTTAGCCTTTCCGGCAAGTTTTACTGCCAAAGAAATAAAATTTATGAGCGAAGGAGATTCACTTGCAGGGACTATTTTCACACCTAAAAAAATTGAAGCAGCCGTTGTAATTGTTCATGGTTCCGGTCAGGAAAAAAGAATGCTGGAATTTGCGACAACTCTTGCAAACCATGGCATTGCCGTTTTGACCTATGACAAACGCGGTGTAGGTGAATCTGCTGGTGTATATGCTGGACCTGAAGTAGGAACTAATAATGTTGATTTTTTTAACCTAAATCTGTTAGCATTAGATGCGAGTGCTGCGGTTCATACGTTGTCTGAATATTTGCCAAATACGATACAAATTGGATTGATAGGAGGAAGTCAAGCCGGATGGATAATACCATTAACTGCTGAAAAAAATAAGAAAGTCAGGTTCATGACACTGTTCAGCGGAGCACTTATAACCGTTAAAGAGCAATTGAGATTTCAGTTTTATACCAACGGAAACGAAAAATTTTGGGATACCCATACAGAAGAAGAAGCAAGAAAGCACATATTCAATGACCCGGATAAATACGAATTTACAGACACCAATATAAATTCGGTGCTTTCGGATTTATCAATACCGGGTTTATGGATTTTTGGCGGTAAAGATATTCAGGTACCTGCACTTTTATCAATAGAATATCTCGATGCATTAAAATCAAAAGGAAAAGATTATGAATACAAATTGTTTCCGGACCTGGGGCATAATACCGCTTTTACAAACTCTGAAGAACCTGTGAACAACGCGATAAAATGGATAAAAAAGACAGTAAAAGTTTAAGATAAACTATTTAACCAACACCCTTTACAAAATTTAAGCACCCTAATTAATGAGACTTTTTATCCTGTTTATGCTAACCTTTTTTACCAGTTTCCAATCTACGGCGCAGACTAAACCGCTGACAAAACAAACATTTCTGGAAGACTATGCCATTTTCCAGACCATTTTTGAAAAAGCAAATGCAGGACTTTACAAATACTACACAAAAAAGCAAATAGACAGTACCTTTTCAGCCAACAAAAAGCTGATAAACGACAAAACTACTTATCGGGATTTCTATAATATCGTATGGAACGTAATCGATTTTACGGGAAGCAGCCATAACAGCCTGAGCTATCCCGATTCGTTAGACCAAACCCTGAGCAAACAAAGAATTTTTTTCCCGGTTCCGTTAAAATACCTGAACGGTAAACTCTATTCAATGCTTGCTACAAAAGAAATGCCGTTAGGAAGTGAAATTTTGTCTGTTAACCGTATTAGCGCTGAAAAGTTTAGCCGCAGCATATCAAAATATTCAAGCACCGATGGTCATAACACCACGGAAAATATGCGGCTATTGCGACCGATTGGTTACCGTTTTACATCTATTTGGCCTATGGAGAGCAGGATACGTATACCATTGAATTCAAAAAAGAACATACGGTAAAAACAATACACTTACAGGCGGTTGACTATAAAACGACCATTGTCAATTTTAAAAACAGGTTTGTTCCGACATACGAAAAGAAAAAAGAGCATGAATACTCGTTCACCTATCTCAATCAAAAAACAGCATTACTAACCATCCATACATTTGCCTTGGGAGGACCTAAAAGTGACGGCCACAAAAAATATGCAGCTTTTCTGGATGCCGTTTTTACAACGCTAAACAACAAAAAAATCGAAAACCTTATTGTCGATGTCCGGCAAAACGGGGGAGGGAATGATCCCAACGATTTGCTGCTGTATTCTTATCTTACCCAACGAAATTTTAAAGAAAACCTGTCCGCTTTTACACTTTTTAATACAGTTCCTTTACCGCACTATTTTGTAGAGGAAGAACAAAACGAAATCCGCGATTTGGAAAAAGAGTTAGCAGAAGAACACAATATTTTTAAAAACGGCAGCTACTACCAGAACCCTGCTTTTAATACAGTATGGCAGCCGAATCCCCATGCTTTTCAGGGCAACATTTATCTTTTAATCAGCCCTTTTGTCGCTTCAGCGGGTTCGTTGTTTGCGAGTATGGTC
This sequence comes from Mylabris phalerata, assembly GCA_020740385.1. Lineage (NCBI taxonomy): Eukaryota > Metazoa > Arthropoda > Insecta > Coleoptera > Meloidae > Mylabris > Mylabris phalerata. The sequence goes on from JAJEOX010000028.1 coordinate 214,677, forward strand.
AAAAGCGATGAGAAATCCATTGTTATCGGGCAGGAAAGTTTAGGTGGTTATTACGGTCATACCGGGCACACTCCTGTAACCTATAAACTGCCTAACACGGCACTTTTGCTTACTTTTTCTATTGTCGATTTGGAGCAGGACGTTCAGCAGATTGCGGATCAGAAATATGGAGACGGCGTACAACCCGATTATAAAATAGAACCGACGATTGAAGCGTATTTAAATAATAAAGACCTGGTAGTCGATTTTGCACTGCAACTGACCGAAAAATAAAAAACAGGGACGAGCGCATTTGCAGGGTTTACTGAACACCGCAAAGCCTTTAGCCGTTATATACTATTTATGAGAAATTCAAAACGAATAAAACCTTTATCGGAAATATTTTTTTCGTTTGAAAATGAACGAATTATAAAGGTAAAACTGCGAAACTATAACATGCAGAACGGAATAAAATAACAAACAAAAATAAAAAATGTGTAACGATTGTTTTGAAAACGAAATTACCGCTTTTTCATCTGAAAAAGAGTGGCAGGCATTTGATAAAGAGTTGTCAAAAAAGCTAAGTGCAAAACAGCTGAAATTTTTAGGCTATAAAGAAGATGAAGGCCATATTTATGGTTGTTTATCCTGCAACCAAATGTGGAAATTACAAGACCCTGATTATTCCTTTCGGGGGTATTTTAAAAAGCTGTAAAAACAAGGTGTAAACGAAAATTTAAGGATTCGTTTTTGTTTTTTTAGAACTATATTTATACGAAACATTTAAATTATTGATAGACTGATAGATATTTTATCTATATTTAACAAAACTTTTGTGCATTTAAAATAAAAAATATGGCTCTTTTTCAATTCTCTTGGTTTCCTGATTTTTATAAAAGTGTTGGTGAGTTAAAAACACTTGCTATGAATGAAAATTGGGATTATAGTAAACATCCAACTGGTAAAAATCCAATATTGGTTAATTATATTCATCATACTTTTGACAAAATTCAAAGTGAAAATAAGATTGAAGCTGATGGTGAATTTGCTAGTTTCAATACTGGTTTAGTTACTGAAAATCAAGAAGAAATTTATGCTTATTTTCAAGAAAATAAGAAACCTAATGCGACTATTCCTTATTATTTTATTGGCTGGAGAAAATCAAGTCATCGAGATTTATCGAAATTTGCTAAGCTAGGAGAAACGGCATTTTATATATCTGACCCAGCGGATTTAATATATGATATAAAATTAGAGCTTAGAACAAACATTGACCACATTATCCAAGATAATAAAGAGCGCTTTCCTATGCCATTCGATACAATGGACGACTATTTACTATCAAATATTTTACACGGAACTATTGAGGACGCAAAAAAAAGAGTTAAAAGAAATTATAAAACCGCTATTCCTCAATATTACAGTGGTAAAACTTCAATTATTATTACCTCTTTGTTTACAAACTAAAGCAAATGCTGATTTAGCTTTGGTTATTGAAAAAGAAAATGGAGTTTATAGAGCGTCAACTTGTTTTAACTCTTGATATGGCAATTAATAATGCTCGACTTATTGCTAAACCAGATGATGAATGGTTAAAAGTATAAATTAATCTATTATTATTTGGATTATACAAATATTTGGTTGTATATTTGCGATATAAAATTAAGTCAAGATAAAAACTTAGCAAGTATATTTTATATACAATTAAAAAACATCAAGATAGATTTACAAGAGAAACTTAAAAAAACAAGATAGACCCTCTATTAAGAGGGTTTTTTTATGGAAAATATGATTCCCCATCAATACACCTTCCATTTTGTGCTCAGATACGTTTTCGGATTATGATAACTGATAAGCTCAAAAAGCGATTCGCCTAAATACCCCCGGAGGTTATGGTACAACTCCTTTTCCGTATTCTTTTGCGAGACCATATAATAATCCGTGCCAAACAACACCCGGTGTTTCACCTTCGGGTCCTGTAAAATAAACTTAAGCAAGGGGTACATCTTTTCATTAAACAGCACATAACTGATATCGGCATACACATTCTCATACGTCACCATAAGGTCGTAGATGACCGACAGCCAGCTGGCATTCCACCAAATTGTACGCTGGTTCCCGTGATTCAGCGGACGTTTGCGTTTCAGGTAAGCCTCCCGTTCCTCGTGGTTAATCATTTTGTTGTAATTGTTCCAGCTGTCCTGCATATACCGTTCCCACTGGTCGTCCCCGCCAAAATGAGCAATACATATTTTCAATTGGCTGAGGTCCGCCTCATACCCCAGGTATTCCGAAAGCAGCTCCTTGTTCAGTAAACAATGGTAATTCAGCGGATGCGTAAAATTCGTCGTAAAATCGACATTTCCCGTTTGCGGAAGCGGAATATACGCATGCCGGTCTTTGCGTTTGGGATACTTTAAAATCGGATGCGTGTTCCATTCTTCCTTCTTTTTCCCCCTGTAATACACCGTTCCGGCCACACAATGCGTCATAATCGGAATGGCATTTTCCTGCGCAAACAAATACATCGAAATCAACTCCTTGTCAAACGGATAATAGCCAAGAGCAGGGTAGAGCTTAATCCCGTCAAAATCGCCCGACTGCAGCAAATGCTTCGAATAAATTTCATAATTCTGATGCCCTTTCAGAAAGCGCGTTTCCGCAATTCGTCGCGGGTCCAGAAAAAGAAACGGCAGCAGTGTTTCCGGATGGTTTTTCTTCAGGTTCCGCAAATCGTCCAGTTGCTCCAGGTACGAAATTTTGGGCTTTCCGGCATCCATATAATCCATATCCATGGCCAGCACCACAAAACGCGTATCCGGTTCATACGTCTTCACCAGCAAATCGAATATTTTGTACTGCTTGCAGTAAAGCGAATACCTTCCGAGCGATTTAAAAACGCCGGATAGCCTCGCGTGTGGTTCTGCTGAAAATAAAATCGACCCGAACCAGATGGATGATAATACCAAAAATCCAGCGGAATATAAAGCACACCAGTACATTCAGCCATTGCAGCACAACCGTCCATTTCAGAAAATCGATAAACGCATACCTTATTTTGTTCAGGGTATGAACCATTTTCCGGCATTGCTCGTTTTTCATCGTAAAATGCAGGTAATACCATTTAATCACTCTTATTGTGATGATTTTATACAAAAAGGGCAGCAGTTTTTTACCGAACCGGTTCGGTACGTGGTCAATCGTAAACGTATGTGTGTGGCAGTTATAAAAAGGTTTCTTTTCCATATTTCAGGCAATTTTTGGGTTATACACAGCTAAGACGACAGGAACTGCTCCGCTTTTCGTTTATCGTTGCGCGAAGGCTCGTATCTTTCATCCAGAATACCCATCATCTGGTAAAAACCACGAATCAGACCAACATCGTATTTTCCCTGTGCAGACGTAATCGCTTTAAACAGGCTGTTCCGGTTTTTCAGCTGATTGGCCGCATAAATAAACAGCACGCGCTTTGTCAAAATCGTTGTTTTTATACTCGCTCGACATATACACCTGGAAAGGCTGTGCCTGCAGCTTGTCAATGTTTTCGGCCATATATTTTTTAACCGCCGCCGAAGCCTCTATGATTTTACTGTAAGTCGCAAAATTAAATTCGCCCGGATCCGGAAACAGCTTTAAAATAGCCGGGTCGTTAAAACCAATCGTATTTATCCGGTATTCTACCTTGGCCAGTCCCAGTTCGGCAGAAGCCGCAATAGCACCGAATTTCAGCTGCGCTTCTCCTTTCAAATCACTGACATTCAGCACCACGCGCAGGCCGGCGCCCCAGCGCGTACCGTATATTTTACCCGCAATAGGCGTAGAAACAATTTTATCGGTAAATAACATGGCCTCGTAACTGAAACAAAACGAATTGTAACTGCCCGACGTATTACTCGTCAGAATACCCAGCTCAGCCGCCATATTCGTGCTGAATAGACCGCTGTATCACCTCCGACTGCGAAAACGGATTGTCCCCCGCCGTCAGCGCCACAGGTTTTAGTGCATCTTTTGCCTCCTTTTCATTAGCCAGGGAGTAAAAAGCACCCTTTTCGTCTAACAAAGGATTAATCGGAAACCATTCTAAATTTTGCCATATCGTCATCTTTTTAAAGCGTTATATCCACATATTTTTTGACTCACCCACCGGTCTTCCAGTGCGATTTTACACCAGCCGTCCCGCATCTCGGTCAGGAAGACAATATCACCTTTCGACAGCCGGTCCGTTTTCGGATAGGACGTACCCGGACCCGTTCTCACGTTCAGCGTAGTGGCGTTTACCACCGCCCGCTGCACCGCAATAGTATACCGTCCGTACACCCACCGGGAATCACTTTTCGAAATCTTCAGCCAGCCGTCCTTTTCAGCATACACCCGCAAAATCGCACCCAATTGTACTGTCGCCCTTTCCGGGCTTTGGCACTCGACGCATCAGGACGAATCCGGACATTCAGCACAGGCGTGGTCACGCAGGCATACCGCAGCACATCCGAAATATCCGTCTTGATACTGCCCGGTAATTCCGCTGTTACCAACGGCAGAAAATTTTCCCGGCAATCCGTCACCTTATTCCCGCCGAAAAAACCCGTTCCGGGACACGACTTATTGTTCCGCGTTCCGTTGTTGCGTGCGCCCGTACTCAGGTCAAACCAATGGTGGTACATGACATAATCCGTCGTCACCGGGATATTGAATTTCGTACACAGCAAAGCCGTCACACGCACAATACACTGCTTTTGCACAGCCGTCATCACATCGCCGCCCGCATCAAAATTCCCGAAATTCTCAATACAAACCGCATTGGCATTTTGCCCCAGGATACAAGCCGGCGATTTCTCCATACTCCTCCCGCTCAGCACAGTACCATCCGGAAAAATCGTAAAATGCTGCCCGATATCCGACCAGCCGTTTGTGTTAATATGAAAATCCTTCATCGCCTTCTGGCGGTCAAAATGATTGTTTCCCGTAAAATGAATATAACTCGGGATGTATGTATGATGCTGCTGAATTCTGGTAATCGTCCGCGATACCCGCAGTGCCTTCAGCCACGCCTCAAATTCGGCAAGCGTCCATTTCGTAAATCCGTATTTTGTTTCCATAAGCAGTTTATCGTTTGGCAGGCAGTCGTATTCCCTTAAATATACCATTTATTTCCCGGATATAAAACATCAGGAACGGTATTTTTAGAGATACGCTTCTGAACAACAACTGTTTAATTCTTATTTTTACATGGACGGAGGAGGGGAGTTGGGCGTGTCCCTTTGTGTTTTAGCCCCCGGTTAAAACCGGGGGCTAAAACTAAAACGCAAAGGGCCGGGTTATTCGTTACAAGTCCTCGCTCGTACCTCGCTGTGGGCTTTTTACTGTTATCCCTCACGCAAATCTTTCGCCCATGGCCCACGATTTAAATCGTGGGCCATGGGCGAAAGATTTGATAATTCTATTACATAATGGGATATAAACAAAAAAGGTCGTTGCCTTGCGCAACAACCTTTTTTGTTTAGTTTTTCCGGTTAATTAACATCAATTAATTAATGCATTATATTATTTCTTTATAATTTTAGTTAATGCTGTTGAATCATTAATTCGAATGAAATAGATACCAGGCCTTAGGGTACTAAGGTTTATCTGGTTTTGAATAAATTTTCCCGAAGAAATTATTTTACCTGTCATATCATAGATTTGATAATAATAGTTTTCAGTAGCCTTTCCGTTGATCATCAAAATATCACGAATAGGGTTAGGGTAAACTTTTAATTGCTCTTTCGAAATTGTTTTTTACTTCTTCAGTACGTAATGTTTTAGATACTACAGCCGATGTATATGGAGGTATCTGCATTCTTGGTTTACCATTATCTTCCAGTCCATCCGACGTTATTTTAGTTTTGACACAGCGACAGTTTAATGCGGCATAAGGGTCGATATTATCGTTGTAGGCAGCCATATAACGAGTTGATCTGTCCATCGTAAAAGCAATGGCTCTTCCTAAATAATTTGAGGTTAATGCACTTGTCCAAATTCCTGTACTAGTCTGATTAATACCGTAAGTAGGAGCTTGATTTTCTCTAACTTCTCTAAAACCTCTTGAACCGGTAAAGGGATAATTACCTATACTGTATGTAGGATGTAAGAAATTGAATCCTATTATTTGGCCTGAAGTATTTTTGACCAAATCGCCTTTAAAACTAGATTCAATCGCATAGAATATAGCAGATTTTAATCCTTTTTTAGACCAAGCTGAAATACCTAAATCCCGATTCGTTGTAATAGCCACTCCCGCCAAATCCGGAATTCTCCATCCATCAGGACATGGGTCGAAAGGAGATTTTTTGTCAGAATGCCCCCATCTTTCACTTGCTATATTTACATCATCTATGACCCAATCAGTCCCGTTATTATAATTACTATTTGAAGGATTATTAGGCGAGAATGTACTTGGAATCATAAAGACGAGAGGGTTTTCAACAGAATATAATAAATTTTTGCTGACTTTTTCAGATACTTTATCTGTTGTTAATGCCGATGAATATGAATTATAAGGTACGATATAATTTCCCGATATATTATTATAGACATTATTCGTTAATGTGGTATATGTTATTTCGCCGTTTGTTGCAGTTGTTCCCAAGTATATTTCATAACCTGAGCCATCAGGATTAACGAATGAAGGAATAGGATCTTTTCTTCCCCATTGATAATGAAAGCCACCTGATACTTTAATACTTTGTAATTCATCTGTAGTAGGAGAGGTAGGTATAGCAACAGTTGGAAATACATCTAGTGCACCTAAATTTCTATCCATGAATTCATTATCAAGTACATTATCTTTCTGTACATAGTTAATATAATTATAAGCAGCATTATTTGGCTCGTTTGTAACATAACGAATAGAATTAATTTCGTTATCAGTTACCCAAATGTGCCAAGACCAGTAAATAGGAGCTGTAATACTTCCATTGTGTAAAGTGATAACGGCGTTCCCGCTTTGATTAGGATTAATTTTTACATTAATAGTAGTGGTATTAATTCCGTTTAAATTTCCCGGATTAGGATTAGATACAGCTGTTTCTTTAATCAAAGAAGTATTGGTTGTCCATAATACGTTTGTTTTTAAATTATTATAATTAACAGCATTTAAAATAGTTGCATTATTAAGATATTCACTTTGTATTGCAAATGCTTTATTAATAGGAATCTGAATGAATGTTTCTTCAGAGCTTTTAACGATTTGGTAAGAATTCGGATTGTCAATACCCTCTCTAAATCTTGGATAAGCGATTTCATCTGTAAAATATTCTGTCGGAAAATCATATTCATTTACGATATATAGCGGATCTTTGATACAACGACATCCCATAGCATCAGATGTTGAATTTTCATTTAGTGGTCTAAATTGATAACGGCCTGTAACATTAGGTAAACTTGAATCAGGAACATCAGGTTGAAAAGCATCCGGGATTATTCGAAGTGATCGTGCAGATACAGCAGGTGTAGCATCCCACCAACGCATCATTGTAGCAGTCCATAAGTATACTTCGTGCATATCTGTGTATTGTCCGCCCTGAGTACTTCTTGATAATAATCCTGTACCTGAAAAAACGCCCATATTCTGTCCTCCGACCGAAGTCGCGTCAACCCCAACATCCGGATATATTTTTAGTCCTGCCATATAAGAAGGAGTGTTGTTATTGGTAGGTTTTATAATATTTAATTTATTATTTTTGAAAACATCGTGTGTTTCAGCAGTTTTAGGACCAAACGGACTATAGTCTAGTCTTACATCGTCTATGTAATTAAAGTTCCCGATATTAGCAACTAGCATAGAGGGAATTCTCCATCCATTCGGGCAGGGGTCATAAGAAGATTTATCTCTATAAGGTCGTTTAAAACGGCATTACTATTCCAATTATAATTGCTATTTTGAATTAAACCTTTTGAATTATCCGACCAAAGATTAACTTCTGCAATTGCTCCATTTGAGGTAGCCGTTGTTCCAAACCAATTAACAGGAAGCTGTAATTTGTTGAGATAATAGGCTTGTGTATTGGAATTGTCATTATTCACATAGATAAGACTTAAAGGGTTCCGGACAGAAAGCCTGATATTATTCACAATCTTTGCAGTTGATAAAGGAACGTAAGAGATCAAATTTTCTATCTTTTGAGAATTCGCTGTATTCATAGCCATTCTATGCCTTACACGTCCCACGCTTCCCGATACCTCATAAAAATCCATTCCTTTAGAAACCAGAGGTGGAATAGGGTCTTTTCTTCCCCATTGATACAGAAGTCCATTGTTTCTGTTCCATCCTTCCTCCGTTATAGCATCTGAAATAGCTCCAAGATTACGATCCATCCATTGCCATTCCTCTGCAGGTATGTTTTCTATCGTTCCATTTTTACGCTCTCTTTTGGTATTATCATATGCCATATAAGTAGATCCGTTTGAAGGATCATCAGTTTACCCAAATGTGCCATGACCAATAGATCTGCCCATCAACTTTGTAAACAACAACGGCATTTCCTTCTTTTGTTTTGTTTACAGGAACTTTAATTTTTGCATCTTCCTTCGTTCCTATAATTTCTAAAGTGTAGTCAGGATTAGATTTAATTAAACCATGAACATCTTCCCAGTAAACTTCTGCTGTAATAGTTCCATCAGGAATAAGACTTCCTCCCATATAAGCTCCACTTTGCCACATAGAATAAGCTTTTTTGACAGGAATTAGCAGACCACTGTTCGTATTTGCTGGTTCAAAGATATAGCTGTTAGGAGCTTTTTTCCAATCTAGACCGGTCGTTTGTCCTTTTGCGAACGAAATGAATGTAAGCAATGTACCTAAAATAAATTTTATTTTCATAAAAATAGAGTTTAATTATCTTTTTATGATAGGTAGGATGGATGTTTAAATATACGATATTAAATGATTAATATCGTATATTTATTTGATTAAATGTAATTTAGTCTCTTACGGTTTAGTGTAAAATTTTATATATTTGAGAATGAAATTTGTACATGTATTATTCTGATATTGTATTTTATTTACGTTTTTGAAGCGAGGTTCTGAATGAAGGAAAAACGAAATAATCTAAGTGTATTGATTACTCAATTGGGAATTATTCTTCTTAAATCTAAATAATTTATCCTCTTTAATTATTTCGAGATTGATTTTTAATGACGTGATTAAACCTCTCAAATGGTAGAAAGCAATAGAAAATAGAAAAGATTTAAAACACGAGAAATAGATTTTTATAGGTGGAATTTACTATTACAATAAAAACGGCTTGAAATCAAGCCGTTTATAAATTAGTTACATCCATTCCAGAATTTGTTTTTTCACATCTTCTGTAATCCTGACACCTCTATTGAAATTCTCATCGGTTTCTCTGGTATGTATACCGAAAATATCAAGAGATGTCTGATCCATAATAGCCGAACCGCTCGCTCCTTTTGCCGTAGATATCGGATATAAAAGACTTTGAGGTTGTATTCCCGTCAACTCTCCCTTTGCATGAGACATGGCTTCATTGAACCATCCGTAACCGTTGATCTGCACCTTTTTATTTGAAAGCTCTTCGTCTGTTATCACTTCTATCGTAGGCAGACTGGCATCAGATCTCACCGTTTCTTTCAGTTTGACAATTCCGTAGTCCAGGTCAATATTTTCCTGTATAAGATTTTCGGCTAAAAATCTTAAAGGTACGTCATTAGGAATGTCTACTTTCTCATATCTGTCAGGGTAATACCAAGATTCTGCTTCAACTTCTGGAAAGGGTAATTCCGGAAAATTACATGCTCTGATAAATTTAACCTTTACGGCTTTTCCACCATTATTTTTAGAATAAAGATTGTGGGCGCAGGTTAAGAGATAAAGACTTTCCTTATCTTCTTTGCTTTTTCCAATGATGGTTGCAGTTCCAATATACTCTAGCGTCGAATTCGGGAATGTTACGACCAATAACCCAACATAATGGAAGGGAGACGTTCTGATTTTGTCATTAGCAACCCTAGTTGGGTTATTTCCCGGAATGGGTTTGAATAAATTTTCAAATTGTAAATTATCGATTTTCATTTTTTAAAATTTTAATGTTAAACATATTTATCGTGAAAAGTTGCTGGATTCTTTTACCATTTTCTTCTGCAAGAGAAATTTCCTGTAAGTGTTTTTTTCATTTCCACGGGAACATTCATTTCTAATGTTAAACCGCATGAAGGACAGACAATCTCTTTTTTCATGAGTAAATCTTTCATTGTGAATTTCATTTTGAAATTGCATTCCGGAGCAGGACAAATCAGTCCCGGTTGGTTGTCATTGTTTTTTTCTGTACTGTTCATGGTTGTTATTTTTTCGTTTTCTATATGATTCATTTCACCCATCATGGCTAAGAGCTGTATCATTCCTCCAGGCATGTCACTGTTACTCATATTTAATCTAACCTTCATATTAGATTTCATAGTATCCATATTGTTTGCCTGTTGTGGGCGTTAGAAAAGCTTTTACATTGGGTGAGGGCGTTGAGTGCGGTATGCTCTTCCCGGAATTGATTAATGGAGGAGGAGATTTATCTTCCACATCTACAGTAATCATTTTAACTTTCAATATCAAAATGAGCATCTTTAATATGTAATAACGGTAATTGGATCAATGAAAGAACTGGTATACTGAATATGACTTCTTTACCTTCACTGTTGAAATAGGAAAAACTAACCATTTTAAGTTTAGGTATGTTTTCGCCATTTTCATAGGGAATCGAATTTTCATCTTGTTTTTTCCAATCGATAAATCCATAACTCATGATAAAGTCAGATACTCGTTTAGATAAATCAATGTCCGCCTGAATAACGGCTTCGAGAGGAGCTAGAAAAATATTTTTCAGTTTAGTCGCTCCTGTGCTGTACAATCCTTTCATTTTTCTACAATTATATTACGCATTTTCATAACCACTTTAGCTTTTTTGTATAGCCTCAGGTGGAAGATTTTCCAACAAATGTGCATCCACAATAATGTTAAGTTTCTTTGGTACTTGTTTAATTGATCTTTGGACAACATCCTTGATGAATTGAGCATTCTTATTTATAGAAGAGTGGATGTAGCTGTTGATCTCATCAACGTTAACATTTTCTATAAATTGTTTCATATCGATATGTTTTATAATGCATTCATTCACGGTCTGTTGAATTGTTGACTCTAAAAAAATAAGTACCTGATCTGTTGTTAGAGGTGTATTCTTTTTAGACGAATTAAAGAAATTGTCTGCAGATTTTAAAAAATCGGCTTTAGCTCTCTCCAGCATGTAATGGGTCATCTTGTCTAATGATAGGTTTTTCTTGATTTCAGACCACTCTTCATGCAATGATTTATCTGACATATTTACCTCTCCAATGATTCTTTTCTGGTACTGCTGAAAGAAAGTTTTTAACATATCCGAAAGTTCTTCAATTATTAAGCAGATATCATAACTTTCCTTGAATCCAAATTCCTCTTTATCCTCATAGGCATAGTTTCACATCTAAACGTAATCTCTTTTATTTCTGCAGTAGGAATGGGAAGCAGGTTGTGATCCTGCGCTCCCAAACGCTGAGAAAATACGTAAGATTCGTACTGAGCCTTAACAAGATTATTAAGGACATCTGTAAATAAATTTTCCACCGTCATGGCTATACGTATTTAAAATGAAATTAAGATGGTAATGTACCTGTCACGCTCAATACAACAGAGCCATTCAGCTTAGCATTGCTACTGTCTTCCATTTTTAGAACCACTGGCTGATAACCTTCAGTTCCGGGAGCTGATAAAGTACCGGTCACATTGATTGTCACGTTTCCGCTATTGTCAGTAGTGCCTTGAAGGTCTGTACCAGGTACGAACCATGTAGGAGCCTGTACAACAGTAAGTTTTTATTTCTTTTCCGGCTACAACCAATCCGTTTTCATCTTTGATATTTGCTGTGATTGGTAATGTAAATGCACCGCTTGCAGGTAATTTTGTAGCATCAAGTAACGGTTTGGCCGGTGAGAATATAAATGATCCATCCTTGTTTGCATCTGTAATACTTGATTGCAGAATATTTAAAACGGTCGCTAATCCTGCAGGCATATCAGACTGACCGGCATGTACAGCAAGATCCATTGTATATTCTACCGAGTATTTTGAATCTTGTGCAGCCTTTGAATCCTTTTTGCTGGAATAATTGGCTTTAAATTCTGCAGATACGCTGAATGGTCCTATTCCAAAACTTGCTTTGGCACTTCCTCCCGCATCCATACTTGTAGAATCTGATGTTTCAGAGACAGATGAAGACGAAGCGGAAATGTTTGCTTTGAAATTAATCTGAATATCGTCAATAGCGATGTAAGGAATCGGAACGATAGTAAGAATCGGAACGATAAGCTTTGTCATCTGCCCGTTTTTGTTGTAAAAAAACGTGACATTTACAGCTTCTTTTTTGCCGGTAGTTGCGTCTGTGTTCAGACCTACCTGCTGAATAAATTCCCAACTTGTTTTAGCAGCCATTGCCTGTGCTTTGATTGCGGCATCCAAAGGTCCTCCGATAAGAGAGGAAAAAGGAATTGCTTTGTAGCGCATTCGTCGCTACCGTTGATGGTGTTGTGTCAATTGCCATAATAAAAATGTTTTAAGTGTTAATAATTTTATTGGAGTTATACAACTCTCTATTTGATGGTTCCGGAAACCTTTTGTTCAGATAGTTGAAGCTTCTCACGATTGAACAATTCAAAGTAACGAATAAGGTATTGACTATTTTAGAGTAGAAATACCCCATTTTTATTTTCAGTATTTCTACGGATCAGTTCCTTTTGAATAAATTTTATGTTAAATTCAAGTGATAAAAAACCTTATTGTAAAGAGGTTAATTCATTTAAAACTTATAATTTTAAGAATTTAGTTAAAAGAAAATTTTAATAACATTTTAGATCACATTCATTATGAAAAAATTCCCTACAGTACCATTAGTAAAAGCCATTGAACAAACTGCTAACTGGAGATCATTTTATTCAAAAATTTATAGCGATTCCGAACTTTTAAATAACATAGATCCGAATGGAGAAGACATTTTCAGAGGGTTTAGAATTCCTTTAGATGATCTTACACAGATTGTTGAAGTTATAAATGCTTATAATGAAGACGAAAATAATAAAGAAAAAATAAATTCAATAAGGGCTTATTTATCTAAACGTACAGATGATGTAGAACGGTTACATGACATTCACGTTATGTTGGTACCTGTAGTAGGAGGAAAGGATATATCGCCGGATATTATTGGAAAAGACGATTCTATTTATGGTCGTGATTTATTAGAATTTGATAAAATGAGAGGTGTTGTTGAATCGACTATCTATGATTTTACGACGCCATGTCCCACTGAATGCGATACTAAAAGCAAGTTATATTCTATTAAATCGAAATAAATAGATAAGATATGAGCAAAATATACATGGGGGTCATAGTCCCATGTATGGTTATTTTACCTATTACCATTTGCCTGTTCCGAACGAAAAATTGGGATAATCAGGTCAGGATACTGTTTTTTCTATTTGATTTTTATCAGGTGTATTTAATCTTATAGCGAAGCTAACTGCCCGTACAAATAATTTACCTTTTTTACATCTTTATACTGTTTTGGAATTTATAACTATCTGCCTGTTTTTTAAAGGATTTATTCGCAAAAAATCCGGAAATTTTACTTTAAATTCCTTAATCGTAAGTTTTTTTCTTTTAGCTCTTTGGTATGCTTTTATAGAAGAAAGCCTATTTGTTTTTAATAAAATTCCTCGATTTTCAGGCAGTTTAACCATAACCATAATGTGTTTACATTTTCTTATAAAGGATTTAGGATCAATTAAAGCAAATCTGTCCAATTTTCAGTTTTTAGCTATCATGGGTTTATTATTCTATTACAGCACATGCGCTATATTGTTTGGATTATCAGATGAGTTATTAAAAATTCCCAAGGTATGTAGCGACCTTGTTTTGGAATATTCATGCTTCACTTAATATGTTGATGTATATACTATTTGCTCTAGGTTTTTATTGTATAAAGAATAAAAGAACGGGGTAATGGAGATAAATTATTGGTATATTATTACAGGAATGGCTACATCTTTTTTATTATGTACAGCACTGCTGATGTTTTATCTGAAGTATAGAAAAAACATTATTCACAACAATATCAACTTAAAGTAGCTGAATTGAATCATCAAAAAGAACTTTTTACACTCGGTTATATCTACTCAGGAAAATGAGAGAAAAAGGATAGCGGTAGCTGTACATGATGACATAGGAAATAGCCTGAATATTCTTATATTACTACTAAAATAGATTGGAATTAAATAATGATGACCTTAAAAATGGAATTATAAGTCAAGCATTGAAAATAACAGATGCAACCAGAAATATTTCACATTCTCTATATCCTGTAAATATAGATGAGTTAGGACTTATTTTATACATAGAAGAATTAATCTCAATCTTATCAGATAAAATTGCAGTTTCATTTCATATCAATCAGTTTCCGAAAAAAAATAGTTTTTGTAGAGGTACAATTATTCAGGATTATACAAGAATTTACAACAAATGTTTTGAAACATTCAACTGCTTCAGAAATAGAGATCTGGATCAAAGGGGGTGAGCATACAATCTATCTGATTCTTTCAGATAACGGATGTAGTTTTTGATTATAATACCATAAACCAAAGGAATGGGGTTGAAAAATATTGAGTCGAGAATTAATTCTTTAAATGGAACGTTTAAATGGAAAAATGTAAAGGATAGAGGAAGCAGGTTGATTGTAAGAATATAAACAAAGAAAAATGAAAATTAAGATTGCAATAATTGATGATGAACAACTAATTGTTGAAGGAATAGAATTACTTCTTGCAAATGAGGAGGGCCTTCACGTGTGTTTAGTATCCAATAATGGAAATGATTTTATGGAGAATCTAGGAAAATTATCAGCTGATGAATTTCCGGATCTTGCATTGATAGATATCCAGATGAAACCCATGAACGGATTTGAATTAGTCCGAAATTCTTAAGATAAAATACCCGGAGCTTAAAATTATTATTCTTTCTTCTTATTATAAAAGCAGTGTTTTGGGATATATGGTCAAGCTAGGTATTTCAGCATTTCTTTCTAAAGGTTCAGATCGAAAGAAATTTATTGAAGTCATAAATGCAGTGTATGAAAATGGTTATTTTTTTTACAACAGAAGATCACCAATTGCTGTTAGCCTATATGAATAGCAATCTGAAAAAGAAAATATTATTTAATTTTGAAAATGAGCTTTCCTGACAGAGAGAAAGAAGTGGTTCGTCCTCATTTGTGAACAACATACAAATGCTGAGATTGCCGAAAAACTCTTTTTAAGTCCAAGAACTGTTTGAAAGTCATCGGCAAAGGATTTTGGAAAAAGTAGGTGCTAAAAATACAGTGGGAATTGTGGTATATGCTATTGTGAATGATATTTATTCTCTCCCTTTAAAGTTTTAGAATTATAGTAATGGTTAGAAGAAAAAATCACTGCTTTTAGCAAATTTATTTCTACTTCGTTCAACTGTATTTTTAATGATTTTTAGAGAAATATCGGTTCTCAAAACCACCATTATCAGGGATACTTGCATCTGAACTCTTTTGTTATCTTTCATTCGAAGATTTTTAAAAAATAAGGCAATGAAATATTTTATCATTTTAACTTCATTTTTAACCTTGTTTGGTTGCGAACAAATGCTCAGAAGCTAAATGTTGAAACTATTTATGCTGAACCAAAACGACATACAAAGGAAGTTCCGGAAGCGAGAACAGTACATAAGTATACAACCCGTAAAGAAAATACTAAGCGTCTTAGTCCTATGATTGTCATGATTTCTAAAAATGCTGAAATACTAAAGTTTCGTATAGAGGGAAATATCAGTTCCGTTGGTCACAACATTCATCAGGTTAGGAAAATTCGTTTTGAAAAGGGAGAGCAGAGCGGTAGTAGTATTCTATTGAGATACTAATGTGAAAATCAAAAAGATTCCAGGTAAAGAAAGTGCAAACGTACGCGGGTATAATTACACAAAGGATGAAGTCTACAGAATACCTGTGAATGTTAAAATCATAAAAATCGAATTGTACGAAGAACATATTAATGATTCATCGGATATAAAACCAAAGCTTATTGCTGGTCAAACTTTTAATTTATTCGAAAAACTATAATCACCTGAAAATGAATTGAAACAATGCATAGACCTAAATTAATAAACATCGACCTGAATACTGTTGCTGATTTTGATAAGGAAGCAGGATTTTTTGATTCAACTATAAAATCCCGAATTTCCTATTGGACAGACGTAGCGGATGTATATTGGCGTACAACGAAATTAAAAGCTAATCCGGAATGTTTTTTTGCTTTTAATACGCTCTTTGCTTAAGGATGATCACAATTAATTACGCTATGAGATAAAATCATAACGTCAAAAAAACGTTTTTTGACTTAAGTCAAAGTTTTAAACGTGCAGTCCTTGCACATTTGCACTCGAAATATTAAAACAACAATTTTATGAGTGTAACATTAGAAAAAGGGACAGCCGCTTAATTTTTTACAAAACTATAACCCCAATAATATTCTCAGTTTTTGGAGTTTACCTGACAATAGGAATTGCATTAGGGATACTTCCTAAATTTGTTTCAGATGAATCTTGGTTATAGCAACCTTATAATAGGCTTGGTTATCGGCGTACAATTTTTATCAACTTTATTAACGCGTGCCTATTCTGGAAAAATTACAGATACAAAAGGAGCGAAAAAAAGCCAAATATTAGGCGTTGTTTTTGCGGTAATCGCCGGGCTATTTTACGTACTGGTAGTATTTTTTCAAGAAAGTAGAGCAACTACACTTACTTTATTGCTCTTGGCAAGAGTTATTCATGGGATAGGGGAAAGTTTTCTTGTGACAGGTGCATTAACCTGGGGAATTGGTTTGGTTGGTCCATTCCAATTCAGGAAAAGTAATGACTTGGAACGGAATTGCAATGTATGCAGGGATTGCACTTGGTTGCACCTTTAAGTATATGGTTTAATAAAACTTATGGTGATCTGTCTACATTCTTTTTAATGATGTTATTGCCATTTATCAGTTGGATGGCTACTGCAAAATTATCTTCTATTCCTGTTGATAAAAATCATATCCGAACACCATTTTATAAAGTAATCGGTGCAATATCCGGACAGGGGTTAAGTCTAGCTTTTTCATCCTTGGCATTTGGTTGTATAGCTTCCTTTATAGCATTGTTCTTCACCGAAAAGAAATGGGGTGATGCTTCATTGGCATTTATGATTTTCGGAGCATGTTATGTGCTGACTAGAATATTCTTTGCTTCTTTTCCGGATAAATTCGGAGGTTATAAAATAGCATTTATCTCTTTAATAATAGAAATTGTCGGGCAGGCACTAATTTGGACTTCGATTTCTAAAACTGTTGCAATAATAGGTTGCGGATTGACAGGTGTAGGATTTTCATTGGTGTTTCCGGCATTAGGTGTTTTGGCAATTGAAAAAGTAAAACCACACATGAAAGGGACAGCACTTGGTGCCTACGTGGCTTTTGTAGATTTATCGTTGGGACTTTCGGGACCGCTAGCAGGTTTAATAGCCGGATGGTTCAATTATCAGGCAGTGTATTTATTGGGTGGAATAAGTTGTGTTATTTCAATTGTCATCTTAACGATAAACAAACCAAATACTTTGAAAAAAAATAAATGATGAGTAACTATATTCCGACGAAAAAAAATACGATCAGTATTTACAGTTAAAAGAAAAGAATTCATTACACCACATCTCATTCGTGTTGTGTTTAAGATAAGTGATGAACAGATAGGTTTACTGCCAATGATGCAAGAGGGAGCGAATAATAAAATTTTTATACCCCCTAAGAATGTTGGTCTAATTTATTTTCCAGAAAAATCTCTCCATGGAGCAGAGCTTACAGCGGTATCAAGAACTTATACCAATCGTAAAATTGATTTTCAGAAAAAAGAATTAACCATTGATTTTTGTTGTACATGGAGAAAATGGACCGGCATCCGCCTGGGCTATACATGCTCAACCTGGAGATCCTCTGGGTATAGGAATGAAACAAAGTAACAAACCATCGATTCCAAAAGCTGACAGATATTTGTTTGTAGGTGATGCAACCGCTCTTCCGGCGATCAGTGCTATTTTAGAACATTTACCGGCAGGTGTTCAAGTAAATGCTGTTCTTGAAGTTTTACAGTAAAAAAGATGAAATGTTGTTGTGTACAGCTGCAGATTTAGAAATAGAGTGGTTGCATAATCCGAATCCGGAAAAAGGAAGTAAATTAGCTGAAAAGGTTCGAATGTTTGATTTTGCAAATTTTAACCAAAAGAGTTATATTTATATTGCAGCAGAATACACTACCGTAAAAGAATTACGACATTATTTCAGACAAGATCTGCAATGGAATCAACATCTAATTTATACTTGCAGTTATTGGAAAGCAGGTATTTCAGAAGAAGAATAAAATGGAGAAAAGGTAAGTTTTTGAATTCAGGCTATTTTAATTTTTTGGTAAATTTGTCTCAAACTGATTTTAAATAAATGGAAGAACTTTTAATTTCTTATATTAAAAGCAAAATAGCTGTTACGGATGAAGAAATGGAAACAATTTCTTTCTTATTTTCATTTCTATAAAAGTAAAGAAAAATGAACTACTTCTTACAAATGGCCAATCCAGTCAGCGAACATTTTTTGTAGCCAAAGGTTGTTTGCGAATTTTTTTTATTAGTGAAGAAGGACAAGACTCTACGCGTTATTTTGCTTTTGAAAATCAGTTTGCCACCGCTTTGGTAAGTTTCATTACCTCAGAATCTTCTGAAGAATTTATACAAGCTGTAGAAGATTCTGAGGTTTATTATATAACTCACCAAAACTTTTATTCTCTTTTGGATCTCATTCCGCAATGGGAAAAGTTCTATAGAATATACCTTGAAATTGCCTATGTGACCAATACTAAACGACTGATGTCTTTTCTCATTCAGGACGCGTTGGAAAAATACCGTCAATTACTGAATGAAAATCCTATCATTGGTCCGTAGGCTATCGAATAAAATGGTTGCCTCTTATCTTAATATTTCCCAGGAAACATTGAGTCGGCTTAAATCTAAACTATAATTTTTATTTTTTGACTCAAGTCAATGGATTAGATTACAACGCTTACCAATTTTGTCTCATTAATTATGCAAACAATGAGCAATCAGAAAATTATCCCAAATATCTTTACAGTAAGTATCATTCAGAAGAATAAAATAACACAACATGTCTTTCATCTTAAGGTTCAAAGTACTGATTTTTCTAATATGAGTTGTGTCGCGGGTGCTATTGTTGAGGTACTTTTATCAAATACTTCCCATTATCAAAATAGTGAGGCCGTTCAATATCCTTTTTGGGATTATGAACCTGTTTATAATATTGCTGATTTTGCTATCCACACTTTTCCAAATAGCAAAGCTGCGGACTGGATAAATAAGATACAGGAAGGAGATAGTATATTTTTTAAAGAGTCTTCGGTAGAATTAATTATTGATGAATCGGGGGAACATTATTTTCTTATTGGTGACATTCGTTCTTTAGCACATTTGTATGAGATCAACCGAACATTAGCCGTGAGTAAAAAGATTTATAGTTTGGTTTATACAAAAAACCAAGACGAATTTTTTTCAGATTTGGATCATAGTTTTCCTTTACAATCGTATGTGGTAAAGTCATTGGAACCGGAAAATATTTTGGAACTGATTAACCTTTATTTTCCTAAATACCTCAAAAATACAATTGTTTATATATTAAGTAATTTAGAAATGACAACACGGATTACTGATTTTTTGAAAAATAATCCGCGTTTTGATATACAGCATATTTATTTCTATAATAAATAAATTATGCTTTTAAGATTAATCGTTTAATATTATTCGCAATATGACAAATTTTTGAAACAAATAATGTTTAAATTTGTATATCTTCAGAAGAAAGATATAAATCTGTTAAACTCTTTACCTGTATACACTAACCTAGAAATAGGTTATTACTTTTATTTGTAAAAATTTTTTGTCTTAAAAATAATTTAATTGACAAATGAAAATAAATAATAAATTATTGTTTTTGATCTTATCGGGTCACTGCAAGCGCAAGTGGGGATAGGAACATCGGAAATTCAGGGTATTTTTCATGTTGACCCTAAATTAAACACATCCAAAACAGGCAATCTTATAACCAATGATGGAGATGATTTACTATTTAGTGAGGAGGGAAATTTAGGAATAGGAACAGCGTCACCTTTACATCAACTTACTGTGGTAGGGGATAATATTCAACATCCTGTAAATATTCAGAATATTCAAAACTTTACAGGAAACAAGACAGTATATAATCTTGCAGTAGATGCAGCATTCAATGTAGGGACTGTTAGTTATACAAAAGTACCTACTGTATTTTTTTTCTTTATTGGAGCAAAACAAAAGGTCTTGATATCGGAAACTCGAATAGTAAAATTAATTTACCAATTGGATCAAGTCAAGTAGAGTTTAATACCGCTTCTATAACTTTTGGTACTGAAAACGGTACAAATTTTCTAAGTATTGCAAATGACGGTATCTATTCTATCGAAACGATAGCCAATTTTCTTTGTGATACAGATAGAATATGGGGAGTTAATTTAATTATCAGTAAAAAAGAACTGAATCAAACTACTTATAGTGTAATAGATTCCCGAAGAATTGTAACAAAATTAGGTAATGAAGCCAATAGTAACAATAATATAGCATTACCTGGAAAATATTTTGGTGTCTTTAGTTTGAAACAAGGAGATCGAGTAAGTATAGATGTAGGAACAGGATTTGCCGCAACCGGTGTGAATGCACAGACCTGTGGTACTCATAAACCAGGGTTGAATACCTCTGCGATGAATTTTATTATCAAAAAAATAGACTAATATGAAATCATATATTACGATTTTTTCTTTACTTTTTTACAATAGTTGTATTTTCTCAAGTAGGGATTAATACAAAAGATCCGAAGGGAACTTTTCATATAGATGGAAAAGGAAACAATGAAGCGAATCCGGCAAACATTTCAGATGATTTAATTTTTACACAAGAAGGCTATTTAGGAATTGGTACGATAACTCCTCAAAACAAACTTCAGATAATAGGGAATGGGGTTGCTCATCCTGTTAATATCAAAAATATTCAACCTTTATCCAATCAGAGTGATTTATTATATATTGACAATGAGGGTAATATAGGGACATTCAAAACAAATGAAGTAACAGGGAGTCAGATTTTTGTTCTAAATGCAAAAGTACCAACCAGAGGGGCTCAAAATT
The DNA here is from genome assembly GCA_020740385.1 of Mylabris phalerata. Classification (NCBI taxonomy): domain Eukaryota; kingdom Metazoa; phylum Arthropoda; class Insecta; order Coleoptera; family Meloidae; genus Mylabris; species Mylabris phalerata. The sequence continues at coordinate 236,050 of JAJEOX010000028.1, forward strand.
TTGATCCTAACAATGGTTATAATACATCAACAGGAATAAATTTAGTGAATTTATCTGAGAGAAACTATATGCCATGGAGTCTTTTACCTCCTGCAGGGAGCAATACACCAAACCGTTAGTGTAATTTCCAATAGTTTGGTTGCTCAAGTTGAGAATATAAATTACATAAAAATACCTAAAACCGGATTTTATTCCATACAGGTTCAAGGTGCTTTTTTCATGCAGAAAAGATGTTGCAGCTACACCACTTACTTATTATGCATTGGATATGATTATGTATAAAGGAACAGCAGCTACAGTCGCATCTTCTGCAGAAGTTGAAAGGAAGCGTATCGTTGTAGGAAGAAATGATAATACTTCATATGCCGGATCTTTCTATACCGTTGTTAAATTAAATGAAAATGATTATATCTCATTTGCTCTTGCTGCCGGAATTAAAGATGATGGAACAGCTATTGTTACAACAGCAAATTCTGCATATGGCTGTGGAATAGGAACACCAAGTGGTAATGCATCGAATTTTTCATCTATAAGTTTAATCCTTTTATAGAAACAAAAAAATAGAGGATGAAATCTTGTGTTTATTTGTGCAATAAACTATAAACAATTTTGTAGTTTTAGGTATATTAACAAAACACAAATATGAATAAAAATTACATTATTGCTTTGCTTATGATGGGCAATAGCCTGTATGCTCAAAAAATGAATAAGACTCATTTCGGGCAGAAAATTACTGAAGTTTCGAAAAAAATAGTACCAATTCATGAAGTAACGGGAGATGCTGTTGTATGGGAACAAAAAGTGTCTTCGGCAGAAAATAAATATGCTATAGTCTCTACTTTTTATATTCCTGAAAATTGGGGACTTTATTCTGCTGATGATTTTCAAACTGAAAAGGACATAACCATTCAATCGATTTTGTTTTATGGATCTCAATCAAATGATGAAGCGCAATCTTTGATCCGAAAAGTGAATTTATATCTTTATACAGATCAGGATGGTAAACCAGCAGGTAGTCCTGAGGTACAAGGTTCTGAATATAAAAAGATAACATTCGGGTACAGTGACCTTAAAGTAGAACCCGGAGAATTTTATTATATGGGAGATAAAATTTATCATATAGATATTCAAAAAGTTTTAGGAGAAGGAATCAAACTTCCGGCTGGCGTCTATTGGGCTTCTATCGTTTTTGATATCGATACACCTTCATCGGAATTTTCCAATCGTTTTTCTTGGGCAGATTCTGAAGCATTGATACTTCATCAACCTAAAGCGATATCTAAAGAACTCGGAATAAATGATTGGACAGATATTCCAAAAGTTGGTTTTCCGGTAAAAGCATTTGCTTTTACACTTTATGGAGATAATTCTATTCTTTCGACAAATTCTTTTAATTCAGAAGACTTACAGCTATTCCCTAATCCAACATCAGATTATTTTTACCTTACAGGGGCATCGATAAAAGAAATAAAGAGCATTGATTGTGTTGATCTATTGGGACAAAAAAAAGATCTTGTTTATGAGAATGGAAAAGTTAACATTTCGCATTTAAACAAAGGAGTTTATCTGGTTTTAATCCATACATCTCAAGGGACGGTAACGAAGAAGTTGATCAAGAAATAAAAAGAACATTTACATATATTCTTCATGAAGCAAAAAGGCATCGTTTGATGCTTTTTTGCATTTGTTATGCTCAAAAAAAATCAATGTTTCTATTTTTTAGTAATTTATTATACTATCACCTAAAAATAGTATAATCAATTTTTGTTCAGTGTACCAAAATAGGTAAAGAAATTAAACTCTTCGTGTAAAGCGTTGAAAGGACATTCGATGTCTAATATCTTACAAATTTCAATAAAAGTAAAGTTCAAATCCATAATTAATGTTGCAATCTCTCCTAAGTTTATAAATTCATTAAACTTGATAAAGTCATAATAAGCAAAGTTGGTGTCTGTATAATCTTTGACTTTCGAGATGGTCTTTTTATGTTTTTTTTTCCCAAGAAACATTAAATTGTAACGATTGGTTTTCATTTAAATTTTCCACATATTTGAAAATGTTTAGAATTTCAAGTCGATGATTGAAAATAAGTTTATATAAATCGATCAGTAATAACCTGTAACAATCTACGATTAATAATTCATAATGATGTTTTGGCATATTTTCCTTCAGATCAGAACTAATAAAATATAAAATATTGTTCTTGTATATATTGACTCTTGTTAGGGTGTCGAAAATTTCATTAATCTTATTTAGAATATTTTTTTCTGTGAGTTGCATGGTTGAAGTTTAAAGGTAAATTTACTTTTTTTTCTTCTTAAATTGGATTTGAATCATTCCAAATTAATGCAGTTGTCATTATATTATTTCAGCTTTAGCATCTCAATTTTTAGGTGTCTAAAAAGAATTTTTCTTACATCACGATTATCTTGTTTGTATGCTATGAATGATTTAAGTTCTTTTTCATTATTTATTTCGTTTTTGCAGTAACCAAACCCTTTGTATACACCTTGTTCAATTAAAACTATCCCTTTTTCATCACTTGTCCTACCTTTTAATTGAAAGATAAAGTCCTTTTTGGGAAAACAAAGAGATTTTACAAATTCATTCACACGTTTATTGTATTCAATATAATTTTCTTCATTCACACATGCGCCCAAAACATTCTTTCAAATTGTATTGAAAACAACCGGAAGAACTTTTGTACAAACCATTTATTTTTTGACAAAGAAAGTATTTTTCTGTTATGCTATGTAAATAGTTCTTTGCTTCCTGAAGAGAGGTGAATGACAGTAGCTCGTTTTTAAGAGGGTCTAATTTTTTTATAATTAATCCCTCATATTTCTGTGAGGTTTTAATACGATATAAACCGTAAAACATTTTGACTTTACGTTGTGCCCGATTGAAAATAGGAAGATGTGTTTTAATTAGTTCTGATTCGCGTAATAAAGCAATTAATTCATTTCCTGTATTTTCAAATTGAATGGCATGAGTAAAATGCTGAAGCTTTACTTCTTTTTTGTCGGTTGACCGAAAGTGTTGAATGATTCGTTTTCGAATATTAATACTTTTTCCAATGTAAATGATTTGATTATTGTTGTTTAGCAAATAATATACACCACAGGTATCTTTTGGAAGTTCTTTTACCAAATGCTGTAATTTTTCATTTAAAACCATGTACAAAAATAATTTATTTCTGATTAATAATAAGTGGATTATATCTCAATTAGTCAAAAAAGAAATGTGTTAATTTTTTCAGCTTAAAGGGTTAGCTTGATCGGTTATTATAGAAATCTTGCTCAGTTTTCCATTTGTTGCTTCAGACATACTCATCCATGCTGCTGATTTAACCTTATCCAAATAGTTCTAATGCTAATTTATATTCTGACATATTTTTCTTTAGAAAGTTGTAAGTTAATGCTGTGTTTCTATTTCTTTTTTAAGATCGCTTCGAAATATTTTAGTATAATTTGTTTATAATACCTTTTGTGATGTTTTGAAAATTCTAATTGTGTTCATTTTATAAATTGTTAGTTTAGATTTCAAAAAATGGAATTGTCAGACCAAACATATTGTCAGAATGTCAATTTTTTTTAAATCAATAATTTAGACTTGATGAAAATCATACATGGGAAAAATATTTTTTATAATGATTTACAGAGATAAAAAATTAGATTTTATGGTTAGTGTAGAGAAAAGTTATTTTGTTTCGGTATAACTTTTGTAAATTTTAGTTTTAATCAAAATCTAAAAATATGAAAAACTTAATTTCAATTGTTGCTATTGTTTTGCTTATTTTATGGGCAGTAGGTTATTTTGGATTTGGGGAAGCTGTTGGGCAGTTTATTCATATACTCTTGATAATTGCAATAATTGCCCTTCTGTATAGATTAATTACTGGAAGCAAACCCTAAAAAAAACTGTGAGGTGTATATATACACCTCACAGTTTTTTTACTCTAACAAGATTTTTTTTAAATCTATTGTACTACATTTTTAGAGATTATGTCATATGAAAGCTTATTTCTTTTGAATCTACCTATAAATCAATTCCTTTATAAATGATATTGTTTAGTAAATTAAAGTATATTATTATTCTTTTATAAAATAAAATAGTATATTTGTGTACTAAATATTTAAATATGAATTTCCAATTAATCAAGGATGTAGTTGAGTTGATAGAAGAGTTTGAAAAAGAAAATCTGTGTAATTCTAATGTATCTATTGATGATTTTAAAAGTTGGATTGTTTTAAATCATCAAGAAAATATTACCAATAATCCTAATTGGGTAGGAAAAGAGAATAAAAGATCTCCGGAAAGTGTTATCAGCACATTGATTGTACATATGAATAGGTATGCAAAAAGTTACTCTAAATCTGCAATTTTGGGTTCAGACTTTTCTTCACAGGAGGATTTTATTTACTTAATTAATTTGAAGGCATTTGGTGAAATGAAAAAAATGGATTTAATAAAGAAAAATGTGCATGAAAAACCTGTAGGTATGCAAATTATTAACCGTTTAATTGCCAAAGATTGGGTACATCAAAGTTCATCTCCTACAGACAAAAGAAGTAAGGTGATCAAAATAACTGAAAAGGGTAGGGAAGTTTTAGAGAATCAAATGGATAAAATAAGACAAGCTACTGAACTTGTAGCAGGTAATTTAACTTATGATGAAAAAATGGATTTAATTCGTTTACTTAATAAGCTGGAAGATTTTCATCAATCTATTTATGAGAAAAATATCGAGAGTGAATATTTATTAAAAGAAGCTTTTAAACGTATAAACTAAATCACACTATTATTATGCAAAAGCATTTATTTTTCCTTCTTCTTTTATTGTCTTCTTTGATGTGTTTTTCTCAAACAAAAACATACCAATTATCTAGTCATATATTAGATAATTCTACAGGACAACCAGCATCATTTGTTTTGGTGACATTAGAAAAAATGAATGAAGACAAAACTTGGACTAAAATAAGTACCAAAAGAACAAATAAAGAGGGTAGAATAACAGAATTTTTACCTTATCAAAATAGCAATGAAGGAGTTTATAAACTTGTATTTGATGTGCATTCATATTTTGAAAGTAAAAAAATAGAAAGTTTTTATCCTTTTATTGAAATTATTTTCTCTATTAAAGGAAATGAGCATTTTCATGTACCTCTTACATTATCCCCATTTGGATATTCTACATATAAAGGAAGTTAATAGAAAAAAATGAGAAAAAGAATAGCTATAATCGGATCAGGATTTTCTGGAATATCTGCCGCTGCATATACTGCAAAATCCGGTCACGAAGTACATGTGTTCGAAAAGCATAATCAACCCGGAGGAAGAGCAAGGCAAATTGAAACAGATGAGGGATATGTTTTTGATATGGGGCCAAGTTGGTACTGGATGCCAGATGTTATACAGGATTTTTTTGTTGATTTTGGTTATAAAACTTCGGATTTCTTTGAGTTAGTATCTCTGAATCCACAATTCGAAATGATTTTTTCTGATGAAAAACTTTGTGTGCCTGAAAACTTTGAAGAGTTAAAAATAACATTCGAAAAAATTGAAAAAGGAGCTGGTTTACAATTAGAAAAATTTATGAAGTCAGCTAAATTCAAATACGAGGTTGGAATGAAGGATTTTGTTCATAAACCATGTATTAATTGGGTAGAATTCATTTCTCCTAAAATTGCCAAAAATGCATTAAGGTTAGACTTACTTTCTAATTTTAGAGAGTATGTTGCTCGATACTTCAAAAGTGAAAAATTGAGAACATTGATGGAGTTTCCTGTTATATTTTTAGGCGCTTCTCCGAAAAATATTCCAGCATTATATAGTTTAATGAATTATGGAGGGTACGTTTTGGGGACTTATTATCCTAAAGGAGGTTTTTACCAACTGGTATTGGCAATGAAAAAAGTAGCAGAAGAACAGGGTGCAATTTTTCATTTTAATTGTAATGTTGAAAAAATCAATGTAAAAGATAAAAAAGTAAGTTCACTTGTCATTAATGGTGAAATACATGAGTTTGATGAAGTTATTGCTTCTTCGGATTACCATCATACAGAAACGCTTTTGAATGAAGAATATCGGAATTACACATCTGATTATTGGGAAAAAAAAAATATTCGCACCATCAAGCTTAATTTTTTATCTAGGGTTTAATCAAATTATACCAAATCTGAAGCACCATACACTTTTCTTTGAAAATGAGTTAGATCAACATATAGATTGCATATATGAAGAAAAAAAATGGCCTGAAAAACCTTTGTTTTATGTATGTTGTCCATCAAAGACAGATAATTCTGTTGCACCTGAGGGTAAAGAAAATTTATTTTTACTGATGCCGATTGCAATAGGAATAAAGGATAATGAATTTGTAAGGCAGAAATATTTAATGGAAATGCTTGCTAGGATTGAAAAACATACGGGCATTACGGATCTGCAATCAAAAATTGATTTTAAAAAAAGTTATTGTGTCAGAGATTTTACCTCAGATTATAATGCGTATGGAGGTAATGCTTATGGATTGGCTAATACGCTTAACCAGACTGCGGTTTTAAAACCTAAAATGAGAAATAAAAAGTTGAAGAATTTATTTTATACCGGTCAGTTGACAGTTCCTGGGCCAGGAGTTCCGCCATCTATTATATCAGGTAAAATAGTGGGAAATGAAATAAATAAAATAAAAAACTAAGCCTTATGAAACAACTATTTGATGAACTTTCTTATTCGGTGAGTAAGATGACAACCCAAAAATACAGCACAAGCTTTTCTTTAGGTATTTTGGCTTTGAAACCTTCTATTCGATCTGCAATTTATGCTATTTATGGTTATGTAAGGTTGGCCGATGAAATTGTAGACAGTTTCCATGGGTACAATAAAGAGAAGCTATTAAAAAGACTGAGAAAAGAAACTCTGCATGCATTAGATGAGAGGATATCGCTTAATCCTATTTTGCAATCTTTTCAAGAAACTGTAAATCGGTATAAAATTGATAAAGAACTTATCGATCAGTTTTTAGATAGTATGGAAATGGACTTACAAAAAATAACGTACGATTCAGAATTATATAAAACATATATTTTGGGTTCTGCGGAAGTAGTTGGATTAATGTGCTTACAGGTTTTCACAGATGGAAATAAAGAGAAGTATGCAGAATTAAAACCTTATGCGATGAAATTAGGTTCTGCTTTTCAGAAAATTAATTTCCTAAGAGATTTAAAAGAGGACTATCATATTTTGGGAAGAACTTATTTTCCGAATGTTGATATAGGTGCTTTTGATAATGATATAAAATACAACATAGAAAAAGAAATAGAAGAAGAATTTAATGAAGCGTTGATTGGAATTAAAAAACTTCCGGCATCTTCAATATTTGGTGTTTACCTTGCTTATAAATATTATCTTTCTTTGTTTAAGAAGATAAAGAGAAAATCATCTAAAGAAATTTTAAATGGAAGAATTAGAATCGCTAATTCTGAAAAAGCTTTTGTGGCTTTTAAAAGTTATATAAGGTATAAAGCTGCTTGGTTATGATTAAAATTTTAGGATTTCTCGTTGTCACATTTCTAGGATTTTCAACTTATAAAGAAATTAATCTTGAGAAAGTCAGGGCTAATTATTCTAAAATGCCCACTGATAAACAATTATGTATAAATACAATAGTAGAATTAGATAATGTAAAAAATAAATCTGCTATTTATTTAGGTTATTTAGGAGGTATTCAAACGATTAATGCTAAACATCTATCTAATCCGCTAAATAAGCTTAAAACTTTTAATAAAGGAAAAAAAAATATAGAAAAGGCGATAAGTATAGAGCCTGAAAATTTGGAATTGCGATTCATTCGTTTATCGGTACAGAAAAATGCACCCTCATTTTTGAACTACGACTCGAATGTTGAAGAGGACACTGAGCTTCTTTTGAAAAACTCGCATCGAGTAAGATCTATTATCTTACGTAATAACATAGACGAAATTTTAAATAGATAAACTGATGAAGTACAAATTATATAGAGAGCAACAGTTATATTGTGATTTGGATACTGCCTGGAATTTTTTTTCATCTCCAGCGAATCTCTCAAAGATTACTCCAAAAGATATGGGCTTTACAGTTTTATCTAATTATACAGGAAGACCAATTTTTGAGGGTATGATAATAGATTATCTTGTCTCTCCTATATTAAAAATTCCTTTGAAATGGCAAACGAAAATTATTCAAGTAGAGCAACAACTAAGTTTTACAGATTTTCAACAAAAAGGTCCATATAAATACTGGAAACATTTTCATGAATTTATTCCTAATCAAAACGGAGTTTTAATGAAAGATACGGTAGAATATGAGCTTCCTTTTGGTATTTTGGGAAATGTTGTTCACTATCTTTTTATAAAAAGAAAGTTGGTTAAAATTTTTGATTATCGTCATCATGTTTTAAAGCAATTATTTAATTCCTAAATTTCATGAATTTATCTATCATATTGTTAGTTTTTGTACTAATGGAACCTGTTACATGGTTCATTCATAAATATGTGATGCATGGTTTTTTATGGGGTCTGCACAAAGATCATCACGACCATAGTAGCAAGGGATCTATCGAAAAAAATGATTATTTTTTTTGTGATATTTGCGATTCCTACGATTGCATTGATGTATTTCGGTTCATTGAATAGTTATAATTATTTATTTTTTATTGGAGTGGGAATTATGTTATATGGAATGGCATATTTCTTTGTACATGATGTTTTTATCCATCAACGATTGAACTATTTTACTCGTGTTAAGAATCCTTATTTTCTAGCCCTTCGTAGGGCTCATAAACAACATCATAAACATCTTGGTAAAGAAGATGGAGAATGTTTTGGATTTCTTTATGTGCCATTCAAATATTTTAAAATGTACTTTAATTCTTCTAATAAATGATGTCTTATACTTATATTTTGATTTTATTTTTTACGATTATCATTTGTTTTTTATCATCTTTTGATCATCGTATTCTTTTTATCGTCATTTTGGGGCATTTATAAAGTCAGCACTTCTTGTCGCTATACCTTTTATTACATGGGACATCTGGTTTACAGCTAAAGGAGTATGGTGGTTTGATACAGATTATACAATTGGAATAATGATAGCGGGCCTACCTATAGAAGAGTGGTTATTTTTTATTTGTATTCCATTCTCTTGCATTTTTACATACTTCTGTTTTGATAAATTTTTTAAATTAGAATGGCTTTCAAGTTTTAATAATCTTATCGTATTTTTTAGTGTGATCATATGCTCAACAGTGACTTTACTTTATTATGATAGGATTTATACGGTTTTAACTGCTATCTTAACATTGGTTGTTTTAATTTATCTACACTTTGTTGTTCGTGCTGATTGGTTAGGTAAAGCTTCATTTGTTTTTACAATTCTTATGCTGGGTTTTTTTTCCTGTGAATGGAATATTAACCGGTACAGGATTAGAATCACCAATAGTCAATTATAACCCCGCTGACTTTTTAGGTATACGAATGGGCACAATACCTGTGGAAGATGCTGTATACGGGTATACACAATTTCTTTTAGTGCTCTATTTTTTTAATCAATTTAAACAAATACACCATGAAAACAAAGAATAAAATACTGATAACTGTAACATGTATAGGTTTAATTATATTTTCAAATTCATGTTCATCAATTCCTAAAAAGGCAGAAGCTGTTGATAATTTTGAAATGAATCAATACCTGGGCATTTGGTATGAAATCGCTCGTCTTGATTTTCGTTTTGAAAAGAATTTAGATAATGTTTCAGCACATTATAGTTTTGACGAAAAAGGTAATGTTGTTGTATCAAACAGTGGTTATAACAAGGAAAAACAGACATGGAAACGAGCCATAGGTGTAGCAAAATTCAGAAAGGATGAACAAATAGGAAAACTAAAAGTGAGTTTTTTTGGACCTTTCTATGCCGGTTATAATGTAATCGCATTGGACGAAGACTATCAATATGCTTTGGTTGCAGGAAAGAACTTGAATTACCTATGGATTTTATCCAGAAAAAAAAGTATTCCGGATAAGATTAAAGCAAACTTTCTAAAAATCGCATCTGAAATAGGTTACGATACATCTGATTTAATTTGGGTACAACACGATAGAAATGATAACCCATTTTTAAATGAAAAATAAAATTTCCATTTTTTGGTTTCGAAGAGATCTTCGTTTAGAAGATAATGTAGGATTGTATCATGCTCTTTCATCTGAATTTCAGGTGTTACCAGTTTTTATCTTTGATAAAGGAATTTTAGAAAAGCTTGATGATAAGAAAGATAGAAGAGTAGATTATATTCATCAAGTACTTCAAAATATCAATCAAGAATTAAAATCGTTCAATACAAGTTTGAATATATTTTATGGACATCCCTTGGAGATTTTTCAACAGCTTTCCAAAAATTATAGTATTCAGAATATTTTCTGCAACCGAGATTATGAACCTCAGGCGATTGAAAGAGACACTCTGATTTACAACTTTTTTAAACAACATGGTATTCCGTTTAAAGCTTTCAAGGACCAGGTTATTTTCGATAAGAAGGATATTTTAAAAAAAGATGGTTCTCCATATACTGTATATACACCATATTCAAAAAAATGGAAACAAATTTTGAATAGTGAACATTATAAAAGTTATAATCCTGATTATACTAATTTTTTCAATACGGCATTCACAGAGGTATTATCATTGGAAAAAATAGGTTTTGACAAAACAACCATTACATTTGAAGCGCCGATATTAGATACAAAAATACTTGAAGACTATGAAAACTATAGAGATTACCCTGCTAAACAATGTACAACACAATTAGGTATAGCTCTTAGGTTCGGAACGATTAGTATACGGAAGTGTGTGGCTTTTGCTGTTAAGTATAGTCAAATATGGTTAAATGAATTAATTTGGCGTGAATTTTTTATGCAGATATTGTATCATTTTCCAAATGTTGTTCATCAACCTTTTAAAGTAAAATATAATGAAATTGAGTGGAGGAATGACGAGTTTGAATTTAAGAGATGGTGCGAAGGAAAAACGGGTTTCCCAATTGTAGATGCCGGAATGAGACAACTTAATCAAACTGGATATATGCACAATAGAGTAAGGATGATAGCTGCTAGTTTTTTATGTAAACATCTACTAATTGATTGGCGTTGGGGCGAAGCATACTTCGCTTCAAAACTAAATGATTATGATTTATCGGCAAATAACGGAAATTGGCAATGGGTTTCAGGTTCAGGATGTGATGCTGCACCTTATTTCAGAGTGTTTAATCCAACTCTTCAGGCAGAAAAATTTGACAAAGAATCACTTTACATAAAAAAATGGGTGGTGGAATTTGAGACTGAAGATTATATTTCACCAATAATCTCTCATAATTATGCCCGAGACAGAGTTGTACAAGTTTTTAAGGAAGCGTTGAAGGAAAAATTATAAAGAAAGAAGTTGTAGCTGGCTCAGCAATGAAATAAAAATTTCTACTATCAATACGAATGTACATTATAACATGTGGTTTGTGTTTCGAAGATAACTTCATAGAAAATAGAAAAATAAATAAAATATAAAATTTAACCAATACTTCATTTAACCTATTCTAATTAAATCATTGGCTGCTAAACATATTGTATGTTTAGCGGCTTTTTCTTTCAACAGAAATAAAAAATAGGAGTATACGATATTTTTTAAAATATTAAGAATGAATAAATTTTTAAAAAAAGTAGTCCTTATTAGACTACTTTTTATGCAAAGTTATTCTTTTTATTTAAAAAAGCAAATTATTGAAAAATAATGTTTTATGAAGTTTTTAATGAAAATATTATCATAATTATTCATTTATTAAATGAATAATTTATTGTAAACTAGTTATCTAATTTTACTCTATTGTAAATAAGTGTATTATAGAAATAGTCTAATAAGGACTATTTATTATACGATCACTTAAACAATAACGATTTATGAAAAAGCATTTAATGATTTTAATGTCTTTATTTTCTGCTGTTTCTCTGTATTCCCAAGTAGGAATTAATACGAGTAATCCAAAAGCAATATTGCATGTAGACCCTTTATCATTCTCCACTTCCTCAGGAAAAGATGGAATTCTTATTCCCAGAATAGAAAACTTTCCCGTTACAAATCCCGAGAGATTAGGGCAACTGGTATTTTTGAAAGACAATACGACTCTGAAAAGTGGATTTTATTATTGGGATGCTACAAACTGGATTCCTTTTCCTGATTCTGTTGAAAGAGCAGAGGATGAAACAATTTATGTCTTTGATGGTTTAGATTATACTGGGACAGATTTAACCCGAACAATGAATTTTTCTAAATATAAGAAAGCAAAGCGAGATGGTTTTTCTATTTTAAATAATGAAATTTCTGTCGGTAAGAGTGGACTTTATTTAATTTCATTGACTGGAAATACTAAAAAACCTTCAGGTTCACAAGATCAGGCTAATTTCTCTTACTCTGTTTACATCAATAATGCTCTGTCTAATTCTGTCAATACTTCTATTGCAGCAGAGTCTACATCTTCTACAAGTGCGACGATTAGTTTTTTTGAAGAGACTAAAAGTAGGAGATAAATTAAAAGCTACAATTACAAAAACAGATCAGGGACCTAATAATTATGTTGCTTTCGGAATTAATAATTTAACCTTATTCTTCATTCAAGATTAAATCATATGAAACAAATTCTATTTATAACATTATGTTTATTCAGTAAATCTGCTGCTTTTGCTCAAGTAGGGATTAATACGTCACTTCCTCTAGCATCACTTCAAATTGATGCTAAAAATTCAATAAATCCAGAATCTGGAGTAGGTTTAGGGGTTCCTGTTATTGATCAGTTTCCAAAGGAGAACCCAACAAAGGATCAACATGGTATGCTAATTTATTTGAGAAATACTCAAGATACAAATGCAGAAGGTTATTACTACTGGGACGGATTTGAAAACCATTGGGAATACATTGTTGATTTCAAATCAATGGGACTTGATACGTCAAAAACAATTGTTTCCGGAACTCAGTTTACCCCAAATAATATGGGAGGAGTGCCAGGTGTTGATAGTAGAATTGTGCCTTTTTCTTCTATAAATAGTTTAGATCCAAGCTTTATATTATCTTCAGGCGGTCTAAAAGTAGGAAAGACTTCTATCTATTACCTTTCATTCTCTGGAGGAGTATCCAAATCTGCAGATAATTTTGTTTACAGTTACAAAACAGAGATCTTAATTAATGGAATCTCTAATAGTAACTTAACATCGACAAATTCAGCACCAGGAGGCGCTCAAAATGGGAGATCTGCAACATTCTATATTGCATCAATTATATCTTTACAAAAAGATGATGTTATTACAATTAAAACAACTAAAACAGCAGGTCAATCTTCTATAATAAGTGTTGATACTCCTTATACGTTAACATTAATAAACATGAATTAATTATGAGAAAAATTTTTCTTTTCTGTATAAGCTTCGTTGCTTCTACCCAAGCATATGTCATAAAAGCACAAGTTGGAATTAATAGTTTACAACCATTGTCGACTTTAGATGTCCGTGCAAATGATCAGGTAAATCCGTCAAACGTATCAGGCATTATTATCCCAAAAGTAACTTCACTTAACACAACAGAAGTTAAAGAAATAGGACTACTTGTTTTTTTGAACTCTTCGACTCTTTCTGATAGAGGATTCTATTGGTGGGATGGAATGAAATGGAATCCATTTATATCAACTAGTAAAATAACAAATAATAAAACAATCACCTACGTGACAGCGGAAAATTCTTTTGCTGAAGGAGAAATGAATCAAAATGCAAGCACAGATACAAGAACTTTGAAGTTTTCTGGAATCAAAACGAATGATATTGAGAATTTTTCTATCAATACCAATGGCGAACTTTTGATAAAAAAAGCGGGTTATTATTATGTTCAAGCTGCATCATTCATTTTAAAAAATACGTCCACAAGCAGACGGGATCAGCTGGACATGAAAATATTTGTAAATGGGAATAATGCGTCTAATTCGAATGCTGAAAACTTTAATTTGGAAGGAAGCAAAAGTTACCCTACAGGTATAGCGACTATTGCTATAAATGTAGCCGGATTGGTAAAACTTAGTGTAAATGATCGTATTTCAATGAAAGTAGTGCGAAGTTATAGAGATACAGATCCTAATGATGCTGTTAGTATCATTCCAGATCCTAATACGAAGTCTAATCTTACATTAAGATATTTAGGGAATTTTTAAAATGAATTTTAAGTCAATTCATGTTGGAAAGTTAATAAAAGAACTTGTTGCAGAAAGAGGGATTTCTCTTTCGCGTATTTGTAATTTCATAGCTTGTACAGAGCAGGAACTTCTTGAAATGTATAAAAAGCAGAGTTTGGATACGGAAGTTTTATTGAAGTGGAGCAAGTTATTGGAATATGACTTTTTCCGTTTGTATTCACAACATCTTATTTTATATGCTCCAATGGGAAATACGAAGTACAGGCAATGCTCTGAAAAAAGCGAATCGTCTCTACCTCGTTTTCGTAAAAATGTTTACACGAAAGAAGTAATCGATTATATTTTAAAAAAAATAGAAACAGGGGAGATGAAAAGTTCTGAAATCATTGCACGATATCATATTCCAAAGACAACCTTATACAAATGGAAAAGTAAATATAAAAACTCAATCCAATAAAATATAACTCTCATAATTCCTAGTTTAACCTATTCTAATTAACCTTTAGCTGCTAAGCATTATTGTAATGTTTAGTAGCTTTTTTGAACACGACGAAAGATGAAGAGAATAAATTATAAAATACTTTATACAGATATATTAAATGATTGCCACCCTGATAAATTACCATTGTGTAAAGAAATATTAGAGAAAAAGAGTTTATCTGTTTTTGATATACTCGATTTGAATAGACTTATTTTCGGTAATCAAGATCTGCAGAACAAATCATTCAATAGAAAGTTTAGATCCTATTCTAAAGAAGATATTTTGTTTATTTTAGACTATCAAAAAGAAAATAAATTAACAAATTCTCAATTGGCCAATCATTTTAAATTGAGTCGTAACAGTGTAGCAAAATGGAAGAAGACATTTATTTGATATTTCTTCTATCTTTCGGAAAGTATAAAATAGATCTATAAAATTATTGAATTGGTTTTGGAAATGATGAATATTACTTATACATTTAGAAATATTTACAATTCATAATTGTATTTATAATTTTTTACATGAGGAAAGCATATAGGCCCTATTTTAGGGCTTTTTTTACTTTCACTCAAATGGATGGTTTACCATTTTCTCAGATGAATATGAATTTGTTTCAACCCATTGTTTGTTTAGCCTTTTTAATTGTCTTACAGCACATAGATACCATAGAACTGATAATAGAGTCGATTTAACTTCTTACGTTTGTTTCACGATATTCTTTACTATAAGTTTTTTTGCGTAAATAGAACGTACAAATAGTATTGAAATTACTATTAAAGTTAAAAATACAGTTAATGCGTCCAATTTATGTAATTTAAATTTTTGGATACATAAAATTAGAAAATTAAAAAGGTATATTTTTACGATTTTATGTAATTGAATTCAAATACCTACTTGCTCTCAAAATAAGACGACAAACTCATAATACGTTCGTTATTTGCCGGGTTAATGTATTTCAGGAACATGTGTTCGCTACTATGTCCGGTGGCTTCCATTAATAGGGGTGTTGGAATTTTTCCGTAAAAATTACTGGCAAAACTTCTTCTTCCGATATGACTGCTG
The DNA here is from genome assembly GCA_020740385.1 of Mylabris phalerata. Classification (NCBI taxonomy): domain Eukaryota; kingdom Metazoa; phylum Arthropoda; class Insecta; order Coleoptera; family Meloidae; genus Mylabris; species Mylabris phalerata. Next base: position 251,842 of record JAJEOX010000028.1, read on the forward strand.
AGCAGTTGCCATTTTTCAAGTATTAGTTCTTCTACACGATGTCCTATTCGTTTTTTCCCTTTCATTGTACAGTTTAACTCAGCCACTTTCGCAACCAACCTTATCTCTTTGTTGTATTGCTGAATATCCATTGTTTTTGGGAAAGAATTTTGATTTCTTTTGAGGATGTTCATGACAATAGGATGCAGAGGTAGAATGATCTCTTTTTTCGTTTTTTGCTGAATAAATTTAATGCAGGTCTTTTCGTTAATTGTGATTAATTTTTCCTGGTCAAAGGTAATAAAATCAGAAAAACGTTGTCCGGTATAACAGCTGATTAGTAACCAGTCTTTTGCAGCTTGCAAATTGTTTGGAACCTTTGTTTTTTTAATCGTCGTGATTTCCTCTTCATTGAGAGTTGTCATGGTTTTCTGTTGCTTTTCGCGTCGAATTTCAATCTCCCTGATGTTGGTTCTGATACCTCTTCTTTCTGCAAAATTTAAAATAGTCTTGACAAAATGAATGGTACGGTATAAGGTATTATCGCTGTACTTTTCTTCTCTTCCGAATTTTATAAACTCAGTAATAAAATGACTGTTGATGGTGTCAACGTAAAGTCTTTGAGTAGCATATCCTTCAAAACGTTCCAATAACCTTAAAAAAACCTTATATCGTTTATAGGTAGAATGACAAATAATATCCTTTCTGAAAGAAATATAATTTTCCATAAAGCGTAAAAGCGCATTCTCAGGCAATTGTTTTTCCTTGTTAATGCAAACTTCTTTTATTTCTTTTGAAAGTTCTCTTTGAAGTGGAATTTTATTAAGATCTCGTTTAAATAGAATATGTTCTGTAACCTGTAATTTAATTTTATCCAGTTTCCTATTTAATCTCTTAAATTTTTTCAAATAAATATTACAAGGACGTTGTTTTTGAGCATCCCACTGATCAGGAGTAATGCGAAGAGAAGTTCTAAAAGTGTACTTTTTATTTTGGGATTGATCAATTAATGAAAGATGGATATTTTTTACATCTCCATTATCCGGCAAGAAAAAATTAAATGTCATTCAATCAGATTTAATAAATTAATAATGAACGAATTTAACAAAAAAAAGTAGTCCTTCATAGACTACTTTTTATGCAAAGATATTCTTTTTCTTTAAAAAAGCAAATTGTTGAAAAATACTGTTTTAAGAATCATTTTTTACGTCTTTTATTTTAAAGCTATATAATTTTAATCACTTATTAAGTGTTTATTTTCTTGTAAATCAAAAATCTAGTTTATTGTATTGGATATCAGTGTGATGTGTAAATAGTCTATGAAGGACTATTTATAAAATGATCACTAAACAATTTAAAATTATGAAAAAACATTTAATCATTTTGATGAGTTTATTCTCATCAGTTCCTCTGTTTTCTCAAGTAGGAATTAATACAGAAAATCCACAACAACTTTTCCATACAGACGGAAAGTCATCTGCTGCTACGACGAATCCAACTACAGGAGTTCCTAGTGTTGCACAACAAGTAGATGATGTTGTGATTACTAATCAAGGAATGGTTGGTATTGGAACTATAACGCCAACTGAAAAGCTTGAAGTCAATGGTAAAACAAAAATTAACGATCTACCTGTTAATGGAAGTGGAGGTTTTACAGCGACTAGAACATTAGTTGCAAACGATAATGGAGTAGTAGGGGTTTTAAATGGATTACCTCCTGGTTCATATGATGGATATAATTTAACAGAAATGCAAGGATTAATATCATCAAATTCAATAAATAGAGTTTATAGTTATGCTAATATTGTACACACAAAAATATCTGAATGGCTTTATTCTCCAAATCCTAGTTTAACTTTTTCACCTATTTATACAATCTCTTTTGATAGAAAAAGTAGTAACATAAACAAGTATATTCTTTTGAATTTAGATTATTCATTTAAAACAAATACTAAATCAGGAACAATGATTAGATCTTCATATTCTAATTATGACTTATTAATTTATTTAAATAATAAATTAATAAAAACTTTTTCTTCTTCAGCGGAATATGTAAAAGAAGGAAATGCTATGCTTATTCAAAATAAAAATTTAATGATTGACTTATCAAATGAAACAGTTTTATCAACTAATAATAAATTAGGGCTTGTTATTAAATTAGGTACTAATATATTCAAGTATAATGAAGGAACAGGATCTGGGCAATTTGATCCATCAGATAGCTCATTTATTACTTTATCCGCAAAAGATGTAATTTTTCAGTTTTTTGAAAAATAGATTATGAATTACAAGTCTATTCGCATAGGAGCTTTAATTAAACAAACAGTTATAGAGAGAGGAATAGAAATATCACGTATCTGTAATTTTATGAAATTAACTAAAGAAGAAGTGGAGGATATGTATAATAAGGAAAGTATCGATTCAGAATTACTTTTAAGATGGAGTAAACTTCTTGATTACGATTTTTTTAGATTGTATTCACAGCATTTAATTTTATATGCTCCTGTAAAGAATAATAATGAATCATCTAAAAAACAAAAATCAATTTCACCTCAATTTCGTAAAAATCTTTATACGAAAGAGGTGATAGATTATGTGTTGAGTAAAATCAATAAAGGAGAAATGACTAAGTCAGAGATTATAGAACGTTATCAGATTCCAAAAACTACTTTATATAAATGGATTAATAAGTATAATAATTTAACCAAATAGAATGACTCTAGTTACTAATTATAACCTATTCTAATTAACCATTAGCTGCTAATCATTTTATAATGATTAGTGGCTTTTCTTAAAAATAGAGGAAAAGATATTAGTTAGTGTTTTTTCTGAAAATTTAAAATGCTCGTAATGAATAAATTTAACAAAAAAAAGTAGTCCTTACTAGACTACTTTTATGCAAAGTTATTCTTTTTCTTTAAAAAAGCAAATTATTGAAAAATAATGTTTTAAAGCTGCTTGTTTAATTAATGCAAATTATTATTCCACTTTTAATTGCTTATTAAATGATTATTTAATTGTAAATCATAAATCTAATTTATTGTATTGTATATCAGTGAAATGTATAAATAGTCTAGTAAGGACTATTGTTAAACTATCACTAAACAATTTAAAATTATGAAAAAACATTTAATCATTTTGATGAGTTTATTTTCATCAGCTTCTCTATTTTCTCAGGTAGGAATTAATACAGAAAATCCACAACAACTTTTCCATACAGATGGAAAGTCATCTGCAGCTACAACAAATCCAACTACTGGAACCCCTAGTGTTGCACAGCAAGTAGATGATGTTGTGATTACTAATCAGGGAAGAGTAGGAATTGGGACAATTAATCCAAGTGTAAAATTAGATATTGTGAGTAGTACAAATGGAGCGATTAAAATAGTTGATGGTACAGAAGGTCAATCTAAGGTGCTAATGAGTAATGAATATGGTGTTGGAACATGGCAAACACCAGCTTCAATAAAAGCTGTAGCTTTAGGTAACTTTTCTCAAGTAGATAATAATGTTAGTTCAAATGGTGGCAGTTCTCCATTATATAGTAAAATAAGTCTAAATCTGAGTCGTGGCAGATGGGTAGTAAATGCTGGTTTGACTTTGTTAAGTTATTTAAGTACCGCAAATAGATTCTGGCAACACTTTTATTTATCAAGTTCTACAACTTCTGTACAACAAAATGGATTTACACATCTTGGTCCTGCGGGAAATAGTACATCATATGCGGGGGTAATGTATGTTACAGGATCAAGTGCAAACCCACCATCTAACGATAGTAATATGTCATTTATTTCAGGTAGTAGTGTGATAAATGTAACCACAGACAATTTGACAATATATTTATTAATAGAGAATAAAGCCACTAACCACTGGCTCCTTCGTGGTGCAGCTTTTGAAAATTATTTTTATGCTATACCATTGAACTAGTCAATTTTATTCATTTTATTGTTCATTTAAATAGATTATGGATTTCAAAACGTTTTACATTGGAAAGTTGATAAATACTAGTAGGAGAAAAAGATATTGAGCTTTATCAGATTTGTACCTTCATGAAATTTACTAATTCAATAAAATAGAATGAACTCTCTAGTGACTAATTATAACCTATTCTAATTAACCATTAGCTGCTAATCATTTTATAATGATTAGTGGCTTTTTCTTAAAAATAGAGGAATAATATTTTAGCGAATGTTTTTTCTGAAAATTTAAGATGCTCGTAATGAATAAATTTAACAAAAAAAAGTAGTCCTTGTTAGACTACTTTTATGCAAAGTTATTCTTTTTATTTAAAAAAGCAAATTGTTGAAAAATAATGTTTTAAAGATGCTTTTTTATTACTTTTTTAAACTTTTATAATTTTAAATACTTATTAAATGTTTACTTGATTATAAATCAAAATAATAATGCATTATGCTCTAAGTCAATGTAATAACTGAATAGTCTAACAAGGACTATTTATTAAACTTTTACTAAACAATTTAAAAATTATGAAAAAACATTTAATCATTTTGATGAGTTTATTTTCATCAGCTTCTCTATTTTCTCAGGTAGGAATTAATACAGAAAATCCACAAGGAGTTTTTAATGTAGATGGAGGTAGAAATAATACAAATATTGGAATACCAAGCGCAGATCAGCAAAAAGATGATTTTGTAATACTCACTGACGGATCAGTAGGAATTGGTACTACAGAACCTAATGCTTCTGCAATTTTAGAGCTTAATGTAAATCAATTGGCCAATGGTAATAAAAAAGGTTTTTTAGCTCCAAGAGTAGCACTTTCTGCTTATAATGATACATCTACTATAACTTCTCCTGCTACAGGATTATTAGTTTATAATACAGGTGAAGTTTCAACATTTACATACAAGGGGTACGTATTTTGGGATGGTACACAATGGAAGACTTTAGATGGTAAATTATTAATACCAGGTACATTAGGTAGCTTGAGCTGTACAGGAGCATCTTTAAATCCAATTGCTTATTCAGCAGGAATAGCTTATGAAGGAGCGTTAACGATTCCATATACAGGAGGAAATGGAGGGATTTATCCAGCTCAATCAATAGGTCCAGTAAATGGACTTACTGCAACACTTATCGCTGGAAACTTTGCTGTAGGAACAGGGCAATTAGTGTATACGATTTCAGGAATACCATCAGTCTCAAGTCCTAGTACGACGGAATTTACACTTAATATCGGAGGACAGTCTTGCAGTGCTGTAGTAGGAGCTGGAGCCGTACTTCAGCCAGGAGAATATCAATTCTTTAATTATGAAGTATTAGCATCAACTACTGGCCTTTTGAGCAGTATGGTATCCGATGCGCCTATTTTAGGAGGCAAAGTGCGCATAGACCCTTATTTCAGTAGTAGCTCTAATCAGGCGAATGGAGTTTCTTGGAATCCAAGAGTTTATAATGTCCATTCAAATAATATAAAGATTTCATATGCAGCTGTATCTTCTGTTGATAATTTTAGAAGATCAAATGTATTACTTGCACCGAATGGTTATATGGAAACTGATAATGGAATGTACCTTGGTTATGGATATAATGATATTACTTCTTCAAGTGCACGTACTTCCGTAACAGGAAGTGATAATTCAGCCGAAACAGAAACAATAGACTTTATTATTGACGGAATTTGGTATCGTGTAATAATTTATATAGTCATTGATAATAAGAATACACCTTCTGATGCAGATAATACAAGAGTGATTAACATTACTGCTCAAAGGATGTCGGGGTATTAATAATATTCCTAAAATTGAAATTATATGAGAGGGAGATGTTATAATCATTTCTTATATAATTTGTTAAGTGGAGATAATCTATTTAAATAATGAACCAAAAAATAATATAACTCATGTTTAAATTTAAAGATATTCATATAGGTAGTTGTATTCAGAAAATGCTAAAAGAAAAAAATATTGAACAAGAAAGAATTTGTAATTTTTTTAAAATAGATGATGAAGAATTTATAAATAAATGTATTACTTCAAAAAATCTTGATACTGATATTCTGCTAAAATGGAGTAAGCTTTTAGAGTATGATTTCTTTCGGTTGTACTCACAACACTTGATTTTATATGCACCAGTAGCAAATAGCAATTATACAGATAGAAATAGTAATTCTTCTCTGCCTCAATTTCGTAAAAATATATATACTAAAGAAGTAATTGACTATATTTTAAATAAAATAGAAAAAGGAGAAATGACTAAAATAGAAATAATTGAACGTTATCACATTCCCAAGACTACTTTATACAAATGGATTAGCAAGTATAAAAAATAAACTTCTGCTGATAATATAATAATCTTATTTTATTAACCATTAGCCACTAATCATTTTTATCATGATTGTGGCTTTTAAAACCTAAAAAATGATAAAGAAAATAAATTATAAGACACTTTATACAGATATATTAAATGATCTTTATCCGTCAAAAATTTCAGTTTGTCAAGAAATTTTGGATAAGAAATCTTTAACTGTTTTGGATATTTTAGAATTGAATCAATTTATTTTTGGAGATGAGCATAAAAAAAATATTGAAGTAAATCAAAAATTCAAATCGTATTCAAGGCAAGATATTTTATTGATATTAGATTATCAGAAAAAACATCAATTAAATAACGCTCAATTGGCTCATCATTTTAAATTGAGCAGGAATACTGTAACAAAATGGAAAAAAATATTTATTTAAAAGCGTCGATTGACGCTTTTTTTCTATAAAAGATTTGATAAAATTTATAAGAAATTGTAATTAATACCAATCAAAGGTTCTAATGCTTATTTCTGATTTTCCGTTTTATCAAATAATAACGAAATAACAATCGATCATACCATAAAGCAACACATAATATAATAACAGGAAATAGGAGTGTGTTTAATTTTAAATAGGGGAATAGAAATCCACCTATTATTCCGCCAAGAAAGAAACAAGAAATAATAGCTAATTTTAAAAATATACTTTTATTGAGTTGTGCTCTTTCTGAGTTCTTTTTGTAAAAAAAAATGCGAGACAATTCAATTCCGAGATCAGTAAATAATCCTGTTAAGTGAGTAGTTCTTATCACAGATTGAGATACGCGTGTTACCAAAGCATTTTGTAATCCCATTGAGAATAGTAAAATAGAGGATAAAAATATAGAGAAATAGAAATATTGATTTGAATAGGAGGAACCTAAAAAAATGACAGTCAGTAATAGAAGGATTTCAATACTTAGAGGAATAATATAGGAGCTATGTGTTTTATGTTTGGAGACAGATTCCATGATAAGACTAGAGGTAAAAGCTCCGAATAAGAAAAACAGGATATAAAATAAATAGGCAATCGCCATGTGGTAATTCTTTAAGACCAATTGTTCTGAGAAAAAAGCAAAATGTCCTGTTACATTGGTTGTTAATGTGTTTAGTTTTAAGACACTTGTGATATTAACAATTCCAGCAACACAAGACAACAATGAAGCTAATTTAAGGTTATGGGAATAAGTCCTAGCTTTCCCTTCATGTCGAAACATAATCCGGTTTTAATACAAATTTACAAAACGTCTCGTTTCATATAATTTTTTTATACGTTTTCTATGATTTGATAATGTATATAATAGATTAGAGATTTAATTCTCGGTTGCCGTTAGCGACTTTTTGTTTATTTTCAATTATATATCGATATATATTCATTCTGTTTTAGATGCAGCTGTAATTAAAATGAAGTAATCTTTATCAAGATAAATTTAACAAAAAAAGAGTTAAAATAAATAGTGGTATTATTTGTGCTGTGGATTAACTATCAATTTTATTTTTTCCGTATTTAAAGTTTGTCATCAAAATTAATAACATATCCATTTCTGTTTACTGTAAATAAAGTACAGGAAATAAATACAACCACTATAAAGGAGCGGTTGAGTAGAAAGCCGAATAAGTTGACCCAACCACACCGGACAGATTTTTTTATGATTTATCTGTTTACCGAAGGAAAAGGGACACATCTTGTCGATTTTGAACCAATAGAAGTGAAAACGCATCATATTCTTTTTATTTCAAGAGGTCAGATACATGCTTTTGATCCGAAAGAAACCTATGATGGAAAAGCCTTAATCTTTACAGAAGATTTTTTTTGTAAATCAGAGAAGGATAGAAGGTTCTTGCAAGAGACTCCGCTTTTTGACAATAATTTTCATCAGTCGTATTATAAAATAAACAATAATTTTAATCGACTCAACGACTTATTTTCTGAAATATTTGAAGAATTGAAGCATTTTCCTGACCGTAATCAGGGGGATATTTTACATAATTTATTGTCTCGTATTTTATTATTATCAGAGCGAGAAATCGAGGAACAAATCGGAATAAAAAAAGTACCATCTTCTACAGATCGTTTATCTGTAAAGTTTCGGAAAGAAGTCAATAATCATTTTAGAACAAGTAAGAAAACGGTAATTTATGCAGATATGCTTCATGTGAGTGTAAGACGATTGCAATTGGCAACATCTTCTACTTTTAATCAGACACCTAAAGAAATTATAAAACGATAGAATACTGTTAGAAGCAAAAAGAATGTTGTCATATGACGAGTTGTCTGTAAAAGAAATTGCAAATTATCTTGGGTTTGAAGAATCTACAAATTTTAATAAATTTTTTAAGCTGAAGTTAGGCATAACTCCTAGAGAGTTTAAAAACAAATTGTGAAATTTCGTTTTTTTACCATTTATATGCGCTTTTTTATTCTTTGAATAAAAATGTATTGATCTTACTTTGTAGAATAGATATAAAATAAGAGATATGAATAATTTAATGATCAAAAGAGTAATGATGCTTCCAATAGGAGCAGGCCTGATTTTTACTATGATGATGAATGGTTGGGGATTACTTACAGCTACTGAAGAAATACACTTAGCGTACTTGAATAATTATAATCGGACAATGGTTAAAGATTTTCCGGCTTATTTTACAATTCTCCTTTATCTTAACGCAATTCTACAGTTAGTGGCTGCTGTATTTTTAATTATTTCTTTGTCGAAAAGGGAGTTTCTAGAAAATAGAAATGCTAGTTTTTTTAAATGGGGTCTTTTCTTCTCTATTCTATCTGTTACGTTATATGGATTGATGGTTCGGTTATTGTCTAATCACACTGCTGCTGCAAAATTTGTATTTTTATGTAGGACTTCTCTACTTTTGTTTATGGTATGTAGAACACCGGGAAAGTAAGGTCAGCTCAGGGTTATTTATAAAAATAAAAATACTCCCTATTTATTTTATGTTATTTTACACAATGGGATTTCCCGGGTGGCAGAAGATAATGAATTCGGTTGAAGTAATGGGAAGATATACAGACTTGTTTCATGATTCATTTCTTTCTAATCTCCCGGGAGGGATAGAACCTTTTATCTATCTCTTAGGTGTTTTGGAATTATCTGTCGCTATTATGTTGATTTTAAGTTTAATAAAAAGAGAATTTCTATTAAGTAAATCAACTCAATTTCTGGATTTATCATTATTGGTATCTGTAGCTACATTTATCATGTTAAGCTTTGGATTGGGATTCATTTTTAATTATCCCGGAGCTACTAATCTTGTATTTTATGCAATTTTTACTTTAGGGTTATATGCTTACATATCTGAAACAAGAAAACAAATTACACCTTTATGTGACGATATCAATTCTTAATTGAGCAATGATTTTTAATAAATGCTCGTTATTGGTTTATACATACAGTGTAAGTTTTTAATTTTTTTTAATAAAATCAAGTCCAAAGGTTGTGATTTCTCTTCAAAGGAAGTTTGTGAAACTACAATTTTTTTTAGAAAAAAAGATTTTCTATTTTGGGGCTGTAAATGCCGGATGAATTAGAAAATGAAGAACAATTATATTTCTGAACAATTTTATTATCTTATTAATGGATTAAAAATTAATACCTCCTCTTTACATGATCTCATAAAGGAAAGAGGACATATTTTATGTCATCACCATAAAATTCCTTTTTTTGTTATTCAATTGGTTGAAGACGGATATGTGAATCAAAACTGTTGACTACAAAGAAATCATTAGTAAAAATGAGGAACTTGTATTTCTTCACCCGGAACAAATCAACAAGTATAACCAAGTAGAAGGGAATGTTCAGATTTTAATATTTACTGAGGATTTTCTGGTGACAAGTCTTAAACAGAAAACTTTTTTTAGTTTATCAAAATTATTTAATGCTAAAATAGCAGGTAAGCCAATTCATGTATCAGAAAATTTCAAAGAATTGAAAACAATTTTTTTGTTGATTAGCAGTGTTATTAAAAATGACATTACAAATAAAGAAACCATTCTAAATAGTTTATTGTTTAGTATTTTGCTTCTGATAGAGGAAATTGTGAATGAGAATAATGAAGAAATAATAATGTCCCGAGAATCACTTCTTGTGTCAAATTTTAAAGAATTAGTTAACAAAGAAGTCAATAAAAAACAAAGTGTCGAATATTTTTCAGAGAAATTAAACGTAAGTGTCAGAACATTGCAAAAAGCTTTTGCCAAAGCGGATCAAACCACAGCAAGAGAATATATTGATAATCGAATTATTTTTGAGGCTAAATTACTACTTATCAAGAATGAAATGAATATCGGAGAAATCTCTTATATACTGGGGTTTAAGGATCTCAGCCACTTTTCAAAATTTTTCAAATTAAAAACCGGTACGAGCCCTAAATTTTATAGAAAAAGAGTCGCTTAAGCTGTCATTTTTTAACTAAAAAAATAGGATCAAAGTATCAAGTTTTTATATGCTATAAGGATTATTAAGATAGATATTAATTGTCTTCTATTATAAATCTTACAACGATTGTTCGCTTTTCTGCAATTATTGTCTTGTATTTGATCGTAATTTTAAGAACGGTTATAACAAATTCTCTCCTTACTTGAAAATATTTTATAATTAGCTTGGAATTAATCAATTAATTTTTTAAATGTAAAGAATATGAATGAGAAAAATTCACCTGATTACAGAAAAATTTATACAGATATTATACGTGATAAGTATCCCCATAAACTTGAGCTATGCTTAGGCTTTCTTGCCAAAAAATCTTTAACGTCTATTGATATCATACAACTGAATACATTAATTTTTGGAGAATCAAAATTAATTTCAGAAAAGAATCAAAAACATAAAGTATATACTAAAGAGGATATTTCATATATGTTAGAGTTTCAGCGTAAGAATAATTTAAACAATAATGAACTGGCGAATTATTTCAAATTGAGTAGAAATACAGTTACTAAATGGAGAAAAATGTTCTCCATAAATTACAAGGAATAATTTCCGGCATATAATAATAAGCCAGTATTTTCATAAATACTGGCTTATTATTGTTTTCTATCTCGATCCGATTGATAGCATATATTTTAAATGAATTTATAGGCTAGCTGTTGACATTCTATTTTTCTTGGTTGTACTTATTGATCCACTTATAGAGAGTTGTCTTGGGTATATTATACTCTTCGATTACCTGATTTCTCGTCTTTTTTCCGCTTTGGATTAGCTCCAGAATATAATCGATTATTTCACTGGTATAGAGGTTTTTCCTGAAAACAGGAAATGCACTGTCATTTGTTGTTTGAGACTTATTCTCTTTGGTATTCGCAGACTTAGGAGAATAAAGAATCAAGTGCTGAGAATAAAGCCTGAATAAATCGTATTCAAGTAACTTTGACCATTTTAAAAGTAATTCGCATGTTATATCATTTGCTTTATACATCTTTTCTACATCCTCTGGGGTACATTTTAAAAAATTACATGCCCGTTCAATGTTTATTTTTCTCTCTTTAACCAGTGCTTCAATTTTTTTACCTATTTCAATTTTTTTTAAATTCATGTTCCTCAAATCATTATTACGATAAGCTATTGAGAATAGCATATTTTCAAAATTAGGAGATGAGAACAAATAAAAACTTGCGTATTTGCGAATAATAATTGTATATATGCTGTTTTGATATTGTCTTATTGTTTTTAATGTGTTTTATTTATATTCTGAAGAAGAGACATGCGTTCGAAAATGCCAATTGAGATATGATATTGAAATAAATTGCGAACGAGAATATTATAAAAAAATATATGAAACACATGAAAAGAATAGCCAGCATCTTTTTTTTTAGTGTCCTGGGATTGTGTAGCCAATCTTTTGGACAAAGTAAAGATTACACGGAATGGTACCTGAGTACGCCAGATACTCTCGATGTCTATCATCAGGATATTTATGTTCGGGAATTGGGAAAAGGAAAAGATACTGTTGTAGTTATTCATGGAGGATTTGGAGCAAATCACGATTATATGCTTGATGCAATTCAAGGATTAGAAGATAAGTATCACTTTGTTCTTTATGACCAAAGAGGATCTTTACTTTCTCCTGCGCCTAAAGAACAACTTACATTTCCAAAAAATGTACATGATTTAGATTTATTAATCAATCAATTGGAAGCTAAGAAAGTTAAAATTATGGCTCATTCTATGGGAACTTTGGTGGCAATGGAATACCTGAATAAACATCCTGAGAAAGTTTCAAACCTTGTATTAGTTGGAGCTATTCTTTCTAAATCTGATAGTGTAGGAAGTGTTTTTTCAAAACGATCGGAAGAACAGGTTAAGTTTTTGAGTTCTAGAGCAGAAATTAAAGCATTACCAATCTATAAAAAGTACAAAAAATTGAATGGAAAGTTGACAAGTAACAAAGAACGATCTGAATTTAATCGTATGACATTCGCAGCAGCGAATATTTATAAAATAGAACGTTATAATCTTATGCGGGGCGGATTTCATTATTACAATCCGGAAGCATCTGTTATGACAGAAACTGTAGATTGGAATTATGATTATAGAAAACTGCTGAATGAAAACGGGAAGACCACTATTATTTTTGGGGAGTATGATTTTCTGGATTTTAAAGGACAGGTTCACCAGGAACTTATTAAAAACTATAAGAATATTGATTTTAAGTTGATTGATTCAGCAGGACATAATATTTGGATTGATCAGCCGGAAGTTTTTAAGGAAATATTGGATGAAGCATTAAAAAAATAAAATTTAGAAAAATAATAATGAATGAAATATTTAGCTTAATTTCTTATCAAAATCCATAAGCAAAAAAGTATTGATTCATTTTAGATGAGATGTGAAGGAATACAATTAATGAAAACACAAAGTAAAATTTTAATTCAGATAAGACCGATAGTAATTTTACAAACGTTTTAATATTCTTAAAGAAAATCAAAAAAAAATAAGTTGAAAAGCATTTAATATTAATGTTTTTTCAACTTAAATTGATTTCTCTTTAGCAAGAAAATAGGATGTGATCACTCATCATTTTTACATTCTTTTTTGTTCATCATCTAAGGCAGTAGCTTTTATTTTCTTCTCTTTGTTTCCTCCAAACTTATAGGTTAACTGAAGATAAAATTTTCGGGTTTCCCATTTGTTGATCCAATGTGTCGATACTTTGTGAACTGTGGAATAACTATTTGACATACTTTTTTTCAGAATATTGGTACAGCCTGCCACTAATTGCAGTTTTTTCATTCATCAAGGATTTACGAATTGACGTACTAAAATCATAAATCACAGGATCATAACCGGTAGGAGTTTTGTTTCGTCCCGTTAAAAATCCATTCCCTGTAACCACCCATGAATCCGGTAATATGAAACGATGGTACATATTTAGCTCAAAACCATAACCTGTTCCATCATAAGCATAATTGGTGATTTCAGATTTTTCAGATTCCAAATAAGCATCTATACTATATTGCATAGTCCACCATTTACCCACTTTATGAGGAATACTTGCTGAGAAACCAAAACGCGAACCCTTCGATGCATTGCTTTTATAGAGTATATTGTAATTTTCATTTTCTTGATAATTGACAACTCCGACAAATCCATCTTTGTACAAATAACCATACAAACCTAATGAAAGAGAATTTTTATAAATATAATTCCATTCAAAACTATGATATAATTGTGGCTTTAAATCAGGATTTCCCTTTTCAATACTATAAGCATCCAAATATTCAAAATATGGATTCAGTGTAAGGTAATCCGGTCTGGAAATACGCTTGCTGTAGCTTAATCGATATTGATGATTTCCGTTTTCATAATTTACTGAAGCCGATGGAAACCAGTTTGTATATTGATTTTTATTGGTTTTTTTGTTCATAGAGAAGAGGCTTGGTAATGATAATTTTCTATTCGTAAACCGGCGAGAAAGTTCCATTTTTGCAGATGATAATTTAATTGAGTATAAGCTGAAGTAAGCTTTTCTTTGTAGTTAAAATCATTGATCATCAAACTGTCCGGAATGATAAAATCATTTCCTTGTATCCTATCATATCGGTTGAAATAATTCATTTCTACAAAGGAAAATTTTGCTCCGGCTTCTAATTGAAGTTGCTTGGAAAATTTCTGAATTCCGTCCAACTGTACATTCGCCATATTGTATTTGGTCTGATTGAGACCGTCAAACCTGTTAATTTCTCCGGTGCTGTATTCATTCTGCTGGAAACCTGTTCTTGATTTTTTGTAATAACCATAATTGAGCTGCGTATCAATTTTTGTTGTCAAGCTATCAGAAGTATAATTATAGAACAGATTTCCGGATATTTGATTAACAGGTGTTTTATTTTTTTGCGATAAAGTCACGTCATTTTGTAAAATTCCATTCAGGTAATCATTTGTCTTTCCACTTGTTTCAGCACTTTCTTTTTCGTTGTACCACTGCCATTCTGTACTGATCAGTTGGTTTTTACCAAGTTTTCGTTCTACGCCGAGATTCATACTTTTACTTTCCGTTTCAGGGAGCCAGTAATTCGTCTGGTTTAAGTTTCGGATATTGTTTTCCAATTCTATCGTTTGATTGACAGAACGGTCATTAAAGGATTTCCCATTATAATAGGATCCATTTGCGTTTATACTCCATTTTTCATCATTAAAGAAAAACTGCCCACCGCTTCTATGCTTGAAATATTCGCCATAACCACCATACGTATAAATATTTCCGCCTATAGATTGATTGATGTTTCGATTCAGTACAATGTTTAAAATACCTGTGGTTCCTGTAGCTTCATAACGGGCAGAGGGTTGTGTAATAATTTCTACTGATTTGATGTCATCACCTTTCAATGAACGAATAAATTCGCGCAAAGCATCCCCCTGAAGCATAGATTTTTTACCATTAATCATAATCTGAATACCCGTACTTCCTCTAAATTTTATATTTTCATCTTTGTCTAAGCTAATTCCCGGTAATTGTTGCATGGTTTCCAAGCCATTATTTGCTGTCCCGATCCCCATTTGTTTCTATATCATAAATGAGTTTATCTCCTTTTATGGAAATGGCTTTTCTTCGCGAAACGATTGTTACTTCATTCAGTAGCTGTGTATTCTCCGGGTTAAGCTTGATAGAAATTGGATTTGTATTTTTCAAGAGGACAGATTGCTTTTGATAGCCTATTGCTTCAATTTCCAAATAAAACAAATCAACTTTTTCATGTAATTCAAGGTTAAAATTACCGTAATCGTCTGTATAGATTGCTGTTATAAAAGTCTTATCTGTTGTTTTATACAAAGCAACGTCACTCATAGGAATACCTCTGTTAGTTTGAGAATCTATTATTTTTCCTCGAATGGAAATTTGTGCCAAAAGTGGAAAAGAAAGCAGATACATCAATAGTACAAGTCGTATTTTTTTCATTTTAGAATTTATTTTACTGCAAGATGATTAATGAAGAGATTTTTTTTGAATCAATTGAGCGGAATGTAGTTTTTCATAAAATGAACAGGTGAAAATGACGGATGAAATGTTTCGTTGTATGAAACCGTCTGTTTTGTATAAGGTTTTGGTACCTTACGTTTTAATTGGTTGGATTGAAAAAAAATAATCTTCTATTTTTGTAAAAATGAAAAAGAAGCAGGAAATAGCAATTCATATTGGTTTTTGGGCAATATTCTTTGGAATGGATCTTTATTTTGACTGGTTTTCTGAGAGAGATTTTTTAGATCTTTGGAATGTATTGCAAACAATTTCCTTTTACTTACTCCAGGTGATTATATTTTACCTGAATTATTGCTGGATTTGTGAGAAAACTATTCCAAAGAAAAAATGGGGGCTTTTCATTCTTGGACAGATTTCTCTGCTTTTTTTATTCCCTTCAATTCGTCATTTGTTTGAGGAAGTCATCATTTTTCATCTTACAGGAAATCATAATTATAATGAAAAGTCTTTGTTGACCACTTACTATTTTTACGATAATTCATATTATGCAATTCGTATTATTTTGTTCAGTCTGGTTTTTTACTTTATAAAAACAATTTGGGAGACCAATCAAAAAATGAACGATTTACTGTTGCAAAAAAAGCAGGCGGAACTTCAAAATCTCAAAAATCAATTGAGTCCGCATTTTTTGTTCAACACATTGAATAGCTTTTATGCTGATTTGATGGATCTGCAACCAAAAATAGCCAATGATGTGCTGAAACTTTCTGATATGTTGCGCTATGTGACGTATGAAAATGAGAATGATAAAGTATCTTTACAAGATGAAATTCAGTTTATACAGAATTATATTGCATTATTTTCTCGTCGGTTTGATCACCAGCTAGCTGTTTCAATTTGAAGTTTTATCTCATCATGATAAAGCCAGGATTCCATCGCTATTGTTGATACATTTTGTAGAAAATGCTTTCAAGCATGGAGTGATAACAAATACAGAGAAACCTGTGAAAATAGTACTTAAAAGCCATAAAGATAAATTGTTTTTTACAATCGAAAATTATTTTTATAATAATGAGAATTATGATGAAAAAGGAATTGGTTACAAAAATGTTTCGACAACGTTTGGATATTTTATTTTCTGAAAATTATAGATTAGATGTGGATTGAAACACAAGAGATTTATCAAGTTAAACTTCAAATTCCTTTATCGTAATGAATAAAAGATTAAGCTGTATCATCGTTGATGACGAACCACCAGCAATTCGCATTTTACAGAAATATACCGAGCAATTATCAGATTTAGAATGTGTCGCTGTCACCAATAAGGCAATCGAAAACTTTAGAATTGGTAAACAAATATAATCCTGATATTTTGTTTTTGGATATTCAGATGCCCGAACTTACAGGTATACAACTTTCCACTTTATTGAAAGGTAAAGTCAATATTATTTTTTACAACAGCTTATTCGCAATTTGCTTTAGAAGGATATGAACTTAATGTAACAGACTATTTGTTGAAGCCTATCTCGTTTGATCGGTTTATTCAAGCTGTAGAGAAGGTGAGACAGCAAGTCCAATTCTCTTCAAAGAATGAGAGTTCTACAGAATCGGATGGTTATTTTTTTGTTAAGACGGATGGTAAAAATCGGTTTAAAAAAATAAAGTTGAGCGATATTTGTTACCTGGAAAGTATAAAGAATTATGTAATTCTTCATACAGAAACTGAACAAATTGTCACATATAATACGCTAAAATATTACGAAGAAAATTTACCTGAAAGTCAATTTGTAAAAATCCACAAATCTTTTTTGGTATCGTTTCATAAAATTGAGAAAACAGATACGAATGAAATCTGGATTTTAGGAAAAGGACTCTCATTGGGAGAAACGTACAAAAATCTGTTTTTTGAGAAGATTAATCATCGCCTGCTATAAAGATTTTTAAATTTTTCTCTTTTTATGTTACAGAAGAAGAGGTGTTTTGTTTTATCATTTTGTCAATTTTAATAAGAGTTCATCTAATTGGTTCAAATCAACAGTAATTCCTTCTTTAAATCCCATTTTCATTTCTGCTTCCAAATCTGCAAGAGAGTCGTAAGTAAGTGACATCTCAATCTGTGTTTTTCCATTTTTCTGAATGAAGCTGTTTTCCCATAAATTTTTGAGGAAATGCAGGATTTATAGTTCCGTTTTCATCACAAAATCCTCCTTTTGAAGAAAAATATTTTTCATTTTGAATAGAGATGAAATTTGTCTTGGCGTAATGTTTCTCTCCTTCAGGACTTACCATTGCATATAGCCAGAATCCTCCTTCGTGAAATTCCATGGTTTTTGTTTCTGCTTTCCAAGGTTCCGGTCCCCACCACTGGTCAAGCAATTCGGCTTTTGTCCATGCTTGCCATATCAATTCTAACGGCGCATTAAATTCGCGTATAATCTGTACGGTATTATTTTCTCTATTGATGATAAAATCAAATGCTAAATTGTTACTCATTTTTATTCTTTTTTGAGTTGTTAGTATTTATTTTGAGTGACTTAAAGGTAAATAAATTAAGGGAGTGAATAAACGAAAATGAAGTAATTTTTTATCTCTTGTTGTATTATTTTGTCAATTTACCACGAAAACCGTTAAGGTGAGAAAAATTCTGGAAGCATTTTATTGAGAATTGAATTTTAATTCAAAAAAGTACAACAGGTTCATGTGATTTTAATGAGTAGAATACTGATCTCAAACAGAAAAGAATATTTTACATCTTGTAGCGGAAGAATCAAATAAAACATTTATTTTTATTAAATGAACCCTTTTGATAAATTATAACAATGAATAAAGAGATTTTTAAAAATATCTTGACCACTCAAATTCCAATCGCTTGGATTGCAGGTGTACGTTTAGATACTTGGGAAGAAAATAAAGTATCGACAAAAGTAAAATATGGCTTTTTGAATCAAAATCCTTTTAAGAGTATGTTTTGGGCCGTACAAGGAATGGCAGCAGAGTTTTCTTCCGGATTAATGGCAAATGCAAAAATTTCAAAGTCAGGAGAAAACATTTCGATGTTGGTTTTGGGAATGCAATCAAAATATTTGAAAAAAGCTGTGGGTAAAATAGTATTTACTTGTGAAGATGGTGAAAAAATAGATGCAGCGATTAAAGAAGCTATCGAAACTAAGAAAGGTGTTTCACTCAATGTGACCAGTAAAGGTGTTGATGAAGAAGGAGATTTAGTTTCCGAATTTCAGTTTACCTGGACGTTTAAGCTGAGAGAGAAAAAATAAGAGAGAAGGCTGTTTCAAAAGTATCATTCTACACAGCAAACAATGTTTGTAAAGAGGGAAATCTGAGTGTTTTTTATTAAAAATTCTTCGAAGAACTCAGAATACTATAAAGTTTGTTATTTGACTTTTGAAACAGTTTCTTTTGTTATTTCTAATTTTAAAATCGTGATGATTTCATCAATTTCATCAAAAGTGAGATGAGCAAATCCGATTCGTATTCCTGTCTGGCGATGTGTTTGATATAAGATGGTTTGTGGAATGAATAAATCATTTTGAGCACAATTTCTTTTCAATTCCATTAGATTGATCGGTTGCTTAAAATTTATCCATACTGCTAAACCTCCGTTTGGGACATTAAAACTGAGATAATCACCTAATTCATGTTCTAATTTTTGACAAAAATAATCTCTACGTTCTTTATAAACTTTTCGAAGTTTTTTAAGAATCCGATTTATTTCCCCTTCATGTATCATTTCACCCAATACTTGTTCTATAAAAGGGTCAACTTGCTGATCTAAAATAGAAAGATGTTTTTTTGCTTCCAATATAAAATCTTTTGGTGCAACAATGAACCCAATACGATAACCCGGAGCTAAATAATGTCCGAATTTACCTGTATACACGACCATTCCATTCTGATTGGAACTCGCCAAAGGTAGAATAGGGTGATTGGTGTAATGAAAATCAAAATCGTAATCATCTTCTACAATTGCAAAACCAAACTCTTGAGACAGCTGTAGTAATTCAATTCTTCTTTGTGAACTCAATGTAACAGTTGTAGGATAATGATGATGCGGTGTAACATAAACAATACGGATAGGATATAATTCGCATGTTTTTCTCAAATCGTCCGTGTCAATTCCATATTCGTCTGTTTTTATTTGCTTGATTCTAGCATGCTGCGTCTGAAAAATCATGTTACTTTTGTAATAACTAAAATTCGTGACTGCAACAAAATCATGTTGTTTTAAAAGAATTTGAGCAATCAGGAAAAGGGCAATTTCAGAACTTCTTGTGACTAAAATATTTTCTTTTGTGATATGTAACCCTCTTGTTAAATTGAGATAATTGGCTAAATTCTTTAAAAAATAGTTGTTTTTTGATTGATTGACCTTCGAAATGGATGATTTTCGTTTTAAAATTGCTGAATACAATTTAGCAGGAAGTTTTAATTCTGCCAATCGATGATCAATTGTACCATCTGTTAAGAATAACCGTTGATCAAAATTTTCATAGGGGTTATCCAACAAAATAGATTGTTCGAATTCAAACCCTGTTTTTTCCGGATAAGTATGAATAGAAAACTGTTTTGGAACAATAGGTTTTTGAAACTTCTGAGCTGATTGGCTCAACACGAAACTTCCTTTGTTTGGAACAATTTCAATCCATCCTTGGGCTTCAAGTTCCTGAAAGCTATTCACAATGGTATTACGGTGCAGGTGAAATATTTCGCTAAATTGTCTCGTTCCGAGAAGCTTTGTTCCACTTGGAATATAACCCAATTGTATCGCTTTCGCCAATTGATTCGCCAATTGTAAATAGATCGCTGTTTCAGAAAAACGATCAATCTCGATGAAACTATTGTAAGGTATTTCAGCTGGACTACTCATAATATATAAACTGGTACAGTTTGATAGTTCGGAAAGATACTACTTTCGCAGCAGATTTAACTCAATTAAGAAAATAATTAGTCAGAAATGAAGAAGATTACTGTGGTATTGTGTTTAGTTGCTCAGAATATTTTTGCACAAAATGTAAATGATACCATTGCTATAGGAGAAGTTTCTATTTTAGATAATCGTTTGAATACACCATTATCAAAAGAAAACAGAAATATATATGTATTAAGTAAATCAGATATCAGCAAGTTACCGGCGCGCTCTTTACAAGATGTGTTGCAGTATGCTTCAGGTGTAGATTTGCGTCAACGCGGACCTTTTGGAACGCAGGCTGATATTTCTATGGACGGAGGTAGTTTTGAGCAAACATTAATTTTGTTGAACGGCGTAAAAATTATGGATCATCAAACGGCTCATAATGCCTTAAATCTTCCTATTCCGGTTGAAGCGATAGACCGAATTGAAGTAGTAAGGGGGCCTGCTGCACGAGTTTATGGTAACAATAGTTTAACAGGTGTGATTAACATTGTAAACCCGACAACCAAAGAAAACGGGGGTGTATGCCAATACTTATTTTGGAACTAATTTTAAGAAAGATGATGAAGATACAGGCGATACATTTACAAGTCGAGGAATACAACTTGGTGCGAATTTAGTAAAAGAAACGCATCAACATCAATTGTATGTCAGTCATGATTTTGGAAATGGATATCGGTATAACACAGCTTATGAAAACAATAAATTGTATTACCAGGGTAATTTTCAATTTGATGAATCAAATCGTTTGATGGCTTCATATGGTTATGTGAAAAATGGTTTCGGGGCAAATGGTTTCTATGCTGCGCCCGGGGATAAAAATTCGAAAGAAGTAGTTGAAACAACTTTGGTGAACCTTCAATCAAAACATCAGTTATCTGAGCGGATTTCATTGGCTCCAAGAGTTAGCTATCGTTATAATTTTGATGATTACCGCTATTTTAAAAATGAGTTGAACAGAGCCAGATCCAAACATTATTCAAATTCTATTGGCGGAGAATTAAATTCCACTTACCAGCTGAACAAAGGGCAAATAGGAGTAGGAGTAGAATACCGAAACGAGCAAATATCTTCAACAAGTATTAAAAATCATACACGAGATAATGTAGGTTTATATGCAGAATATAAAACAGATATTACACCGAAATTGAATGTCAATGTAGGAACATATGTAAATGTATAATTCGCAGTATGGTTGGCAGGTTTTTTCCCCGGATTGATGCAAGCTATGCGGTAAATTCTAATCTTAAACTTGTGGTAAATGCAGGTTCTAGCCAGCGAATTCCATCTTTTACAGATTTATATCTGGATCAACGTCCGGAAATATAGGGAACGCGAATATAGAATCGGAGAAGGCATTTCAAACAGAAATTGGTTTCAAATACACTAAAAGAAGCTGGAATTTTAATGCGTACTATTTTTATCGTTCGATTACCGATTTTATTGACTGGGTACGTTTGACAACGAATGAACCTTGGCAGGCACAAAATTTTGGAGATTTGAAAACAAATGGATTGAATACGAAAGTTTCTTATTTAACCAACTTAGCAGCCAATCAAACCTTGAAGTTTTCATTAAGTTATTCCTATTTAGATCCTAAGTTTGAAAATGTCGACAGTCAGTACAATTCAAAATATAAAATAGAAAGTTTAAAACATCAGTTAATCAATACGATAGATTACCAAATCGGAAGAACTACTTTAAGTGTAGCGAATCGCTACAATACCCGTCAATCTTATAAGTCCTATTGGATTACGGATGCGAGAGTAAGTCATTCATTCAAGAATAACATAGGTATTTATTTTGATGCACAAAATATATTTAATACGACTTACAACGAAGCGGGAGCAATTCCGTTGCCAACGACTTGGATGAGTATAGGTGTAAAGTTTACTGGAATTTAAATGATGACAAACATTTAATTCTCTTTAATAGTTTATTATTTAATGCGGAAAACAGCTTTTTCTTTTAGAAAAATGCTGTTTTTTTACTTTACTTTTGTTGATTTTAAGGCTTCCTCCAAAGAATTTACTTGTTTCAAATTTTGAATCAAAATAGAGCAGTGAGAGATCTTCCTCTTTTTGATCTGCATTAAATTTTATGAGTTCATTTTCTTCTAATTCAGTTAAATGTTCCAAATAACCAGGATCTTTTTATCGCGATAATTTTTTTATTGTAAAATACCACATAACCTATTATTTTCCAATTCTATGTTCATTTGATTTGAGAGGAAATCTGAATAGTTGACAATTGAAGAAATGTCGGAGAAATGAACAGGGAAAATCTACTTTTTGTTTCGCGATTTGAATGCCTTCTTCACCATGAATCGATAAAATTGATTATAATTTCAGGCTGTGCACTGAGCATTGCCCAATCTGGAATAGCATACGTGAATTTATCTGAATAATGTTTTTCGATTTCCTGTTTGATTATCTGAATTATTTTCTCTGAAGAAAAAGCTGGATGTGTGTGTGTCATTTTTACAAATCTAAAATTATTCTTTATATTCTTTACCCGTCAAGATATCAATATAATAATAACTATTTTCTTTATTTTCGGTTGTGATGCGCACTAAGCCATTGCTATAAATACTGTCGTAAGATTTTGTTCCTATTGGATGTTTTGGTTATATTACTGTATAAGATACACTTATCGTCCTTTTCTTTTTGCAATGAAAAAATATGGTTATCAAGATCTAACAGCTGTACGGAATAATAGGTAGGTTCTAATTCCCATTTTTTAGTATCAGAATTCCAGATTCCTTCTTTAGTACCTCCATTATAGCTTTTGGTTTTTATGATATAGATTTCCCGATTGGTAAACATATTTTATTTTATCCACTTTCCAATCTTTATCTAATTCGTTTTTAGTTAAAATCATCTTTTGGTCGGGCCAGATAAGATTACCAACACGATCTAACATATAGAAATCTTTGGCTTGAATTTCCGGTAGTAGATTTCCATGTGCATCAATATACAACCAGTCGTAAGCCCAGATAGCATGATCATAGTTAAAACGTCCTAAAATAAAATAAGGAGAGTGGTTTACAGAATAAACCAAATCAACATTTTTTAGAAAAGCCAATTGTTTAGGGGTTGCTTGCTTTATAGATTTTGGAAAAGGTTTGTCGTATTGTGGATAAACATAGATTTCCTTTGTTTTAGAGTCCTGTAATATTTTAGGAACTGTTGGAGAGAAGCGGTCTAAATTAAGAGAATCTAATACGAAAGGTTGCTTGTTCACTTCTAAGTGAATTCGATCTGTTCCGATGAGATTTGAGACAAGCGGTGTTTCAGATTTAATAGTATAAATACTGAATATTTCTTCACTATCCGGTATATATCGACCATGATCTAAACTAAAAGCCAGATGATTTTTTTAATTTTTTTAATTTCTTGTTTTTAATCTCGTATAAGACATCGTTTAAGACAAGATGATGTTCATCAAGCGAATAGTAATTCAAAGTATAATGGTCTTCATCGTAAGGAATGTCTTTTGAAAGCAGCAATTGATTGGTTTCTAAAACACGAATTTCTATTTTCTTATAAGTTTGTGTTGTATCAATGCCTCCACCCATTATATTCCAATCCCACTTCCAAATGGGCATTTTCTTTTCATATTCGAGTTCTTTCATCATCAAAGTAAGATGATGAGCAACTTTTAATTCGATTTCTTCTTCTGTGTAATCTATTCTAAAATTTCCTTTCGAATCAATGACCGCATTTTTACCTTGTTGATTTCCAACAATTGTATATCCTGTTTCCAAAAAAGGATTTGCATAAGCAAATGGAACGTCCAGTTGCTTTTTTAGGTTGCAATCGACATAGATATACTCCTTATTTTTTGTCAGATAAGGCACCCAACTAGCTGCTTTGTTATTCTGAGCCATTGTAGAATTCTGCGCACACGAGATCATAAATAATAGATTCAGGGAGTAGATGAAGATTTTATTTTTCATTGTAAATACGTTTTAACTTGGTTTAGATTGAAGGTCATCAGTGTTAGTTTGTTTATAAATATAGATCTTGATAAACATTTAGCGCTTTTATTTCGTAAGTGGAATCATTTAACGCAACAACACCAATTAATACATTGTTTTTATCCACCTTTGTTTCGTATAATTTTGTGATATGATCCAGTTTGAAATATTGATTTAATTGATGTTTTGAGATGAGATTTGTAAAACCTTGTTCAAATTTTATATGCTCAAAGTTTGCTATTTCATAATTCTTAAACAGAATAGAATCTGATGAATAGTTTTTTTCGAAATAGAAATGCATTCCCAAAGAGTCATTTGAAAATTTGTAAGTGACATTCTGTAAATTATAATCGTTGCCACAATATTCGATAGAATCATTTAATCGGTTAAAAAATCCGATCGAATCTTTATGGAATAAAATTTTTTTATTGTTCATCATTCTTTCAAAATCGCTCATAGTCGATTTGTTAAGTTGTAAATCCTCTATTTCCCAATTATTTTTGATTAAAAGAAAATCATGATTTTCTTTAGGGCTATTACAGGAAAAAAGTAAAAAAGGGAGAAGGTATACCAATGTCTTATTCATATTGTGTGTTTTAAAAAAATCATTGATGTGTTGATGATTTCTTTACCAAAATTGCAAAAAAAATAAATGGATCGGAATCCCTATTATTAGCCAATTTGATGGAAAGAAAAATCGCTTAATTAGAGAATTAAGCGATTTTCTATACTAAATATTGTAGTTAAATAAGAATTGGTTAGTAATCTTATTAAGGTTATAAGTTGGTTGATGTAGAGGTTGTTGTTTTACTTTTTCAAAGTTGGGGATATTTTAGATCTTAAAATATCCCTATTTTTAGTTATTTTCTAAGGTTTTGTAATTAAACCATATTCTATTGCAGAAGTAATGGCTGAGCTTAAGTTTGAACTTTTGAATTTTTCGATTAAATTTTTTCGATGACTGTCTACGGTGTGTGTACTGATAAATAATTTATCGGCAATTTGTTGTGTAGTTAAACCTTGTGCAGCTTCAATCAAAACTTCCTTTTCACGGCGGGTTAATTTTGGAATGGTATTTAAACCATCTTTTTCTTTTTTGCTCATGACTTTTTTTGTTTGTGAGCAGAGAAATTTTTTTCCATCGAAGATTGAATTGATTCCTTCTAAGATTTCATCCACAGAGGCATTTTTCTGGATATAGCCCGAAGCCCCTTCTTCTAAACAGCTGTTTATAACAGCATATTCATTGTGAACGCTCAACATAATGATATGCATCTCCGGGTATTTTTTCTTGAAAGGTTTGATTAATTCAATACTATTGATATCTGAAAGGTTGATGTCCAGTAAAAGAATATCAATTTCATTCACTTTTAAAGCTTCTTGTAAGTCATCAACAGAAGAGAAACAATCGACAATTTCTAAGTTAGGTTGATGGCTCAAAATATTTCGCAATCCTTCTAATAATAAAGGATGATCATCTGTAATTGCTATTTTTATCATAGTTGTATTTTTGGGAAATGGAATTCTATACTTGTACCTAAGTCAAGTTCTGAATGTATGTTTAAATGTCCTTTTAAAAATTGTATACGAGATTGAATGTTATGTAGACCTGCTGATTGAGTAAGTTTGGCTTGATTCAGATCAAAGCCTTTTCCATCGTCTTCAACAGTTACAGTATAATCCGTTTCATCTTCAACAAATTGAATGATAATTTGTTCAGCCTGCGCATGTTTGATCGCGTTATTAACCAATTCTTGTATAATTCGGTACACCAACAGTTGGTTTTCTTTATCAAGTGAAGTGGTATAACTCAAGAATTGTACATCGATGTCTAAATGATCGTTTGACATACGAATCGCATATTCTTTCAAGGCTTCTTCCAGTCCATATTTCAACAATAAATCCGGCATCAAATTATGTGCAACCCGACGCAGTTCGTCTACTGCACCATCTAATTGATGGATGGATTTTGTAATATCTTGTTTAGAATGTTCATCTATTTTTTCGTTAAGATGTGTCAGCTGAATTTTTGTTCCGGATAACAATCCGCCTAATCCATCGTGCAAATCTCGTGCAAGACGTGCTCGCTCTTGCTCTTGTCCGTCAAGAAGTGCAGTTAATGTAGAGATTTTTGAGTTTTGGCGTTCTTGTTCCAACTCTAATTTGTAAAGTTCTTCTCGCTGCTTTAAATGTTTGTTACGCTGTTTGAAAGCATAAAGCAATAAAACAAGTAAAATGATAAAAAAGACGATTGAAAAGATGTAATACTTGTTCAATTTATTCTTAAAATTAAGTTCAGAAATATAATTGACCAATTCATCTTTTCTGTTTTTATTTTCGAGTTTAGATAATTTCAGATTTTGTTGCGAAATCGTCAATTCCTGTGAACGTTTATCCGACTCTAAACGTGATAATTTTAATTGTTTTCGCTGAAACTCTTCACTCAGTTTCGAATTCTCCAACTCTTGTTTTTTGTAGAATCCCCAATGAATGCATCAATTTTATTTGTTGTTCCTTTTTCTCCGTCTCTAATTGCAAACGAATCATTTGTTGCTGTTGCCGCTCTTTATCAAATTGTGCTTCTAATCTTTTACTAATTTGTGCCTGTTCTTTGTCGTAAATAGATTTATAAGTCGCCATATACAGTTTGTAGTAGCGTAAAGCTTCGCTGTAATTTTTTTCTCGTTCCCCGATTTCTGCTAAACTTTCGTAGATGGAAAGTAGAATATGTTCGTCTGTAAAAGAGTTTTCATTAATCTCTTTAAGAGAAGAAAGTAAATAAGCTTTGGCAGAAATAATGTCATTGCTTTGTAAGGCTAATTCCGCTAACAAGCCATAAGAGGAAGCAACATGAATGGTTTGTCCGGTTTTAGTCCCGATTTCTTTTGCTAAATGCGCATATTTTACGGCTTTTTCGCGATATATTTTCGGATAAAACTGAATATATAAGTTTGCTAAATTATTTGCTACAAATGATAAATTAGATGGCATTATCATTTTATTTTTGTTGTGATTGTAGAGATTAATCGCGTTGAGGTAATATTTTTCTGCTAAATCGCGAACATAAATATTCTTCTCATTCTGCATGAATTTTTGTTCGTACATATAACCCATTGACATATAGGCGTCGAAAATAGAATTGAGGTTATTTTGTTTTAAAGCAACTTCTAATGCCAGTTTACTGTATTTTTCCTGTAATTCATAATCATCCCATTTCGAATAAATTCCGGTTAATTCTGAATAAACGGCAGATAATCTTGATAAAATAGTTGGTGAAACAGGTGCTTTGTCATAGTACTTTAAAGCATCAATAAAATTCTTGACAGCTTTTGCATCTTTTTTATCTCTCACGTTTAGCCAGCCTTCGCAATATTTTACATATCCTTTTGTTGAATAATCATTTGTTCTTTCACTGTAATAAGTTGCTTTTTGTAAATTTTGAATAGACGCTGAAATATTCTCTTCAATACGATTATTCATCGCCGTTATAGCATATAAATAAGCAGCATACTTTCCATCTGCTTTTTTCTCAGCACTGATTACATTTTGTTTTAAAATTTTAAATGCTTTCTCTTCTTGCTGGTTAAAAAATAATGCTTGTGCATATTTCCCGGCAATTTCATAACGTTCAATAGAGTTTGAAGCAGTTTTATTGTATTGATTTTCAAAATCTGTTAAGACATCTTGTGCATGAATACTCGTACTTAAAAAGAATAAGCAACTAAAAAATAGTTGAATAAAAGTCGATTTGAATGTAGAGGTATTGTTGAACATTTCGAGATTGATAATTTGATAAGGCGAATATAATGTCTTTTAGATATAGAATGAAAGAAACTAAAACATTCGACAGATTGTTTTAGTTTATATTTTTATTGAGGTTGATATAAGATTTTTGTTATTTCTGGAAATCAATCCGAATAGTGAAAAATTCACCTTTTTGTAAAATTCCATCTAAATTCCGATCAATAATCAGTAGAATGTTTACTTCTGTATTATCATAAGCACTCCAATCCATTTCAGCGTCATATTGATAAACTCCTTTCAATGTCCATTTGTAAATGTCCCAATTGCCTGAAGTTCCTGATTTATCCACGCGTTTTTCTTTGTTCGAAACATAAAATAAATACTGATGGCCGTCAAAGGATAAAAAAGGATAATAAACGACTTGGTTATTTTCTGCTGCAAATCCTGTACCTGACTCGAAATAAGGAATGCTTTCTATTAATAACCCCTCTTTTAATTCTATATCTGCTTTACGATCTGTTACTAAAGCTTGTGCAGCATAAAAAAGTTCTTTTTTTTCTTGATAAGGTTTATTCAAATATTCGATACTAAATTCTTCTGGAAGCAACTTTATGGTTTGCGCTGTTTCATGAATATTAAAAATTTGATTGCCTTGCTTTATGACAAGAGTATGAGTAGAATAGTCTTGGGCATTCAAAAAAGAAACAAGAAAATAGAATACAATCAGAAACTTTATTTTTATCATATTACTTTTAACTATTTAATAAGGCTAAAATAGAGAGTACAGATCAAATAAAAATCACTAGAAATATTGAATTTAAAGGTGTATTAATAAAAAAAGACAACTAATTTAGTTGCCTTTTATACTTTTTATTCTTGCTTTATTACGTCCGTCTAAAAGAGAGGCAACTGCCCAGATGGCTGCAGGCAGCCATCCGATTAAAGTGATTTGTAAAATTAAACAGATAATTCCATGTATTATTTTTCCTCTTAAGATGAAAGACAACCAAGGCAAAAGAACGGCTAATATGATCATTGTATTTTATTTAGTGAATTTTTTATTTCATTATAATGTAAGACTTTTACTTGATCGGAACTACTTTGTACGTCATTTTCAATCATAGATTGTGCAACATTCTCTGCGTGTATCGATTTGTATTTCGACAATTTACCGATTAAAAAGAGGTGAACGAAAGGAAAAACAAATGCACTGAACTTTTCAGCTAATCTGTATTCTTTTCGATTTCCGATTAACAAAGAAGGTTCATACAAATACAAATGAGCAATATCTTTTTGTTTCAAAGCTTGTTCTGCTTCCCCTTTTATTTGCAAGTAAAAGTTCGATGCATTTGCATTTGCTCCAACTGCAGAGATATAATGAAATTTGGTTAAACCTTTTTGTTGCCCAAGCTCAGCATATTGCAAAGGAAGTTCAACTTCTATTTTATGATAAGCATCTAAATTAGGTGTATTTTTTCGGGTTGTTCCTAAACATGAAAAGATGGAATCGATTTGAGTGATTTCATCGATTTGAATTTCAGAATCGAAATCGGTGACAATTTCAATCAATTTTGGATGATTGATTTTTTGAGGTTTTCTAACAACAGTAATAATTTTCGAATAGGCGGGATGATTCAATAATTTTTCTAAAAGTAAAGAACCTATTAACCCTGTACTTCCTAAAACCAATGCAGTTTTGTTCATTGTTTAAATTTTCATCAATAACCAATACCAAGCACCATTTACATCACCTTGTTCCAATAGCTTTGCTGCTACCTGATGACGAACTTCAATAGATTTGAATTTCTGTATATCCAATCGTTGTGTTAATTGCGCTTTGAAATTCTGAATCATTTCATCCGTAGGTAATTTTTCTACATTTCCAAGTTGACCTAAATTATTTCCTGATAAATAATTGGAATGTTTGATTTCATCTGGTAGTTGATCAATTCCCAAGCCCACTGTACGTGTTGGTTTTTCAACTTCGAAAATAGATTCAGGAATAACACGACAGTAATAATCACCACCCATACGTGCGACTAAATCTAAATCGTAAGGCGAGACTTTATCATTTTCATCCAACAAATCTTGGTGAATGTGCAAACGAACGACTTCTGCAATGACTAAATTTGCTGCACCGGGTTGATCTGTAATTGAAATAACTTCACGAACTTTACATTCCAGTTGAACAGGAGATTCTGCCACACGAGGTGGTTTTAACCAATTCTGAAGCAAGTTCGGTAAAGCCGGCTTTCACAAATTCATTTACACCTTTAGGATATTCAACACTTGCTAAAGATTGCTGTTGGACAATATTATAATTCACAATATTAATCACACATTCCGGATGTTCCCAAATATTTTCTAATGTATGTTTCGTGGTTCCATCTCTCATTTTTCTTAATGGAGAAAAAACACAAATAGGAGGGTTCTGTCCCATCATATTGAAAAAAGAAAACGGACTCAAATTGACATTTCCGTCTTTGTCTACGGTACTTGCAAAACAAATTGGACGTGGAGAGATAACATGTTTGAAAATATCATCAAACTTATTTGTATTTGGCTCAAAAGATTTTGTATGCTGCATAAAATGAGTTTATTCGCTATAAAGATGAACAGAATTTACTAATTTTCCTAATCCTGTGATTGACATTTCGATGCTGTCATTTGGTTGAAGCCATTGTTCCCGGTAAGTCGCATCTTGGCGTTTTCCTGTTCCATTGAGTTCCAAGAAACATCCAGTTCCAACAGTTCCTGATCCAATAATATCACCGGGATAAAGTTTGACACCGTACGAAATTCGTTCGATGATTTCGGCAAATGTCCAATGCATCTCCTTAAAATTTCCGCGAGAGACTTCTATACCATTTACTGCGCAGGTCATTTCCAAGTCATAACAATTTCCGATGTGTCCTTTTTTAGGTTCTACCTTCTCATTTGTCATTTCGTCCGGCGTTACCAAATAAGGACCAAACATCGACGCAAAGTCTTTTCCTTTTGCAGGACCAAGGTTTAGTTTCATTTCTTCCATTTGAAGAGCTCTGGCGCTTAAATCATTCAAAATCATAAAACCGCCGATATAATCATCAGCATCTTCAGCAGTGATGTTCATTCCTTCTTTTTTGATGACAATGGCAACCTCCAGCTCGAAATCCATTCGGTCAAAATGTTTTTCCATGGCGTATACTTTTCCCGGTCCCTGGATTGCCTGATGATTAGAAAAATAAAAAACAGGAAATTGATCAAATTCAGGAATCATTTCTAAACCTCTGTTTAAACGGGATGTTTCCACATGTTGACGAAAAGCATAAGCATCTCTAAAACTAGAAGGATGCGGTATTGGAGCCAATAAGTGAGGATTTTCGACAAGTGCTTTTTTATATTCGCCACGATTGATTTCATGATAAATCTGCTGACAGATTAAAAGTGAAGAATCATCATCGGCTAATATACCGATTAAAGTAGCGGGTAAATTGGAATTAATTTTTGTTAAATCATAGATCGCATCTTGTAAAACAAGACCTACCTTTTCTTGTTGATTTTCTAAGAAAGTAACGAATTTCATTATTTGTTGTTTGAGTCGTGAAGATACGAAGATGATTTTAATCTTCTAATACTCTGAGAAAAAAAGCCCCGCAGATAGGCGAGGCACTAAATGTTTTTTGTAAAAAATAAAGAATGAGGTTGATATTTTCTACAGTTTAGAAATAATAAAATTAAATTATAGGAGAAGCATTTTACGGGAAAACGTAAAATTAACTATTTGCTTAATGCTATATTGCAATCTATGGATATAGAAACGAAAGAACTATTAATAAGAATTTATAGATGGAGTTCTGAGCAAATTGACCTTGCTTTACGTGCAAAATGTAAATGCGAATATTGTGATAAAGATATGTTTGAATCAGCAGATAATTATAAATTATGGGAAGTAGATCATATTATTCCAAAATCTTCTCAAATTGAAGGGTTTGACTATAATAGTTTTGATAATTTAGCTATTGCATGTAAGCAATGTAATTCTTCTTTTAAGTCAAAATATAATCCGGTTGAATCCATTGGATCGAATAAAAGTAGAGAAGAATATATTCAAGATATTAGAAATTATATTCAAGAGTTTAGAAGTGATAAAGAAGAAGAATTATTGGAAATAAAACAACTGTTTAGTGAATATTTATAAGGTGTAGATATTTTATAAAAAAACGCATCATTTGATGCGTTTTTTATATTTATTACCATATTTTTCAGAAAAACTATTTAATGTAAGACTTATCTATCATTTAAAATAGAAATTATGGCAAAGGAATAATAATTTCGTTTCTTTCTTAAAATATAGCTTCCGCTACAGTTTTGGTATTATTAGAATTGCTCATGGTATAAAAATGTAAACCGGGAACGCCAAATTCAATTAACTCTTTGCATTGATGAATGCTCCATTCAAGGCCGATTTGCTTCACAGCTTCCTTATCTTTTGCTTTCAAAACTTCCATCGACAAAGGCTCCGGCAAATCAATATAAAAATTCTGCGGAATCGAAGTCAAATGACTGAATGTTGTCAAAGGTTTTATTCCCGGAATAATCGGAATATGGATATCCATTTCGCGGCATTTATTCACAAAGTCAAAATATTTTTGATTGTCAAAAAACATCTGAGTCACAATATAATCTGCACCCAATTCAACTTTCTTTTTCAAATAATGTAAGTCCATCGCAAGATTTGGTGATTCGAAATGTTTCTCCGGATAGCCGGCTACGCCAATGCAAAAATCCATCGGATGCGATTCCTGCAGTTCATCATCCAAATAACTTCCGGTATTTAAACCAGTAATTTGTCCGATCAAGTCAGATGCATGTGCATGTCCGCCCATTTCAGGAACAAATGATTTCTCCGATTTAATTGGGTCTCCACGCAGAACCAACACATTATCTATTCCAAGGAAATTCAAATCGATCAACGCATCCTCTGTGTCTTCTTTTGTAAAACCACCACAAATCAAATGCGGAATCGCATCAACTTTATAATGATTCTGAATGGCTGCACAAATGGCAACTGTTCCGGGTCGCTTCCTCACTTGGTAACGTTTCAATAATCCATTTTCTTTCTGTTTATAAATGTACTCTTGACGATGATAGGTGACATCGATAAAAGCAGGATTTAATTCCACTAAAGGATCCAAAGTTTTGAACGTCGCATTTACATCTTGTCCTTTTAAAGGAGGTAAAATTTCAACAGAAAACAACGGTTTTCCATTTGCGCGTTCTATATGTTGTGTTACTTTCATTGTTTTTAATCGTGTTGCAAAATTCGTATGACGAATCTGTAATAATTTATGTTGTAAGTGTCTAAGTGCTAATGTTTCATTTGGGCGTTCCCTTCGGGCGGACTTTTCGCTGCAATCTTTGCTATTCATCAAAGGATTTTCACTTCAATCCCTAACGCAGTTTTTACGCCAAGTTTGGACTCAACCAACGTTCAGCTTTTGCCAATTCGATATTCTTACGTTGAGCAAAGTCTTCTACCTGATCCATTTTAATTTTTCCTACACCAAAATATTTCGCTTCCGGACTCCCGAAATAATAACCGGAGACCGATGAAACAGGATACATCGCCAAAGAACTCGTTAACTCGATACCGCATTTTTTTCAACATCTAAAATTTTGAAAATAGTTTCTTTTTCTAAATGATCAGGACAAGCCGGATAACCAGGAGCAGGGCGTATTCCTTTGTATTTTTCAGAAATTAATTCTTCATTCGATAACGTTTCATCTTTTGCATACCCCCAAACTTCTGTTCGGATGTATTTATGCAAATATTCCGCATACGCTTCTGCTAAACGATCTGCAAGTGCTTTTACCATAATCGAATTATAATCGTCCAAATTCGTTTCGTACTGTTTTTGCTACTTCTTCAATTTCTTGTCCTGCCGTTACAGCAAATGCGCCAATATAATCTTCGATACCCGAATCTTTTGGTGCAATAAAATCTGAAATTGAAATATTCGGTTGTCCTTTCGATTTTTTAGCTTGCTGGCGAAGTGTATAGAATTCTTCAATTTTCTGATCATGTTCATCAAATAATTCTATTGTATCGTCATCTATTGTATTGGCTTTAAATAAGCCATAAACCGCTTTTGGCTTTGCTAGATTTTCTGCTTCAATTTTGTTTAACATCGCCAAGGCATCCACATACAATTCTTTTGCATTTGTTCCGACAATTTCATCATCCAAGATTGCGGGAAATTTTCCGTGCAAATCCCAGGTTTTAAAGAATGGTGTCCAATCGATAAAATCTTTCAAATCAGTAATACTCACTTGGTGTGTAAATACACCTAATTGAGCTGGCTTGAAAGGTTTGTACTCGTCGAAGTCAACGTTTAATTTATTTTTACGCGCCTCTTCAATTGTCAAATATTCTTTTGCTACAGCACGGTTTCAGGAAACCTTCTCTAATTTTAGTGTAATCTGTAACTGTTTCAGAAAATAACTCATCTTGTTGTGTACCTACCAATTTTGTACACACAGTAACTGAGCGGGAAGCATCTAAAACATGAATTGCTTTATCGTATTCAGGAGCAATTTTCACTGCAGTGTGTGCTTTGGAAGTTGTAGCTCCGCCAATCATCAATGGAATATCAAGATTAAGGCGTTTCATTTCTTTGGCAACATGAACCATTTCGTCCAATGATGGTGTAATTAATCCTGAAAGTCCGATAACATCCACATTATTTTTCTGAGCTTCCTCTAAAATAGTTTCTGAAGAAACCATCACACCTAAATCTATGATCTCAAAACCATTGCAGCTCAAAACAACTGACACAATATTTTTTCCAATGTCGTGAACATCACCTTTTACAGTAGCCATCAGTATTTTTGAAGGTTCTTTGTCTGTTTTATTTCTAAGTTTTTCTTCTTCTAAAAAGGGAGTAAGGTAAGCGACAGATTTTTTCATGACGCGAGCCGACTTCACAACTTGAGGCAAAAACATTTTTCCACTTCCAAACAAATCCCCGACAACATTCATTCCGTCCATTAATGGACCTTCGATCACACGAAGGGGTGAACCGATTTTATCTAACGCTTCAGCTGTATCTTGATCGATAAACTCTGTAATTCCTTTAACCAAGGCAATTTCTATGCGTTTTTCTAACGGTAATTCGCGCCAGGAATCATCTTTCTTTTTCTCTTTTGTAACACCTTTCAAGTGTTCAGCAAAATCGATTAATCGTTCTGTTGCATCATCTCGTCTATCCAATAAAACATCTTCAACATGTTTCCAGTAAATCGGTTGGAATATCATCATAAATCTCAATCATTTCAGGATTTACAATTCCCATATCCATTCCATGTTTGATGGCGTGATACAGAAATGCAGTATGCATGGCTTCACGGACGGCATTATTTCCACGAAATGAAAACGAAACATTCGAAACACCGCCTGATACTAAGGCATGGGGAAGGTTTTCTTTGATCCATTTTGTTGCGTCGAAAAAATCAATCGCATTGCGTCGATGTTCCTCCATTCCTGTGGCAACAGGAAAAATATTGACATCGAAAATAATATCTCTTGGATTAAATTTAACTTGATTCACCAAAATATCATACGAACGTTTGACGATTTCGAGGCGACGTTCATAATTGTCTGCTTGTCCTTTTTCATCAAATGCCATGACAACTGTTGCCGCACCATAACGTTTGATTTTCTTGGCATGTTCAATGAATAATTCTTCCCCTTCTTTTAACGAAATTGAGTTGACAATTGCTTTTCCTTGTACATTTTTTAAACCCTGCTTCAATAATTTCCCATTTTGAAGAATCAATCATAATCGGAACTTTTGAAATATCAGGTTCAGAAGCAATCAATCGTAAATATTTTACCATAGAAGCCACGCCGTCAATCATTCCTTCGTCCATGTTAATGTCGATGACCTGAGCACCTCCATCTACCTGATCACGTGCAACCTGCAATGCTTCTTCAAATTTTTTCTTCTTTGATTAATCGCAAGAATTTTTTGGAACCTGTGACATTTGTTCGTTCGCCAACGTTTACAAAATTCGAATTTTCACGTACAATCAAAGGTTCTAATCCGGAAAGTTGAATTTTTATACTTGACATTCTTCGCTGATTTTTCGAGGTTCGTAATCTTTTGCTAATTCTGCCATTAGTTTGATATGTTCCGGTGTAGTTCCACAACATCCTCCTAAAATATTAACCAATTTTTTCTCTAAGAATGGTTTCACAAAATCACGCATCATTTCCGGTGTTTCATCATAGCCTCCAAATGTATTCGGTAAACCGGCATTTGGATAAGCGCTTACATAAAATGGAGCTTTTTCTGCTAAAACTTCTAAATAAGGAATCAAATCTGTTGCGCCTAAAGCACAGTTTAATCCAACAGAAAGTAAATCAATGTGTTCTAATGATATGAGGAACGCCTCTGTTGTTTGTCCTGAGAGTGTACGTCCGGATTTATCTGTAATAGTTCCGGAAGCCATTAACGGAACATCAATTCCGGTTTTGTCAATTGCATCTTGAATTCCAAAAAATGCTGCTTTTGCATTAAGAGTATCAAAAATCGTTTCAACTAATAAAATGTCCGCGCCAGCTTCTAACATGGTTTTGGCTTGGCGGTAATAAACATTTGCCAGTGTATCAAAATCAATGTCGCGGTAACTCGGATCGTTTACCTGAGGAGAAATCGAAGCCGTTTTATTGGTAGGGCCTAATGAACCGACTACAAAACGAGGTTTATCGGGTGTAGAAAATTCTTCGCAAGTTTCTTTGGCTAAACGAACAGCTTCGGCATTTAATTCATCAACCAAATCAACCATATCATAATCAATCATCGAGATAATATTGGCATTGAATGTATTTGTTTCAATCAAATCTGCTCCTGCTGCCAGATATTCGCGGTGAATATCCTTGATAATATGAGGTTGAGTTAAAACTAATAAATCGTTATTTCCTTTTAAAGAAGTATGAAAATCTTTGAATCGTTCTCCGCGATAATGCTCTTCCTGTAAATTGTGCTTTTGGATCATTGTTCCCATTGCACCATCTAAAATCACAATACGTTTTTTTAGTATATCGTTTAATTTCATTCTAATTTTTTTAAAAACCTTATGGGAAGAGTGGTGAAGTAATTCCTTATCTTTCTCTGTTCTGAGTAGGATGTAGCACCCAACTTTACTTTGGGTTGCCAAGATATCTACGGGCCTAATCCCTCCATCTTTCTTCATAAGGTACCTGCAAAATTATCTATTTCGCTTAAAATAAAAAAATGACAATCATAAAAAAGATTGTTTGAGAAAGATGAAATAAAATAAGTTAATCATTGCGGATTCTTTAAAGATGATTTTATGTTTAAAATTTATTATTTCAGAAAATAATTCTATTAAAATAAATATTATAGGAAATAATATTTTAAAACTATTTTTATGTATGGTATTTTAGAATATATTTTAGAATTATGATTTTTTTTTAGAAAAAGAATATGATTTGTTTTTTTCTTTTATTTAAATTTTTAAGAATATTTTTTTTAAATATGCGCATAAATAGAATAATATTCTTAAAAAAAACCTTTTATTTCGATTTGTATAGAAAATAATAAATGTTTCGATGTAAAAAATTTTGGAAAAGTAAAATAATTTCATCTAAATTTGCTGTCAGAAATAGTTCATTAAAGTTTAGATTTTATCAAGAAAAGTGGAGGGAAATGGCCCAAAGAAACTTTAGCAACCTGATTCATTGATCAAGGTGCTAAATCCATCCTGATTAAGGGAAGATGAATAAAAATTAGTTAAAACCAATCATTCAATAATATTCGTTATTAAAATTGGTTCAATTGTTTTTTATTTGCAATTGAACCAATTTTTTTTCTTCACTTTTTCTGATAAAATCAATTCATAAAAAAGAAAGAAATACATGAAAAAAATAAATATTGGCTTATTCGGATTTGGAGTTGTTGGAGAAGGAATATATAAGGTTTTAGAAGAAAAGCCTCAGCTGAATGCTACAATTAAGAAAATAGTCATCAAAGATTCTTCAAAAACCAGAAACGCTCCTTCTGCATTATTTTCGACGAATGCAGATGATATCTTAAATGACGATGAAATAAATGTGGTGGTAGAGTTAATCTCTGACGCAGATGCGGCTCATGATATTATTAAAAAGGCATTTAAATAAGAGGAAACATGTGGTGAGTGCAAATAAAAAATTAATTGCAGCACATCACAAGGAGTTGTTGGATTTGCAAGAGCAGAACAAGGTTTCTTTTTTATATGAAGCGTCTGTTTGTGGTTCGGTTCCAATTATCCGAAATTTAGAAGAATATTTTGATAATGATTTATTAAATTATGTTTCTGGAATTGTAAATGGAACGACAAATTACATTTTAACGAAGATGGCAAATGAAAACGAATCGTACCAAGATGCATTGAAGGCCGCACAAGAAAATGGTTTTGCAGAAGCGGATCCAACAGCAGATGTAGAAGGTTACGATGCGACAAGTAAACTGGCGATTATTACATTACATGCCTTTGGGAAAAAGATTGAGGTACAAGATGTTATTCGAAAGGGAATTACGTCTTTAAAGGTGGAGGATTTTAAATATGCAAAGGAGAAGGATTATACCATAAAACTTATTGCAAATTCTAAAATTAATCATCAGACAGGAGAAATAACCTCTACAGTTTTGCCGACTTTTGTAGAACTTAATAAAACAATTGCACTTGTGAACAATGAATATAACGGAGTTTTGATTGGCAGTTCACTTTCGGATGAACA
This sequence comes from Mylabris phalerata, assembly GCA_020740385.1. Classification (NCBI taxonomy): domain Eukaryota; kingdom Metazoa; phylum Arthropoda; class Insecta; order Coleoptera; family Meloidae; genus Mylabris; species Mylabris phalerata. Next base: position 290,993 of record JAJEOX010000028.1, read on the forward strand.
ATTTCTATATGGAAAAGGAGCAGGACGTTTCCCTACATCTTCAGCTGTTTTGAGTGATATTTCCTGCGTTGAAATACGATTACAAGTATTCGATTAGAAAGTATGAAAACGAGAAAAAAAGGCGTGTTCAACGAAACCGGAAAACGACGTGTTTACATTGGGTTTGAGAGCCAGGCTGATGATGTTTCATCTTTTTTTGAGGAAATTGAAGAACGTTACCAAAGTAAAAATTATAACCATATTGTTGGTGTGATTGACATAGAAAAACTGAAACAAAAAGAGATTATTGAGAATACAAATCTTTCAATAATTGCTTTTTGAGTAATTTTTGTGATTAAAAAGCCTCAAGATTTCTTGAGGCTTTTCTTAAATCTAAAAATTAGGGCTTTTGAAAATACTTTTCCAATAGTAATTTAAGTGGTTTATTTTTAATCAGTCCGGAATAGGTCATTTCTATTTTAAGGTCTTTGGATAGTAAAACCCAATATGGATAACTTACCTGTTCTTCTGATGAAACAAATTCTTCTAGGAATGAGTTCCTTTTCTTTTTTGAATTCAAAAATGATATTGTTGATTTAAAAACATAATTTTTTCGATTGATTCGGCATTCAACTCCAAATAATAAATGTTTTCATTTAAAATGTGGAGTAAACTTTTATCTTTTTCGATTTGTTTTTTTTGAAATCATGCAATAGCTGCACCATGAGGTAGAGAAATACAATAGAATGGGTTTAGGTTTTTCCTGAAAAACCGAATTGAATTTTTCTAACGAAATTTGTGCGTGAACGTTGAATGATAGTAAAAAGAATGCTAAATACCAGTTTTTCATTATCGTAAATTGTATCGAATACCAATAAAACCTCTTGTTCCCTGCATAGGCGTGTAACTGTAATCATTTGGTTCAAAAATAACATCATTTCTTCCTTTGGGCGGAGTAACACCATTACCTGGTTCTCCAAAAGGATCCCACCAACGGGCAATGACATCTCCTTTTGGCAAGACATTGAAAATATTTTTAACTCCTCCGTATAACTCAATATTGTTTTTTGAATGATTTAGTTAACTGAAGATTTGCAATAAAAGTATGTTTTGAATAAGCCGGACGATAGTCGTTTTTCTACTCTAGGTAACTTCATTTTGTCATTGTAATTTGCAGTCAAATCAACTGTGAAACCTTTCTTGAAAGTATAACTTGCCAAGAAATTACCAGACCATTTTGGTGCATGGTATTGGACTTCTTTTATGCCGTCTTCTTTTTTGTAAACATCCATATAAGTGGCTCTAAGCATAATTTTTAAACGGAAAATCAAATGTAGCATCTATGTTTAATGAAACACCTTGTGAAATGGCATGTCCATCTAAATTATCGTAAAGAATTTTTGTTTCATCTGTGTCCGTGTCAGCAATAATCTTGTTAGTGAAATAAGAGTAAAATGTTGTTAAATCAAAATTTAATGCAGCAAAAGAGGTGGTAATTTAAAAACATAATTAATATTCCCGTTATATGATTTTTCAGGTTTTAATTCATTTTCAAAAACAACTTGTCTTGCACCTGTTAATGCGCGATGATCTTCAGTGAAAACATTTACAACACGAAACCCTGTTCCAAAACTAGCTCTTAGAGTGTGATGAGAAGAAGGTGAGAATTTATAAGCAATTCTCGGAGAATGTATCCCTTTGTGTGTTTTGTCATAGTCCAAAACGGTAACCAATTAAAAGTTTGTTGAACGTATTTAAAGTCCATTCATCTTGAAGGAAAATACCGGGAATAGGCGTATTCATCGGGTTATTTTTAATGAGCTTTCCTGATTCGTCATATTCTCCGGTTCCTCTGGTATTGTCATCATAATACATGTATTTGAAAGAAGATCCTAAAAGTAAACTGTGTTTTCCTATTATCTTATCCCAATAAGCTTGTGCAAAGAAAACCTGTTGTTTTTCCCTGGTATGATTCCGGTCCGTAAAAAGAGTTTTGTTGATGGAAATTATACGAAAATTGAGTCATAATTTTTTCTTTAACAGGTAATTGATACATTCCTATTGCCTCGAAACGATTTGTCATAATGCTTTCTGCATAGATTTCTTCACTTCCTCTGTGTAATTTTTCGTTTCCAGTTGGTTTCACCTCCCAACGGTCTTCATATAAATACCGTAAAGCAAGAGAAGCGCTCCTGTTTTTCTTTGCGTTCAAAATCGAATTTATTAAAAAGAGTAATACGATCTTGTAATGTAACATCTGTGAAACCGTCTTTATTTTTATCTTTTTTATGGCTATAATTAAAATAATTGAAACCAAATAAACTGTTTCACTTTTTGTCCTAATTTGTATTTATAGCCTCCATCAAGATTGGTTTCCAACCATGATGTTGTAAAAGCATCTAAAGCTAATTTTGGAGCAGATTTGGGAGATTTAGTAATGACATTGATTATTCCACCCATTGCTTTCTGTACCATAAAGAGAAGATGCCGGTCCTTTTACAACTTCTATGCGGTCGACTAAGGAATTAGGGAATTCCGCTTAATCCATAAACTGTTGATAAGGAAGAAACAATTGGCATGCCGGTCAATTAAAATCATCGTATAGGGCCCTTCCATTCCGTTAATGTGGAATGTCTCCGGTATTGGCAGACATTGCAATTTAATTGTGGCTGGACACCATTTATTAATTGGACAGCATCAAAAAGAGAAGGAGTTGGGTTTTTTTTGGAAAAACTTTGTGGTATAGATTTCTATCGGAACCGGACTGTCTGATTTTTTTACTGCTTTCATTGTGCCCGTTACTACAATTTCATCTAAATCACTAATTGAATCTTTTTTGATATGTTATACTATCTTTTTGCTCAATTTGCGCATATGAAATGAGCGGAGCTAAGGCGAGAATAAAGTAAATTTTCCTTTTCATATAATTTTTATTTTCTTTTTAAAATTTAAAAGTTAGACAAATCTAACAAAAAATATTATAATAATAGTTTTTGTTTTGAAATAAATGTTTCAACTATATTTGTTAAATGAATTCATTGGTCGAAGAAAATTACCTCAAAGCACTGTTTCATCTTTCAGGAAATGGAGGAGGAGAAGTAAATGTGAAAGATTTGAGTAAGCATCTGGAAATAAAAATGCCTACTGTAAATAGCATGATGAAGAAATTAGCCGAGAAAGATTTGGTTATTTACGAATCGTATAAACCTCTTCGAATTGTCGGATAAAGGTATATTAAAAGCCTCTTTGATTGTACGGAAACATCGTTTAACTGAAATGTTTTTGGTCGAAAAAATGGGATTTGGTTGGGAACAGGTTCATGAAATAGCAGAACAATAGAGCACATTCAAAGTCCGCTTTTTTTTGATAAAATGGATGAACTGCTAAATTAACCAAAATTGGATCCGCATGGTTCTCCGATTCCGGATAAATATGGAAATGTAGAGATGATTAATTATAAAAAGCTATCTGAATTTCAAGAAGGTGATGTGGTAGAAATTTGTGCTGTAACTGGATCTTCTGATGAATTTTTGAAATATCTGAATTCAAAAAACATCCAATTAAACGACAAAATAAAAATAATTAACGATAGAAGATTTTGATGGAACAATGACTGTAGAATTTATTGAGAATAAGTATGTTGAAACATTTAGTAGTCATGTAAACATCAAGGTTGCTAGGAAAATAATAGATTGTTCAATTTATGTTAATAAAACAGACGAAAAGAAATCCATTATTTTTTAATGAAAGAACAAAAAAAGCAAGTTATTTAACTTGCTTTTACTATTATTGAGCTTTTCCTTTTACTCTGAAAATTTTTCTTGAAGAAGCCGGGTCATTTGATGTAATGGTTACCGATTTATTAAAATCTCCTGCAACTGCACCACTTGAATACTTAATTGTAATATCAGCCGATGCTCCTGGAGCAATAGGTGTTTTAGGATACTCAGGAGCAGTACAGCCACAAGACCCAACAACACTTTTTAAAATTAAAGGTTTGTCACCTGTATTCGTTACTTTAATTTTAGAAGTTACATCCGTATTCAGTTTTATATTTCCAAATTGAATGTTCTTCTTTTTCTAAACTAAGTGTTTGAGCAAATAAACTTGAAAAGCCTAACGCAAAAAGCACCTACAAACATTAATTTTTTCATGACGTAATAATTAATTTATAATCAAATGAACAAAAAGTATTTTTACAAAATAGTAATTGTAATAAGTTTTAATACAAAAGTATTCCAAAATTTGGAGATAATTTTTAATAAACTAGGCAATTTAAGGCAGATTGTTTAAATTTGCTCAAATTTGTTTTTAATTTATAAAAAGAATGGAAATCGCATCAAAATATACGCCTAAAGAGGTTGAAGGGAAATGGTATGAATACTGGATGGAGAAAAAATATTTTAAATCTACTCCAGATGAGAGAAAAGCTTATACAATTGTAATACCACCCCCAAACGTCACAGGAGTCTTACATATGGGACATATGTTGAACACTACGATTCAAGATGTATTGATTCGTCGTGCCCGTATGCGAGGATTTAATGCATGTTGGGTTCCTGGAACAGACCATGCTTCAATTGCAACTGAAGCCAAAGTTGTTGCGAAAATTGAAAGAAGAAGGTGTATCTAAATTTGATATCGGTCGCGAAAAATTCTTAGAACATGCTTGGGATTGGACACACAAACATGGAGGAATCATCTTAGACCAATTGAAAAAATTAGGCGCTTCTTGTGATTGGGATCGTACAAAGTTTACAATGGATGCCGATTTATCGGAGTCATGTTCAACGCGTTTTTATTGATTTATATAACAAAGGTTTAATTTATCGTGGATACCGTATGGTAAACTGGGATCCGGAAGCAAAAACAAATATTTCGGACGAAGAAGTGATCTACAAAGAAAAAAACGGAAAATTATTCTATTTGAAATACCAAGTTGTTGGTTCAGATAAGTACATTGTTGTGGCGACAACTCGTCCTGAGACTATTTTTGGTGATACAGCAGTTTGTATTAATCCTAACGAGGAACGTTAACCAATGGTTGAAAGGGCAAAAAGTAATAGTTCCTATCGTTGGTCGCGAAGTGAATATCATTGAAGATGAATATGTCGAATTTAGAATTCGGAACAGGATGCCTTAAAGTGACTCCTGCTCACGATACGAATGATTACGAGTTAGGGAAAAAACATGACTTAGAGTTCATCGATATTTTTACAGATGAAGCAAAATTAAATGATTACGGAATGCATTATGCAGGAGATGGATCGTTTTAAAGTTCGTAAAGAAATTGAGAAAGAATTAGAAGAAAAAGGTTTACTTGAAAAAGTAGAAGATTATAAAAATAATGTAGGGACATCTGAAAGAACGGGAGTTGTAATTGAACCAAAAATCTCAAATCAATGGTTCTTGAAAATGACAGATTTAGCAAAGCCTGCATTGGATAATGTCATGAACGATACGATTAAATTTCACCCGGCGAAATTTAAAAATACGTACCGTAATTGGATGGAAAATGTAACAGATTGGAACATTTCTCGTCAATTGTGGTGGGGACACCAAATTCCTGCATTTTTTCTATGGAGATGGTAACGAAGATTTTGTAGTTGCATTAACAAAAGAAGAGGCTTTACCTTTAGCACAGGAAAAGACAGGAAATACAGCATTAACTCTTGAAAATTTACGTCAAGATGAAGATGCGTTAGACACTTGGTTTTCTTCTTGGTTATGGCCAATTTCAGTATTCAATGGAATTAATGAAACCTGAAAGTGAAAGAAATTAATTATTATTATCCAACGCAAGATTTGGTAACGGGACCAGATATTATTTTCTTCTGGGTGGCGCGTATGATTGTTGCGGGTTATGAATATCGTGACCAATTGCCCTTTTGAAAATGTATATTTTCACCGGTATTGTTCGTGATAAACAAGGGCGAAAAAATGTCTAAATCTTTAGGGAACTCACCTGATCCAGTCGAATTGATGAATGAATATGGTGCTGATGCGACACGTATGGGAATGTTATTAACTGCTCCTGCGGGAAATGATTTACCTTTTGATGTTGAGCTATGTTTACAAGGTCGTAACTTTGCCAACCAAAAATTTGGAATGCTTTCCGTTTAATTAAAGGTTGGGAAATAAAGGAAGATGCGGAACAGTCTACAGCTCAAGCAAAAGCAGTAAATTGGTTCGAAAATAAATTTCAACAAACATTAGCAGATATTGAACACAATTATGATCAATACCGTTTGTCAGATTCGTTGAATGGCCATCTATAAATTGATTTGGGACGATTTCTGTTCTTGGTATTTAGAAGCGATAAAACCAGTATTCGGTGAACCAATTGATCGTAAAACATACGATGCAACCATTGTTTATTTAGAAAATGTTTTTAAAAGTTTTACATCCATTCATGCCTTTCTTAACAGAAGAAATTTGGCATTTAATTGCTGATAGAACAGAAGAGGAGGCTTTAATTATCGCAAAATATCCGGAAGTATCCTCTTTTGATGAAACGATTATTAAAAACTTCGAAAATACAAAAGAAGCAACAACAGCAATTCGTGGTCTTCGTTCAGAAAAAGGAATGTCACCAAAAGAAGCATTAGAGGTGTTTGCAGATGGACAGGCTGCAAATGAAATTTATGTGGATGTTTTCTCTAAATTAGGAAATGTTTCTAATTTTAATACAGGAGATAAACCGGAAAAAGGTTTTGCTTTCCGCGTTGGTACATTAGAGTTTATGGTACCCATGTCAGATAATATTGATGTGGAAGCTGAACGCGAAAAATTACAGAAAGAATTGGCGAATACAATCAAGGCTTCTTAAATTCTGTTCGTAAAAAATTATCGAACGAAAAATTTGTTGCCGGAGCTCCGGAACAAGTTATTGCAAATGAACGAAAAAAAGAAGCGGAATGCTTTAGAAAAAAATTACTCAAATCGAGGTAGCAATTAGCAGCATTGTAATAAAATAGATAGACTTTATATAAAAAAACCACTTCAAACGAAGTGGTTTTTTTATTAGTTGTAATATTCGTATTCTACTTTAAAATAATTATCTCCCTTTTCATCTTTTCCTACAATTAAAATAGGAAAATTATCTTTGTCATATGTATAGGTATAAGTTACAATTCTATTAGGTTCTGATTTTGATAGACTCCAATATTGCGTTTCTTTAACTACATTATTTTCGCTATAAGAATGCATAAATTGATTTTGAAGAATTTTAATTACTTCTTGAGAATTTTTGTAAGGACTATTTGATTTGTCGAATTCATATAGATTTTTGATCCCATCACTAAACCAACTTCCAAATGTTTTGTCGATAACGGATGTAATATTATTATTTGTATAAGAATAAATAGCATTTTGATCTCCATTACATGCATTGCCATTACTACATACAACTTCTTTATTGAACTTTCCTAAATTGTTGTAATAGTATTCATTACGCTGTGTGATAGTGCCAGATTCTACAGTTTGTGTATAAGCTAATTTATTTCCGTTGTAAAATAAATTTAATGTGCTATTTTCAAGAGGATTTGTAGCTCCTTTATATTCTACTGAAATTAAATTATCATTTACATCATATTTGTATGTTGAAATGGTTCCATTTGTATAATTTACATGTAGTAATTTTTTGTAATCTTTATCATAAATAAAAGTTCCTTCACTTATTTCTTCTGTTTCTGTTCCATTTATGATTTCATAGCCAGTAGATTTTATTTTTTTAATTACCTTTTTTTCATTGTTTGAAGGTAAATCACCATTATCATCATTTTTACAAGAAGTAAAAATAGGAAATTGAAATAATGGATAGTAGTAATAATTTAGTAAAGTTTGTTTTCATAGTATTTATTATATTAATTGCAAATATATAAAAGCTTAGTGATTACATTGATTTAAGTATTTTTTATAAAATAGAATTATATATTAGTGATATGAATCTTGTTCTATTTTAGGTAAATCGTAAACTATAATTCATAACTTTGCAGACTTTTTACAAAGAATTAATGCAGTATTTAGAACTTATTTTTATCGGAATTTTTACAGCAATTATAGGATCTTCTATTCCTGGATTATTAAATATGACTGTTGTAAAAATTGGAAAACAAGAAGGAACTAAAAGTGCATATTCTTTTATGTCTGGTACTGCGGTAACTATTGCCATACAGGTTTTTTTTGGCAATTTTTTTGGCAAAATTTATTGATTTTAATGAAGAAGTGACAAAGGTTTTTAGAGAAGTTGGATTAGCTGTTTTTATTATAATTACAATTTATTTTCTCTTTTTCGCAAAAAAACAAGATCAAAAAAAGAAAAAGAAGAAATTAAATCAAAACGGTAATGTGAAACAGAAAAACAAATTTATTTATGGTTTACTGTTGTCAGCAGTTAATATTTTTCCTATTCCATTCTATGTTTTTCTCAGTGCCACTTTAGTTTCGTATAATATTACTGTTTTCGGGCAACCAAATAGTTCTGTTTTTGCCTTAGGAGTTGTGGTTGGCTCGATGATTATTTTTGGATTATACCTTAAATTTTTTAATTCAAAATCAGAAGAAAACTCCTTTATTCTTAAGAACATTAATTATGTAATTGGAGGTGTCACTAGTGTCGTTTCTCTTCTCACAGTTTATCAACTTTTTCAATCATAATTATTTAATTCAATTTTGATTTCGGATGAGCATATTTCACCAAATATTCCATCACTTCATCACATTCTTTTCCTTCTAAAATATAACTTAAAATATCTTCTGTCAATTCATCAATAATTTGAGGATTAAATTCAAATTTTTTTGCTAAATCAATGCAAATAATCTTTTCATTTTGGTGAATCTTTAAATCAACAACCATCAATAAAACGGTGTCGTAAAGTAGTGCGAGACGATCTGAAAAAGAAGAAGGAAGTGAAAATTCAAATTTTGTATTTTCATTCAAAATATAACTTACATCTTTGGCTGAAAGCTGGTGATGTTTTGCAATATCAGAAATAACCTGAATTTCTTTTTCATTCAAGTTTCCATCACTTTTGCCTAAAATAAATAAATTCTTGATGTGATTTAGCTTATCGATTAATGTCAAATTATTTTTCATGTGCTATTTTCTAGTTCTTAAAAACTGAATAAAATTGATTAAATTAACGGTTCTAAAATTCAAACCGTGTCAGATTTTAAAACGACAATAAATGAGATTTATGATTTACAATTTAAAAATAAATTGAACATTCGCAATCTCTCTGTTTATCAACGTAAAGAATATTTATTAAAATTAGAAAAATCAATTTTGAAACATCGGAGTGAGATTGAACAAGTATTATTTCTAGATTTAAGAAAATCTAAGATTGAGGCTGATTCCACTGAAATTTTCCCGGTTTTATCGGAGATTAGATTATTTCGAAGAAAACTAAATCGCTGGTCAAAAACAAAATCAGTTTCCAATAATTTGATTTTCTTTGGGTCGAAGGCTCAAATTCAGCCGGAATCTTTAGGAAATTGCCTGATTATTTCACCATGGAATTATCCGTTTCAATTGTGTTTGTTGCATCTGGTAGCTTGTATTTCTGCCGGAAATACAGCGATTTTAAAACCATCAGAATTTACTCCGGCTACTTCTGAAATTCTCAGTAAAATTATTGGGGAAGTTTTCGAGCGAGATCATGTGGCAATTGTGGAAGGAGAAGTGGAGCAAACGACTTATTTATTATCCAAAAAGTTTGACCATATTCATTTTACAGGCTCACCAAAAGTTGGAAAAATTGTGATGGAAGCAGGAGCAAAACATTTATCTTCTGTTACATTAGAACTGGGAGGGAAATCTCCTTTGATAATTGATGGAAACAATTCCAATGCAGGAAGTAGTTGAAAAAGCGATTTGGGGCAAGTTGATTAATTTTTGGACAAACATGTATTGCACCAGATTATATTTTAATCAAAGAAGAATTTAAAGATCCATTTGTAACAGCTTTTATCCAACACTTGGAAAAAATAGTTGGAAAAGATCCTTCCCAATCTAAGGATTTGGCTCGGATTGTTAACCTTCAAAACTATAAACGATTAAAAATTATAATAGAAGATGCCATAGAAAAAGGCGCAAAATGTCCGTTTGGAAATGAATATAGGGAAGATGAATTGTATATAAAACCAACTTTATTGACTGATATTTCTAAGGATGCTGTCATTGAAAATGAAGAAATTTTCGGTCCGGTTTTTCCTATTTATACATTTAAAGAAATAAATGAAGTAATTGAATTTATTAGATTTAAAGAGAAACCTTTAGTGATTTATATTTTTTCTTCAAACAAAAGTTTTAGAAATAAAATAGAACGGCAGACTTCCTCAGGTTCAGTTGTTGTGAATGAAACGTTGGTTCATATTTTACACCCGAATTTACCTTTCGGAGGTGTTAACTATTCAGGAATCGGAGCTTCAACCGGTTACGCAGGTTTTGTAGATTTTTCACACCTAAAACCAATTTTGAGCGTTAATCGTATATTTTCTCCATCCAAGTTCCTCAATTATCCTTATAATTCTACGACTCAAAAGATAATTGATTATTTGATGAAATATTTTTAAACCCACTTCAAACGTTTTAGGATTATATTTGTTTTATACAATAATCAATATTATTTTTGTAGTTAAACTCTTATAAAATTGTTATCAAAAAAGACAAAATACGGATTGAAAGCCATGGCTCATTTAGCCAGACAAGAAAGTAATAAGCCAGTTTTAATCGGGCAAATTTCTGATACAGAGGTGATTCCAAAAAAATTCTTGGAGGCAATTTTGTTAGATTTAAAAAAACTAGGGTTTGTAAATTCTAAACAGGGTAAAGGAGGAGGATATTATTTGGCAAGAGAGCCTAAAGATATCAGCCTAGCTTCTCTAATTCGTGTATTAGAAGGCCCAATTGCACTTTTACCTTGTGTGAGTAAAAATTATTATGAGAAATGTGATGATTGTCCAAACGAAGGGATTTGCACTTTAAATAAAGTGATGGTTGAACTGAGAGACTCAACATTGGAAATTCTGGAAAATAAATCATTAGAAAAGTTTAAAATAAATAAAAGCCTGAATTTATTCGGGCTTTTTTATTGGAAATTTTATAAAGAAACAGGTAAAAAGTATAATTTCTTCTCAAGGATTCTTTCTAATTTAGAACATTTATAATTTCATGAAAAATAAATCTATTCAACAAGAATTTAAACAGCTTCTAGCACTTCATTCATTTGCTATGCATCGTTATTTATTAGCGATAAGTGGAGGAATTGACAGTATGATTTTGTTGGATTTATTTCGTCAAACTTCTGCTAATTTTCAGGTTGCGCATTGCAATTTTCAATTACGTGGAGAAGAGTCAAATGGAGATGAGATGTTTGTAAGGGAATATTGTGGAAAATATAATATTCCATTTCACTCGGTTCGGTTTGATGTTGCTGCTTATCAAAGAACAGGAAACTATTCGGTAGAAATGGCTTGCCGGAATTTACGTTATGATTGGTTTGAAGGGATTCAGCAACAAAACCAGTTGGATGTATTGGTTACAGCTCATCATTTGGATGATAATATTGAAACATTTCTCATTAATTTATCGCGTGGAACAGGGTTGAAAGGGTTGATAGGAATGCAAATTGATAACGGGAAAATTTTTCGCCCACTTTTGAATTTCACAAAAAATAATTTGTTAGAATTTGCGGAAAACAATGAAATTAAATGGCGAGAAGATGCTACCAATGCAACAGATGATTACACCAGAAATAAGATTCGTCATCATATTACACCTGTTTTAAAACAGCTTCATCCACAATTTGATGAGAATTTTCTGTCGAGTTTAAATCATATCCATGCGAATTATCAAATAATACAACAACAGATTGAACAAGTCAGAACTAATTTGTTTTCAGGAGATAATCCCATTCAAATTGAAATTAGCCAACTGAAAAAACTTCAGCCTTTGGAAACTTATTTGCATTATTTGTTTGAAAAATACGGATTTTATTCAAGTAAAGAAATTTTGAAATTTTTGGATGCTGAAACAGGAAGTGAAATAAAATCAGCAACTTATCGGTTAATTAAAAATCGGGAGAATCTGTTGTTGCAAACAATAGAAGAAGAAAATGAAGAGGAAATAACGATTTTTGATGATTTAATTAAAATCAATTCGTTAAATTTGAAGTTCGTGAAATCGATAAATCCACACGAAAATGCTACTGAAATAGTAGACTTTACGTCAATTTTGTTTCCGCTTAAACTTAGAAAAGTGAAAGAGGGAGATTATTTTTTTCCAATTGGAATGAAAGGTCAGAAAAAGTTGATGAGTAAGTTTATGAAAGATTTAAAACTTTCTAAATTAGAAAAAGAGAAGGTATGGTTGCTTTGTGATCAAAAAGATCAGATTATTTGGGTCGTCAATTATCGTTTGGATGAACGTTTCAAAACAACAAAAACAAGTAAAAACTTTTTAAACATTACAGTATGTTAAAGAAACTTTGGATACTTTTTTTGTTTCCAATTTTAGTCAACGCACAATTATTTAGTCCTGCAAAATGGTCGAGTTCGGTGAAGGAGGTTGGACAAAATGAGTTTGAAATCGAGGTAACAGGAAAAATTGATAAAGGTTGGCACCTTTATTCAATGAAACATCCTGATGGAGGAATTGGAATTCCCGCAAGTGCATCATTTAAACCAGCTGCAAATGCAAAATTAGTTGGTGGTGCCCGAGAAGTTGGAAAACGTATCGATAAATACAGCCAAATTTTTGAACAAGATGAAAAATATTACGAAAATCAAGTAAAATTTGTTCAAAAAGTAAAAGTTTCGGGTGATAAACCTGTAAATGTGTCGTACACAATTGAATTTCAGATGTGTGATGCCGAACGTTGTTTGCCTCCGGATGAAACAAGTGGAACTGTAAAATTGACTCCAACTGTAACAGACAAAGAAGAAGTAAAATTAGATGAGAAAGTAGAAGAAGACTCCAAAATTGCTGTAGATTCTGCTACAGTAAAGACAATAGCTCATGATACTATTTCGCATGACACTATTGGTACGTCTGTTTCTTCTACTCACGATACAATTAAGAAGGTTGATGATTCGTTATTAGCAGATAACGAAAAGAAAGACAATGGTTTTATTAAAAATATTTTCTTTAGGATTTTTAGGCGGATTAGCAGCATTATTAATGCCTTGTATTTTCCCAATGATTCCATTAACAGTGAGTATGTTCACAAAACAAAGTAAATCGAAAGGAGAAGGAGTTGGAAAAGCTTTTATTTACGGTTTATCAATTATTGTAATTTATGTGGCTTTAGGTTTATTGGCGACAGTTATTTTTGGACCATCGGTACTAAATGAAATGTCGACAAATCCGTGGGTCAATTTAGCTTTCTTTGCTATTTTTATTGTATTTGCAATTTCCTTCTTCGGAGCTTTCGAATTGACTTTGCCAAGTAAATGGGTGAATGCGGCTGACAAAGGAGCTGACAAAGGCGGATTGATCGGAATCTTCTTTATGGCATTCACATTAGCATTAGTTTCATTCTCTTGTACAGGACCAATTATTGGTTCGTTACTAGTACAAGCAACACAAGGAGGTAACTATTATTCTTTAATTGTAGGAATGTTTGGTTTTTCATTGGCATTAGCCATTCCATGTACATTGTTTGCAATGTTCCCAGGTTGGTTAAATTCGATGCCAAAATCTGGAGGATGGTTAAATACAATCAAAGTTTCTTTAGGATTTATTGAATTGGCATTTGCCTTGAAATTCTTATCGAATGCTGATTTAGTTTGGCAAATGAATTGGTTACCAAGAGAAATTTTCTTAGCATTTTGGATTGCAATTTTCTTCTTCTTGGGATTGTACCTTTTAGGCAAATTTAGACTGGAACTAGATTCTCCAGTGCAAACAATTGGTGTTCCGAGAATGTTATTTGCATTAGTTTTCAATAACATTTGCAGTTTATATGATTCCAGGTTTATGGGGCGGACCATTAAAACTATTAAGTGGCTTAACACCTCCAATGACTTATTCTGAAGCGCCACGTGGTTTCCATGAAGGTGTAGGAGGAGGGCAGGCTGCGGCAAAGTTTGATGATCCAAATATGGTTGCCGGGCCTCATGGAATTCCGGCATTCAAAGATTTTGATCAAGCTGTGGTTTATGCAAACGAAAGTTGGAAAACCAATGTTGTTAGATTTTACGGGACATGCCTGTGCAAATTGCCGTAAAGTTGAAGAACGTGTATGGAGTGATGAACGTGTAAAGAAAGTTTTGGCTGAAGATGTTGTTTTAGTTTCATTGTATGTAGATGAAGCAAAAGAATTGCCAGAAGATCAAAAAGTATTTTCGAAAGCGTTAGATCGTAATTTAAAAACAGTTGGCAATAAGTGGACAGCCTTCGAGATTGAACATTTTAATGCCAATGCACAACCGTATTATATTTTGGTTGACAAAGATTTAAATCGTTTTTCAAAACCATTGGAAGCTGAACTTGATGTAGAAGTTTATTTGAAATGGTTACAAGATGGAATCGCAAAAATATAAGGCGAAATAGTAGTCTTTAAAATAGAATAAAAACTCCCATAACCGTGGGAGTTTTTTTATTTAATTCGTTCTAATAAATACCAATTATCTTTTAATTTTTGAGAGATTTTATATTCATTTTGAAATTCATAGCTAGTTTTATTCTCTGAATTTTTTAGTGTAAAACAATTTATTATAATTGAGTAAACTATATGTTTTTGTTTTCAAGTTTTTTATTGAAATAATAACCGGTAATTTGGTTTTTTTTATAGAAATCTGATTTCTTTTTAGAAAGTGTAAATAGCTCAGCTAAATCAGAATTAAAGTTTATCGGCAAACTATCTGTTTTTATTATACTATCTTCTATATATAAAATTTTGATGGAATAAGAATTGTCGTATTTATAAAAACTAACTTTTGCAGGAAAATGATTGTAATTTTTAATACTATCTTTATAGTCATTAAGAACTTTTGATTTAAAGACTTTTAAATATTCTATGGTATCTTCTTTAAAATAAAAATAGTGGATTGAGTCGCTATAGAAAATATTTGCTTTTCCTCTTAATCCATAATCAAGCTCAAATAAATTTTCATTAGCTTCAATTACTTGAATTGTTTTTTGATAATCAATTTTCTTAGTACAATTAGTAATAAGAGAAATAAAAAGAATAATAGTAAAATATTTTATCATAAATAGAACATAAAAAATACATTATTAAGTTAAGACATTTTTTCAAATAAAAAACCTCAACATTGTTGAGGTTTTTTATTATAATATTTATTAATGCCTTTCTCTTTTATCGAAATTATTCAGCTTTCAATATGGTTTCAAAAAATTCTTGAGAGTCACTATCAAAAGTTGGTTTCTGAAGTAATAATTGGGAAATTTTTACAATTTTATCAAAATCCTCTTGTTTAAAATGTTCTCCAAAATGCTCATTACAAAAATCACCAATATTACCCAATACGATATTTACTTCCTCTTCATTCAGTTCCCCTTTTTGTTTCCAACGTTCACGAAATAAACTTGCTGCTAAGTATGAAGAAATATCAATCAAATCATTCATAGAAATATTAGATCCATTGCGTAATTTTGCCATAATCAATGTATCCATGTCACGGTAAATTACATCTCGTATTGTCAATTCTTTATTTTCCATTCTGTATATTCTCCCGCAAAATTATAGATTAAAATTTGGATCTGCCTGAAATTTTATAATTTCTTTTGTTCTGGGATGTGTAAATTCCAATGATTCTGCATGTAAGTGCAAACGATGGGATTTTGTTCCGTATAAATCATCACCAATTATTGGAGTATTAAGTCCTAAGCGATGTGATGCATGCACTCTTAATTGATGTGTACGACCTGTTATTGGATAAAAGTAGATAAGTGTTTTCTCATCTTTTCGTTTGATGACTTCATATTTTGTTTGAGCAGTTTTACCATATTCGTAGCAAACCATCTGTCTTGGACGGTCTTCCAAGTCCACTCGTAAAGGTAAATCTATAATTCCTTCGTTATCTTTCACATTCCCATCTAAAAGTGCAATGTATCGTTTTTTTACTTTTCGTTTAATGAATTGTTGTTGAAGGATTTTATGACTATCTTTATTCAAAGCTAAAACTAAGATGCCTGAATGGACATATCTAAACGATGGACAATAACCGGACCTGTAGCCATTGGAAATTGTTGTTTTATTCTCAAATAAACAGAATCCTTGATCTCAATTCCCGGAACAGAAAGAAATTCTTCCGGCTTATTGATGACAACGAGGTCTACATCCTGGTATAGAATTTCTAATTTTTCGACATTGGAATTTTGTTTTAAAAGAAGATTTTCATTTAGTTCAATACCTTCTAACATGTGTCCCAAAATAGGTTCGCATTTTCCGGTACAGGCAGGATAATAATGTTGATGTTTTCTTACTTCCGATTTCGGAGAGTCTCCCCACCAAAATTCAGCCATACAAATTGGTTCAAGTTCATTCAGGAAAGCGTGTTGAAGTAGTTTGGGTGCTGCACATTCTCCTGCAGCAGCAGGCGGTTGTTGAAAAGCTGTTTTTTCAAAAATGGCTAACAATCCCTTTTTTTGCTTAAACTTATTAATGAATTGGTACTGGTCAAATAATTGATTTTGAAGAGAATTAGATTTTATTTTCCGTTCTTCTTTCAAAGCGTTTATCTCATCTTCAAAATTATTTATTTTGGATAAGAATTGTTTTCTTTCTGCCTCAATTTCTTCGTTGAGTTTTCTAAATTCATACTTATCGCGCAAACTTTGTTTGATCAAATCTTCCTCAAAGGATGGTGCATCTTGTTGCGATAAAGTATGTAAAATTGTTTCTCGTTGTGTTTTACGATCCTTCTTATTTACTTTGAGAATCTGTTTGCTTTGTTCAATTTTTAGTTTCGAATCAATTTCAAATTGGTGAAAATTTGCTTTAAGTTGTATATAATTTTGATCAGTTTCTATCTTTTTCAGTATTCTATTGATTTCATTCAAGCGTTCTTCTTGTTCTAAGAAAAAACCGTTTTTATTTAGCATATCAAAAACAGGAGGAACAAAAACTTTGTGTTGATTTGTATTAGCTAACTTCCCTGAAACAGCTGCTAAATAGCCGATCTCTCCCATTTTATTCCGAACAACAAGCACACCGAACATTTTACCAATAGGTGTGGTGGAATAATCATCTTTTAAGCCAAAATTATGGTCGAAATCTGTTTGATTTTCTAAATATTCCTGTACTTCTTGACAAGCCAATTTAGCAATAGGACTTGGTTCATAATAAAAAGGATAATCAAACTTTAATGGAAGTTTATACGCTGCAATAGAGTGTTTAAAATATTGGAAATAGTTAGACATTTTAATTTTTAAAAATCGTAGCAAAGGTACATGATAACCGATGAATTTCGAAATTAAAAATTGTTCCCATCAAATTGTTTTATTTATAAGATTTGATTATTCTGTTACAGAACTGACGAAAATCTGGTAAAGCTAATTTTAAACATTAAAAAAGAGCTTGATCTTCAAGCTCTTTCCATCTAGTTGTCAATGTTATCTTTATTTTGCTGAACTTTTGTATTATTAGGAATTACCCCGTATAGAAAATCCAGATATATTTTACTGTAAGAATTAAAAAGTTGTAATAATTTAAAGTAATTCACATCATTCAATTCGATTGTAGAACCTGTATTTGTTAATGCATTCTCAATAAAATCTCTAATTTTAAACTTTGGGAT
This sequence comes from Mylabris phalerata, assembly GCA_020740385.1. Lineage (NCBI taxonomy): Eukaryota > Metazoa > Arthropoda > Insecta > Coleoptera > Meloidae > Mylabris > Mylabris phalerata. The sequence goes on from JAJEOX010000028.1 coordinate 308,735, forward strand.
ATTCAAATCTTTGGTAAAATAGTCTTCTCCGAAATAATTCTTAATTTTGGTTATTTTATCGTATTTATCTTCATAATCAAGTAATGCTTTTCGTTGTTTTGCTTTACCGGAAAAAACATCATACAAGCGGCCAACATCCAGACGTGTTAAAGTAATGTCACCACTAAATAAACCCGCTTTTAAAGAAGACGTATCTTTTATAGGTTTAATATCAGGATTTACACCAAGGCTTTTATATAACTTTGTTATAACATCCGTTTTTTTACCGTTTTTGACATCCTTCTCCAGAATACCAGTCAATTTTTGACCAATGAAAGCGGTGTTCAACTGGATGGTTTGTACGGCTAAGTGAACCACAATTGTTTGCTTATTAAACAAATTTGGTCGTAAGATAATTAACCTGTTTTCGTACCAGTCTGATTGAATTTTCAACGTATCATTTACTTTTGCCTGAATTAAAAAAGTACCTGTAAAATTGGAAATTGTTGTATGATTTGTTCTCAAATTGGTTACATAAACGCCTTCTGCTGTATCATCAGAATCATCAATAATAATATTTCCCTGTACCCATTTTTCTTGTGCAAAAATGAACGATGAAAACAACAAAATTAGAATGGTAAATAGTGATTTCAATTGTTTATTATTACTTTTAAATTATTGCACGAATATAAGTCTTAAAAAATTATAAGTTGTTTTGTTAACGTTTATTGGCTAAATTTTAAAACGCTGTTAAGAATTATTGATTTTTATTTTGATTTAATTCTTTTAAATAATCTTTTGCATACGTCTCTAAATCAACCATAATTGTTCCAAATTGTCTGCTTAAAACTTTTTCTTGAAGCGGATAACGAGCATTCACATAATATAGGAATTCTTCTATTTTATATTCCGGAATTTCTAACTCTTTTGTATAAAATTCGGTTGGATAGTAATGTTTGACTTCCTGAATTAGAGAAAATTTTGTTTCATAATTACGCACTCGACGTTGTTCACGATAGAATCCATTCATATGGCCAATCAACCGTACCGGATTTAGAACATCCAGAGGTTTAAACTTTGCAATGTCTCTTTTGGGCTCTAAATCACGCAAGCGTTGATCAAGCCCCATTTTATCATATAAATCGGTCTTGTTGTCACGGTGATATTTTGGTTGCAATGGTCCTTTTCCAATTGTAGCACCACTCAATTCAATTGTTTCGATATCCAAATGGGCTTGTAAAAAACCTTTGTTGTAGATGTTCTGATTAATCACGATTTTTCGAGGAATAAGAAAGTCAGCTTCGAACAAAATCGTATCCCCAACATTTGCTTGGATAGAATAATACCCGGAAGAACTAGTGTAGGTTTTACTTTCAGATTTCAGGTTCTCGACACGAGCTCCCGAAACGGTAGAAAAATATTCATTTCCTTCGTCTACAACCACAGAACCTGTAATCAGCTTGCTTTGCGCGAAACTGAAAAGAGGAAAAAAGATAAGAATATATGTTAACCAGTTATGCATTTTAAATTTAACCTTTTATTTTTTGTTTCATTTTCGACCATCGATAATTTCGTATAAATTTCTCTTGATCTCGGTTGACCATTTTTTTTTGTGCCATTTTTTTGCGCTTCAAAAAAACCTTTCAAATAATATAAAATGTAAGAAGGTTTCTTTTTACGTAGAGCTAATTTTGTGCCAGCAATTAATGTAATCAAAAAACCGTAACCTAATGCATAATAAGCTGCACCTTGTTTATAAAGAGCAGATTTGTTGTAGCTTGCACCAGTGGGTTTTAAATGTTTGATGTGCAAAGATTCGTCTGTTATAACTTTCCAACCATAATATTTGCACAAAAGTTCGTCAACAGTATCCCAACCCATATGCGGACGAAGCCCGCCAATTTTTTCATAACACCTTTTTCGATAAGCTTTAAAAGCACCTCGTATATGATCTTTATCGGTCAGATTTTCTAATCGCCATTGTTTATCTTTTTCAATATACGCAAAACCTCCGACCATTGCAATTTCTTCATCTTGATTAAAATGATGTAAAATTGTTTCAAAATAATCAGAAGGAAGGTCTAAGTCTGCATCCAACTTTACAAGAACTTCATAAGTGGGATCAATTATTTCATAGCCTTTCAAAAAAGCTTGAATAACCTTACTTCCCGGTTGATGTTCGCTTTTAGAAAGTATATTTCTCAATTTAATAAAGGGATATTCAGCTGTAAATTCTTCTACAATTTGTTGCGTTTTATCTGTCGAGTGATCATTTACAACAATTACTTCGTGTGGTAAAACAGTTTGATTCACGACAGAATTTAATGTTATTGCAATAAAATCTTCTTCGTTATGAGCAGGTATAACAATTGAATATTTAGTAAGAAAAGTCTTTTTTTCGCTCTGCGTAGATAGCATAATATCTTGGTGTAATTCTTCTTAATAAGGGTCTTATACCCAATTTGTTTGATGGGTGAGTCCATTGATGACGATGTTTCACTTCCCATCCTGCTTTTTCCATTAGCATATCAAACTGCCAATGCTCGAATTCATGATAATGTACATCTCTAGGATCATTTTGGTTGCGATAGGCTGGTGAAAACCAGAGGCGCATCGGGACAGTTGCTAATAATTTATCTCCCGGTAAATTTCTTAACACTTCCATCGGATTGACCAAATGTTCTAAAATTTCTAAAGCTGTGACAAAGTTAGCATCATAATTTTGTAAATCCTTATAATAGTAATCTAAATCATCACCATTCGTATTTTTTTACATCAAAACCATTTTCCAACATTACATCTGTAAAAGGATTTTTTATTCCCAAATCGAGAATTTTATCTGTAGGCTTCGCAAATTGTTTTAGTAAAGCTAACGTTTCATTATATCTTTTTTGTGGATATACTTTGTACATTTTATCTGTCATTTTCAGACGATAAATTTAATCATCTATTTTAATATTGTTCGTTTCTATTTTAAAATTTTTTTATTGCACATTTGCCTGATGAAAACGATAGGATATTATCGATTACGAAATAAAAATAAAATTGAAGGTTTTGCAAAAGAAATGGATGATGTAACTTACTTTAAAGGTTACAACGAATTTTCCTGGCATACAACTCCTTTAGAATTTGACACCATAGATATTGGAATTGAGATATTAGATAAACGAAACCGAAGATTGTTTACCAATGATATTGTGTTGTATAAAGTCTCAACAAAACCATTTATACGCACAGGTTTTGTAGCGTATGAACCCATTAGAAGAGAATTCGGAATTATAGATCAGCACAGTTTTCATTTTACACCCTTTTTTATTGACGGATTAAGTTTATTTTGAGAAAGATAAATTAGAAGTCGTTTCACACTTATTTACGAGAAAAGAAATTTCGAAGGATTTATAAAATGATTTTGAGATATCTACTCGTTATGATTTTTTAATCAGTATAAAAACTGTATTCTCTATACAATTTTTCTTTATTATTTTTTGAGTAATTATTCGAATCAATGGATTTTCATTCATATCAGGTAATAAGTTTTGAATATTTAGCGACGTTGTGTCAACAGGTTGAGCATAATCCATTTATGATATATGTTTTCTTATTTTTTTGATTAAGTTACTTGACTTAATTTTGGAAAAAAAATATTTTGTCCACTCGCTTTCGTGTAAGTTTATCCAACAAATCAATTTATGTTATCGCACTAATTGTTAGTATTATTGCTGTGATAGCACTTGTTGTATTGAGTTTTTTAATCAACAATGAAAGCCAGAAAAGTAATGATGATTTTGTTGTAAAAGGATTTCTAAGAAAATATGAAGCAATAGAATTTGAATTTAAAAATATAGAAGAATACCAAGAAGTACTTAAAAAAGTAGTTCAAAAAAAGTAATGAAAAAAATTATGCTGATCATTTTATTGTTTTAAATGAATTAAACTCGAATCGTAAATTAATTCGCAACGATTGGTTTTCAATTCTTCAATCAGGAAAAGATAAACTAACAGATACTGAGACTCTTGCAAAGATCGTTAATCAATCAAATTTCAAACAATATAAAGCTGTTTATAGAACGAAAGACCAAGAGATTAATAATTTTTTGATGAATTATAAGGATTCATTGTATTGGGTGAATTATGATTCTATCAACTTATCTAAAGGAAAAACAATGTATTATGGTTCGACAATTAATTTGTACGATTTATATAACTTTTTTACAACTGTAGATGTTACTTCTACCAATTATGTATATGTTTTTAATAAAGCAGGTATTTGTATTACACATCCAAATGAAAAATTTATTGGGAAAAATATTTTTGATTTTACTGACATCAAAGCAAATGACACAATAACAAGTACAATCAAATCTAATTTTCCGCAGGATCGTTTATACATTTGAATGATGCTTCGTCAGAATTTATAAAGAATACCGAAATTAAACGGTTTATAAAACCATTGAATACAAAAAATTTTGAGGGGTATATTGTCGTGAACCATCTTAGCTATATGATAGATGAAAAAGTAGAACGCACAAAGTTTTATGTAGGATTTATTTTTCTGGGGACAGTTTTTTTGATTATTGTTATCTTTTTGTTATTTAATAAAATAACGTCTAAAACCTATCAGGAAAAGGCCGCAATTATTGAAGAAAAGAACAGATTGCTGATTGAGAATGAAAAAATTAAAAATGCAAATACACTTACACAGCTACAACAGTTAAAAAATCAAATTAATCCACATTTTTTATTCAATTCCCTTAATTCATTGTATATGTTAATTGGACTGAATCAGGAAAATGCTCAAAAATTCACGATGAACCTTTCTAAAATTTACCGTTATTTGATTGTTCCACCAAAAGAGAATGTTGTTGTCATAAAAACAAGAGTTGGCTTTTATAGAACAGTATATGGATTTGCAAAAAAGCAGGTTTTCGGAAGAATTAATTTTTAACTTGAAAATTTGAAGATTCTAAAAGCCTGGAGAAAAATATTCCGTATTTGGCATTACAGATTGTGGTGGAAAATGCAATTAAACATAATATCGCGACAATTGATCAGCCGTTAACGATTGAAATTTTAGTCAAATCAAATTTGATTATTGTTTAAAAATACATTTCAAAAAAAAGAAATCGTTTTAGAAAATGAAAAATTTGGATTGAAATATTTGCAAAAAATATATAATTTTTATCGAATAAATAATTTCAAAACAATAGTAGAAGGCGGCGAATTCATTTGCTATTTGCCCTATATCAATCCAAATTAACCACTCACTCCCAAAAACAAACCATTCACTCCCAAAAACTATTATTATCCCAAAACTGCTATTAAGTTTATGCCATAATTAATGATAATTTAACGTTTGAATGAGCCAGAATAAGGAAAGAAAGAATTATAAATTAGCACTATACTTAGGTTTAGCAATGTCTTCGGCAGTTGTTTATGGACAAAAAAAAGAAGATAAAAAAACTGAAAAGGAGGAAAACGGAGAAAAAAGATTCGATAGTAACGAAAGTTAAAAAAATCGATGAATTAGTAAAGAAAGGAACGTATAAAAAAGGTTTATTCAATACGATTCAAGTTAAAACAGATATCTACTTCGAAATTCCTGATAGTTTATTTGGACGTCAATTTTTAGTTGTCAATAAATTGTCACAAGTTCCAATGCAAGTCAATGAAGCAGGCTTGAACAAAGGAATGAATTATGAAAATAAAGTAATTTCTTTCTATCATGATAAAGTAGCGAAGAAAGTGTGGGTGAAAACAGTCGTTCCACAAGTTTCTTCACCTAAAGATGATGCAATCACAGCTTCTGTAAAAGATAATTTTTCAGAGTCAATTATAGAAGTTTTTGATATAGAAGCTCAAAATAGCGATTCTACAGCAGTAGCTATTAAAGTGAATAAGATTTTTGATGGAAATCAAAAAAGTTTTAATGACGTATTAACAAATGTAGGTTTAGGAGGGTCGGTAAAGGCAAATCTATCGTATGTAGAAAATGTAAAAACTTTCCCGGAAAACATTGTCGTGAAGTCTCAATTGACAACAAGTGTAAATGAAGGAGGGGTAGATTTAGCCGTTACCTTAGGTGTTACAAGTAACATTGTTTTGTTATCAAAAACGCCTATGCAACCTCGGTTTGCAGATAATCGTGTAGGGTATTTTACAGAAAAACATTGGTTTTTTTAATGATGCTCAACATAAAATGGAAGATCAACGCTTTATTACGAAATGGCGTTTAGAACCAAAAGAAGAGGACAAAGAAAAATATTTGAGAGGTGAATTAGTAGAACCTAAGAAGCCAATCATTTATTACATCGATCCATCGACTCCAAAACAATGGAGACAGAAGTTTATTGCCGGAGTGCACGATTGGCAAGTAGCTTTTGAACAGGCTGGTTTCAAAAATGCCATTATTGCAAAAGAACCAACTGAAAGCGATAAAGATTTTGACATTGACGATGTTCGCTACTCTGTCATTACATATGCGGCATCTCCAAAATCAAATGCAATGGGACCTTCTGTTGTGGATCCTCGTAGTGGAGAAATCTTGGAAGCTGATATTATTTGGTGGCACAATGTAATGACGTCTTTACATGATTGGATGCGTATTCAGACTGGGCCGATTGATCCAAAAGCAAGAGGTAATAAATTCAGTGACGAACATATGGGGGAAGCAATCCGATTTGTTTCATCACATGAAGTGGGACATACATTTGGACTTAAACATAATATGGGAGCTTCTTTTTCTTATCCTGTAGAATCTTTACGTTCGAAAGAGTTTACAGCTAAAATGGGAGGGACGGCACCTTCTATTATGGATTATGCTCGTTATAATTATGTTGCACAGCCGGAAGATGGCGTAACAGCTATCACACCAAAAATAGGTGTTTATGATAAATACGCAATTGAATGGGGATACCGCTGGTTTCCGGACCAATCAACAGAAAAAATATCACTTCGTAAAATGATTGAGAAGCACGAAGATGATCCAATGTATTTCTACGGAGAACAACAAAGTTATTTAAACACAATAGATCCTCGTTCTCAATCAGAAGATCTAGGAGATGATGCAGTTTTAGCAAGTGAATACGGAATGAAAAATCTGAAACGTGTTTCAGAGAATATTTTAAAATGGACATATGAAGATGGTAAAAGCTATATCAATACCGGAAAACTATATTACCAAACAATAGGGCAATGGGATTTGTATTCAAATCATGTGTTAGCAAATGTTGGAGGAATCTATTTAAACAATACTTATTTTGGTATTGATAAAAAAGCGTATCAACCAGTTTCTGCTGAAATGCAGCGTAAAGCAGTAGATTATTTAAATGAAAATGTAATCAATTTGCCTAAATGGTTATTTTTTAATGACATTTTAGATAAAAACTTATGCGATTAAAAATTCACCAATGGGACCATATGAGCAAACGCCATATACATTGGCAAGAGAAATGCAATATGGATTGATCTATAATTTATTTACAGATGATCGATTGTTGCGCATGATAGAAAATGAATTAAATCACCAGGAATTAAAATCCAACGATAAAATCTATACAGTTGAAAATTTATTTGATCAAGTAAAAGTAGCTTTCGATAAGAAATCAAGTTTAACGATTCTTGAACGAATGACTCAAAAAAATTATGTTGATGCTTTGATTGTTTCAACAAATAAATTGTTTGAGAAAACGACTGTAACAGGACTTACAATTAACCAAAATCTACAAGTACCAACTATCTGTAATTATTTAGACGAAGAAAAAATGGCACGTAATATCAACTATTCTTCGATGAAAAGGGTTTCAGAAGTGACAACCTATAAAAGAGCAGAGTTACAACGCGTGTTAGCTTTATTAAAACAAGAAAAAGAATAACGGAGATGAGGCGACAAAAGCCCATTACGCAGATTTAATCATTCGTATTAAAGAAGCTTTAAAGTAAGATATAGACATGAAAAAGACACTCATTCTTTTGCCTCTTTTTGCGGCAAGTATAGCGTTTTCTCAAGAAAAGAGAGTGATTACAGGTTCGGTTCAAGATGAAAAATCACTGGTTGGAATTGCTGGTGCGTCTGTTAAAATTGAAGCACAATCGATTTCTACTAAGACAGATCAGAAAGGAATCATAGAAAGTGTAACTGTGGGTACTGTTACTGATGAAGATGGTTTTTTTTCATTGGAAGTTCCGGCAAATACAAAATCTGTTTTAATTAGTTATTTAGGTTACGATTCGAAATTGATTGAACTTTCAACTGATTTGACGACGTATCATGTAAGTTTAAAATTAACTTCAAGTCAGGCTATTCCAGAAAATAATGATTTGAAAGAAGTTATTGTAACAGGTTATCAAAAAATAGAAAAACGGAAGTTAACATCAGCAATATCAACTGTGAAAATGGATGATATTCAACAAGCCGGTGTAGCAAGTGTTGATCAATTATTAAGTGGACAAATTGCTGGTGTAAGCTGTTGCAACAGAAACTGGTGCACCAGGTTCTCCAAGTAAAATTAGAATTCGTGGTACGGCTTCTCTTTCGGGGCCTCAAGATCCATTATGGGTAATTGATGGTTTACCTTTAGAAGGAAATGATGTGCCAAATTTTAGCGATAAAGATAATATTGATCAATTACAAAACTTTTCTATCGCTGGATTAAATCCAAACGATATCGAAGATATTACGATTCTTAAAGATGCAGCGGCAACTGCTATTTATGGTGCAAGAGCGGCGAACGGTGTAATTTCGATTACAACAAAACGTGGGAAAAAAGGTGCAATGACAGTGAATTTTTCTGCGAATACATTTGTAACTGCTCGTCCGGATTTTGATCGATTGAATTTACTGAATGCTTCTCAAAAAGTTGATCTTGAATTAATGCTTGCAGGTCGTTCAGATTTAACCTATCGTACAGATAAAGGTGAAGTGATGCGAATTTTGAAAAAGAATGGCCAAGTAGATGCTTTACGAAACGGAGGTTTTAGTTCTTTGGATCTTACAACACAAAATCAAATTAATTCTTTACGAAATCATACAACAGATTGGGGTAAATTATTGTATCGTAATGCAATTAACACACAATATGGTTTGAGTATTTCCGGAGGAAATGACCGTTCTGATTATTACTTCTCTTTAGGATACTATGATGAGCAAGGGACAACAATTGGAACAGGCTTTGAGCGTTACAATCTTACGTTAAAAAACAATTATAAATTAAACGATAAATTCGATGTAGGGATTTCTATTTTTGCAACTTCTAGTGACAAAGAATCTTTTGTTACTGATGCCGATGCGGCCATCAATCCGATTAATTATTCTAGAAATGCCAATCCGTATTTATCTCCATTTAATGCTGATGGTTCTTATCGATATGACCAAGATATTGATGGATATGAGGATCGCTCGATTCCGTTTAATTTTATTGAAGAGAGAGAGAACACAAATTATACATTAAAAAACCGTTCGATAAAAGGGATCATTGATCTTAATTATCAATTGGCAAAAGGTTTGAAATTAACATCGCAGCTAGGGATTCAGTACGATAACAATAAAAACAGAAAAATTCGCTGAGAAGGAGACTTATTTTACGCGTAAAATGAAAGAAGGAACGCGTTATTATAAATCTGGTCAGTATTTGTACTTTTTACCTGATGGAGGAATAAAACAAAATTGGGATAACGAATATTTTCAATACAATTGGAAACTTCAGGGAACGTACAGTACAACCATCAATAACCGCCATGAGATTGATTTGATGGCCGGAACGGAAATTCGTCATACACAAAATGAAACAACATTAACACGTGCCTTTGGTTACAATAAAATAACAAAAACCGGAACACCAATCGTTTTTCCTAATTCGAATTTTGCTTCAGACAAAACGTTACGAAACGTATAAAGATATGCCGACAGAAGAAAATGCGTATGTTTCTACGTTTGCGACAGCTTCGTATACATTAGACAAAAAGTATTACGCTTTTTGGAAGTGTTCGCTACGATGGGACAAATTTATTTGGTGTAAATAAAAAATACAAATATTTACCAATTTGGGCGATTTCAGCATCTTGGTTGGTTTCGAGAGAAGCGTTTTATGGAAAATGTAGATTTTATTTCTAACCTTCGTCTACGTGCTTCTTATGGTTTACAAGGAAACATTGATCGTAATACGTCGCCTTTCTTTATCGGTGAATACAGTGATGTGACAATTTTACCCGGAGGGAATGAAGACATTATCAATGCGATAAACTTGCCGAATGATTTGTTACGTTGGGAAAAAACAACAAATACAAATTTAGGTTTAGATTTAGGGCTTTTCAAAAACCGTATTAATCTTGCAGTAGATGCATATCACCGTAAAGGGACTGATATGATTAGTATGCGGGAAACAGCCTTTAGAAACAGGTTTTGAATATACAATGGTGAATTGGGGTGAATTGACAAACAAAGGTTTTGAGATTGCGCTTACAACCCGTAATATTGATACTCAAAATTTCAAATGGTCGACAACACTTAACTTCGCTCATAATAAAAGTAAAGTCTTAAAAGAACAACAGCGCGAGAATAGCTTGGTGCCATCGCGAGAAGGATTGCCTGTTAATGCAATCTTTGCATTAAAGACTGCCGGATTTGATGAATATGGAAATCCAATGTTTTGGAAAGGGGATGAAAAAGTTTCTGCAAAAGAGTTTCTTTGCATTATTTGATTTATACGAAGACTTTTTACCGGGAGAGTTTGTTGATTCTAAATTGACAAGTGAAGAAAAACGTAATTTATTTACATACATCGGTGATCGTGATCCTAAATTTACCGGAGGAATCATCAATAATTTCAAAATTCACAATTTTGATTTAACAATTTCAGCTGCATTCAATCTTAAACAGACAGTGATGAGATCACCTTCTTATAGAGGAATGGAATTGGATCCCGGACGTAATTATACACAAGATATTTTTCAGGCAGGGACAACACTTCCGGGAATTACAAGTCCTATTATGGGAGATAATGACAGTTGGATGGCGAACAAATGGTTTGCAGGGAACAACGCAAATGCGTATAATTTGTTAGACATCTGGGCCAAAGAAATTAGCTATTTACGTATTAGTAGTATTCGTGTGGGGTATACATTGCCAAAGAAATATTCTGAAGTTATCGGATTTAAAAGTGCTCGTTTTAGCTTAGAAGGCCGTAATTTATTTGTATTCAGCAATGGATACGATGGATATTTTGATCCGGAAACATATGGGAATATCTATGCACAGCCAATTGCAAAATCAGTAACAGCAGGAGTGAACCTTTCTTTCTAAATTTTAAAATCAAATGAAAAAAAAATATTTTTTTTATTAAGCATAGTTGCAGTTAGTTTTACAGCGGTTAGTTGCGACAATTATTTGGATATTGAACCAGACGGAAAAATAATTCCCAAAACAGTGGAAGATTACCGCATGGTATTAACGAATGCCTATTCAAAATATCCTACCCATAAGTCTTTAACGGCTTTGCGTACTGATGAGGTTACGTTAAATGAAAATACAAGTGATTTTTATTTCGTACCGAGAAATTGCGATGTGGAAAGATACAAATCCAGATCAGATGTCAATTCAATTTCCTTGGGTTGGTTTTTATACCGTGATTTTTTATACCAATCAAATCATCAATGAGGGACAAAAAAACAATGGAAAATTCTGTTGAAAAAAGATCAATTACTGGCAGAAGCATATGCTTTGCGCGCTTATGCTTATTTTGATTTATTGAATTTATATGGTCAACCATACAACTTGTCTACAGCAAATACAGACAGAGGAGTTCCTTTAAATCTAAAAGTTGATCTGGAAGCAACGTTGAAACCTTCTTCGGTACAAGAAGTATACAATCATATTCAGTCAGATGTAGAAGAAGCTTCTAAATTGATGAAAATGAACCAACAACTTGCCGGATTAAATTACAGATTTTCAAAAGTAGCATTAGATGCTTTCGAAGCAAGAATAGCGCTTTACAAAAACGAATGGCAGAAAGCAATTGATTTCTCTGACCAGGCACTGAAAATCAAAGGTGAATTAGTGAATTTGAATACGACAAAATTAGTTCCAAATCATTATACATCTACTGAATCTATTTTAGCTTTGGACAACACATTGAATAATGCTGTTCAGTATATGTCCTATGCTTCAACAGATTTGCTGAAGAGCTATGATATGGAAAATGATTTGCGTTTTCCTCTTTATTTTGAGAAAGATGATTCAAAATATAAAATCATCAAAGGAGGAAATTCAGAATTTAAAACATCTTTTCGCGTTGCAGAATTGTATTTTATCAAAGCTGAATCTTATTTAAAATTGAATAAATTAAATGAAGCAAAGGCGACTTTGAGTTCAGTTCTACAGAATAGATATACACCAGATGGATTTGCAAAAGTACAAACTGAACTTTCGAAAATGAATTCTAATCAGTTCATGAAATTTATTCTAGAAGAACGTTTCAGAGAGTTTGCATTAGAAGGTCAGCGTTGGTATGATTTACGTCGTGCAGATCAAAAAGAAATTAAACATCAGGTTGCGGGGTAAAGAATATATTGCAGCAAAATGATGTCCGTTATACAATAGAAATTCCACAAGCAGCTAAGCTCAATAATCCTCATTTATAAACATTTTTAAACCGTCTTTATCTCCATTTAGACGGTTTTTTTATTACTTTTACATTCATGAAAGTGGCAATTGTAGAAGATGAATTATTAGCGGTAACCTATCTGAAAAATTTAGTAGAAGAACAGTCTATTATCCCTATTTCATCTATTACAATTTTACGCTCTACAAAACAAGCGATAGCTTTTTTTGAGGAAAATGTTGTAGATCTTATTTTTATGGATATCCACCTTGGAGATGGAAAAAGTTTTGAAATCTTTCAAAAAGTTGAAATTCTTACTCCAATTATTTTTATTACGGCTTATGATGAATATGCAATGAAGGTTTTTAAACATTTCACGATTGATTATATTTTAAAACCTTTTGAAATAGAGGAACTAAATCTAGCTTTGCAAAAATTCAATTCAATTCGAACAAGTTTTGATATTGTTCCAACTTTAAAATCAATCACAGTTTTAGAGAATTCTTCTTCAGAAATAACGCATCGTTTTCTCGTAAACAATGGGAATAAACTGCATTCAATAGAAGAACAAGAAATTGCTTATTTCTTTGCTTCCGGTAAACATCTTTTTATGAAAACAAAAGATGCTCAAACTTATATCTATGATGATACAATAAAGGATATTATTAATAAATTTAGATTCGACAATATTCTTCAAAATCAATCGGAAATTTATTGTTCACATTGATTCAATATCAGAAATTATAAAACATTCTAGTCAAAAAATTGAAATTTACCTTCAGCCAAAACCAGAGACAGAACAGCCAATATTTATTAGTAAAACGCAGATAAATAATTGGATAGTTGGATGAATAACTAAAAAAATCTCCCAAAAAGAGGAGATTTTAAGTTTATAAATTTTCTAGCATCAAAAATGATTTCACTTTCTATACGTTGCATCATTTCGGAAGAAATTTCAAGTTGTTGTTTTATATTTTCAATTGTATGATAGGTGAATTCTCCGGTTTTCAGGTTTAAATTGTATTCAATTTGTCCTTCCCATGAATTACTCGATTCGTAAAATGAAACCATTTTCAAAAGGTAATCTTGGTAACAATTCATCAAAATGTTCTTTTAATTTGATTGATTTTCTTGATTATGATTTAATTTCTCCATCCTTTTTACAATCATTGCGTTTGCAGAAGTTTCATAGAAAATAATTGCTAAAAGTTTGTAAAAATTCGGCATGATTCAATTTTCCTTCAACTACTTCATCCAAATTTGTTTCGTAATATTCTTCAATTGTTTTTGAAATCAAAGCTTTAAAATTATCCAGTGGAATATTCTGATCTTTTAATTCCTTCATCAAATAATTATCTGAATTTAAGAAATCAGGACGGGTTGTAAAAAATTGGAGATTTACGAATGTTCAATGCATTGTGTAATGTTTGAGAAATTAATACACCACGTTCCAATTCTTCAAAATTCCCATCCGTTACGAACTCTTCTTGGATTGTTTTCGTAAAAAATATGGTTGTGAAATGCATGAATATGCTTCGCAATATCTGTGTTTGTATGTAAATAAAGAAATTGTAAAATTGAACTAAATAAATGATTTGCATTCAAATTTGCCGGATAATAAGTGTTACAACAATGGATAATGAAAACAACGTTGTATACAAAGGAAAAAAACTATCAACGATGTTTAAATTTAAAAGATTTATTCCTTCAAAATCGAACTGTTGATTCATTTGATAATAATTGATTCCAGCCAAATAAATATCCTGATAACTCAATTCGAATTGATTGAGATAGGCACCAATTTGTTTAAAAAAAGAAGTATTTAATTGATGATTTGTAATTAATTTATATGGTCTTTCCTTCAAATTCTTGAAGAAAATCTAACTTAAACTCTGACTTTTAAATTTTCATTTATAACCTTCTCAAAATCAAATGATTTATTTCGTATTTTATTAACATAAATTTCATTATAAGTATACATCAGCTGTTTGATCGGTTCAGTTTTAATTCTTCGAAAGGATTAAAACCTGAATTTGAAAGAAGCATATAAAGTCAATAAGCGTTTTGAATTCTTGTTGAAGTTTTTCCTCTTCTACAAACATATTCATCAATTGATTGGTGTTTGCAGCAATTATACTTTCACCTAAAAAAAATAAAATTCCAGTTTTTTAAATCTTCATCAAAACACATCTTTCAAGGGTTTGATCAAAATAAGTTTTGAATGGATTTTCAGGATTCTGGCTCATATAGTATAATTTTTCTTAAATTTTAAAAAGTAAAAGTATTGATTTTTTTTATGATTTGATACGAAAAAAACCTCTGTATAGCAGAGGTTTTGTACATTAAGTTTTTAAAATTGAGATAACTCATTAAAATTCAACAGTTGAAGGGTTTAATCCGGAAAAACCATCAGCAGGCATTTCATCAATTGCTTTTATATCTTCTGCGTTTAGCTTAAAATCAGTTGAAGTTAAATTAGCTTCAATGTTTTTTTCTGAAGAAGAGCGGGAAGTGGTACTATCTCTTTCGCTAAACAATAGTTAATACAGATTTGTCAAACCGAAACTTTGTATTTATGCGCTAATGACACAATTAGCTCATTTTCTAAAATTCTTCCCGATCCAAGTGGACTCCATGCTTGTACCAAGATATCGTGTTGCTTACAGAAATTGACCAGTTCAGGTTGAGAATGCCCGGATGAAATTCTATTTGGTTGACCATCGGTTTTATTTCAGCAGTCTCAGCTAATGCTTCCAAATGATTGATATTAAAAATTACTTACACCAATTGCTTTTGCTTTTCTGATTTGTAAATTTCCTCAAAAGCACGCCAAGTAGCTGCAGTTCAACTCTTTCCAAGTATCAGGAAATTGTGTTTCATTAGCAGGCCAGTGAATTAGGTTACAAATCCAAATAATCTGTTTGCAAATCGGCTAAAGTTTGTTCAAAAGCAGCCAATGCTTTTTCGTAACCACGTTCTGAATTCCAGCATTTAGAAGTAATAAACAATTGACTACGGTCTACATTTTCTGATTTTAAAACTGCGCCAATCTCTTTTTCATTTTTGTAAACTGTGCTGTATCAATATGTGTATACCCTTTTGCTAAAGCTATTTTTAAAGGTTCTGTTACTTTTTAGCCTTCTAATAACCATGTTCCAAATCCAATAGCAGGAATCTCAATTCCATTTGATATTTTTAAAATTTTCCATTTTTCTATTTTAATTAGATGTACCTCAAATTTATTTTAATTCAACCGATTTCAATAAATAGATGACGTTAATTCTTATGTTAAAACTCATTGATAGAATTCTTAAATTTAAATTGTTTCTATTCAAAATAGTTCTATATTTATTCTCTAAAATTGAGAGGAAAAAATAGATAAGAATGACACAATTTACAGGAACAATAGAGGATTTTTATGAATACCCATGAAGCGTTTATTAATGCTTTAATCCTAAAAAAAATTAATCAACAAAATTGTATTAGATAAGAAAGATGCAGAAGATATTCAGCAAAAACGAATTATTCAACAAAAATTAGAAGATTTGAAAGAATATTTAACTGATCTATTTGAAAACGAGTTTGGAGATTGGGAAATTACAATGGATTTAGAATCTTTTGAGCAGGAATTTGACAAACATTTTCAAATTTCGAAGCAAGAATTGGAAGAGAATGTGTTGTTGAAGTAGAAACTGTGGAAGAAAAACAGGTTTTGTATGTAGATTTTGCAAGTTTAAGAAAATCCCATACAGAAATCAAGCAATTTATAGAAAAATCATCTTATGAAAAGGTTGATAATTCTGATATCCTGATTGAACAAGATTTAGGATTTTGCGGGGTGATGATACTTATTTTATAATGGAAGAGTTTGTTGAAAAATATAATTTGGATTTTTCTAAATTTAATTTTTCAGAAACATTTTCTAAATGATTTAGAATTATTTAACAGCTTTCAAGTTGTCTTAAATATAGTTTTTCTTCCATTATATTTTCTGTTGTGGTTGGGTCAAAGAATTACTTTTGATTTGATTAACTTAAATAAATATTTGATTAAGATTGTGAAATTATTTTCAACTAATCAAAGAGAAACTCTTGATATGAGTTTTGGAGATTTGTTAACTTCTTATACCGACAAGAAATATACGTTAAGAAGTTCTACAAAATTTGTTTTGAGAAATTTCTAAACCTTCATAAAATCTTCCTCCAATAAATCCTCCATTGGGCTTTGAGAGAAGGATTGAGGCAAGTTTCTGAAAGCAAAAATTTCGAAGACTCATCAAAAATTTATTTTCAACCTGTGCCACTTTCCCGGCTAAACGAGATGTATCGATGATATAATGAGTTCGTTTCAAACGACGTAAATTATAATGTTCAAAAGCCAATAAAATATCCGTCTCTTTTTTGATTAATTCATCATACAATACACAAACGTCTTTCACTGCCATACAAGCTCCTTGTCCCATGTTTGGTGTTGTTGCATGAGCGGCATCTCCAATTAACAAAACACGGTTAAATGCATAGTTATTAATTGGTTTAATGTCCATAATAGGCGTAGTAATAATACTATCGGGTGTTGTTTTTTGTAAGGTATTTTCGAATTTGTCCCGAATAATCTTTGAACTGATTTTTGATTTCACTTAACGTATAATTATATATGTCAGAGTTCAGCTTTGCTTCACACAAGCATACCAATAAATTTGGTTGTTGATTAAAGGTGTTAAACCAAAACGCCCATTTGGTCCCCATGTTTCGATGCTCTTTTTTGAATTATACGATTTATCCTCTACAATAGCACGCCAACAAATATAACCCGCGTAACGAGGAATTGATTTTCTCAGTAATTGTTGTCGGATTGTTGAATTTATTCCGTCAGCCGCAATTAGAAAGTCTCCTTCGGTAGTTGTGCCATCTTCGAAATGAAGTACAACTTTTTCAAAACTTTGCTCAAAATAATTTGACTTTCTTTGATGTTTTAATTTTGGTTGAATCAATTTTCGAAACCAAAAAATGATGCAAATCGGCACGATGAATGGCAAAATTCTCGTTGTTATAATTTTTTCTTAATCGTTCTGTATCCGCTTTCAGAATCGTTTTTTCTTTCCAATCCTGAATTTCGAAATCCTCCAGCATGTGTCCCAAAGGCGCAACTTCTTCCGCTAAACCAAGAATTTCGAACGCTTTCATTGCATTTGACGCTAAACCAAAACCGGCACCAATTCCACGAACTTCAGGCGAAGCTTCGAAAACTTCATAATCATAATTTAAATCTTGCAAAACTTTGGCTAAAGTTAAACCTGCAATTCCTGCACCGGCGATTAAGAATTTTTTACTCATAGATAAAAATAAAGTTCAAAATTAATCATTCTACTATAAACCAAAAAGAAAAGCGAATCAATTTGATTCGCTTTTCAGAAGTTATTTTGTCGAAAATTATTGTTCGTTAAAATAGTGGTAGAAATATGGAATAGTTTCGATTCCTTTGTAGAAATTGAATAAACCATAATGTTCGTTAGGAGAGTGGATAACGTCAGAGTTTAATCCGAATCCCATTAAAACAGATTTTGTTCCTAATTCTTCTTCGAATAAAGCAACGATTGGAATAGATCCACCAGCTCTTTCAGCTAAAGCTTCTTTCTCAAAAGTTTCTGCTAATGCTTTTTTAGCTGCGATAAAACCTGGATGATTGGTTGGTAAAATATAAGGTTTACCTCCGTGATGCGGTTTTACTTTAACGTCAACTGATGATGGTGCTAAAGTTGGGAAATAATCAGCGAACTGTTGTGTAACAACTTCTGGATCTTGTCCCGGAACCAAACGCATTGAGATTTTCGCATACGCATGAGAAGGAATAACCGTTTTAGCTCCTTCACCGATGTATCCTCCCCAAATTCCGTTCACATCTAAAGTAGGACGAATAGATGCTCTCTCAATTGTAGAAAAACCTTCTTCTCCTTGAATATCAGCAATACCAATTGATTTTTTATATTCCTCAACATCAAATGGAATTCTTGCTAAATCAGCTCTTTCATCTTCTGTCAATTCTGTAATTGTATCGTAAAAACCAGGAATTGTAATATGTCCTTTTTCATCGATTAATTTACCAATCATTGTCGCTAAAACATTGATCGGATTTGGAACAGCTCCACATAAACACCAGAGTGCATATCGCGGTTCGCACCTTTTACTTCAACTTCTACATACGATAATCCACGTAAACCAACAGAAATAGATGGTTGTTCATTAGAAATCATAGAAGTATCAGAAATTAAAATAA
Source organism: Mylabris phalerata (assembly GCA_020740385.1). Lineage (NCBI taxonomy): Eukaryota > Metazoa > Arthropoda > Insecta > Coleoptera > Meloidae > Mylabris > Mylabris phalerata. The sequence goes on from JAJEOX010000028.1 coordinate 327,580, forward strand.
CATCATTTTTTAATTTCTCTTTATTATTTTTAACGAAATTTTACCAACGAAGGTGAGCCAACTTCTTCTTCTCCTTCAATCATAAATTTAACGTTACACGGTAGTTCGTTGGTTTTATTTAAAGCTTCAAAAGCTTTAACATGCATAAACATCTGTCCCTTATCATCAGCAGAACCACGAGCGAAGATTGCTCCATCCGGATGAATTTCTGTTTTTTTGATAACTGGTTCATACGGACCAGATTCCCATAATTCTAAAGGATCAGCCGGTTGAACATCATAATGTCCATATACTAAAACTGTTGGTTTTAGACGCATCAATAATTTTTTCTCGTAGACAACAGGAAAACCTTCTGTCTCGCATATTTCTACATTGTCTGCACCTGCTTCTCTTAAGTACTTTGCAACCATTTCAGCTGCATCATTTACATCTTGTGTGTAGGCTGGATCAGCACTAACTGAAGGAATTTTAAGCAATTCGATTAATTCATCAAGGAAACGTTGTTTGTTTTCTTGTATAAATTGTTGTGTATTGTTCATTTTTGTTTGTTATGAATAATAGGTAAATTTAACAATAAAATTCTAGAGTGAACTTCTTTTCATAAAAAAATATAATGCTAAAACCTTTGTATATTTGCAAAAAAATAGAAGATGATACTATATAATACAACTTTTGTTGTGGAAGAAAAAATACATGATGAATGGTTTGAATGGTTGAAAGAAGAACATATCAATGATTATCTGAAATCTAATTGTTTTTATTGGCGCACGATTAGGAAAGATCACTTCTCATATAGAACCAGGAGCTGTTTCATATTCGTTACAATTCTTTTCCAATAATGAATTGACATTAGATCAGTTTAAAAATAATTTTTTAGCAGAAATCCAGCAGAAAAGTTTACAAAAATACGGTACTCAAGTATTGGCTTTTACAAGTGAAATGGATCATATAGGTGATTTTAGTTGATAAAAAACTGTCTAAATTGACAGTTTTTTATCAATAATCATATTCTGCTTCTCTCTTTAACTTCTTTCTAAATTCAAGATACTTCTATCTGAACTCTCCTCTTTGTAAGAAATATTGAGCATATTTAATCTAAATATTTTTTCTGTAATTTTTTGAAATGTTTAGGACAAATTTCTATTCTATCTTCATTGTACAATCAATAGAATAAGTTGACGAAAACCAATGAGAAAAGATGAAAATACTACATTTGAGGTATTTTATTTCATTTGAAATTGAAAGAAATTTACTTCAAATAAACTGGTTATAAATATTTCGTTATGAAAAAAATAATTATACTATTTGTGTTCGTTTTAGGAGTTGGAAGTGCGAAAGCACAGGAGTTAAGCTTAGAAGAGAAGATTAAAATTTTGACTGAAAATAATTGGCGGCTTATTCGGTTAGAAGATCAAAATGGCAAAATGTACAGTTTGCCTGATGATTTGAGAAATAAAACCCTGGTTTTAAACCCTCAGAATAAAACCGCTTTTTTTTTATCTTCCAAATTCGAACGAAGAGGTCTATATCTATGATGGTTATAAAATTACAGATGATAAAATCTATATTGGAAAGGATTTTGTTTTGCAATATAAACTTGACAATTTGATCGGTGTTAAAATAAGAATTTGGGATCCGGACTATGAAGCTGATTGGGTTTGGATGGATATTCCGAAAGAAACAGATGCAGCATATTTAAAAAGTATAAATTATATCAAATGAAAAATTTATTGATATTAATTCTTCTGTTCTTCAGTTTTGTATGGGTAAATGCTCAAACAGAGGAACAAACACTCGAATGGTTGAATACAAAAAAAGCAGAAGTTTATGATGTTAGTTCTATCACTGTTCAGGAAGGAGCAAGGAGATTAGAAATTAACGGTGATATACTTCATGCTTATTCCGACAATGGGGCATATACCAAAATTAATTGGAGTGGAATAAAAGATGTATCCAAAACGGATACAAAAAGCCAAATTGTTATTATTTCAAATACAATGTATAACGGACTGAATACCTGTATATTTTTCAAAAATAGATAATCCCGAATTAATAGAAAAATACATCAAAGCACTTCGTCATATGGCGACCTTAAAAGGAGCTAAAATGATCGATGATGATTTATTTTAATTAAAAATGCAGTAGAGAATCTACTGCATTTTTAATGTTTTTATGCCTCAAAGCTTTTTACCGCATCTAAAGTTTTATTTATTTCGGCATCTTTTATAGCATCGGAAATAAACCAGGTTTCGTATCCGGATGGAGCGATGTAAACCTCATTTGTCAATAAATGATGAAAGAATTTATTGAATCTTTCGTGGTTACATTTTGTAACAGCCGTAAAATTATTAATTTCAGTTTGTTCTGTAAAAAAGATAGACATCATTGAACCTAGACGATTAATATGAGCCGGAATTCCTTTTTCTTCAAATATTTTAGCGATTTCGATATCTAAAGTCTCTGTCACTTGATCGATTCTATTGAATAGTGCTCTATCGTTATTGATAATATTCAATGTTGTAAATCCGGCACGCATAGCAATAGGATTTCCTGATAATGTTCCTGCTTGGTAAACAGGACCAAGAGGAGCCAGGTGACTCATGATTTCTCGACGTGCAGCAAATGCACCTACAGGAAAACCACCACCAATTACTTTTCCAAAAGTTACAATATCCGCATTGATATTTAGACGTTCTTGTGTACCTCCCATAGCCTGGCGGAAACCAGTCATTACTTCATCAAAAATTAACAAAGCGCCATTTTCATTACAAATTTGTCTCAATCCTTCTAAGAAACCTTCTTGCGGAACAATACATCCCATATTACCGGCAATTGGTTCTACAATAATGGCTGCAATTTCATCTTTATTTTGTTCGAATAACGTTTTTACATCTTCCAAGTTATTGTATTCTGCTAACAAAGTATCTTTTGCTGTTCCTTGTGTAACACCCGGAGAGTTTGGATTTCCAAAAGTAGCTGCACCCGAACCGGCTTTAATCAAAAATGAATCAGAATGCCCGTGGTAACAACCTTCAAACTTTATAATTTTGTCACGATTTGTATAACCTTGGCCAAACGAATGGCAGACATACACGCTTCTGTACCGGAATTAACCATACGAACCATGTCAATATTCGGAACAACAGAAGTGATTAATTTTGCAATTTCAGTTTCTAATTCAGTAGGTGTACCAAAAGAAAAACCGTTTTTCATTTGTTCAACAGTTGCATTTAAAAACTCTAGGATCTGTATGACCAATAATCATTGGTCCCCACGAATTAATGTAATCTACATAAGCACGTCCGTCTTCATCATAAATATAAGCTCCTTCCGCTTTTTGAATGAAAATAGGTGTTCCGCCTACAGATTTGAATGCTCGAACAGGAGAATTTACACCTCCCGGAATATATTCTTGTGCGTCTTTAAATAATGCGCTACTTCTTTGATACAACATAATATTTTACAAAAATAGTTGCACAAATTTACAGAATCTTAAATGAATTAAGAAGTGATTTTGATTAGATTATTGTTTGATAAGGGGATTTCTTTTCCAGGTAATCGATTAATATGTTGATGAGTTGATTCTCTTTCAAAATCGTTTGATTCCCAATTAAAAATAATTGTTCTTTGGCGCGCGTTAAAGCGACATTCAGCTTTCTATCTACATTTCCCTGGTCATTCATATTGACCAAGGCATTCAATTGCGAATGATACGTCACCGCAAAACTGTACAAAATAATATCCCGCTGACTTCCTTGATAACGTTCTACCGTATCGACTGTAATTTGTTCGTGATTAGGAATATTGGCTAATTCTAATTTTTGTTTAATCAATGCAATTTGATTTCGAAATGGAGCAATAATTCCAATGGTTTTTTTTGCATCAAAAGGTTTTTGATTGATGTTATATAAATGAATTATTTCTTCAACCAACTCAACAATTAAATCGGCTTCCTGAATATTTGTAGAAGGCAAATAAGGATTTTCATCAACATTGATAAATGCAAAACGGTGATTGGCAATAAAATGTTTGTAAATGATTGGATTCATCACAATTTTCAAAATCTAAATCAGCGCGTTGACGATTTAAACTTTGTTTGATTTCTTTGTTCAAATTCGGAATATCATACGCAACATTTAATTTTCCGTCATAAAAATAATTGTTCGGAAAATCAGCAATTTCAGCATGCATTCTTCCTTGATAAGTCAATTGATCAAATGAATAATCAAGTTGGTTTTGTTCACAAAACTGGTACAATCGTTCAAAAATTGAATTTTTACGGTTGATCAAACCAATATTTTCCAATAACTCATTATTTGTTTTGGCTAATTCAGGATTTTGTAAAACAATAGCAGGTAATTGTTTGTGATCACCTATCATAATAAAACGTTCGGCTTTTGGTAAAATTCCAACAATTTGAGGTTCTAAAATCTGAGAAGCTTCATCGATAATAATCGTGTCAAATTTCTTTAATTTAAGAATATCGTTTTTACTTGAAATTGAAGCAACGGTGGAAACAAAAATTCGTTGTTTTCGAATAATATCTTGAATGGTTTTTCTTGAAAACTTTTGCCCTTTTTGTTCTAAATCAGCATCACTTTGCTCAATTATCTTGTTCAATAAATTTTGATGAAATTCCGGTGAAGTGGATAATTCATTTCCAATTCGGATGAATTTTTGTTCAATTTGATCGGAAATAGCTGAATTGATCGATTCGCATAATTCATCAACTGCACGATTCGTATATGCTAAAAGCAAAATATTACAGTCTTGCTTTTCATACATTTCTTTCACCAATTCTTTGATAATGATAGATGTTTTTCCCGTTCCAGGAGGTCCGTTCAATAAAAAATAGTCTTTCGTAGAAAGTGCTTTTTTCAAAATGCGATTTTGTTCATCGGAGAGGTTTGGATTGAAATAGGCATAATCCATCTGATTTTTGGGAAGTGATTGTGTCAAAATCAATTCTTTTTTCATTTTTGATGAATGAATGAATCCATACAGATTCCGGTACATGGACACAAAAGAAGAATCCATGAAATCCCGTTCTAAAGCCCATTTTCCTGATTGATCAAACGAATCAAAAAAACGAGTGTTGGGTTGTTGGTAACGAAAACGTAAAACGATAAATTCTCTCGAAATACTTTTGATGGTACACTTAAAAACCTGGTTCGTTAAAACCGAATCTTTAAAATTGTTTCTAGGATATAAAATACAAATGTCTCCTTCCCGAATCGAAATAAAATCGTTAGCAGGGTTGGTTCTTTTTAATTTGATTTCACGTTGTTGTTCAGAGATTTTATTGTCAACAATTTCCAAATCATAAATAATTTCAAAATTATTGTTTTTTTCTTCGAAAGTATTCAGCCACAAACTTGCCAAACCATTGTTAGAAGTTGATTGTCCCAAACCAAGTTTCGCCATATATTGCTCTTTCGCAATAAAGTTTGTAAATGAATAAAAGTATGCTTTTTCTAAGGGGGAACTGTTTTTTATAGGATAGATAAATTTATCCAATTGTTCTTCCAAAATTTCTTTGAAACGAGGATTGATTTTTCGCTTAATGAAATTTGCAGGTTTAATTGAATAGAGAATCGATTCTATTTCTGTTAACGAATGATTTGCTAGACGATTTTCGTTGATGATAATTCGGTTTCGTAAATCAAAAATTCGTTGAACTCGAGCCAATGAAGGAAGATCAAAACGTAAATTTCCTTGGTAAACTTTTGAATAGAAAATAAACCCTTCTGTATTTTTAGTGACATCTTTAAATTCTAAATCATACAAAACACCAATAATTTGATAATATAAAAATAACTGTGCGGCATGATTTGGTTTGACACTTTTTTCCGTCATCAGGAAAAGGAGCTCCACCGGATTTTAGTTCAATGATTTTATTTTTACCTTCAGGATTGATATCCAATAAATCAAGACGCCCTTGAATACCATATTGTTCACATAAAAAAGACGGTTCTAATAAAGCTCGATCCAAAGAAATATCATAAGTTGGAAAATCTTCGGTCAGCACTTTTTGAATTCGATCAAAATGACCTTTTGCTTCCTGGTAATAATCTTTCAAATCTTGCGGATTTGTCAAATCTTTACAAGCGGTATATTCTAAAGGATAATTTTTGAAATCATTTTTGAAGATTTCATTAAAATCCGTGTTTTCAATATTTTCAGTAGAAAAATGGTCAACAACAGCATTGGCAAAATTTCCTAAACGAATGTGTTTGCTGTTTGGTGCTTCTTCAAACTTTTTTTGCACATAATGTAATTCAGAAGTTCCATAATCCTGAAAAGATTCCGCAATCGCAGAAATATCAACCAGATAATCGGGTTCAAGAATAATAAAGCGTGGATGATAAATTCCTTCCTCATCAATGGTCGAATTGACCAAATTTAATTGTGCACCAATCCAAAAATCTTCAACTGAAGTAAAATTCTCATTAACTCCATCTTCATCAATTTGAACCGTAATATACTCATCTGTCTCGTTTTCTTCGTGATCACAGATTAAACAATCGCGCTTAATTTCAATAATTTGGACACGTAGTTTTTTGATTCTGTTTCGTGTAAGAATTTTGTTGGTATAGAATTCTTTTTCAGGAAAGTAATAAATGATTTCTGCCGGAATCATGACTTCATAAATCGAAGAAATGAATTCTGCAACATATTTGTAATGGGTAAAAAATTCGTGATCCGAAGGTGCGTACTTTTCGCTTAAAATTCGCTGTGCAGTTTTACGAAACGAATGAATTTTAGTTGAAACCTGGTATTGATTACAAATGAAAGAGAGTTTCGAGAAAAAGTTAGAAAACTGTAAAGCTTCATTTTTTGTCAATTCAAAAGCAATATTCTCAACCAAACGTTTTAAATCTAAATATTTAGAATTGATTGGTTTATTCGCAAGTTGAATTTGTAAAATTTCGTTTAACAGTTGATTTCCGGTTTCTTCTCGGTTCATGGCGATTAGTTTTCACAAAATTAAGGCATATTCTTCATTTAATAAAGAACCTTAATCCCAGGTTTTCCAATCATCACTTGTAAATAACCATTCTGGTGTTTTTATTTTTCCTTGTTCTACTTTATACAAGGATTTAGTTTCTGATCAGTTTGATTATTTAAAATCTGGATTTCCTGTGCAGGCATATAGCTTTGTGCAAGAAGAACTATTTTTTCACCTTTTTCATTTTCTGCTAAATCAACAACCATTACTGCATGTCCATAAGGATTACCTTGTTGAAGAAGAATATCTCCAATTTTGATAGTGTGATAGTCAATACTCCTTAATTGATTTTTTAAAGAAGCCGTGTTGGCAGAACTAAAAACATATTCCAAATACTTCCAATAGTTTTCTTGAGAGAAGTCACCTTTTGCAAAAGCTGTAAAAGAACGCGGTTTACCATCAGATAAAAAATGGAACGAAATTTTATCATAACGTTTGTGCTGGTAGAGATAATCTGCTCTTAATCGCATGGCTGCATCTGCACATTGGTGCAAATCTTTATTTCCAATAGGAAGTCTATTACAGCATTATAAATGTTATTTACAGGTTTTTGTTTTCCATTGTAGTAGCTGACGAGAGTTCCGTAATCTTTCAATTTTAAATGTTGGAGAAAATAGCCAAAATCTGATTTGGTATAATGCATTCTATGATAATTATTTGGAACTGAAAACCGATTCAAGATTAAAGTTTCTTTTTGATTGATATGGTTTTCTGTTGCTTCTTCGGACAGTGTGTTAAGCACAGAGTTTTCTATTTTCTCAGTAGAATCAGGTTCTTCTTTTTTGCAGTTAAAAATCAGAAATAGGAGGAAAAGACAGGTGTAATTTTTCAACTTATTTTATTCTCAAAGATGAAACAATTACAACAAAACCATCAGGATCAAGAAAAGAAATTCCGTTTATATTCCAATACGGATTTTTAGCTTGTATTGGTTCAATCCGGTAAAATTCTAGATTTTTTATAACGGCCTCATATTCGTCTTGTGTTTCAGGATAGAATACAAGACAATCATCCTCATTAAATTGATGGTTGACCTCATCTGATGAGGTGGTAAATTCTAAATGCCAATCGGTATTTGCTTTTCCAATGAAAAGACCATCGTAACCATTATGATTTTTAAAATCGCCAAGAATGTCTAAGTTCAAAATCTTCGTATAAAAAGTTTCGATTTCTTTTATTCGATTTGTGTGACGTGCACTTCTAAATTGCATAAAATTCACTATTCTTATTGATTGTAAATTACTATATTTTATTGAATTTTATTGAAAATATTTAATGATGCTCAAACAAAATCGCTATACAAAACTTTTCATCTGTTCACTATGTTTTTTTTATTTTAGGAATATTTTCATTTGGATATGGATACAATTTAGACTACTATAAAAATGATAATGGAATATATTTCTTACTTACAGGAATATTTTTACTTATTGTAGGTTTTTCAGTGGGTATATTTAGTTTAGTAAAAGGATTTATAAAAATATATAAAAAATAATTATCCTTTTTTTATGATAGCGGTTTTACATGAAATATTGATTTAGATGAAAAAAATATTGTTCCTATTTATGCTGATTATGCTTGCTCCAATGATTTCTTTTGCACAGAAAAATGAAAGAATTATAACGGAAGAGATTAAAAATAAAATTAACCCAATAAAAACGAATTTTGAACGAATCAATTCCATTGATAAATGGACTAAAATTAAAACGATTGAAACTGATGATTCTGCAGAAGGCGGGTATATCAATTACTATTATTTAAATGAAAAATTAGAAAAAGTTGTGGTGCAAAAGTTTGGAGAATCTGGTAAGTTTTTTGGCAGAATATTACGTGTTGAATAGTACATTATCTTTCGTTTTTGAGAGGAATATAACATATAACGCACCGTTGTATTGGGGAGAATTTGATCATAAAAAATCAAAAATAGAAGAGAAGCGCTATTATTTTGAGAAGAAGCAATTGATACATTTTGTTGGTAAATCGATGAATTTGAATGAAGAAAGCAAGGGAGTGATAGATGATTTTGAAGCATTAATTAAAGCTGAGAAAAACACTGAAAATTAAATCAAAAAGAGGTACATTTAGTAAAAATAAAAAATCATGAATATCGCAATTTTAGACGATTATCAGCATGCTGTACCTCAATTGAATTGTTTTGAATTATTGAAAGATTTCAATGTTAAACTATTAGATAAAACCTATCAAAATCCGAAAGATTTGGCAAAAGAAATACAAGATGCCGAAATTTTAGTACTAATCAGAGAACGCACCAAAATTGATGATGAGTTATTGTCTCTTTTACCTAATTTGAAATTAATTAGTCAAACAGGAAAAATTTCCAATCATTTAGATTTAGCTGCTTGTACAAAGTATGGTGTTGCCGTAGCAGAAGGAGTCGGTTCTCCAATTGCACCTGCTGAATTGACTTGGGCATTGATTATGAATGCAACGCGCAAGATTCCGCAAGCGATAGAAGCGATGAAAAAAGGAGAATGGCAAACAAATATTGGTTCTGCTATTCATGGAAAAACAATTGGGATTTGGGGGTATGGAAAAATAGGGCAGAAGATTGCACAATACGCAAAGGTGTTTGGAGCGGAGGTTCTGGTTTGGGGAAGTGAAAATTCCCGTCAAAAAGCAAAGGAAGATGGTTATCAAGCAGCTAATTCCCGTGAAGAATTTTTCTCAATAAGTGATGTTATTTCACTTCATATTCGATTGAATGAACAAACAAAAGGAAGTGTGAAATTTGAAGATTTAAAGTTAATGAAACGAGAGGCGGTTATTGTGAATACTTCTCGTGCTGAATTGATTGAAGAAAATGCTTTAAGTAAAGCTTTAAGTCAAAATACACCGACTTATGCGGCTTTAGATGTTTATGAAATCGAGCCAATTTATGATCAGACGAATGAATTTCTAAAAAACCCGAATGTCATTTGTACACCTCATCTGGGGTATGTGGAAGAAAATAGTTACGAATTGTATTTTTCAAAAGCTTTTGAAAATGCGATCAATTTTATTGCAGCTAATCCTACCAATATTGCGAATTCTGAAGTCTTAGAATAAGCTAATTTAAGAACAAAAAAATCCGCCAATTTTGACGGATTTTTTTGTTTTAATAAATTTCTTCTTTTTTAAAGAAAACGGTATCATTGTCTTTTCTGAATTTTAATTCCGAGTAATGAACGGTATAATTATCAATCATTCCATAGGTTTCGAGAATAAAATTAGTTTTGAAACGATAATTTCTATTCATTTTATTTCTAGCATTTGCTCCTAGCTCATCTTTTAGATTCAACAATTTTGGAGAAACCACGAAACGCGAATCTGATTCTATTCGTTTGATAATTTTATTGATATCTACAGTATCCATTATCAAAACTGTTTCTTGTTTTAAATGTTTAATACCCGAAATTTCAGTCGAAACCATTTTTATTGGTCCTTTGTAACCAATTCCTGCCTGGTGTAAATCTGTTTTTAAATCTTCGCTCGAATACATTTGACTTCTATACCCATATTTGACCATGGGAATAAGAACGATAAAAAAGATAGCAGCAGAAATAATCATGGCAGCTTTATGATAGCCGGCCATTCTCAATCCATATAAATAAACGGAACCAAAATAATTAAAACGATTCCGAATATGACGACAGCAATTAATCCTGATTCCATTAGCCGTTTATCATAATTAAAAATTCGTCTTCCGTAAGAACAGAGACAGTTCCTATTTCTTCTGCTTTTTTCAATTTACTACCCGCTTTATCACCCGCAACTAAGAAATTGAGATTTTTGGAAACTGCCGAAATATTTTTCCCACCATGGTCTTCCACCATTTTTTGCGCTTCATTACGGGTAAATTTTGTCAATGTTCCGGTAAACAGAAAGGTTTTTCCTTCTAAAGAATCCGAGATAGGTTTGGCTTCTTCACCAATTTCAAAGTTTTAAACCATAATCACGTAAACGTTGAATGATGATTTGATGTTGTTCCTCCTTAAAATATTCTTTAATAGAAATGGCAATTTTTTCTCCAACATCTGTTACAGAAACCAATTCTTCCATTGTAGCATGCATCAAACGGTCGATGTGTTGAAAATGTTTCACCAATTTCTTTGCAACTGTTTCACCAACATGTCTAATTCCGATGGCATACAAGACTCTTTCGAAAGGTTGTTCTTTTGATTTTTCGACTGAATTAATGATATTTTGAGCGGACTTTTCAGCCATTCTTTCCAAAGGCAGAATATCTTCTTTTTGTAAAGTATAGAAATCTGCAATGTTATTCAACAAATTTGCTTTGTGTAATAATACAGCAGTTTCCCCTCCAATACTTTCAATATCCATTGCTTTTCTAGAAACAAAGTGTTCTAATCTTCCAATGATTTGAGGTTCACAACCATTTTCATTTGGACAATAATGTTGTGCTTCTCCTTCTTTACGAATTAAGGCTGTTCCACATGAAGGACAATTTTTAATAAATTCAATTTCGGCTGTTCCGGGTTGGCGAACATCTGTATTAACCCCTACAATCTTCGGAATAATTTCTCCTCCTTTTTCTACATAAACGATATCGCCAATTCGAATATCTAATTTTTTGATGATATCTTCATTGTGAACAGATGCACGTTTCACAATTGTTCCGGCTAATGAAACCGGAGCAAGATTCGCAACAGGTGTAATTGCTCCTGTACGTCCAACCTGATAATCGATACTCAACAATTCTGTTTCAGCAGCTTCAGCTTTAAATTTATACGCCATTGCCCAACGAGGAGATTTTGCAGTATATCCCAATTCATCTTGTTGCGAAAATGAATTCACTTTGATGACAATTCCGTCCGTTTCATAAGGCAAGTTTTTACGTTCATTATCCCAATAATCTACAAAGGCTAAAACTTCTTCCAAAGAAGTACATAATTTTGAAGTGTGCGGAATTTTGAAACCTAGCTCATCCGCAGCTTGTAACATTTCCCATTGTGTTGTATAAGGTAAATTATTTCCAATAAAATAATAAGGAAAACATTGTAAACCACGTTTTGCCACTTCGGTATTGTCTTGTAATTTTAGAGAGCCCGAAGCTGTATTTCGAGGGTTTGCATACAATTCTAAACCATTATTGGCGCGTTCTTTATTAATAGAAGCAAATGTATTCAACGGAATTGTAATTTCGCCGCGCATGTAAATCGTTCAGGATAATTTCCTTTTAATTTTAATGGAATAGATTGAATGGTTCTGATATTGTTTGTAATCTCGTCTCCCTGAGTACCATCTCCGCGTGTAACGGCTTGGGTCAGCTGCCCATTTTCGTAAAGAATAGAGATTGAAGCGCCGTCGTATTTTAGTTCGCAAACAAATTCTACTTTTTCACCTAAGGCTTTTTCGATGCGTTTTCCCACTCTTGTAAATCTTCGACAGAATATGAATTGTCGAGTGAATACATTCTAAATTCGTGCACAATTGTTGGGAAGTTTTTAGTAACCATTCCTCCAACACGTTGAGTAGGAGAATTTACATCGAAGAAAATAGGATTTTCGTCTTCCAGACGTTTCAATTCTTTTAATTTCAAATCAAATTCGAAATCAGAAATTGTCGGATTATCTAAAACGTAATAATTGTAATTATGTTGGGTAAGCTCTTCTCTTAAAGCTAAAATCTTATCTTGAATTTCCATTGTTTAAAATCTTATAAAAAAGATGGCAGGTCATAATTAAATTTGTGTCAACACCTCATCAAATCAAAGATGAAAAACTGAACTAAATTTTGTTTAACCATGTAATACTATTAAGAATAGTAATGAGCAAAGATAAAGACTTGAATTTATTCGAACAATTTTTAAAATAAATAGGATTGATTTATATTTAGGAATATTTATTGCAAGGTTTATTGAAAAAAGAATCAACTATGAATAATTTATTGGAAGTTTTAGATACAAAATCAAAAGGATTTGAAAATACGGTTTCTATTGTTACAACAGGTGCCGCTGCGGGAATTGCGATTTCAAAAGCGATTAATAAAAACGAAAAGGTTGGAGCTGTTGTCGGAATTGGAGTAGGGTTGTTGGTTTATGCGATGTTTAGCCCTGAGAACAAATTAAAAAAAGAGAATAAAAAGCTTGAGAAACAAATTGAACAAATTGAAGCTAAATTTGAAAAATAAGTTGTTTTTATGCCTAAGTATTCTAGCTTTTTTGATGAGTTTACTATTGCCTGTACATACAGTAGAATGGGATAATTATAAAATTTTTGAACTTTATGGTTATGTATATGCATATGTAGGTTGGATGACATTTCCATATTTAGATTTCTTTTGTTGGTTGGGAAATTTTACATTGCTATTTGCTTGGATTTTTTACCGAAAAAAAACAAGTTTTTATTTCAGTATATTAACTGTAATTTTAATGTCTTTGTATGGACTAAATCATCTAACAAGATTGAATATTTTGGGAGTCCATGAATATCATCTACCTCTTTTTGGATATTGGATTTGGTTACTTTCACCAATTTTTATGATCATTCATCATTTCAAACAAAATAAATTAAAAAGTCAAGCTATATAAGGTTTGACTTTTTTTGTTTTATGAATATGATAATTTTTTCTCAAACACTATTAGATACAATTTAATAATCCGTCTATCTATTTTTTATTTATGCAATATTGATATTGTTTTTTGAGTATTTTGATAAATAAACTGATAAGAATGTCTTTATTTGAACACATTTTCCTCGATTTTCAATCAATATTATGAATGTGATAATTTTGTTTCGAAAATAGGTAGACGATTCATAATTTTTTCGAAAATAATATATTGAATTAATACGTAAATAACGAGACAAATAAGTGGAGAATAGTTTTGTTGTGAATTTCAGAATGAATACATTTGCTAGAATTAATTCTCTATAATAACTATAGGGATTATGTATTATAAAAATGAATCATCTTAAACATATATTAGATCAAGTTTTAGAACAACCGAGTTTAGAAGAAAAATTAAAATTCTTGAATAATCATGTTCAGGTTAAACTTGTTTTTTCAACGAGTTTTGGATTTGAAGATCAAGTTATTTCTCATGCTATTTTAAGTCAAAAATTGAACAATATTGAAGTTTTCACTTTAGACACAGGACGTGTTTTTCAAGAGACATATAATACTTGGAACAAAACAGAGTTGAAATATCAATCGAAGATAAAACCTTATTATCCGCCAACAGAAGAGTTAGAATCTTTTGTAGCTGAAAATGGGATTAACCCTTTTTATGATTCTGTAGAATTGAGAAAACAATGTTGTTATATCAGAAAAGTTATTCCCCTTAATCGAGCTTTAAAAGAAGCTTCTGTATGGATTACAGGTTTGCGTGCTGAGCAATCGAATAATCGTCATGATATGCATGAAATAGAATTTGATGAAGAAAAGCAATTATTTAAATTCAATCCATTAATTGATTTTACAACAGAAGATTGTTTTAATTATTTAAAAGAGAATAGAGTTCCGTACAATTCATTACATGAGAAAGGTTTTATAAGCATTGGTTGTGCACCTTGTACACGTGCTATAAGAGAAGGAGAAGATTTCCGTGCCGGACGTTGGTGGTGGGAAGACAATAGTAAAAAAGAATGTGGCCTGCACACAAAGTAGGTTTCATGTGTTAATTTAATTTCAAGAACTCAATCTGAATTTTTAGATTGAGTTTTTTGTTTATTTTTACTTGACAAGTTTACATATGGAAATAAAGCAGATTTTAAACCAAATTTCCTTCCTTTCTTTTTCTTCTATGGGGCAAATAATTGATAAAATAGAATTAATTGAGTTAGTGAAAGGTACTGCTGTTCTGAGTACAGATAAAGTGGAGAAAAAGATTTATTTTATCAAGAAAGGAATGGTCCGTGCATATACAGTTGATGACGGAAAAGAAATTACGTTTTGGTTTGGAAAAGAAGGTGATTTGATTATATCGATGAGAAGTTACGTTGAAAATAAAACAGGTTATGAAACAATTGAACTGATGGAGGATTGTGAATTGTATGAGATTAAAATGTCTGATTTACATGAATTATATTCAACTAATTTAGAAATTGCAAACTGGGGAAGGAAATTAGCTGAAATAGAACTGATAAAAACAGAAGAGCGTTTTATTTCGAGACAATTGGGAACCGCTATTGACAGGTATAAGAAATTGTTGAATGAAGACCCTGGTTTGATTAACCGGGTACAATTAAGTTACATCGCTTCTTATTTAGGAATTTCTCAAGTTACATTGAGTAGAATTCGCGCCGAAATATAAATGAATAATTTTTT
Source organism: Mylabris phalerata (assembly GCA_020740385.1). Classification (NCBI taxonomy): domain Eukaryota; kingdom Metazoa; phylum Arthropoda; class Insecta; order Coleoptera; family Meloidae; genus Mylabris; species Mylabris phalerata. The sequence goes on from JAJEOX010000028.1 coordinate 342,875, forward strand.
AACATTTGTAAAAAAATTATTTTTTTTTCTACTTCATCTTTGTAAAAAATATAACAAAAATGAATTGGATTTTATTGATTTTAGGCGGTTTATTCGAAGTTGGATTTACCTCTTCATTAGGAAAAGCCAAAGAAACTACAGGAACAGAAATGTATATGTGGTATGGAACTTTCGCTGTTTGTCTGGTTGTAAGTATGGTGTTATTAATTAAGGCGACACAAACTTTACCCTTGGGAACAGCATATGCAATTTGGACAGGAATTGGTGCAGTTGGAACAGTATTAATCGGAATATTTGTTTTCAAAGAACCAGCTAACTTTTGGAGAGTATTTTTTATTTTTTACGTTGATAAGTTCAATTGTGGGATTAAAATTTGTTTCAAATTAAGTATAGGGCACTGTCTATAAAAGTTGATATGACAAAATGTCTTAATAATTGAAGTGTTTTTCAATAATGTGATGTGGTACTATTTTTGACATGATACAACTAAAATATAGTATGAACAATAACAGAGATTACACATTTGAAGAAATTCCAGATAGCTCTCATAACGAGCAGGATTTTTATGCAAAATTTAGAGAAAGATTGGATGATGTTCAAAAGTTTCCTGCAGATTATTTATTCAAGTTCATTTATCCTTCAAGTGAAGAGACGATGAAAAAGATTAAAGAGGTATTTGCTGATACAAATGCAGAGTATGAATACAAAGCATCAAAAAATAGAAAATACACTTCGATTTCTATAAAATTATACGTAATAGATGCGGATACCGTAATCAACTATTACAAAGAAGTATCCAAGATAGAAGGAGTTATAATGTTATAAAAGGTTGCTACAGCAACCTTTTTATATTTGAAAAAAGTAGGTATATTTTATACTTTCTATTTAAGAAGCTACCTAATAATCGGATATTTATTAAATAAGACCAATTTCCTTTTCTTATTTTTGAGGAGTAACATTAATGTCAAATAAAATAATGGTGTATTTGTTACAATCAAAAAAAGTTTCTATCTTTGGTATAACCACAGAAAAGAAATGCAAGCAATTAAAGAAAATATAAAACCTTTATTTGTTGGAATGAAATAAGCAAACTTCTGCTTTACTTTCCAAAATTGTATTTGCTCAATATTCACATTAGAATATTGTAGACTCCTTGTTGACGAATTTCGTCATCTACCTTTTCATCAAAACAACAAACAAAATACGATATGCCACTTTATCATCATTTGGGAGAATTCCCACAAAAGCGACATACGGTATATCCGAAAACCAAATGGAGAATTATATGCAGAAGAGCTAGTTTCTACACATGGATTTTCGAAGTACGTATTCTAATGTTTATCCATTGTTATCCACCAACTTTGGTAAAAGAAATTAATGAACCTTATTCGGTTGAACCTAAAATAGCTCGCGCAAAGCATTTGAAGCACACGTCTTTAAAAGGGTTTAAAGTAAAACCAACAAAAGATTATTTAGAATCACGTGTTCCTGTTTTTAGTGAATAATGATTTGCACATCTCGTTGGCTGCTCCTCAAACAGTCGATGACCGATTATTTTTACAAAAATTCTCAAGCGGATGAAGTGATTTTTATTCATGAAGGTTCTGGGGTTTTGAAAACAGGTTATGGGACAAATCGAGTTTGAATATGGAGATTATTTAGTCATTCCACGTGGAATAATTTATCAACTTCATTTCAATGACGAGAATAATCGGTTTGTTCATCACAGAGTCATTTAGTTCGGTTAGAAACACCCTCGTCGTTACCGTAATCATTTTGGTCAATTAATGGAGCATTCTCCATTTTGTGAACGAGATATAAAGCGTCCCGCAAAATCTTGAAACCCATGATGAACATGGAGATTTTTAAGATTATGATTAAAAAAGAAGGCTTAATAAAATCCCTAATGTCTACGGGACTCATCCTGTTTCGATTTTGTTGGATGGGATGGTTATCATTATCCTTGGGCCTTTTCAATTCATAATTTCGAGCCGATAACAGGGCGTATTCGATCAACCACCACCGGTTCATCAGACATTTGAAGGTGCAGGATTTGTTATTTGTAGTTTCGTTCCTCGTTTGTTCGACTATCATCCAAATGCTATTCCGGCTCCTTATAATCATAGTAATGTAGATTCTGACGAAATTTTATATTATGTCGATGGCGATTTTATGTCAAGAAAATCAGTTGAAAAAGGTCAAATTACATTACATCCGGCAGGTATTCCGCATGGTCCGCATCCGGGAACGGTAGAAAAGTCGATTGGAGCAAAAGAAACACATGAATTGGCTGTGATGATTGATCCTTTCAGGCCTTTAATGTTAACAGAAACAGGCTTTAGAAATAGAAGATACGGATTATTATAAATCTTGGCTTTATTAATGATCATCGTCAGATGATCAAAACTACATGACAGGGATAAAAAAATAAATTTCGAATATCAAATCGAAATAATGATACATAAAAATAAACACAAGAAAATGAGTACACAAACATTTGCAGAGAAAATAGCTTTAGCGCAAGACTTTCTTCCAATTAATGGAACAGATTATATCGAGTTTTATGTAGGAAATGCAAAACAATCTGCACATTATTACAAAACAGCATTCGGTTTTCAAGAAGTTGCCTATGCAGGTCCAGAAACCGGAGTAAGAGATAGAGCATCTTATGTTTTACAACAAGGTAAAATTCGTTTAGTTTAACATCAGGGTTTAAAATCAGATTCACCAATATGTCAGCATGCGATGAAGCATGGTGACGGAGTGAAGATTTTGGCGCTTTGGGTTTATGATGCGTACGATGCTTTTGAGCAAACAACAAAACGTGGTGGAAAACCTTATATGGAGCCAACTACAATATACAGATGAATTTGGAGAAGTAAAAATGTCTGGAATTTATACGTATGGAGAAACAATTCATATGTTTATTGAACGTAAAAAATTACAATGGACCTTTTATGCCGGGGTATGTGAAATCAGAATCAGCTTATCAACCTACTGATTGTGGTTTGTTATATGTTGATCATTGTGTAGGAAATGTTGGTTGGAATCGTATGAATGATTGCGTACAATGGTACCAGGATGTGATGGGGTTTGTAAATATTTTGTCCTTTGATGATAAACAAATCAATACAGAATATTCAGCATTAATGTCAAAAGTAATGAGTAATGGATAATGGTTATTCGAAATTTCCAATTAATGAACCTGCAGAAGGAAAGAAAAAATCGCAAGTAGAAGAATACTTAGATTTTTATGAAGGAGAAGGGGTTCAGCATATTGCAGTGGCCACAAAAGATATTGTCAAAACTGTTTACCGAGCTTAAATCTCGTGGAGTTGGAATTTTATCTGCACCGCCGGAAGCTTATTATGATATGATTCCGGAGCGTGTAGGAGAAATTGATGAAGATATTTAAAAAGCTGCAAAGTCTTGGTATTTTTAGTGGATTGTGATGAAGAAGGTTATTTATTGCAAATCTTTACAAAACCTGTTGAAGACAGACCAACATTATTTTACGAAATTATTGAACGTCACGGAGCACAATCGTTTGGAGCAGGAAACTTCAAAGCTTTATTCGAAGCTTTGGAAAGAGAACAAGAACGTAGAGGGAATTTATAAATTTTTTGAACCTTTCTAATAAATTAACAATAACTAAATGATATCTAAAGCCGAAGAAATAAAGTATTTCTTCGGCTTTTTCTTAATCAAATCTTAATTTTGGAATAATGAGGTTTCAAATACATTTGTTTAACAAAAATGTATAATGAAATGAACCAAACAAAATCGAAAACTATAATTTTTAGTTCTTTACTTCTTTCAATTTTCATTGTTAAAGTAAATGCGCAAGATACTATACAAACTAATCAATTGGATTCTATTCCACAACAAAACATTCAATTCAGAAGATAAAGTTTTATCATTTTAATGCAAAAAAACTGATTGTTCCTGCGACTTTAATTACTTACGGAAGTCTTTAGTTTTAGCAATTCCTGCTTTGGATAATTTGAATAAATCAACTCAAAACGAATTATTAGAAGACAATACAAAAGGAAATCGATTTGATAATTATACACAATACTTACCTGCAGTTGCGGTTTATGGATTGAATCTAGCTGGTATTCAAGGAAAACATAATTTTAAAAGATCGAACAATTATTTTCGCCACTTCACAAATTATCAATACAGGTTTGGTTATGGGATTGAAAACATACGGTGAATGAAGAAAGACCGGATGGAACGAATCATCTTTCTTTTCCTTCCGGACATACAGCAAATGCTTTTTCTACAGCACAATTTATGTTTCGTGAATATCAGGATACTAATATCTGGTTGAGTTTGGCAGGATATCCTTTAGCAGCTTTTTACAGGTGTTTATCGTGTCATAAATAATCGCCATTGGGTAGGAGATGTAGTTGCAGGAGCAGGAATTGGGATTTTGTCGACAGAGTTAGCTTACTGGTTGTTTCCAACAATTAACAATTGGTTTTCCTCCTAAAAAATAAAGAATCTAAGGTATCAACTATAATTTTTCCTGCATTTCAAAATAATCAGGCAGGAATTAGTTTAGTGATGAGGTTTTTAGAGTAAAATCGATTGAAAATTTAAATGTACGATATACACTATAAAAAGGGGAAAGTTTCAATTAAATTTAACATAACATTCATTAGTTTTTATAAAAAATCATTATCTTCAACGCATAAAACTGCAAAAAAATAAAATGAAGAATATAGAACTAACGATCCCGAAACTGGGAGAGAGTGTAGAGTCTGTACAGCTTGTTCGTTTCACAAAGAATATTGGTGATTTCATTCAAGAGGATGAGGTAATAGCCGAAGTTTCTACGGATAAAAGTAGATTCTGATGTGCCTTCAACAAAAACTGGGAAAATTATAGAGTTTAGATTTAATGAAGGAGAAGAGATTAAAATAGGGGAAGTTTTTTGCAATTATTGAAACTTCAGAAAATCAGGATCAGCAATCAGAGAAAAACGAAAGAATAGAAGAGAAAACGATTGAAACTATTTCCACTTTGCAAACTATACATTCAAATGATACGAATCAATTTTTTATCGCCTTTGGTAAAAAGTATTATTCAGAAAGAGAATCTTCAAACAAATGATATTTTACAAATAAAAGGCTCTGGGCGTGATGGAAGAATTTCAAAAAATGATGTTTTGAATTATATTCAAAATAAAACCTTTTAAAGCTAATGCATCAAGTGATACTTTAAGTAGAGGTAATGTGATTTCAAGTTCTTCTTTTGGTGCTAAAGATGTAATTATTGAGATGGATAAAATGCGTCAGATGATTTCAAAAGCACATGAAGAAAAGTAAAACAAACTTCACCTCATGTGACAGCTTATGTAGAACCTGATGTGACAAATTTTGTAAAATGGCGCGAAGAAAATAAAGTTGCTTTTGAGGCAAAGTACAAACAGAAATTAACGTTTACACCTTTGATTGTAGACTGTGTTGTTCGTGCAATCAAAGATTTTCCGATGATGAATGTTTCAGTAGACGAAACAGAAAAACAAAAATTATAAAACACAACGAAATCAATATTGGAATTGCAACAGCTTTACCTAACAAAATTTGATTGTTCCTGTGATACATCAAGCAAATGAATTGAATTTGGAAGGATTAGCGAAAAATGTTAATTCAATTGTAGACAAAGCTCGTAGAAATAAGCTTTTACCTGATGATGTGAAAGGAGGAACATTTACGATAAGTAATGTTGGAACTTTTGGAAACCTGATGGGAACACCAATTATCAATCAGCCTGAAGTTGCAATTCTTGCGACTGGTGTAATCAAGAAAAAACCGGCTGTTTTAGAAACTGAATTTGGAGATATTATTGTTTGCAAGGCAATTTATGTATTTATCGCTTTCATTTGATCATCGCGTGATAGATGGGTCGTTGGGAGGAGTATTCTTGAAACGAATTTCAGATTATATGGAGAATTGGGATGTTAATACACAAATTTAATCAGAATGGAAACTATTATATCAACAACAACTTTACTTAAACAAGCATATAAATTACTGGTTACAGCAAAAAGGCTTTGACCGAATTATACGAAGAAAACAAAGCGGTAACAAGCCAAATATGTTCACGCAACTTCACGCGGACATGAAGCAATCCAAATAAGCGACAGGTTTACAATTATTGCCTCAGGATTATTTGAGTGCTTATTACCGAGATGATTGCCATGTTATTATCAATTGGTGTGACGCCTTATGAATTGATGTTACAATTATTAGCGAAACGAGATGATATTTTTTCAGAGGAAGAACATATTATTCTCATCCGAGTTTACGTCGTGAAAATATGCCTAAAATACCACATCAAAGTAGTGCAACAGGAATGCAGGCTATTCCGACAACAGGAATTGCGATGGGAATGCAGTACAAAAGAATTAGAGGGGTTGTGTCAAGAAGAAATTAAACCAATAGCGGTTTGTTCTTTGGGAGATTGCGTCTTGTACAGAAGGAGAAGTGGCAGAAGCTTTTCAGATGGCAGCTTTGAAACAATTGCCAATTTTTATATCTGGTTCAAGATAATGAATGGGATATTTCTGCTTCAGCTGACGAAATACGTGCACAGGATATTGCACATTATGCCAAAGGTTTCAATGGTTTAGAGGTATTTCAGGTAGATGGTGACAGACTTCTTAGCTTCTTAACGAAACAATTCAGCAAGCAATAGAAATTATTAGAACAGAGCGTCGCCCAATTTTAGTACATGCAAAAGTTCCTTTATTAAACCATCATACGTCTGGAGTTCGTAAAGAATGGTACCGTGATGATTTGGAAGAGGCGCAAGAAAGAGATCCTTACGATAAATTAAAACTTACATTGTTACATGAAGGATTTAATGAAAATGAGTTGATCGAAATTGAAAAATAATATAAAAGAACAAGTTCAGGGCTGAAATATCAAGAAGCGTTAAAAGCTGAAGATCCTCGACCTGAAGATTTGTATACGCATGTTTTTGCTCCAACACCAATTATAGAGGAAAAAGGTAATCGCTCGCCGGAAGGTAAAGAAAAAAACAGTGATGGTAGATTCAGCGCTTTTCGCAATTCGCGAATTGATGGCTGAACATCCGGAAGCTTTATTGTATGGACAAGATGTTGGATTGCGTTTAGGAGGTGTATTTAGAGAAGCAGCAACTTTAGCCAAACAGTATGGAAAAAACCGTGTATTCAATACACCAATTCAAGAAGCTTTTATCATTGGTTCTACGGTTGGGATGTCAGCTGTTGGTTTAAAAACCGATTCGTTGAGGTACAGTTTGCTGATTATATTTGGCCGGGTCTTAACCAGCTTTTTACTGAAGTTGCACGCTCCAATTATTTATCAAATGGTAAATGGCCGGTTTTCAATGATTTTGCGTGTGCCAAATTGGTGCGTATGGAAGCGGAGGTCCTTATCATTCGAGTTCAGTAGAAAGTGTTTTAACTAATATCAAAGGTATTAAAATTGCTTATCCATCTACAGGAGCAGATTTGAAAGGTTTGATGAAAGCGGCTTATTATGATCCCAATCCAGTGGTCATGTTAGAACACAAAGGGTTGTATTGGAGTAAAATAAAAGGAACAGAAGAAGCGGCAACAGTAAGAGCCGGATGAAGATTATGTATTACCTTTTGGGAAAGCACGTGAAGTTTTAATGACTGAATCCTCTCAAAGTCATAATACTGTAACAATAATTACCTATGGCATGGGTGTTTATTGGGCCAAACAAGCAGCAAAAGACTTTCCGAATCAAGTCGAAATTATTGATTTGAGAACATTGGTACCATTAGATGAAGAAACTATTTTTAATAGTGTAAAAAAACACAATCGATTGTATTGTATTGACTGAAGAAACAAAGCAAAACTCCTTTTGCCACAAAATGTTGCAGGTTTAATTAATGAAGAGTGTTTTGAATTTTTAGATGCTCCGGTTCGTGTATTGGGTGCACAAGATATGCCGGCAATACCATTAAATTCTATTTTAGAAACAGAAATGTTACCTAATCCAAAAAAGTTAAGTGTATTGATTAGTAATGTTTTAAGTTATTAAATGTTATGTTGTTATAAACAATTGTACTTTTTACACTAAAAAAAACTAACAAACGTTAGTTTTTTTAGTTATTTTTTTGATTAAATTTGTTAGTATCAAAAATCAAAATCTGCAAAAATTATGATATTTAATCCTGATATAGAAACAGATGCCAATTGAAAAATTGCGTGTTCTTCAGAATGAGAGACTTCAAAAGATGTTAAAAAAAGTGTATGAAAAAGTACCTTTTTATAAAGAAGCTTTTGATAAAGCTGGTGTAAAACTAGAAGATATTAAAGGTGTTGAAGATTTACACAAGTTACCTTTCACAAAGAAAAATCATTTAAGAGAGAATTATCCTTTTGGATTATTTGCTGAACCTAAGACGAATGTTATACGATTACATTGTTCAAGCGGAACGACGGAAAACCAACTGTAGTAGGGTACACGAATAATGATATCGAGTTGTTCTCGGAAGTGGTTGCCAGGTCTTTAGCCGCATCAGGATGTAAGCCGGGAATGACATTACAAAATGCCTATGGTTATGGTTTATTTACGGAGGTTTGGGACTGGCATTATGGTGCTGAAAACATTAGGGATGACTGTGGTTCCTATTTCCGGAGGTAATACAGAAAAACAGATTATGTTACTAAAAGATTTTCAGGCCGAGTGCAATTTGTGCAACGCCTTCGTATGCTTTGACAGTTGCTGAAGAAATTAAAAAAAGAGGCGAATCCTTAGAAAATTTTAATCTGAAGTTTGCTATTTTAGGTTCTGAACCATGGTCAGAAGCCCTTCGTCAAGAAGTAGAAGGTAGTTTACATATCAAAGCATCTAACATTTACGGGTTAAGTGAGATTATAGGTCCTGGAGTCTCAAATGAAGATTATGAAGAACAAGGAACGGGTTCTTATATTTGGGAAGATCATTTTTTTTCCTTTGAAATCGTTGATGAGAAAACAGGTGAACCTGTTCCATATGGTCAACCGGGAGTGTTGGTGATTACAACTCTTACAAAAGAAGCACTACCTTTGGTACGTTATTGGACAGGGGATATTACAACATGGACATATGAACATTCTAAGAAAAGAACCCATATTAAAATGGGACCAATTATTGGTCGCGCAGGATGATATGATGATAATTCGTGGAGTTAATTTCTTTCACACTCAAATCGCTGATTTTATTCCTGATTTTTCCACAATTATCTCCAAATTATCAAGTGGTTTTAACGAAACCAAAAAATATGGATGTTGTAGAAGTTGGATTTGAAGTAAATCCTGACTATTTTGCAACAAATGGTTTAGCTTGCGAAAATTTGAACGAAGAATCTAATGCTGAATGTCACAAATTAATCTCGAATATTCATAAAAAAATAAGAGATAATATCGGATTAGGAATGAATGTCAAATTATTTCAAGCGAATGAACTTCCAAAAAGTGAAGGAGGAAAATTAAACCGCATTATCGATAATAGACATTTATAAATACATTGGCCTAAACAAAGTAAAAGAGAACTGATTATTCAAGAAGCTGCATTAATCTTCAAACAAAAAGGTTACTCAGCAACATCGATGCGAGAATTAGCAGAGAAAGTAGGGATGGAAGCGGCAAGTTTGTACAATCACATCCGTTCGAAAGATGAAATCTTGGAAGAAATTTGTTTTAAAGTTGCCAATCAATATGTGTCGCACATTAGTTCGATTGAAGATACAAACGAATCAAATGTTCAAAAGTTAAGAGATCTCATTCAACTTCATGTTAGAATGATTATTGACGAACCAAATGAAGTTTCTGTTGCGAATAATGATTGGAAAAATTTATCGGAAACCAAAAAAGAATAGTACAAAACAATACGAATAGGTTATGAAACACGAATCGCAAATTTAATCAAAAGCAGGAATTGGCATCAGGAGAATTTAAAAAATCTTAATGTATCAGTGCTCTATTTACTTTATTATCATCATTGCGTTGGATAGAGTTATGGTACAAACCAGGGCGGGACATCACGCCGGAACAATTAGAAACGATTTGATGACATTATTAATTAACGGATTTCAAAAATAATATGGCAATAAAATTTTCATAAACTACGCGTTAAAAAAGTAAAAAAGGAAACACCAACTTGTGTTTCGGTTACTTTTGAAGTGCCGGAAGATTTAAATCAAGAATTTAAATATAAACATGGGCAATATTTAACGTTCAAGAATCTTCATAATAATGAAGAAATCAGACGTTCATATTCAATTTGCTCTAGTCCATTGGACAATGAATTGAGAGTTGCTGTAAAGAAAATTGAAGATGGTATTTTTTCAAACTTTTATGAACGAGCACGTCAAAGTTGGCGATGTTCTTGATGTGATGATACCACAAGGAAATTTCTTTACAGAATTACATGAGGATAATAAAAAATTATATGTCGGAATTGTTGCAGGATCTGGAATTACACCAGTACTTTCAATCATCAAAACAGTTCTAAGAACAGAACCTAATAGCCAATTTGTGCTATTGTACGGAAACAGAAACAAAGGGTCTATCATTTTTAAAGAAGAAATTGAAGCATTAAAAAATAAATACATGGAACGCATGAGCGTTTACAATATTTTAAGTCGTGAAACGGCTGATGCGGAAATTCTGAGTGGGCGAATTGATAAAGAAAAGATAGAATATTTCTTACAACATATTATCAATCCCAAAGATGTAAGCGAAGTCTTCCTTTGTGGTCCTGAAGAAATGATTTTAAGTGGGCGCGATGCATTTGTAGAAGCTGGTGTAGATGCTAAACATTTGCATTTTGAATTATTTTATAGTGCCTCTGCGGAAGCTAAAAAGATTGAGCGTCAAAAAGCGGTAAAACAGTCAGACGATACCATGAGTAAAGTAACCATCAAATTAGATGCGACAGCTTTACAAATAGATTTGGGTTACAATGGCGATACAATCTTAGATCGGCTTTACAAAATGGTGCGATTTACCTTACGCTTGTAAAGGAGGTGTTTGTGCCACTTGTAAATGTAAAGTAGAGAAGGGTGAGGTAGAAATGGACATCAACTACTCACTTGAGCCAGATGAATTAGAAAGAGGTTTTGTATTAGCTTGTCAAGCTCATCCTCGTTCTGCTGAAGTCGTGGTAGATTTTGATGCCAAATAATCAACTTTAAAAACATTTAAAAAAATGAGTGCAAAAGAAATTGATTTTCAAGAAATCTTTGACAATAAGATTGAAAATGAAGTTCGTATCGAACCAAAAGATTGGATGCCAGATGCATATCGAAAAACATTAATTAGACAAATCTCTCAACATGCTCATTCAGAAAATTGTTGGAATGTTGCCGGAAGCAAACTGGATTACGAGAGCTCCTTCGTTAAACAGAAAGAAAATTTTGTTAGCGAAAGTACAAGATGAGGCTGGACATGGACTATATTTATATTGTGCAGCAGAAACACTTGGCACAAACCGTATTCAAACATTAAATGAATTACATTCAGGTAAAGCGAAATATTCATCAATTTTCAATTATCCGACACTTACGTGGGCAGATATAGGAATGATTGGTTGGCTGGTTGAACGGAGCAGCAATTCTAAACCAAGTTCCGTTATGTAGAACTTCTTATGGTCCCTATGCTCGCGCAATGGTGCGTGTATGTAAAGAAGAATCTTTCCATCAAAGACAAGGTTATGAAGCATTAGTTGTATTATCAAAAGGAACACCGGAAACAAAAAGCAAAGTTGCAAGATGCAATGAATCGCTGGTGGTGGCCTACATTAATGATGTTTGGACCAAAAGATGAAGAATCTTCTAATTCAGAATTATCAATGAAATGGAGAATTAAACGTATTCTCGAATGATGAATTACGTCAACGTTTTGTCGATATTTCTGTTCCACAGCCAGAATATTTGGGATTAACGATTCCAGATCCGGATCTTAGATTGAATGAAGAAACCGGGCATTACGAGTTCGGAGAAATCGATTGGGAAGAATATTGGAATGTAGTAAAAGGGAATGGAAAGTGTAACAAACAACGTTTAGATGCACGCCGAAATGCTCATAATGAAGGAGCTTGGGTGCGTGATGCCGCTACTGCTTACCACGAAAAAAGAAAACAAAGAGAATTAGAACAAGAACAACGCAAAAACGCATAAAAAGATGGAAAATAGAGATTGGCCTTTATGGGAAGTATTTATTAGAAGTAAACAAGGATTAGATCACAAACACGTAGGTAGTTTACACGCAGCAGACGCAACAATGGCGTTAGAAAATGCACGGGAGATGTTTACACACGTCGTTTGGAAGGTGTAAGTATTTGGGTTGTCGAATCGGTTAATATCCATGCATCGAATCCTGATGAAGCAGAACAATTTTTCGATCCGGCTGAGGATAAAGTTTACCGTCACCCAACTTTTTATGATGTTCCGGAAGAAATCAAAAAACATGTAATTTATGAAAAGTACAGTTTATCAAAACAATCAAAATTACATTGATTTTATTTTACATTTAGCAGATACGAATCTTATTTTGGCTCAGCGGCTTTGCGAATGGTGTGGTCACGGACCTATTTTGGAACAAGATATTGCAATGTCTAATATTGCAGTGGATTTATTAAGGAACAAAACATCAAACTATTACAATTTATGCAGTCAGAAATGATTGGGAATGGGGAGCCTACAGAAGATACATTAGCGAATGTTACGTGAAGAACGTGATTAATAAAAACTTAATTGTTAGTAGAATTACCAAATTGGACCATTTCGGAAACACAGTTTGCACGTCAATTTTTTTATGATAGCTACCATGTGTTGTTATTAGAGCAATTCTTGAAAGTAAAAAGATCCTTAAATTTACAAATCTATCGGCTGAGAAAATCGTTGAAAGAAGTGAAAGTATCATTTAAATATGGGTCCATTGGAAAATGGAATGATTCGATTTGGGGAGGATGAGGAACACAAGGAAATCTTCACGATCAAATTCAAACAGGCAGTTTAATGATATTTTTAACCATATGTAAAAGAAGCATTCATTTTATCTGATTATCAAAAGCTTTAATAAAAGAAGGATTGATTGATAATCCGGAAGATTTTAAAGCTGTTTGGTTAGCAAAAGTAAATGAAATTTTAACTGAAGCGACAATTGTTGCCGATGTAGAAAATGCGTTTGTTCAAAAAGGAGGTAAAGAAGGTGTTCATACTGAACATTTAGGATTTATCTTAACAGATTTGCAATATTTACAACGAACTTATCCAAATTCGCAATGGTTACAGAAAAAGAAATTTGGCAATGGTTGGAGGAAGTTCCAGATCCTGAAATACCGGTTATCAGTGTTTTAGATTTGGGAGTAGTGCGTAAAGTAGAAATTACAAAAGATGGAAAAGTCAATGTAACAATTACGCCAACATACTCAGGATGTCCTGCAATGAGTGCAATTTCTATTTCTATCCGATTAAAGTTAATCGAAAAAGGATTAAAAAATATCAATGTCATCAATCAGTTAAGTCCATCTTGGACGACTGATTGGATGACAGAAGAAGGAAAACAAAAAATGAAAGCGTATGGAATTGCGCCGCCAACAAAAAATCCTTCGAGCGATGAGCTCTTTTCTGATGAGCAAAATATCGAATGTCCGCAATGTGGATCCCACGATACGCGTCTTATCAGCCAATTTGGTTCTACGGCCTGCAAAGCTATGTATCAATGTAATAGTTGTCACGAACCATTTGATTATTTCAAATGTCATCACTAAAAAATTATGGAAAACTCAACATCAATCCTATACACACAAGAGGGAGGAATTGCTACGATTACGTTGAATCGTCCTTCTGTATTTAACAGTTTTAATCAAGAAATGATTAAAACTCTTCAACATCATTTAGATGTAGCAGCACAAGACGTTTCTGTTCGTGCAGTTGTTTTAACAGCTACAGGCAAAGCATTTTGTGCTGGCCAAGATTTAGGCGAAGTATTAGAAGAAAAAGAAATCGATTTCAATAAAATCGTAACAGAAAATTACAATCCATTGGTTCTAAAAATTAGAAACATGGACAAGCCGGTTGTTGCTGCTGTAAATGGTGTTGCAGCCGGTGCAGGAGCAAATTTAGCTTTAGCATGTGATATTGTTGTGGCAAAAGAATCTGCAAATTTTATTCAAGCTTTTTCTAAAATTGGTTTTAATCCCGGATTGTGGTGGAACTTATTTTTTACCTCGTTTAATTGGACTTCAAAAAGCAACTGCTTTAATGATGCTTGCTGATAAAGTTTCTGCTACTCAAGCAAAAGAAATCGGAATGATTTACGATTATTTTGCAGACGATGCATTTGAATCTGAAGTTGCTAAACTAGCAAATAAACTAGCAAGTTTACCAACGAAAGGTTTGGCTTATACAAAGAAGTTATTAAATCAAACGTTTCAAAAATTCAATGGAAGATCAATTAAAACAAGAAGGATTCTTTCAAGATAAAGCAGGTAATTACAGCCGATTATAAAGAAGGTGTAGATGCTTTTTTAGAGAAAAGAAAATCCAATCTTTTAAAGGGGAGTAAGAGATGAAAAAATAGGAATTATTGGTGGTGGAGCAATGGGATCTGGTATTGCGCAAGTTTTTGCTCAAACCGGAAACACTGTTGTTTTATATGACACAAATCAAGAGGCATTAGACCGCTCAAAACAAAATTTAGCAAAGACTTTTGAAAAAATTAGTTGCGAAAGAAAAATATACTGCTGAAAAAGCACAAGAAATTCAAAATTCAATCGAGTATGTAGGAAGTTTAGAAGCTTTTGCAGATATCGATTTGATGATTGAAGCTATTATCGAAAATTTAGAAATTAAAAAATCTGTTTTCAAACAAGTAGAAGAAATCGTTTCTGAAACATGTATCTTAGCTTCAAACACTTCTTCATTATCAATCGCTTCAATTGCCTCGGCTTGTTCAAAACCCGAACGAGTAATTGGAATTGCATTTCTTCAATCCTGCACCATTAATGGCTTTGGTAGAAATTATTCCTGCTGTACAAACGCGTGAATGGTTTAGCTGAAGAAATAACGAACATTGATCCAATCGGTTGGTAAATTACCGGTTATTACAAAAGATACACCCGGATTTATTGTAAACACGAGTAGCACGTCCATTTTATGGTGAAGCAATCCGTATTTTGGAAGAGGGTATGGCTAATGTTGAAACAATTGATTTTGCAATGACTTCTTTGGGTGGATTTCGAATGGGACCTTTCGAGTTGATGGATTTTATCGGACATGATGTCAATTATCGTGTGACAGAATCAGTTTTTGAATCATTTTTTTATGATCCAAAATTTAAACCTTCATTCTCTCAAAAACGTTTATTCGAAGCAGGATTCTACGGAAGAAAATCCGGCCGTGGATTTTACAATTATGCAGAAGGAGCTGAGAGAAAATCGCCGTCGCAAAACCAAGTTTTATTAGAGAAAATCTACAAACGTATTTTAGTTATGTTGATTAATGAAGCTGCAGACGCTTTATTCCTGAATATTGCTAATCGCGAAGATTTGGATACAGCGATGACGAAAGGTGTAAATTATCCTAAAGGATTATTGAAATGGGCAGATGAATATGGAATCGAGAATGTGAAGAATGATTTGGATGAATTGTATCATTATTATCACGAAGATCGTTACCGTTTGAGCCCAATTATCCGTAACATGATCAAAGAAAACAAAACATTTTACTAACATTTATCAAAGAAAATGGAACCACAAAAGTTATTGAATAGAATGCTTGACCACGATAAATTTAGTGAATGGTTAGGCTTAGAAGTAATCGAAGTGAAAGAAGGTTATGCAAAATTACAAGCAAGAATTCGTTCGGAAATGATGAATGGAGTAGGTTCTGTTCATGGTGGAGTGACGTTTGCAATGGCAGATTCTGCATTCGCTTTTTCATGTAATATGTACAATAATATTTCGGTTGCTTTGGATGTTCATATTTCGTTTACGAAAGCAGGGAGAGATGGAGATATTTTTACAATTGAATCCCGAGAGATTTCTTCAACTAAAAGAACGGGTATTTACGATATTAAAGTAACAAATCAAAACAATGAGTTAAATTGCTTTATTTAAAGGAACTTGTTTTAGAACAGGTAAACCTTTAATTCAAGAAGATTAATGATTTACGGTTTTCGCTTAACGTGTTGTTTAGCTTTAACCGCTAACCTTTAAATGATAAAAAATGAACCAAACATATATTATAGATGGAGTTAGAACTCCAATTGGTAAATTAAAAGGTGGATTATCTGCTGTTCGTCCGGATGATATGGGCGCAATGGTAATTGCCGAATTATTAAAAAGAAATCCATCAATTGATCCTGCTGCATTTTACGATGTGATTTTAGGAAATGCAAACCAAGCAGGAGAAGATAACCGTAACATTGCTCGTATGTCGGCTTTATTATCAGGTTTACCTTATACAGTTCCGGGAGAAACCGTTAACCGTTTATGTGCTTCGGGATTATCGGCAGCAATTTCTGCTTCAAGAGCAATTCAAGTTGGTGATGCACAACTAATGATTTCTGGTGGAGTAGAATCGATGACACGTGCGCCTTTAGTGGTTTCTAAATCAGCTTCTCCATTTGGAGGAGATGCACAAATTTATGATTCTACTTTTGGATGGCGTTTCATTAATCCTAAAATGAAAGAAATGTGGGGTGTTGATGGAATGGGAAATACAGCGGAAAACTTAGCCGAACGTGATAATATTTCTCGTGAAGATCAAGATAAATTTGCTGTTTGGTCACAGCAAAAAACGGCAGAAGCTCAAGCAAATGGCCGTTTAGCAAAAGAAATTATGCCGGTTCTAATTCCTCA
Organism: Mylabris phalerata; assembly: GCA_020740385.1. Taxonomy (NCBI): domain Eukaryota; kingdom Metazoa; phylum Arthropoda; class Insecta; order Coleoptera; family Meloidae; genus Mylabris; species Mylabris phalerata. The sequence continues at coordinate 359,752 of JAJEOX010000028.1, forward strand.
ACGTAAAGGGGAGTCGGTTATTTTTAATACAGATGAATTTCCAAAGAATAATACAACAATGGAAATTCTTTCTAAATTACGTCCTGCTTTTAAAGCAGATGGAACAGTAACTGCGGGTAATGCTTCCGGTTTAAACGATGGTGCAGCCGCAAATATTTTAGCTTCTGAACAAGCAATCAAAGATTTTGGTTTGACGCCAATGGCGCGTATTGTAAGTTCAGGTGTGGCTGGTGTTGAACCTCGCATCATGGGAATCGGACCTGTTAATGCTTCTAAAATAGCGCTGAAAAATGCCGGATTAACAATTGATGATATTGACATTATCGAATTAAATGAAGCGTTTGCTGCACAATCTTTGGCATGTACACGTGAGTTTGGATTAGCTGATAATGATTCTCGTATCAACCCAAATGGAGGGGCTATTGCTTTAGGACATCCGCTTGGAATGTCAGGAGCTCGTATCTTAAATTCTGCTGCTTATGAATTGCAGGCAACAAGTAAACGTTATGCACTAGTGACAATGTGTATTGGATTAGGGCAAGGTTTTGCAGTGGTGATTGAAAGAGCATAAAATAGTTATTAGAAATTCGAAGTTAGCTTTTCAACTAATACTAACTTCAAATTTCGTTTAAACGAAAAACTATATTAGAATAATGATTTACGAATTCAAAGGATATAAACCGGTTGTTCACCCAACAGCTTTTATTCATCCACAAGCGGTGGTTACGGGAAATGTAATTATTGGGAAAGATGTTTACATTGGTCCTGGTTGTGCATTACGTGGAGATTGGGGACAAATTATTATTGAAGATAATTGCAATGTGCAAGAAAATTGTACCATTCATATGTTTCCGGGAACAACGGTTCGGTTAAAAGAAAAAGCTCATATTGGTCACGGTGCAATTATTCATGGTGCAACTATTGGAAAAAATTGCATGGTAGGTATGAACGCAGTGGTAATGGATTATGTCATTGTTGAAGATGAGTGTATTATTGGTGCTTTAACTTTTATAAAAGCAGATACACATATTCCGACAAGAAGTGTAGTGGTAGGAAACCCGGCAAAAATTGTAAAACAGGTTTCGGATCAAATGATTGAATGGAAAGATCAAGGAACGCAACAATATATGCAGTTGCCAAAGGATTGTCATGAAAGTTTAAAACCTTGTGAACCATTGACAGAAGTTCCTGATTATTATTATGATTCGATGGCTTCGAATTATAAAACATGGAACGAGACAAAGTAAGATTTTACTTGAAATCATTAATCAAATCAAACAAAATATAAAAAATGGCTAATCAATTAGAAAATTATGCTTTAGGACAATGGACAAAAGGTTCGTCTGAAGGGCAAATGTTATATAATGCAATTACAGGAGATGAGATTGCTACGGCGTCATCGGCTGGATTAGATTTCGGAGCGATGATGGATTATGCACGTAAGGTAGGCGGTCCTAAATTACGTAAAATGACTTTCCAGGAAAGAGGTTTAATGCTGAAAAAATTAGCATTATACCTAATGGAAAGAAAAGAAGAATTCTACACTGTTTCTTGGGCAACCGGAGCAACTCGTGCAGACAGTTGGGTTGATATAGAAGGAGGAATTGGAAATTTATTTGCAAATGCTTCTTTACGTCGTCAATTTGGGGATCAACCTTTTTATGTAGAAGGAGAAACACATAAATTATCAAAGAATGGGACTTTTGTGGGAACTCATATTTTAACGCCTAAACGAGGGGTTGCCATTCATATCAATGCATTCAATTTCCCGGTTTGGGGAATGCTAGAAAAAATTGCAGTTAACTTTTTAGCAGGGGTTCCTGCGATTGTTAAACCTGCAACAATCACCTCTTTCTTAACAGAAACGGTTGTTCGTGTCATTATTGAATCAAATATTTTACCAGAAGGAGCTTTACAATTAATCACAGGTTCGGCAAATGGAATTTTAGACTTCGTAGAATCAGAAGATGTGGTTACGTTTACAGGTTCAGCTTCAACAGGACAAATGTTAAAAGCACATCCAAGAATTACGTCAGAAGGAGTTCCTTTTAACTTGGAAGCAGATTCTCTAAATGCTTGTGTATTGGGAGAAGATGTAAAACCGGGTTCTCCTGAATTTGATATTTTCATCAAAGAAGTTACAAGGGAGATGACGACGAAAGCCGGACAAAAATGTACAGCAGTTCGCCGCGCATTGGTTCCGACACATTTAGTAGAAGATGTTCAAATAGCCTTAGGTCAACGTTTGGCGACTACTACTATTGGCGATCCAAATGTAGAGGGAGTTCGCATGGAGCTTTAGCCGGTGCTGCACAAGTGAAAGAAGTTCGTGAGAAAGTAGAAGAATTAGCAAAATCACAAGAAATTGTTTTTGGTAATTTAGATAACTTTGAAGTGAAAGGAGCAGACAAAAGTAAAGGATCTTTTATCTCTCCAATCTTATTCTTAAACAATGATCCATTCAACAAAACAGATGTTCATAATATTGAAGCTTTCGGACCGGTTTCTACAATTATTCCTTACAACGGAATTGAAGAAGCGATAGAATTGGTTCGTATGGGGAAAGGTTCATTAGTTTGTTCTATTGTGACTGCTGATAATGATATCGCTACTGAATTTGTTTTAAATGCAGGTTCTTTACATGGACGTATTGTGATTTTAGATGCTGAATGTATCAAAGAATCTACCGGACACGGTTCACCACTTCCATTGTTAGTTCATGGAGGACCGGGACGTGCAGGAGGTGGAGAAGAAATGGGAGGAAAACGCGGAGTTCTACATTATATGCAACGTACTGCAATTCAAGGATCACCGAACAAATTGACAGCTGTCACACAACAATATCAGTACGGTGCAGATTATATCGAAGAAGATAAACATCCTTTCGCAAAATATTTTGAAGAAGTAGAAGTTGGCGATACATTAATCACAGCCAAACATACGATTCAACAATCAGATATCAATGCATTTGCAGCGTTATCAGGTGATAACTTTTATGCTCATGTTGATGCAACATCATTAGAAGGTACTATATTTGAACAAAATGTTGCTCACGGGTATTATATTTTATCGAAAGCGGCTGGTTTATTCGTTTTAGCGAAAAAAGGACCGGTTTTATTAAATTATGGTTTAGATGAGTGTCGTTTCGTAAAACCGGTTTACCCAGGTTCTACCATTGGCGTTCGCTTCACTTGTAAAGAGAAAATTTCGCAAGAGAAAAAGGATGAAAAACGATGTGGCAAAAGGAATTGTTCGTTGGTTAGTAGATGTTTATGATGAAACCGGAGAAACGGTGGCGATTGCAACAATTTTAACAATGGTTAAAAAAATAAATCAAGAAGATTAATGGAAGCATACGTAAAATCAGAAATACAAAACGGAATTGGTACAATTGAATTCTTTCACCCGCAAAGTAATTCGATGCCAGGAAGTCAGTTAAGAAATTTAGCAGCTGAAATTGAAAAATTAGGAAACGATACAGAAGTAAAAGTAATTGTTCTGAAAAGTGCCGGAGACAGAACTTTCTGTGCCGGAGCTTCTTTTGATGAATTAATTTCAATCAAAGATCGCGAAACTGGTTTAGAATTCTTTTCAGGATTTGCACATGTCATCAATGCAATTCGTAAAGTACCAAAATTTGTTTTAGCCCGTATTCAAGGGAAAGCTGTTGGAGGTGGAGTAGGTATTGCTTCGGCTGCCGATTATACATTTGCAACAGAGTTTGCTTCGGTTAAATTATCAGAATTAGCAGTAGGTATCGGACCATTTGTTGTTGGACCGGCTGTAGAACGCAAAGTAGGAAATTCAGCTTTTACGCAAATGGCAATTAATGCGACTGAATTTCAAAGTGCAGAATGGGCAAAAGAGAAAGGTTTGTATGCAGAAGTTTATGCAAGTGTTGTCGAAATGGATGAAGGAATTCAGATTTTAGCTAAAAGATTAGCTAATTCTAATCCGGATGCGATGAGACATTTGAAACGTGTTTCGTGGGAAGGAACAGAAAACTGGGATGAATTATTGATTGAACGTGCTAAGATTTCAGGTGAATTAGTGCTTTCTGAATTTACGATTAATGCGATTAATCAATTCAAATCGAAATAATCCCTTTAAAAAATTAAACAAAAAAAGTATTTTATACTACCCCAAAAAATTGTAATTCATTTTTTGGGGTATTTTTATGGAAAGCAAAGTAAATGTGATGTACTATTTAAACTAAATCATTTGAAACTATCCTATTGATTGAAAATAATTTTTAATCTATTTCTGTTTTATCAATTCTTTTATTTAAAATAAGGATAAGAAAATAGGATACCATAAATTATTTATTTTTAGAGTATCCTATTATAATTAAAAAACTTCTTCAAAATATGGACAATAGATTTTCTAAGCATCAACAGGTTAGAATCGTTTCAACTTTTTCTGAGCTTGTTAAAACTAATTTTTATGGGAAAGTGAATGCGATTTGCTGGCAAAGAGAGTTGGAAGGAAATTTTGAAGAAATTGTTTCACAACTTCAGCTAAAAGAAAATATCACAGAAATTACAATTGATGACCTTAAGGCTTTAAATTTATCAGAAAAAGGAAATAATGCAAGGGAAATTATTCTAAATGATATGAAGAATTTAACAGATTTTGGAGCATTACCTTCGTTAAATTTATTAAAATCATACGAACGTGATAATGAATTTGATTTTATTTCTACTGATGTTTATTCTTTCATATAGATCGTTCACCAATAGGCACAGATACTTATTTATGTACCTATTATGGAACTTCGAGTGATATTATTCCAAATGATAAAGTTGAACAGAAAATCTTGGTTCCGGCAATTAGAGAAAAACTGAGAGAGCTTCACGACGGAGCAGAAGATGAATTTGAAACTTTTCTTCAAGAAAACTATTTTGATTTACATTATCAAGCAAAACCAAATGCAAAATCCATTAATTTGGGTGTAGGAAATCTTTGGCGATTGGCTGTAGATCATCCGGAACAGCAAGTCTTACCTTGTGTACACAGAGCCCCCAAAGAAAATGATAATGAATATCGATTACTTTTGATTTGTTAAAATTTATATTTACTAAATATCATTTAAATGATTATATAAGATGTTTAATCAATAAAGATATAGTGGAATAATTATCAATCAATTATAATTGTTTTATCTAGTTTTTTATTCGATCTTTAAAGTAGATTTGCTAAAATTAATTTTCAATGAAAAAAATTACACTTTTATTCTTTACAGGATTTGTAATGTTTGCATGTAAACAACCAATGAATGAAAATAAAGATTCCGTTGGAGCAACAGAAGCCAATTCCAGCAACGATTCGGTGAAAAGTAGCTCTACAATTGATTTTAACATCGAAAATGTTCCTTATTCTGAAGCAGATCTAGGAGACTTTCCATATTTTACTTTACCAAAAGGACTGAAACCATTAAATAAACCTTTGCAAAAAAATTTCGATGTGTGTTTTTTTCCTGTTAATGGGAAAATGACCCCTTTTGAAGGAAAGTTGTATAAAATAAATGTAACAGCAGAAGAAGGAGAGCAATTCTCGAAACGTTATTTTGAGAAAAGTTTGGAAGATTACCTGAACTCTATAGGGGCTGTAAAAGTGTTTGATGGATCAATAGATAGAGAAGAGTATGAACGTTACAGTAAGCAGGACCCGAATAAAGGAGATGAAGGCGATATGGGATATGCCGATGAACATATTAAATTTTATGTTATCCGAAGTAAAGAAGAAGGTACCATTTATGTGCAGTTTTCAGCTGGAAATGCAGGAGGAAAGCTAAATATATTACAAGAAGAAGCGATGGAACAATCGATTAAAAAAGTAACTGCAGATGACATTGTAAAAGATCTTTCGGAAAAAGGAAAATCTATTGTATACATCAATTTTGATGTTGATCAATCGACTATAAAACCTGAAGGAAATGAGGTCATTAAACAAATTTCGGAAGCGTTAAAGAAAGATACAGGATTAAAAATTTCCATTGAAGGTCACACCGATAATTCCGGAGAGGCTTCCTATAACAAGAAACTTTCTACAGAACGAGCAAAGGCTGTTATGATTACGTTGATTAATCAAAATATAGATAAAAGTCGTTTAGAAGCTAAAGGATATGGTGCAGATCGACCATTGGTAGCAAATGATTCGGAAGAAAACAAAGCTAAAAACCGCCGGGTTGAATTAGTAAAAATCAATTAGTATACAAAACTCTTCTTTAAAGAAGAGTTTTTTTATAAGATATGAGATGTTGATCTGAATGTTTAATCGAAAAATCTAGTAACGCTATATTCTTATTCATCGACTATTTTAAGTATTTCTAAGAAAATTATTTTACAGATTTTTATAGGACATTTGAGTATTAACTCTCATTCTCAAGTGTAATTTTTAGAGCGTTTAGTAAACGTTCCTCAAAATCTTGTAAAAGCCCGATAATTCCGGCGATAATTAAAAAAGGTAAACCAATAATTAAAAGACAAACCAAATCTTCCATTCTGGTAATTAAGGCAATCATGAAAAAAAGAATGACGGTAATGATAGGATAAAAGAATAGTTTAATTTTCGATTTGTATATTTCATTTGATGAAAATAAAATAGGAAACAACCCAATTATAATTGGTGTTATCCACAAAAAACTAATACTGTAAATATTGTAAAAATCTTCAAGGTTTTCCTGATCGCCTAAAATTCGGATGAGTAATCCATAAATTGCTCCAAGAACAATTCCTAAATATTGTGTTTTTTGTTTCATGTACAACTCGGGCTAAAATTACTATTTCTGTTTTATGCGTCAACTCTTAACTGTCATTCTCTAATCATAATACTCCTGAAGTTGTAGTTGTTTTTCAAGATAATGTTTGATTAAAGACCGGTGTTTGAATCCGACCAACAAAAGTATCTTTTTGCCTGGATGCTGTTTGCGGTACTTTAAAACATTTTTTGCAATGCCTTCATTTCGTATTTTACCTTCAAAGTGTGCCCATTTCGTGTAATAGTCTTTGTAGGACAGGCTGTCTCCATTGCTGCCTTTGATTTTTTTATGGGTAAATTCGCTGTGCTGATTGATAATAGTGCCCACTTTGTGGTATTGAAACTGCATTAAATGACTGATGATACTATCTGATTTTGTAGCATTAATACTTTTTAAATCTTGTTTACTTACGTGCGTTGCTGAATCCCAATAGTTGTCAAAATCGGTACTAATGGCCTTTTCTGCATCAGATAATTTTCCTTCTTCTTTAATTCTGTCCACTTCTGAAAAAACAAACCCGGCTTCGGCATAAATTCCCAGTTGTTCGCGTATTTTATTTCGGTTTTCCAACTCAGCGGGTTTAATTTCAACAGCAGAATTTTCTTTTTGATATTTTATAATACCTTGAAATTCATTGCTGTCTATTCCGTCAAATGTGCTTTTAAACGTGTTTTCTTTTTCAAAAATAGTCGCTTCGGCTTCCACAAGAATGATATCCGGTTTAAAACGGTTAAGAATCGTATAGATTGAATCGGCATTTATTTTGGCTGTGGGCACATGAATGGTTCCCACTATAACGGTAGGGGTATTTGTACTTTTAATTCCTTTTTGTGAAGTGACGCAAGACAGGAACATGAAAAGTGCAAGGTATAAAAACGGTTTTTTTCATAAACTCTTTTTAATTAAAGACAACGTATTTGACAGTTGGTTACAGAAGGGTGTCAGGTTTTTACAGAAAACAACAACTTATAAAAAAACTATAAAGTGTTAGCGGTTCAGCTTTTTAGTTTCCCAGGTTGCTTTTTTTAATTCAAACCAGTCGGTCGGTTCGCCTTCATAATCAAACGTTTCCTGAAAGTCAAACCCCAGTTTTGTCAGCACTTTTTTCGAGTTTATATTTTCAGGGTCGGTTATGGCATATATTTTATCTGTATTCAGGTTTTTAAAGCCGTAATCCAATACAGCTGCCGAAGATTCGGTGGCAAAACCTTTTCCCCAGTGTTTTTTTCTTAAACCTGTATCCAAGCTCATAAAAATGGTGGTGATTATTTAACGGCTGGTTAAAATATTTTAATCCGCACCAGCCCACACATTCGTTTGTTGTTTTGTCAACTACTGCCCAGCGTGCAATACCATTTTCCTGGTATTGTTTTTTAAGCATTTCAATGGCTTTTGTTATTTCGCCGATTGATTTTACCGGGTTGTTTTCGATATACAAATGAACTTCCGGATCAGCGTCCATTTCAAACAAGTCGTTTTGGTCTGTGTAATCTACTTCTCTTAAAATAAGCCGTTCTGTTTCTGCCCATATTTTCATGCTTAAAAGTATTTTGGTTATGATTTCGTAAAGCGTTTTACGAATATACTTTATTTTTCTTACATCACATATACGTAACTCAGGGTCTAAACGGTGGGCTAAAGGGGAAAGGTGCGTGAGGGATAGCAGCGGCATCCTTTTGCGCAACGCAGTGAAGCAAAAGATATAGCATAACCTTCGTATCAAACAACTAAATGTTGTTTGATACGAAGGTTACGAACGAAGTTCTTCCCGACCCGCAGGGGCACGCCCAAAATTTAAAATTCATTATAAAAACGATCGTCAGGGGGATACATTTCAATTAAAATAATTACATTTAAACGTGATCTTAAGCGATGGTTTTAAGGTTGCTGAGACGATAATAAACACTGATATGAAAAACACTTTTTTTAGTACTGGCGGCAATGCTGGTATCGCTGTCGCTTTATGCTCAGGAAAAACAGCCGCTTCTTACGGGAACGGTTACTATTTCGATAAAAAAACGGGACGTTTGACAGTGACCTGACGTTGCATGATATTCCGCCTTTGAAAAATTATTTTATCCGGCTGAATTCCGGAATGAATCTGCTTTATTTCAAAAGTAAGAAACCGGGTGATTTCCTGATTAATTATGACAAATCGCTGAAAGATTCGACGTCAACGGGGGAATCGTCGGCTTATTATTTTGCTGATAATACCCGGAAAGGGACGTTTTTGCCGGAATCGCTACAGCTAAAGTATGTGGGCAAATTTCCGGTTGTGAAGGATACGATTGCGGATTACAGTGCGCAGGACTGGAAAGGAAATATTGCGTTTAATCATAATTCGGTACGGACAGACGGTGCGCAGTCGGCCTGGTATCCTGTGCTGTACGACAGGGATAAAGATAAGGCGTTTGAAAAGGTGAGGTACGATATTGAGGTTATTTGTGCGGATTGCAGTACGTTGTACGTTAACGGGAATTTACCGGTAAAAGGGACATTGGCGCGTTTTAAAAGTGAGGTGCCACAGGAACTGGCTATTTTTTGCGGGAATTACGACTATTCGAATACGGGGGGTACATATATTTTAAATCCTGATTTAGACAAAAAGCAGGTGGAGGAGTTTAGTGCGTTGATAAATACGTTTAAAAAATACTATGAAGCTCAGCTTCGTATTCCGTTTGAGCAGGCTACTGTATTTATCAGCACTACGCCGACTTCGAGGAAAAAACGGCTGGCTTTTTGTGTCTTATCCGTCTATTTTTAGTATTGGCTGGGGCGACAACGGTTTAAAGAGTTTGTTTAACCCTAAGATACAAAACTGGTACCGTCCGTTTATTGCGCATGAACTGGGGCATTATTATTTCGGAAATTACAAGGTGTTTAATGCGGAACTGGGCGATATGATGAGTGAGGGTTTTGCAGAGTATTTGGCACTTCAACTGACGAAAAAATGTGATTGGAAAAGAGGTGTATACGAAAAAAATACAGGAGAAAATTGACGATTTGCAGGAGTTTAAACCACATGTTGTGCCTTTTGGCCACATAAAATCGGCAACAGAATATGCAGACCGCGAGTTGTATGTGTATTATTATGCGCCTGTTATTTTTTCTGCCATAGAAAAAGAGATTGGTGAAAAACTGATGTGGCAGTGGCTGGCTAAAATTCTGAAAACGGAAACGACGTATACCAATTATGCTTTTTTATGTTCGACGCTGCAGGAAACGCTTCAAAACGAGTCGTTATTTGAGAAGATTAAAAAAAACATATTTCGAAAGCGAGGCTTCTGTTGACAATGCGGCAGCACGGCTTTTGCACAACTAAAAACTATTATTCATACATATAAAAGTAGGGCGGAACGGCGGATGGATAATCGTGACAAAAGGTGTGGCGTATACGCCCTGGATGGGTTTTGTATTTGGTATGTTAGCTTTTGTGATGATAGCACTTCGGCTGTTTCTCGAAAGGAGGGAAGTGCCTGTAAAGTGTACTGCATAAAAAATTAAAGCCGGAAATTCCGGCTTTATTTTCAATGTAGTTTTATGGATATCTTTAAGTTTATAAAAGATTAGTTAAAAAAATAGTAGAGATAACAAAAAGTTAAGTAGCTTTGAAAAGTTGGCAATTTAGATTTAAGGAGTTTTAATTGCTACGAGACGTTCGCAAGGGAATAATTCATATTAGTTGTTAATTTATGTTTCTAATTCCCTTGCTTTTTTATTGTTGCTATAGCCTTGTTCGTTGCGAGGTCATAAATAGCTCACATAAAAAAATCACGACTTAACTGCCGTGATTTTTTATTATATCTAAAAATAGAGTGTTTACTGCTGCTTTTATTTAGTACCTTTAACCGGCGTAAGCAGCGAAATATATTTGCCGTACCCTTGTTTTTCCATTTCCTCTTTCGGAATAAATAAATTTCAACGATGCACTGTTGATGCAATAGCGGAGGCCGCCTTTGTCTTTAGGACCGTCGTTTAAAAACATGGCCAAGATGCGCGTCTCCCGTTTTACTGCGGACTTCTGTGCGCTGCATGCCGTAAGAACGGTCGTTTTTTCTCTTCTATCAGCGAGGTGTCAATCGGTTTCGAAAAGCTCGGCCAGCCGCAGCCCGATTCAAATTTATCGGTCGATATAAAAAGCGGTTCGCCTGTGGTAATGTCCACATAAATGCCCTCGCGGAACTCGTCCCAGTACACATTGTCAAATGCCCGTTCCGTTGCGTTGTGCTGCGTTACGTCATATTGCTTCTTTCGTTAGCTCGGCACGCAGTGTTTTGTCGTCTTTTTTGGTATAGGTTGTCGGGGCATTCGCTTCTTTTGCGAGGTCAAACAATACCGGGTTAATATGGCAGTAACCGCCCGGATTTTTATCCAGGTAATCCTGGTGATAATCCTCTGCCGCATAAAAGTTTTGCAACGGTTCTATCTCAATCACAACGGGCTTGTTGTACGCTTTCGACAACTGGTCAACCGCCTTTTGAATAACAGGCAGTGCACTTTTATCCGTAAAATAAATGCCGGTGCGGTAACGTGTACCGCGATCGTTTCCCTGTTGGTTCAGGCTGGTCGGGTCAATTGTTTTTAAAAAACAAATCCAGCAGCAATTCCAGGTTGACTACTTCCGGATTGTACGTGACTTTTACTGTTTCGGCAAAACCGGTTTTGTCTGTCGAGACTTCTTCATATCCCGGATTCGCTGTTTTCCCGTTCGCATAACCCGCACTGGTTTCGAGTACGCCGTTTATTTGTTTAAAAAAATGTTCTGTTCCCCAGAAACAACCGCCTGCAAAATAAATTTCTGCGGTATTTCCGTTTTGTACATGATTTGGTGTTGCCATAGCTGTTTGTGTTTTAGAGTTGTTATTTTTAGCCATACATCCCAGGGTCAGGAAACCGCTTATTACGGTTCCCAGCAGGGTTAGCCATACGGTGATGTTACGTTTATTTTTCATGACGTTTGTTTTTAATTGATTAACGATGTATGTTCACAGCAGGAAAAGACACAATCATCAGTCCAAACCCGAGACAAACCACATCTTTTAGAATAAAAAAATCGGTTACCGGTACGCCGTCTACCATTTTCCAGCTTCCCGTGGTAAAAAGAAAGCTCAGTGTAATAACAAATGTGGCCAGAATACCCACTGCCGCCGCATAACGGAAGACGCGCTGAAACGGAGAAAGCAGAATGCAAAGTGCCGTGAGCAGTTCAATAACGCCAATCAGGTTCGAAACTGCCTGCACGCTCAAAAACGCCGTACAGCCAGCTCATCAGCGGGTGCGAATTCACCAGAGGCTGTATGGCTGCTGCTTCGGTAGGTGTAAATTTAAAAATTCCTATCCATATTAAAACAAGGGCAATGCCGAAAAGAGAGCTGTAATACCCTATGGTAAAAAGTTGACGGTCGAGTGGCGTTGTAGCCGGGTTGCTGTAATTTTTCATAATTTGCTGTATGTATTGTTTCTATACCTATGGTCGCAGCAAACCCGGAATCCTGACAGTTAAGACAATTTATTTTTTAATTTTTTTTCAATGTCCGCTGTTAACTTTTGGGTATCAAGCGGTTTGTCTGTTTGTTTTTCACTGTCCGAGCTGATTATTTTTTGCAATGCTTCTTGCAGCAAATGACTTTTCCGGTTGTACGACCGGCACCATTTGCACACTGCCAAATGACTTTTCAGGCGAATGGTCTGCCCGAAAGTAAGTTCTCCGTTCAGCTTTTTTTCCAGCAGAAGTGTGGCCTCCGCACATGAAAGAATAAAAAAGTGTGTTATTTTCGATAGGTTGTTTCTCATGGCTGAATGTTGTGTTGTTCAATACATGTGCGCAATTGCAACCTGCTTCGTTGCAGAATCTTCCAGTAATTGGTCTTTGAAATTTGCGTTTCCTGACAGATTTCGGCATATTTTTTTTCCTGCAGGTACGTCAGTTTTACCAGAATCAGCCAGCGGGGCGGCAGTTTTTCAAGGCAGCGTTCCAAATACTCTTCCAGTGTTTCATCGTCCGATTTTTCAAAAGCACTCCAGTCCGCCAGTACCGCATCAGGATTTTTCCAGAAATCGTTCTCGTCAAAAAAAGCATCAACAGCCACCTGCGGCTCGTGTTTGTATTTCCGGCGGTAATGGTCGGCCACCTTATGATGAAGAATCCCCATCAGCCACGTAAGCGGCGCACTCTCGCTTCTGAACCTGTCCATTTTTTCAAAAGCAGCCACAAAAACATCCTGCACCATATCCTCGGCATCCGCCTGGTCCGACAGGAGGTAGAATGCCCGGTTGTACAGTTTTTGCGCATAGGCGGCAACCCATTGCGCCATGATTGTCTTTTCGTTGTCCACAGTTCGTTTATCGTCTTACAAATATAACGGTTTATGGTTTTGATGCGGAAAGATTATAAAAAACATCCAGCCCATGGTTTAAACCATGGGCTGGATGGTTAAACATCGGGTAAAAATTGATTTTTTCCGGGCGTGCCCCTTTGCCTTTTAATCCCCCGGTTAAAACCGGAGGCTAAAACGCAAAGGGTCGGGCTATTCGCTGTATCTTTTGTTCCGCTAAAGCTCCACAAAAGGATGCCGCTGCTATCCCTCACGCAAATGCCGGTAATAATTTATTTGACCCGGATACCCCGAATGCCATCAACATAAAAGAAGTAGTGGTAGAGCAGAAAATAAAAGGTGTTTATCAGGTCACCCAAACAGGGGATGCGAATGTTACACGTCAAGGAGGGCTTACCCTTTATGATAAACAACAGACAACGGCAGATGCTTTTTATATAAACCACAGAATTATACTTCCTGATGATTATGTTATTTATGTTGATTTACATGCGCAAAAAGGAACCGGAATGCATGAATGGTATATAGACAAAGCGTGGCTACAGGAAGAGTTGGTCTATGAAGGATCCGTTGCACAAGAAGGTTATTATTCCGGTGGTTTAAAGCTTGAGATGGTCAAAGAAGAATGATTCGTTACATTTCTGTTTGTGCGATTACGAAGAACAGGACTTTGCCAATAAGATAAAGAAGAAAAAAACTAAGAAAATAGGAACGTTTGATTTTGACTACCGATTTTAATCATAAAGGCTGTCAACAATGTGTTTGACAGCCTAAATTGTAGCTAATTTTCGAATTGACCTTTAAGAAAACAATGCCTTCTTCAATGCCAATGCACCTTGCTCACTTGAGAATTTAACGGCCGGAATGTGGTCTAAAGGATTCAACAAACCATAGTCGTGTATGAAGCCGTTATACGTTTCTATGGTTACCGGCACACCTGCTTCATCCAATTTTCTTGCATAAGCCAATCCTTCATCAAACAAAATATCGTTTTCGGCTAATTGCACCAATGCAGGCGGTAATCCTTTAAGTTGCTCTAACGAAGCATTAAACGGTGTTGCATAATATTCTTTTCTTCTACCTGTATCGGGCAAATAATTATCCCACATCCATTTCATTAATGATGCTGTTAAGAATCTACCATCAGCATATTTATGCCAGGATTCACGAGTGAAATCAGCATCGGTAACAGGCCATAAAAGCAACTGAAATTTTATTTCGGGACCGCCTTTATCTTTTGCCATATGACAAAGCACAGCCGTCATATTTCCTCCAACGCTATTTCCTGCTGCTGCCATATTTTTGCCATCAACACCGATTTCATCGCCGTTTTCGGAAACCCATTTTGTAGCCGTATAAATTTCATTGATTGCTGTGGGGTATTGAGCTTCGGGAGAAGGGGTATAATCTGTAAATACTGCCGCTGCGCCACTATTTACAACCAAATCTCTTACTAATCTTCGGTGTGTAGGATAGTCGCCCAAAACCCAACCACCACCGTGTGTAAACATAAATACGGGAAGTTTTTCAGAGGCTGTTTTGGCGGGTTTTATGATATGGATATTTACCGTAATTCCGTCCTGGGTAATTTCCCTTTCGGTTTCAACTATATCCGAATAATCAAACTCCACTGATTTTTGGGCATCTACTAAAACTTGTCTTGCTTCTTGCGGAGTAAGTGTCTCCAATGGCTTGCCGCCACTATTATTCAACGCATTTAAAAATGTTCTGATTTCTCTTAAAATTTGCGGGTCGTTTTCCGCTTTTACATTTTGTGACATAATTTTGATTTTTAGATTATTACTTGGTACTTATTTATGTCTTACAAATTTCATTGTCCAGAAAATTAACCGAATAACCAAATCAAGGCATTTTGTAACGTAATCTCTGATTTAAAAAATCAGTTAAAAGACTGTCGGAATTCTAAAGGCGAAAGCGTAGTGCGGTTTTTGAATAACCGATGAAAAGACTGTGGATGCTCAAACCCCAGCTCAAAAGCAATTTCAGAAACCGATTTATTTGT
This sequence comes from Mylabris phalerata, assembly GCA_020740385.1. NCBI lineage: Eukaryota > Metazoa > Arthropoda > Insecta > Coleoptera > Meloidae > Mylabris > Mylabris phalerata. Next base: position 374,870 of record JAJEOX010000028.1, read on the forward strand.
TGTAGAAAGCATCTCTTTTGCTTTTTCAATGACACGGTTCTGAATGTGCTGTTGTGTGGTTTGTCCGGTTTGTATCCGAAGCATATCACTCAAATAATTAGGGCTTAAATTCAGTTCTCCTGCTACAAACTGAACGGTAGGAATACCTTTTTCAAGTAAGCCTTCATTTTTAAAATAATCATCTAACAGATTTTCTAACTTGGTCAACAAATCCGTATTCACTTTCTTTCTGGTAAGAAACTGGCGGTTATAAAAGCGGTCGCAATATTTGAGCAACAGCTCAATATTAGACACCAATAAATCCTGCGTATAAGCGTCCATATTATCATCTATCTCTTTACTGACATTTTCAACAATGTGCATGATAGATTTTTCTTCTTTCTCAGACAAATGCAGGGCCTCATTCGTTGCATAAGAAAAATAACCGTAATCTTTTATTTGTTTCGCCAACGGAAATCCTTGTAAAAAATCGGGATGAATGACCATTACAAATCCTTTCACTCCGTTTAAGAGAACATCTTCAAACTGCATTATCTGATTAGGGGCAATGAAATACATAATGCCTTCATCAAAATCGTAATACTGCTGACCGTATCGGCATTTACCACCTGCACAATCTTTTTTTAATGCCACCACATAAAAATCCGTTGTTACGGCACTTAAAATGGTATCAGGCTCTAACTTCATTTCATCAAAATTAAATACACTAATCAATGGATGGGCGGGTTTGCCCAATCCCAAAAACTGATGCAATGCACTAATAGATGAAACTTTTGACGGAGCTTTCATTTGCTGATTTTCTGATTTGTACATTACTAATTTACTACTTTATTTTTTAATACTCTGCTCACTCTTGATTTGTTCAATGCCTTGTTTATAACCAGTTACCTTAAAATCGGGAAAACGTTTTCTGAATTTTGTATCATCAAACAAATTATCATACGCATATCTTGGCAGTAATTCCAATAACTCTTTCACTTTGGGATTGAACCAAGCTCCGATTTGGAATATAACTTTTGGAACAACCGAAAATTGTAAATTTCTATCATACACTTTAGAAGCCAAAGTGATAAACTCTTTATAGGTAGGATGGCTTTCATCAACTGGCAAATGCCAGGTTTGTCCGTAAGCATCAGGTGTGTTACCTATTAAAGCTGTCGCACGGCTTGCATCGGGTGTCCAAATCAGACTTCTTTTTTTGTTGGCACTAATTGGAACTTTCAGCTTTTTACCTTCTTTGATATTATTGAAAATAAAAGTGTTGGTAATACTCTGTGTTTTTCCGGGACCATAAAATTCCGGAGCACGACAAATCACTGCTTCCAACTGCCCTGACTGCATTTCCCTTAAAACCATTTCTGCCATTTGCCTTCTTACTTTGGCTTTTCTTCCCAAAGGTTGAAACGGTGTTTGTTCCGTCAGGATTCTGTCGTCCTGCGGATACATATAGGTGTTGTCGAAAAACACCAGCTTTGTTCCATTAATCTTGCAGGCTTCAATCACGTTTTGCAGAATTTTCGGAAAAAGGTTTTCCCACATATCTGAACTGATAGGAAGTCCTAATGTGAAATAAGCAATATCGGCTCCTTTTACGGCTTCAATAGCCTTTTCTTTTATAGTCAGGTCTGCCGAAAAAAACTTCATCTGTATCGTTTACTTTTTGGGCTTCTTTACTTACAATTCTAATATCTGAAGTGAAATTTCTTTTTAGTTCTCTTGCTAATTCTTCGCCAATCTGTCCGTTGGCTCCTAATATTACTTGCATTTTTTTATTACTTTATTTTTAATGACGTTATCATATTACATTACTTTTTTTAGCCATTGTAGCTTTTTGTCCGTGTAAGGTGGGTATTTCCAATCGGGCTCACCCCACGTGGTTTTTTCTATTACCGATTTTTGGTGTGAAAAAGCATTAAAACCAAATGCTCCGTGATAATGCCCGGTACCCGAATTTCCTATACCTCCGAATGGAAGATAATCGCTTGTAATCTGCATCAACGTATCATTGATACAGCCACCACCAAAGGAAACTTGGGTTAAGAGTTTATCTTTTTCGTCTTTCTCATTGGTAAAGAGGTAAGCTGCCAAAGGCTTTCCGCCTTCAATAATTTTTGCCAGGGCTTCATTATAATTTTTAAAAGAAATTACAGGCAAAACAGGACCGAAAATTTCTTCCTGCATTACCGCATCTTCATAAGCTACACCGGCTAAAATTGTTGGCTCAATGTAAAGGGTTTCTTCATTGTGCTTTCCGCCAAAGAATATTTTATCGGGATGTATCAGGCTTACTATCCTGTCGTAATTCCTTTTATTGATAATGCTGGTGTAGTGTTCCGCACCGTCTGAATAGTTGACTTCTTTCACTTTCTCTTTCAGTAATTGTAAAAATTTATCCTTTATAGGTTCTTCCACCAGCAAATAATCGGGAGCAATACAGGTTTGGCCTCCATTCAGAAATTTTCCCCAAACAATACGCTTTGCAGCTACTTCAAGATTCGCCGTTTTCGTAATGATTGCAGGTGACTTTCCACCTAATTCCAGCACCACAGGGACAAGATTTTTTGCAGCCGCTTCATATACAATCTGCCCGACCTTAGGACTTCCGGTAAAGAAAATTTTGTCCCAACGCAATTTCAGCAATTCGGTTGTTTCCGGTATTCCTCCTTCTGCAACGAATAAATAGTCGGACGGGAAATTACCGTTTATCAATTCTGCTAAAAGATGCATTGTGTTTTCAGGCAATTCGCTTGGTTTTACTATGCAGGTATTACCCGCCGCAATAGCTGTTACCATTGGAACAAGAGTTAGCTGATATGGATAGTTCCACGCACCAATGACCAATGTAACGCCCAACGGGTCGGCATAAATATGGCTGCTGCCGGGCTGTAAATTCAAAGCTGTTTTTACTTTTTTGGGTTTGGCGAGTTTATCCAGATTTTTGAGAAAATAATTGATTTCTTTATAAACCATATTCAGCTCGGTCAGAAAAGTGTCGAAAGAACCTTTCCGAAAATCTTTATAAATCGCTTCATATAAGCGTTCTTCATTTTCTTTAAGAATCTCTTTCAACTTTACTAAAGTTTGTTTCCTGAATGCCACATCTTTTGTTTGATGGGTAGTAAAGAAATTCTTTTGCGATTGAAATATATTTGCGAAATCCATTTTGTAAATTTTTGAGATTGTGGTCAATTATTTTTGATTTTCAGCAACCAATTCGGGCGTATATAAAGCCGCCTGAAATTCGGGCTGATAATCGTAACGAACCAATTTTTTAAGACCTAAAGATTTGATAAAAGCAGATAAAGAACCGTTTGACAAGTTTAGTTCGATATCTTCAGCTTTTTTGCTCGATGCTTTTTTCAACGCTCTAACATCGGTATAGCCGTGTGTCAGTTCGCCTTTTTGGTTTAGATTGATAAAATTAGAACGAGTAATTTCAGGCTTATCATTTGTAATCTCTAATTTTTTACCTGTCATCGAAAAATCTAAATTTCCTTTTTCGTCATAATACGTGAACATTATATTTTCTCCCTCATTATTATACTCAATCGGGATTAACCATTTTGGTAAATTATACCCCACAACACCACGAACACGAGCCAATTCTGTATTTACAGGCAATTTCAATACATAACCCCATAGGCTTTTGTCGTTCAGTTCTCCCATCAAAGAAAGTAGTCCCCAATTGCTTTTGTTCGGTTTTGTGGTTACGATAGAAATAGATAATTCATTATAAAAATCGTTGTCGCAAAAGTGGTAGGCATACGAAGTAATGGCTATCAAACCTCTGCCCGGCGCATAAGAAATTGGCTTAACCAACTCCTGCACTTCTGTCGGAATTAGGTTTTTTATAGCCTCCATATCTGCTGTATAAATAGCGGTAATGCTTGTATTACTGTAATAAAAGTTAGGCGAATAGGTGATAAAGCCCACATTTTTTCTTTCCTTTTGAATGGTCTTAAACCAGCTTAAGTCAATATCGGGTCTTTCTTGTGCAACCACAGAAAGCGGTGAGTTGGAATAAAATCTGTTGAACATACCGCCTTTTACTACAGGTACTTTATGACCTCCCAAATCAATAATCGTATCGTTTTCAGCAATAGCATCATTATTCAGTAATTTCAATTCACTATTATCAGAGAGATTGTTAATCGCTGCACTTTTTAGAAAAAAGTTGGGGCTGAAAAGAAGTATTACGCCAATTATTACGGCAACAAGTACAATTTTTACTGTTTTCATTTTTTTAAATTTTTAATTGTTTCTATTATTTAGTTGATTTTTTATTTTGCTTTTCTATTTCCTTCATCACCAACTTTGCCATTTCTTTGGAACTAAACGGATTTTGCCCGGTGATTAGGTTGCCATCTACCACTACTTTTGAAGTCATCGGGATAAATGCTTTTTTATAATCGGAACCTCTTGCTTTTAATTCTGCTTCCAGATTGAAAGGAACTTTCTTTTTCCTGTTCGCCAGGCTTTCTTCAAACCAATTAAATCCTGTAATGCTCTTGTCTTTTATCAGGTATTCTCCGCTGGATAATTTCACGTTTAACAGTCCGCCTACGCCGTGGCAAATAGCGGCTACTATTTTATCCTCTTCATATTGTTTTTGGATAATATTTTGCATAACTGCATCGTTCGGGAAGTCGTACATCGTACCGTGTCCGCCGGCGAGATAAACCACATCAAAACTTTCATTTTCAACCTCCGTTAAAGTCTTACTACTATTTAGCTCTTTCATAAAAGAAGTGTCATTATAGTATTCTTTGGAAACTTTGTCCATTGTGAATTTTTTCAGACTTTCGGGGTCAATGGGAATAGCACCACCATGAGGACTTGCAAGGGTTATTTCGTAGCCTTTTTCTTTAGCAGCTTGATATAAATGTGTCAATTCGCTCAACCATAAACCAGTTGCTAACCCACTGTTAGCATAGTGGTTTATATTCGTCAGGATAATTAATATTTTAATCATATTCATTTTGTTGATTTTTGATACTGCAAATTTCTAATACAAAAAGCTGCAAAATGTAACCGAAAAAAGGGTAGTTGTAACAAAATCTCTGACTTATAAATATGGTTTAACTATTCTCATTCAACCAAACACTGCAACGCACTGCCACAATCTCATAGCTACACTATAGCACTATAAATTCATGCCCGACATTAAATTATACATAATCCTGGTCCTCGATGGTTTTCAGACCAGGTATTGTAGAGGTGTTACATCAATTTAGATGTAAGAAACGCTATCAAGGGGTCATAATATTTCGGCTTTTTAGTTACACCGATATCATCATTGAAAACCCCGCTGTTATTCACTTTTACAGTGCGGAGTTTTTGTTTCAGGTTGGCTTGTATATATATTCGAGTCCCTTTACCTGGATTGTCGCGTATCAGTAAGTTATATTCGAGAATATCTACTTCCAATTTTGTAAATACTTTACTGTCGTCCAGAACAATTTTACATTGTATAAGTCCTGAATCTTTATCCGCCGAGAGGACAAAATAGTCACTCGTAAGAAGGAGTTGCAGAACATTATCAAAGGCAGCATCCTGATTAGCCGATGGCAGGTCTATGAAGTAGCTTTTGTTGGTTTGGGCATGAGCTATTCCCAATCCAATAAAAAAGATGAATAGTAATGATTTGAATGTTTTCATGTTTTAGGGTTTTAAATTTAATTTGTCCCATTATATCGGGTAAGTGAAATAGTACAATACGAAGCTATGAGTTTATCACAAGTTCCGGGTATATACTGCAAAACGCATTAACCTGTCACAGTTAATCCGGTTAAAATCGCATCTCAAGAGAGGCGCCTGCTAAAAAGGCATCGGGTTCAAAATTCATGGGCAGATACGATTTTACATTAGCCCCGATAAACAGGTTATCGACAAGCTGGTATTTCAGGGCAATGTTGCCGTATAAACCGACATTGAATGCTTCGGCCTGGTTGGAAAAGCTGATACCGTTTAACTGGTTTCCGTTTGTCTGAATTTCCGGCACCATGGCACGTTCAAAAATAAGAGCACCTCCTAACGACGGGGTTAAAACAAATTTATCGGATAACTTCCAGTCTTTGCTGAAATTGGGAGCTATTATGGTATTTGTATAGGCTGTTTTGTTGTTTAAAAATAAGGGTGATGCTTCAAAGGTTCCTTTTGCCGTGATTTTAAGCAGGTCGATGTTCAACCAGAAGTCTTTATTTATCTTATAGCCGAACGAACCGGATAAATAACTGCCTCCTTCAGAAGCGGGTTGGAAAGAGCTGTTAAAATAGCCGTATTCAATGCCCATGCGAACGTTTTTATCCTGTGCATAAGAAAGTAGAGGTAATGCTGTTAGTATTAGTGTTACATAGTGTTTCATATTAAAATGTTTTTGAAAGAATTAAATTGACAGAACGGTAATTGTCCTGTCCGAAATAGGCGTCATTTCTTTTTATGGGCGACAATAATTTGGCATCTAATCCAAATCCGAATGTATGGACATAAAATAAATATTTTAATCCGATTGATTTTGACAATGCGGTTTGCGATTCGACCTGCGCCTGGTAGATAAAACCATACTGCTCTACTGGTAGGTTCGCGCTATCTGCCGTATCAATAAACATGACGCCAATGCCTCCATAGAACGAAAAATAATGTTTTGGTTCTCTTATAAATACAATATTCAGCAGGGGTGTAATGCCGTATACGTTACTTTTGGTATACCAGTAATATTTGCCGGTATAGGCTAAAAAATTATAGTTGGAAGGGTAATTAGAAGTTCTTGCATACGAAAAGTTGACTTCTGCATCTAAATACCGGTTGAGTTTCCGGTTATAAGACAGCGATACTTCGACGCCATCAGTATCATCAAAATGGGCAAAGCCTCCTTTAAGGTAAATGCTTTCTTCTTGTCCGGCGCAAAAATTCATAAACAGAAATGCCGGTATTGCATAAAATATTTTCATAGTAAATCGTAAGACATTTGAATATATACAAATTTCCTCATATAGAGAAATTTGTGTAGATATTCGTGTATAATTTAGAGTTGAACAGGAGTATGAGCTCACAGTAACAATGGACAGCTGCTATAAAAGATTACGGTTTCAGAATAAGCCGGATAAAGCCTTAAATGTATTTGAAAATGTCAGTAAAAAATTGCAAATTGCATAGGCATTGCAAAAGCCGCCATAAAAATGGGAAGAAAGAAAAAAACCGAAACAGAAGATACAGCACAACCTGTTCCTAAAGTAAGAAAAGCAACATCAGGGCCTTTACGGGACAAATCGCGTACAATGGCCAGAATGATAGCCGCCGTTGGTAAGGTGATTCAAAAGAAAGGGTACCCGGGGCTTACGGCTCCCAATATTGCACTGGCCGCCGGAGTGGATAAAAAGCTGGTCTGGACGTATTTTGGAGGGGTAGACAACCTGATTGAGGAATATATCCGGCAGAAAAGATTTTTGGAAATCGACCTCGAAAAGTTTTATTGACGATTTGCTGAAACATCCTGAAACTATTGGGAAAAAGGAAATTGAAACGATATTGCAAAACCAGTTTGATACGTTATACAAAGACAAAGCGCTCCAAAAAATTATCCATTGGGAATTGGGAGAGAAAAATAAAATGCTGCGGGAGCTGGCCGATAAAAGGGAAGAAATGGGCGAGCAGTTGTTTTCTGCGATACTGCCTGATTTTACCAATACAACGGTTGATCTGAGAGCACGACTGGCACTGCTTGTCGGGGGCATTTATTATATCACATTGCATGCGAAATCGAACGGAAGTTTGTTTTGCGGTATCGACATTAACGAAGAAGAGGGGAGAGAACGGGTAAAAGCGGAAATTCATCAGCTTATTTCTGAAACATTTGGTAAAGCAGCAGTTAAAAAATAGAAACATTTAGCCCACGGTTTAAACCGTGGGCTAAATGTTTAAATTGTGGGCGAAATTGTAAATGTTTTTACTTGTGCCACACGTACTATTTTCATAGTACAGAACGTTGTTTCAATTATTTGTTGATTCGTAATTGTATAACGTTACGACACTGTCATCTTTGCCATCTTCATCATAATCATAAATAAATTCGACAGATAAAACTTTTTTAGGGGCGGTAAATATTCTAACAAATCCTTCCCGGCTTAGTACACCAACTTTTACGATGATTTTATTTTCTTTGGCATTTATAACATAAGTACCATTTTCAACTTCTTCTTTACAATCAAAAATATCCACGTATTTATAAGTCAAATCTTTGTTGAACTGTAAATAGTCAAAACCACAACTTTCGTGGTCGTCGTACTTTGTACTATTATTGTTTACTTTTACTTCGTAAGGAATCCATTTTCCTATAATATCATTTTCAATAGTATCAGATTGATTTTTAATAGAGCTGTTATCATCATTATTACACGATGAAAACATGAAACAACAAGATAATAAGCTTAGTTTAATAAAATTCTTCATATTTTTTTGGTTTTAAAAATTATTTTAATCAAATGTTTAGTGTATATTCGATAACTCAAAAAATAATGAATTATGAATGATTTTACCTTACGGAAGTCCGTAATACATTGTTTTTATTGAAATATAATTGCATTTTTTATAATGTATAACCAAATGCGAATCCCAAAGTAGGATAAATTTTATTGTTGTAATAATCTAAATCGCTCGCATTCCCAATTCCTAAATGGTATCTGAAAATAAAATGATTGCCAAGAGGTAATTGTTGCCCGAATTGTAATTCATTTAACCAATATTTCCCAATATTATATGCTTCTATGCCTTTGAAGTAGTACTTGGTTTGTAAAGCAATAAAAGTTCCCGCATTGTTTTTTAAAGAATGTCCTTTTTTCAATCTACGTTCTCTGTTAAAATAATACCTGATCTGACCTCTTATGAAGAGGCTGTTAGACTTTTGAGACCATTCGTAAGAAACTCCGGATTCAGAGAAATCATTAATACCTCCCCAACCTAAATTAATATCAGATAAAAAGACATTGTTAATTGGAATTTCTGTTCCGATAGAAATGCCCTGAAGCCCTAATTCAACTTTATATTTATTTTCTAAAGAGGTTTGAGCAGATGTGAATTTAGTTGAAAGAATGAATAAAGTAAAGAGTAGTGTTTTTTTCATGTGTTAATTTTTTGTTTCATAGTGCTTCACAAACATATTGTATTTTTCACATTACAGAGAATTAATTATGTTAAATTTTAATGGTTGCATTGTATTTAATATAGATTTAAATTACAGTAATGCGCATCCTCATTGCTTTTAAAAGACAGTATTTGGTCACTGACTTTCTTTGAAAATAAAAAACAGGATTAGTATATCCTGTTTTTATAATCTAACCTTAAGGTAATTGTTATTCTTCGTCCTTTAAAAGTTCGGTTGTGTAATAGTCAGGCAATGTATGCATGGCTAAAAGTAGTTTTTCCTCATTGGTCTTTTTTAGTTCCTCTTCCTGAATATAATGGTTGTAATTCCTGAACAGGAAATAAAACAGCAGTCTGTTATAGTCGTCTAATTCCTTGTCCGAAACCGCAGATAAAATGGCTTCCTCTATTTCATTTCTGTTTTTTGTTTCTGCCAGTGCCCGGCCGATTCTGCTTATGTTGCCATAATAGTGATTGGTTGCAGCATTCTCTACACGCAGCGAAATTCCCAGTATTAAATCAAGAACATTTATGTCTAAAGTTTCTAATTCTTTAATGTAGGTATTTCTTTCGCCCCATGCATAACTTCCATCAGAAACTCTTTCAAATCTGTCGTTCATAATATCCAGATGCGCTTTTAGGAAAACACTCCAATTATACGTTTCCGCAGACAGTAAAGCGATATTTACAGCGTGGTCTCTCGGACTGCTGTCCTGACTGCATCCGCCAATCACCCTGGTGCTTCTCATTTCGTCTAAAAGTTTTGATTTTTTCTTTTTGGAAAAATTCTGCCAGTTTTTAGGAAGTTCAACCCAGCCATCTTTTAGCTTGTCTTTGAATTTTGTTGCAGTTGTATCAATTAAGCAATCAGAATAGCCAATCATTACAGCATATTTATTGGGAATTTCGTTTGATTTAAAATTTTCAGGAAAATAAAACGCCTCTATTGATTCTTCCGAGTAGTCTGTTTTTTTGTGGTATCTAAATAACCAGGTGTTTTTAAATTCCTTATTATATAACTTTAAGTCTTCTGATTCAATACGTAATCCGTAATCACTTTTTAAATCGAATTCTTCAAATTCGACAACTTCTTTGTCCTCATAATTCCTGTACTTTTGCTTTATGATTAGTTTGTTTTTTTCCGACTTCTGCCTGGGGATATTTCCTGATAAACTCATCCAATGGAATTTTATTTTCAAGATCTTGTTTTGCCTGTTTAATATTTCCCGTCTCAAGTGAAACAACGTAACCAATGGTTTGATTTTTAGCATAAAATTTTTTGTTTATGTCACACGTTTTGAATTTCAGGTTTAAAGAGTCAACAACGCGCCCAAGTTTACTGATAGCCTCTTCACTGTAAATTAATCCGTTTTTGTAGGTTTTAAATTCACTTTCCTGTCCGAAGACATTAAAATTAAAGATAAGTACTGTAACAAATGTGAGTAATTGTTTCATACGCTTGGTTTAAAATGGTGCATAACGGACTTAGACTTGACGAGTTTCTCCTTTAATCCACGGTTAAAACCGTGGGTTAAAGGGCATCAGCTTTTATTGTTTACTAAATGTAAGAAAAAAGTCCATGTGGACCGCATGGGCGACAAAAAAAAAGGAGAAATAAGTTTCTCCTTTAAAGTATTGTTTTGGTAACGTGATGTTATACACTGTTTTTTAATTTTTTATACACTCAACTCATTGATTATTTCATTTAATAATGTATTAAACGCATCAGGCTTTTCAAGCATTGGATAATGTCCTGTTTCTGTTATTATTTTAGAATCATAGTTGCTAAAATACTTTTTATTGTTTTCAATGCTTGTAGGTGAAGCATCAGAATTAATGGCTCTTACAGGCACACCCACTTGTTTTGCGATTTTACGAATGTCCATTTCGTATAACGGACGAAGAACATTTATCGCTAAATCAGATTCGTTTTGCAGAAATTCTGATTGAAGCTGTCTTTTTATATTTTCAGGCGTTTTTTCAACAAAAAGATAGTGTGGAAGAAGATTTTCAACGGCTGATTTAAAATCTTTTCGATAATGGCTGAACATAAACTCTTCAGCTTGTTCAGGAGTAAAATCCTGGTCTAAGTCTTTTAAAGTATCAACTAAAACAATTGCTTTAACTTGTAGCAAATCGATACTGGCTTCCACAACATATGCGCCTGACATGGAATGTCCGATAAGAATAATTTCCGAAGAATTAAGTTCATGAACCACTGCTTTTATGTCATTTGCGTATTGCGCCGCCGTCCAATTTTGTCTTGATTTATCCGATTTTCCGTGGCCCGCTAAATCTATTTCTACAATATTGTATTTTCCCCTGAAATATATTTCCTGGTTGTGCCACCAATTGGTATTGCCAAGCCATCCGTGGACAAAAACTAAAGTGATTGTATTATTTTGTGATGCTGTTGTATAATGAATTTTGCTTGCATCGGAAGATTTTACATAATTGTCCATCGAATTTTTAATTTTTTAATTTTCAATTTTTGCGTTGTGTTTTGCTAAAATCAGCTACGTTTTGATGTTTAGCTACACGATAAGCAAAAGCCTCTTATTGTTTATTAAATGTATAAAAAAAGTCCATGTGAACCACATAGACGACAAAAAAAGAGAAATATTCCGTTTCTCCTTTAAAGTATTATTTTGGCAATGTGATGTTGTACTCTGTTTTTTATTTTTCACATCTTTTTTGAGTTCATTGTTCATTTTTTCAAATCCTATTTTTGTATTGTCCAAATTAAAGAACCGAACTAAAATACCATCAAACACTTCACTTTGCTTAAAATTTGTCGTTCCGTTTTTGTTGTCAATAAGTTCAAAAATATGTGTTCCGTCAAAAAGTCCACCGATTAAAAAATTTTCCTTTCCATTTTAGTGTTTTATAACTTTCATACGCTAAAACGATTGGTTTAAATGTCATTTTTGAGGAATTTTCGGGTTGGATAATTACTTTTAGTCTTTCACCAACTTTTAATTTTCCTTCAAGCTTCTTAATAAACGGATTCCAGTTTGTGTATTCTTTTTGATTGATTAAAATCTCCCAAACTTTTTCAGGATTTACATTTATCGTGATTTCTGTTTTTATTTCCTTTGTCATGGTTTAAACTTTGTACAAAGGTCGATTGTTTCTCTTTTCAAGCTCTTGACAAAAATCAAGAATTTTCAGCTTTTCGTTTTCTGATGCGACTAAAAGTTTCCGCTGACATTCCTAAAATGGAAGCAATATATTGTAGCGGAACCTGGTTGAAAAGTTCTCTGTTTTGCTCAAAGTATACGTTATACCTTTCTTCGGCACTCATTGATAAATGCGAAAAAACTCTGTCTTCGAGAACTGCGAAACACTTGGCGATAAACTGCGTTTCTATTTCTTTCCATTTGGGTAATTTTTTGTTTAATTCCGAATAGCTTTGTTTGTCAATGGTCAGCAATTCCACATTGGTTAAAGCCTGAATGGATAATCGACTGGGCTGGTCAAAAAAGAAGCTTGAAATTTCAGTGACAAAGTAGTTTGGTGTTGAAATCCACTGCGTAATCTCCTTTCCGTCAGAAAGTCTGTAGATGCGTAAAAGTCCGGATTTTACTAAACTTAGTTTATTACAATATTTGTCAGTTTGGGCAAAGAATTCGTTTTTGGTTAGTTCTTCTTCATAAAAAAATGACTGAAGAATTTCGATTTCTTCATTTGTTAATGCTCCAAAATTTTCTTTTATGTGTTCTTTAAATTCTTTCACTTCAGTTTTTTCAACATTACTGCCAACGGTTTAGGGCTTGGCGAGTTTCCCCTTTCGCCCACGGTTTAAACCGTGGTTTAAAGGGCAACCGCTTTATATTGTTTTTAAATGTATAAAAAAAGTCCATATGAACCGCATAGACGACAAAAAAGGAGAAACGTTCTATTTCTCCTTTAAATTGTTGTTTTGGTAAATGTCTGTTGGGTGTCGTTTATTTTATACTTAAATTCTGAAACTTTTAAATTCCAGAGTTTTAGCGTTTGCGTTGCGATTAGATGTTCTTCGTCCTCGCGAATTATTAATTGGTCTGTAAATGAATTGACAAATTTTGCCCAATAATTATTTCTGGAATCGCTAAGCAGAAAGTAAAATCCTGCATCTCCGAATTTTTTACCTGACGAATCCAGAATTAGCTCTTTATTTTTTCCGACACTTGGTTTCATAATTACGGTTGCATTTCCTTTAGGAAGTGGAAATACTGCTTTTATACAAGTTTCATTTGATGGAAGAATACAAGTACCATAAATTCCTGAATAGATAACTTGTCCGGTATTTTCAATCTTTCTAAGCCAAATGGTATATTTTGGTTCGTTCGTTTTTTTGTCTGTTAATTGCATTATTTCGCTGCTCAACTTCTCTTGATTATTGTTTTGTAAAGGAATGTTGAGTTGGTTAATTCTTTTGCTAAAAAGTCGATTAACCATGAATCCGAATACTTTAAAAAAGGGGTTCCATTTTACTTTAAAAGCAAGTTCATAGTTGGATGTTTTTTCATAAAAATCGATTACTTTTTGGGATAGATTTCCTAATTCTTCATCGCTAAAATCCAATTGGTTGAAAGTTGCTAAAAGACCTTTAGAAGGTGTATTTTTTTGAATGGATAAATTTTCTTTTTCAGCTAATTGACGAATAAATTCCTCCCCAATACCATTCAGTTCGCCGAATGGACCAAACAACCAATTTTCATCTATTGGATTAATTTTTCGACCACTAAAAATTACCCATTGCTGTGTAAACCAATCTTGAAATTTTTGCATGGTGCAGGCTAAATTCATAGTTTGGTCTTTTCGTTAGGTAAATAATCAGATTTTCCATTCCAAATTCCGTGTTCTGAAATGGGAAGAAATCGAAGTGTTGTAAATTCAAAATGAAAATCTTTTCGGTTTCTTTCTTTCATCGCATCCGAATGACGTTTTGGTTTTTCCATTTTCGAATGTCCGTGAACCATTTCAGACATTTCTTTTTGTGAGTTCCAAATGGAAAATGTTGAAATAAGATTTGGATATCGAATCGATGCTAAAGATAGCGTAGTGCCGGGATGATCGCGGACTAATTTTTCTACAGGTCTTCCCCAGCGTAGAAACCTTGGAATTTCCGTGTATTTCATTCTTGCTAAAGTGACAGCAACAACGGGCTGATTATCATGACCCGTTTCTGTAGGTGTTTTTGGTATATCGAAATGTGAAATGGATCCCCATTGTCTGATATATTTCAGTTTTAAATACCAACTTTTTGAAAGCTGTTTTCCAAAAGGGTTTGATGTTAGAAATTCTAAAAGGGAATTTTCATTTTCCCATTGAGCAAAGATTACAACTGTTGTTGAAAATAATCTTGTTGGTGTGAAAACAGGAGAACCTAATTGCATAGCAGACATCGTTTCTGCATGAATCAGACCTTTACTTTTAGTTTTATTGATGGGGAAAAGAACATTTTTTAGAGCCGAAAAAAATGATAATTTGATTACGTGATAAGTAAATAGTTTTTTATTTTCGACTTCATTCATTTTATGACGAGCGTTCTTGATAAATTACACACAACAGTTCGGGACTTTTCTTCCTTTAGCCCACGGTTTAAACCATTGGTTAAAAGGGCAACCGCTTTATATTGTTTTTTAAATATATGAAAAAAGTCCATGTGAACCACATGGGCGACAAAAAAAGGAAAAACATTTCATTTCTCCTTTAAATTGTTGTTTTGGTAAATCCTTGTTATTACAGTTATTTTTTATTTTCGTTGTCTAGATATTTTTTAAATTCTTGACTATAATAATTTGCGGTCTCGTTATCTTCTGATAAAAGATCCATAAATAGTTTATACATCATTTCTCCTCCTGTACTTACATCGGTTTCTGTTAGATTTTCAGCATTTTCGATTTCCATAGAATCAAGTTCAAAATTGAAAAACCAATATTTCTCAATTTTTATTCGTAGTTCAAAAAGTTTAGATAAGTTTTTAGTAAACTCTTCTATTTCTAACCCTTCATCCAGCAAAATTTTTGATAATTCGTGTGCAAGTTTATTTCTATATTTTCTTAATATTCCAAAATCTTCAATATCGATTTCTGAAATTCCATTTAAATCTTTAAACCAGATTAAACTGGCTTTTAATGGATTCTTTGGTGCTAAATTCAGAACTTTTTGTTTATAATCAGAGTTTGGGATAAACCCTTTTTTACTTGTATAAGTATCAGAAAAAAAGGTTCGAGGTTGGTCAATTATATAATCTATTGTATTTTCAAAATAGGCAATATAAAGTGAAGCTAAAATCAAGTTTGATTTAAAAACTTCAGGATTTAATAACTCTGTTATTTTTCTTAAATTTTCATTATTCATAAAATGTTGGTTAACGGTTCGGAGCTTTGCAAAGTGGCGACTGTGTGGAACGTATTATTTCTTATTAAGATAAGATTTTCCAGCGGAAAATCGAAAGTTGTTGTTTATTGAATTGTTGCTATTGCGCCAAATCGCTGTTAATGGCTGGTTTAATTAATAATATCTATTTTTAATCTTTAATTTTTGTATATTTTCTACATGCTTTTCACGTATTATAGAGTTTTCTCCATTCTTAACTGCTTGTTTAAGTAAATTGGCAATGTCCCATTTATTCTCATATTTTGCGGGTTGATTGTTTTCTAATATTTCGTTAAATTTATTTAGAACTTTATTAGATTTAGTTAAAAAGGTCCGATTTGGTAAATCAATAATATTTTTAAATTGACAATCACCGAAAAAAACTATCATTGAAAAAATGGGTATGTTCTCAAAAATATAGAACTTTTTTAGATCTTCTACGTGTTTTTTATTCTGAAATATTGGATTATAAAATTTATACTTTTGTTTGCTGTAAGCTAATGTTTGCGTCCAATTTATTTGATTTTCAGTTCCAAAAATCCAACCGCTATATTCTTTTACCTCGAAAACCACAATACCAACTTTTGTTGCTACGACTATATCAATTTGACTATAATTTCCATTTCCATTATTCAAATATATGTCGTGGAAAATTGCAGTTGATTTAATTCCTGATTTTAGAATTTTTAAAACCATTTTTCGTTCAGACCTTGTTCCTCGATTTAGACTTGTAACAGTTTTAAGTAGCTTTCTGTCTTTAATTTCAGTATAAACAAAAATGGCAGCTATTGATAGCAGAATAAAAACAAAAATTATGAAGTATAAAATCATTTATCGAGGTTTTAGATTTGGTCGTGGTCTCAAAAACTTGTCACTAACAATTTGAGGTTTGTCATCAGCGGCTAAATTGAAATGAAAAGTTTCAATTTAGCGACACGGTAAGCAAAAGCCAATTGGTTGACTAAATGTATGGGAAAAGTTAATGTGAACCATATAGTTGACAAAAAAGAGAAACATTCCATTTCTCCTTTAAAGTATTGTTTTGGTAATGTGATGTTGTATATTATTTTTTATTTTATCCCGAATTGCTGAATCATCCAATGATTTGAATGATTTCTAACTAAGTCTTGCTTTATTTGATCGTTTTTTGTGTCTAAATATTTGTAGACTTTTAAAGGAACTGAATTGGGGAATGTTTTTAAACTTGAATCAATTAGTTCTGCTGATTCTTTTGTTTGACCGTTTGAATTTAATGCTTCAGCTTTATATATTAAAATTATTACAGGAACTTCATTATAAACATTTTTGATTTCTTGTTCTAAATCATTTATTAAATCTACTTGAAATTTTGAATTAGGTTGCTTTCCAACTGCAGCAGTTTCACTAATATGATTTTGATAAGCTAAAAACATATTCAGGATTTGCTTATTTTTAGCATCTTTGTTTGCATAAAAATCTTGAATTTTTTTTATCGTTTCGGGTTTCATTTCCCCTTCATCTGACTGTAATGCTTCGTCATAAAAATTATTAAGTAGAGTAAAAACAGTTTTGTCATTTCTGTCTATTTTAGCATTTGTTTTTAATTCTTTAATGTAATTTATATAAGCTTCAGATTTTTGAGCAAATAAATTCGATGATGCTAGTAAGAAGAAAATAATTATTAAATTTTTCATATAAAATCTGTATTGGTCTTAATATCGAAGTAAAAGTCGGTTGTATTTACTAATTTAATAATAATAGGTTATTGTAACAAAAAAAAGAGAAACTTTCTATTTCTCCTTTAAAGTATTATTTTAGTAATGTGATGTTAGCTAGCGTTATGTTTTATTAATCTTGTTTTTGTTGTTTGCATAATTAATCGTTTCCCCTTATTTGTTTTTTCATATTTCTCCGTTCTGTAAAATTCAATAGTAAAGTCTTGCATATTTAATGTTTCGAGTATGGCCTTTGCCATTTGCCTAACATCTTGCCATTCTGAACTCGTTTCCAAGAGAAAGTCATCCCAAAAATCAGGCGATTTATCACCACTTCGTTTTTCAAAATACCTGTCCAATTCTTTAAGTTTCTCAACTTGTGAACTCGTCAAAAGTCCACTTTTTAAATACTCGTGATATTCAAGAGTAAAATATGTATCAAAGTCAATTGCCATTTCATCGCAAGTTGCTCCAATACCAATTATTTCTGCCTGTCGCTCTGCCTGACTTGAAAGAGTCACCAGGTTCTTTATAAGTTCACCAAATTTCCAGCGAATTAAATTGTCATCATTCGTAAGGTCGGTGTCGCCATAATTGAATGTCGGGTCAAACTGCATATATTCTTATTATAAGGTGTGTCTGTAATATGTCTCACAAAATACAGTAAATTAAAGTTTTGTAAAAAAACTATAATTGTATTTTGTGAAATCTATCACTAATATAATTAATTGTTTCATTATACATTAAATAATTTTACGGATAGCAAAACAATTCTAAAAACGTTAGATTGAAGTGTGTTCGTATTGTTTAAAATAATTTATCAAATGTTTTCCCGTTGAATGTATAAACACCACCTTCTGCCATTCCAAAAAGTAAATTGTTTTTATTATCTTTATAAATCGTCCAAATCATCGGGTTAGATAGTTTGTCGCTGATTGAGTAGTTTGTCAGGGCTTTACCGTCGTATTTCCAGGCTCCCGTATATACATCTCCAAACCAAATATTGCCTTCCGCATCTTCTTCAATGGCAAAAGGATGTTCCAATGTGCCCGGTTTTGATTTATTTCCATTTCTTTTACTTGTTGGATGAATTAAGTGATGCTTTTCAGAAAAATTAAGGATTGAACTGCCTTCCATGAGCAAAACGCCAATTCCATTATTTCCTATCCAAATTCGTCCTTTTGAATCGGCTAATACACTTCTTATATGCAAACGCTGATTCTCTTTCAGGTTTAATTTATCATGATCAAAGATTGTTAGCATTTTACCGTCATAGTTGAATAGTGCTGCATAAGTTGCTATCCAGACTTTACCGTCTTTATCTTTTGAGATACCGGTTACGCCATACGTATTACCAGGATTTTTATTTTTGGGTTTTGGGAAAATTAAATAATGCCTATTCATACCGTCAAAACGGTTTATTCCGTCTTCTTCCCACGCATAAAACCATAAATCGCCATTGGTTGCCTTCCAATCAACTATCGGGTTGTTGTTTTTGGATGGATAATGCGTAAACGTTCCGTTGTCGTATACACTTATTCCATTTGCAGTTCCCAACCAGATTTTTCCATTCTTGTCTTCCTGGATGGAACGGATTTGATTGTCGGATAAACCTTCATTTGTTGTAAAGTATTCAAATGATTTTCCATCGTAAACACTTACGCCTTCGTTATGACTTCCCAGCCAATAATTGCCTTTACTGTCCTGAAAGACAGCACGTATTGCCGACGTAAATTTTAAGGTGTCAGTTTTTAAAGAAAGGACCGATTCAGCATTTTTACCTTCTTTTTCGGGTGGTTTCTTTTCCACACAAGAAAGGTTCAGTGTTACGACCAGTAGTAGGTAAATCATTTTCAATTTCTTGTTCATTTCGGGTTGCTTTACGATGACACATAACGGACCGCGACTTGGCGAGTTTCTCCTTTCATCCACGGTTAAAACCGTGGCCAGATGTTTAAACCGTGGGTTAAAGGGCAATAGCTTTTTATTGTGTACTAAATGTAAGAAAAAAGGTAATGTAAACCGCAGGAGCAATAAAAAAAGGAGAAATTTTTCATTTCTCCTTTATATTGTTGTTTTGGGAATGTGATGTTGTACTCAGTGTTTATTGCTAATTATGTATTCCATATTTCTGTTCTCTCGTTAAAAAGGCATCTCTACCACCTTCAAGTTTCAACAATTTCTCTCTGTTTTCATAGTTTTCAATTGAGGTTGAAGTCAAATTTGTAAATATATTATTTAGTGGAATGTCAAGTATATGAATTAATTCTGAATCGCCATTAATCACGAAATTTGAGTTGTGTGTTGCAAAAATAATTTGTCTATCTAGTTTTTTAGATTTAATAAGGTCAACCAAATAGTCCGCTACTAATCGATTGTCAAGATGTGCTTCTGGCTCGTCAATTACAAGTGGTTTAACCCCTGTCATTAAAAGTGTCACAATTACAGCAGTACATCTTTGTCCGAATGAACAGTTTTGTAACTCACGATCTCCGTAATATCCTTTAATTTTAATGAATTTTGAAAGGTTATAAATGTGTTTTCTTAAGATGAGTTTGTAGATAATGAAATTGATGCTTGAGCTAAAAATATCAGTAACTATTTTTACATAATTGTTTGTTCTACGATAACCCTTTAATTCAATTTCATTTTCTAATTTCGTTAAAAAAGTTTTGTAATCATAGTTTAATAAGTCCTCATTAGGTTCTATTAAAAATAGTACTTCTCTGACTTGACCTTGTGAAGTACCTGAAATATGAAAGTTGGAAAATGTGCTGTAAAACTCTTCAAAAACTATTTGTTTTAAAAATTCAATATTGAATTCAAATTTAAAATTGATATTAAGTACGTTTTCGTTGTTAACTTCAAGTTTCCGATTTATTTGAGTAAGATTAGTGTCTATTAATTGATAATATGAATTGTAAAGACCTGAAAGACTTTCAATTTTCGAAGAATTTTCTTTGAATAATTCTTTACTTCTATCTGCTTTTGCTGTTAGTTGTACTATTTCTGAATTTGTTCTTGCTAAATTTTCGTTTGCTTTTTGAGAGTCTTTTATTGATTCCTCACTCATTCCTTTTTCTAAAAAGAACTCTTTTAGTTTTTGATTTTCTGATACAAATTCTCTTGTTAAAATATCTATTCTTTCGGTTGAGGCTTTAAATTCTTTTAGTTCAATTGAAACTTCATTTTCTTGGTTAATAGAAATTTCATCAATGCTTTTTATTAGTTTTAAAATTTCACTAATTCTTGATTCTATGTCATTTTGAGTTTTAATTTGAACGTTTTCAATTAGTAAAATACGAATTGAGTTTAATAAATTCTCATATCTAGTTTGGCTTGTGTTGATAGAATTAATTTCTTTACGAATCTCATTGATTCTGTTAGTAATTAATTTGTATCTATCATCATTGACCGAATCAATTATGTTTTGAGTTGTCCCTTTTTCTTTATTTTTCTCTTTTATAGAAAGACTGGTTTTTTGTAAATCAAAAAGTAAATTAATGGTTTCATCGATAATTAATATTAATGAATTTATCTCTGAATCTAAATCATAGAAACCAGTTTCAACATCCTTTATTCTTTCGTTAAAAATGAGTTTAGTTAATTCGTTACCCTCTGCAAGTCTTTCAATCTTGCCTTGGCTAACAAATTCAATCTCATTAGTTCCTGAAATAGTAACCAAGTTACTCGTGTCAGTTTCAATATCATATTTTTTGCCATCAATGATTAAATTATTTTCCTTGAAAAAATCAGTTTTTTCTCCTAGTCTTTCACCTAGTAGATTAATTATTGTGCTTTTACCTGTTCCTCTACCACCAATCAGACAAGTAAAATATGGACTAAAGAAAATCTCGTTTCTCAATTGATTTAAGCAAAACTCTTGTCTGTCATTTGAATTGTTGCGTTTTATATAAGTTTCTTTAGGAAAGTTGAATTTGATACTTTCAATTTTTCTTATTGGTTCTCTTGGTTTTTGATTTGAAATTTTTGCTCTGTGATTTGGCTCGTATAAAATTTGTTTTAAACCTTCAAAAGTTGGATCTGCTTTAATCCAAGTATAGCAATTTCCAATTCTGTCTTTATCTGTTTGGTCTGAGAAGTAGTGAGCATCACTACAATCCAAAAGTAAGTCATTAACGCCTTGATTCGTTAATTGTGTTTTAGCTTTGTCAAAATCAGCTATAGATTTTGAAGCAGTAAAGACTATATGCGCTCTATTAATAATCGATTTCTTTGTAGCAATTGAAGCATCTGTCCATTTTAAATCTCCCCATTCAGTTTTTCCAATAGCTATTAAATATTTTCCTTTGAAACAATCCTTATTGAGAGATTTGAATATTTCATCTTCTTTCACGTTAAGATTATTAAATCCTTCTGTTAAATCAGAACCGTATTTATGCAGTTCAGCTGGTGGAATAGATGATTTTATTTGCTTGCCAAGTTCTTCAACACTTTGTGATGTAATTGCTCTAGTCCAAGGTTCTCCACTTTCTAAATAATAACTTTGCTCTAAAGTATTCAAAAACTGACTTTGAATAGTTTCTAATGGTACTTCATCAGAAAAAATTACGTGAAGATTTATTCTTTTGAGCTGTTCAAAATTAATTCCAGCAAATTTTTCTATTCTAAATTCAACAACAGGTAATAGTTTCAAATTAGGAAGTCTATTATTGTCAGTTTGTTCTTTTTTTAGTTTTCTATAGCCCTCTAAAAATAAATAGTCATTAACACCAATAACTGCAAAATCTTCAGTTAAACTTTCTAAGTCTTTAATATATGCCTCCCAGGTTGCATCATTATTATTTCCAAAACGGTGATAAATAGAAAAAGGCGTATGAACGTGTAAGTCCCATTTTTTCCATTCGGAACCTTTATTGATTTGAGGGATATTTGTCATTTCTTTATTGTCTATTTTTGGTTAGCGCTGTCTTCATAGCATTTGATATAACATTATTTTTTACGAAACTAGGATACAAAAGTTCCGCAAAATTTATTACTAATATAGTTAATTGTTTAATTATACATTAAATAATTTTTAGGTACAGCAAAACAATTCTAAAAACGTTAGATTAAAATGCAATGTTTTTTATTTATTTTTGTTGTTCTTTTGTCGTTTAAAATGGCATATAACGGTCTAAGGATTGGCAATAGTGAAGAGTTTGGAAGCTAAAATTTTCAATTTATCTCTTAAACTGCTATTTTGCAAAACTTAATCTTAGACGATGTTAATTTTCCAGTTTAAATCTTTAGAGTTTTCAATTACAGCTAGAAATTTATTAAAAGAATTTCTATACCAATTTAGAATTTCTTCATCGCCATTTTTGTCATTTAAATATTTACCTAGAGATTCACTTAATTCAATAGCAAATCCATTTGGCTTATCCAATATCTCAAAATCATAATGATTGTTTATAATATGGTTTTTAAAGTTATTGTACTCGCTATTTTTCTTGTCAATCCAAATTCCACAATAAATTTTAAGGTTGTTAAGTTGAAAGCCATATTTTATTTCCGACCAACCGTCAGATGAACCTAGTATTTCTTTAAAATAATAAATAAGTCTTTTGTGATTTATGATTTGAGTAGTACTGAAGCCGTCATTTACTTTACTATTCTTGTTGAATGTTTGAATAAATAATGGCTTAGCTCTGTTTAAATGTCCGTTTATTAATTCTATTGTTTCAAATAAATTTTCGATAACAAATGTACTTTTTGTAGTTAAGGTTAAATCTTGACTCATTCTTTTTAGTTTTATAAATTTCAAAAAATCTTCTTTTACAGCACTTTTAGAAGGATGTTTTTCTAAAAATTTAGCTACTTGAAACCATCGAAATTGATTAAAGTTGTGTTCTACAACAGTTTTATCTTCAAAATTTTTAGTACAATAAAATAAATATGTAGTTTTCCCTTGAGCTTTAAAGACATCAAGGACTTTAGAATATCTTTCCAGTTGTCTATATCCTTCTCTGGAATTTACCTTGTTTTCAATAAAGCAAAGTTGATGCTCACTTTCAATAACAATGTCAACAATACAATCTATATCGTCAATAAGACTATATTTTACTTGTGTTTTTATGTTAAATGATTCTTTTTCGAGTCCTAAAAACGAAATGCAAAAATCATTGAGTAAATATTCGTCAAATCTTAAAATCCCAACAAATGATTCTGTTGTAAAATCCTCTAATGGGCTTTTATTGTTGTTGTTTTTATATAATAGATATAGGTTATTTAGCATTTTCGGTTTTAATATCGCCTAACATTGTTTCTCACAAAATACAGTAAATTAAAGTTTCGTAAAAAACTATAGCTGTATTTCGTGAAATTTATTACTAATATAGTTAATTGTTTTATTATACATTAAATAATTTTTATGGATAGCGGAACCATTCTAAAAACGTTAGATTGAAATGCAACACCCTTTTATTTATTTTTGTTGTTCTTATATCGTTTAAAATATTACATAACGGTCATAGGCTTGGCGGTGATGGAAATCGAAGAACAAACTTTCAATTTCTCCTTGTAAAGTGTTATTTTGCCAAATCCTTATTATGTGACATTTTAATTTGAATAAAATTCATAAGCCTTCCATGTCTCAAACCTCATTTTTTTTATTTGATTGTCTTTAAATTCCTTCATTGCCCAAGTAAATCTTTTTGTATTAAGTTTTGGATGTAAATCTGGAAAATCGGTAAGTGCTTCTTTGAAACTTGAATATTCTTTATATCCTAACCCATTTTCAGTTATTATTAAATCTTCGACACCAACAACTATTGTTGGAATATTTGAAAATTCAGGAAATGGGTTTATATTTAATGAGCCAAAAGAAGAGACAATAATTAAGTCAAATGTATTATATTTTTTTAAATCTATCTAAGGTTGAAAAACTACCCAAAGCATGCCTAAAATCTTTAATACCTTTTTCAAGTTCATGAATAGAACTAAACTCATGATAAGTTTCAAATCCCTTTTTTATTAACCATTTATCTCCATCAGTCAAAATACCCCAATTACATTCATATAAAGATTGGTATTCTGAGAGTTGAATTCTATGCTCTTTTAAAGATGTTAAATCTTGTTGTTTTTTCTTTTCTTCAATAACAGCAATATTTTTGACAATTTCATTGGGACAAATAATTAAATCAGGCTTTCTAATTTTTGGAATTGCTCCTCTAAAAATATGACTCTCAGATATATTTTCAGGAACATTAATTGTTGATTGTGATATTAAGTCTATATCATTCCATCCTAATCCAAATTGATTTGTAATTATTGGGTAAATAAGCAAGTCATGTCTTGTTGCTTCGTTATCTCTATCTGAATTCTTATCAAGAAATTCTAGATTTCGTTTTAAACTATCAAAGAAAAGTTCTTCTTTATCCATAATTCTTTTAAAATTACCCCTAACACCATCTCCCACAAAAACACATCGTGTATTCCATGAAAAACATTCTATCGTTACTTACGGGTTACAGTTATTGTGCGAATATAATGGATATTTCTTAAAATAGGCAATAAATAACTGGTGTGCAGTAAAATAGATTGAATCTAAAATAGTGTTTGTTGTGTTGTCGTGTCGTGGTTGTGTGGTGATAAAAAAAGCCCATGGTTTAAACCGTGGGTGAAATAGTTTAAATCATGGGCGAAATATGTAGCCCGCACGGGTTTATGTTGAAGGAGCCGGATGTTTGCGTGAGGGATAGGAGTGAAAAGCCCACAGCGAAGTGCAACATAGCGAGGACTTGCAACGGATAGCCCGACCCGAAGGGGCACGCCCAAAAAAGGGTTATTGTTCCCCATCCTCAACCTGTGTTGGGCGTAACAAGTACTCTTTCAACACAGGTTTTGGGGCGGTTTCTTTGGTGTTTAAATGGTGTGTACCACTTCTTCGAGTTGAAACCGGGTTTTGGGCAGGTTGTCCGGATGTGCCCAGTCGCTGCGGTCTGCATAGCCCACTGTTACGGCAAATAACGGGGCATAGCCGTCTTGCTGCAAGAGGTGTTGGTAGGCTTTTCTGTCAATGCCTTCCATGGGTGTGGCGTCGAGTCCCATACTGGCGCAGGCACTTAAAAAGAAGCCTAAAGAAAGGTACACCTGACTTTCCATCCAGTATTTTACGGCATCGGGACCGTTCGATTTTACGAGCGGCTCATAGAAACCTGTTACCCAGGCTTCGGGAAGCACGGAAAGGTTGCGTTTTTCGAAATGGGTAATATCGTTCATGACGCTGAATACGACCAGGAGACGGACGTCGTTAATGGACTGTTCGTTCATATAGGAATGCGAAGCCAGTTCTTTTTTTACCGCTTTGTCCGTGACAAACGTAAATTTCCACGGCTGGCTGTTGATAGAAGAGGGGCTTAACCGCAGGATTTCTTTTAACTCGTCGATTTGTTCGTTTGTCACCTGTTTTGTGGTGTCGTATTTTTTGGTCGCATACCTGGTTTTGGCAAGGTCTGAAAATTTCATATTGGTCGTTTTTAAATTAAACTATACTTTTTACTGTTGCAAAACTAAGTATAGTGATTTACCTTTGCAATAACGGTCAAAAATGATAGTTACAGATGTATAGTATAGACGACAAGCAGTATCCGTGCTGCACAAGCCTGACAATGAAATATATAGGCGGTAAATGGAAGGCGGTGATTCTGATTCATTTAATCGAAAAAAAACGGTACAGTGAATTGCGAAAGGCCTGCAAGGTGATTACGGAACGGACGCTGAGCCTGCAATTGAAAGAAATGGAACAGGACGGTTTGGTGAAACGTACGGTTCATACGAGCAAACCGCCGCTGAAAGTGGATTATGAGCTGACGCCGTTTGGCAAAACGCTGATTCCTGTACTGAACGCTATTGCGGAATGGGGGACGGAAACGGCGGAAAAGAACGAGAAGATAAAAAAAACGGAGAACTAAATCCGGAGGTTCTACTTTTTGTGTTGGGCAAAATACACGAAATGATAGTCGATAGATGTGTTCCAGTACGCGGTGTTGTGGTTGCCGGGCATGGCCATAAATGTTGCCGGAATGTGCAGCCTGTCGGTCAGTGCTTTTAAGCGCAGAGAGGCGGGGTATAAAATGTCGTCTGTTCCGCAATCGAAAATAAAGGGTTTACTGAAACCGGGTGTTTCCTGCAGTAAGGTTGAAATGCTGTAACGGTTCCAGTCTGTGGTAGCGGGGTCTCCGATGTGTTTTATCAAATCGTCTGTCATTCTGCTGGTCTGCCAGAAATGCTGACTGGCGTGCTGAAAGGCCGGATAATCTATTTCCAGTGCGCCGCTTGTGGCACCTGCCGTGTTAAAATAACCAGGATGTAAAATAAAATACCGCAACGCGCCATAGCCGCCCATGCTTAAACCGCTTATAAAAATATTCTTTTCGTCTATGTGAAAGGCCTCATGGACTTTCGGGACGAGTTCTTTAAAGAAAAAATCTTCGTAACGAACGCCTTTGTTTTGCGGGCTGTTGATGTAAAACGAGGTAAAACCGTCGGGCGTTACAATAATGCAGTTGTAGTCGTCTGCGCGTTTTTGCAGGTCGGTTGTTTTTGACCATTGGCGGTAGTTTTCGCTGTATCCGTGAAGGAGGTACACGAGCGGATATTTTTCTGCCGGGTGGTAGGTTTTGGGTTTGAAAACAAAAACCGTGTCGGGGCTCGTTAAATAGTCCGATTTTAGCACCCATTTTTCCTGTGCCTGCAATAGCATGCTGCTGATAAGTCCGATTGCGATAAGGCATAACTTCTTCATATGTTGTATTTTTGTTGGTGTAAAATTCCGCAAGCTTTTTGTCCTGTGCAATACCGAACAAAATTGTGAGTGGTTTAAAACGACGATTATGCGTAAAGAAAATTCAACCAATACGATAAATGAGCAGTTCCTGTTCCGGGTTTGTGAATTAAATTCGGCCATTGCGATGATTAGCGGACGCTGGAAATCACAGATTGTGTACTCTATTTCACAGGGGAACAACCGTTTTCATTTGCTGAAAAAGGCCTTGCCGAATATTGCTGAACAGGTTTTAGGGCGACAGCTTAAAGAGCTGGAAACGCACGCTATACTGGTAAAAAAGGAACTTCCCGAAACGGTGCCTGCCGGTATTGAATATGTGCTGACCAATAAGGGACATGATTTGGTACCGATTCTGAAACAGCTTTGTGAATGGGGCAAAACCTATGCCGACGGCAAAGAGATTTCGGCTGATACAGTCTGATTAACGGGCAGGAGGGAAGAGATACACAACGTAAAACTCCTTTCGTGCGCCTGAGAGTATGTTCAGGCGCGGATTAAAATTTCATCTACCAGTCCGAGTTCTTTCGCCACCGGGGCTGTCATCCAGTAATCACGGTCTGAAAGCTGCCTGATTTTTTCGATATCGTTCCCCGAATGATCGGCAATGATTTGAAACAATTCGTTCTGCACGTTTAACACCTCCTGCAGGCTGATTTCCATATCTCTTGCGGTTCCCTGCGTGCCGCCGGATGCCTGGTGAATCATCACTCTCGAATGTTTCAGCACCGCACGTTTCCCCTTAGCGCCCGCACAAAGCAATACCGCCGCCATAGACGCCGCCCATCCGGTGCAAATGGTGGCAACATCCGGACTGATATACTGCATGGTGTCGTAAATTCCTAATCCCGCATAAACAGCGCCTCCGCCTGAGTTGATGTAAATGGAAATGTCTTTTTTGGCATCGAGCGATTGCAGAAAAAGCAGCTGCGCCTGTATAATGTTGGCCACCTGGTCGTCTACAGCCTGACCCAGGAAAATAATCCGGTCCATCATCAAACGCGAGAAAACGTCCATTTGCGCCACGTTCAGCGTTCTTTCCTCCACGATATAAGGCGTCATGGATTGGGTGATGTATTTTTCGGTGCTCACGGAACTTATGCCATGTTCCAGTCGTGCGTATTGGGTAAATTCGTGGTGAATGTTTTTCATGGTATATGTGTTAAAAAATGAGACAAAAGAAGGGCTGTTTCTTTTTTTTGAAAAGAAAGCAGACGCGTCAATAAGAAGCACATCATGTGTTACAAAAACAGCTTCAGGATGCGGTTTTTCAGTGTATTTTTAGCATGGGGATAAAAGAGTTCATCATGCACCTCGTTTATTTCCTGCCGCAGTTCTCTTCTGCCGGCTTCCAGGATGAGATCAACCGCTTTTTTCTGATGTGCTATTTCCGACGCAAAATCGGCATCCAGAATAGTGTAGGCTTCCGCCAATGCTTTTTCCTCCGGCTGTAAAGCATCCGGACAGAAAAGCAGCTTTTCAATCAGGACTGTTTTATTCAAAGAAACTCTCATAACGCAACGCATTTTGTTTCACGGTTTCCCGGATTTTTTCCAAACATTTGTATTTCTGTACCGCTGTTGAGTGGTGAGACGAAAAACCGAACTCTTCTTTTATCCGCTCAACATTCCGGTTGTCATAATAAAAACGCTGCAACAGTTTCATGCATTTTTCGCCTGCCGAATGCAACAGTTGCAAAAGTCGGTTATCGTCAACTGAAAGCGCCGGCTCCTCGCTGACATCAGTCACATCATCCCGGAATTTAGACGCGTCGCCGGCCTGCTTAAACCAAAGATTCTTGCAGATACCAAACAAATACGCCGCTTCGTTTACAGGGCCTTCCCGGTCCTTTTTTTCGTACAGAATCACCAGGCCTTCCTGAAAAATATCTTTCGCATCTTCCAGCGTGCCGCCCCTTTTTGAAATAAAGGCTGCCACTTTCGGAAAATAAGCGTTGTACCATTGTGTAATGCGTTCCTTTCGTTCCATTTTAACACCTGTTTTCTTATACGTACTAAATTTAGGACTATAATCACCTTATCCGGTGCTATTTTTTTAGCAATCGAATTTTTTGCGGATTCGAAACGTAAAAAGCACGGTACTGCTTTATGCTGACAGGAGGGGAGTCGGGCGTATCCCTTTGCGCTTTAATCCCCCCGGTTTAAACCGGGGGCAAAAAAGGCAAAGGGGCGGGCTATTCACTGTATCTTTTGTTCCGCTAAAGCTCCACAAAAGGATGCCGCTGCTATCCCTTACGCGAATTCTGTGTAAAATAGAACTTATTTTTCAAAATTACGATGTATATATACTATAAAAAATATTCAATCTTGAAAACTGAGAGTTTAAGAAAATTGTAGAACGGAGATCATTTAAAACATTATATGATGGATGACCATATTTATTTCCGTAACCAAAATTACAAACAGCTGTAACATGATTTTGCCAACGAGGAATATTATCACCAATTTTTAATGCTTTAAACTCATCAAAATCCCAATTATCAGAAGAACCATGATGAGGCACTTGAACGACATGGGCATTAACTAATTTATCTTTAAATGCCAATGGGAAACTAACAGGATTATTACTAGGCTTTATAGAAGTATCGCCAAATAAAAGTGTACCTAAGAATAACTGGTTTTCATTTCTAAAATGTTCATAGAAGCCTCTATTATAATGATAATAATTGTCATAAGGATTTAATTCACAATCAGAATAAATTCTGTAAAACAAATCTTCAAAACGAATTGGGCCGTGCAATAAAACAAGTCCATAGGAATTGATATCCCCAATACAATTAGTGTAACATTTATGCGCTTCTTTTCTTTTATCTGTTACAAACATTTTTAAATCATCAAAAGATAAACTCTCTTCTGTTTTTTTGTCTAGTTTCTTCTTTAAACAATCGTGTAATTTATTGATCGCAATTTCATCTACTCCTTTTACATAAGTTGTGAATTCCCAATCCTTTTTAATGAAAAATTGTAAATTATTTTCATAAAATAAAACATTTGACTCACTTGTAAATTCTTCAGCATCTGAAGGTGTTCCTTGCGGGTAAACTGAATCGGATTGACTATCATTATCATCATAACCTTGATAATTTAATTTTTCAAAAACCATCAGATTTAACAAAGTAAATTTTAATATCTTCTTTATTTTCACTTGTTTGCATTATAAATTCAGCTGGGTTTTCAAGAAAAAAAATGTAATTGTCCAAAGAGAAGCCATCATTAGGGGCATCAGTGTCAGAAAATGAAGCTAAAAAGAATTTTCGATATTTTTCTTCAATATATGGAAGAATGATATTTTTTACTCTAAATTCTCTTAATAACCGCTTCAAACCAGAAACATGGTCAAAGTCTAAGTGAGAAATAAATAACAATTCTATTTCATTATTATTTGTAGGAAAGTATGAATGTTTGAAATTGTCTATTTCACGATTTAAAGATTGGCTATTTCCTCTAATAAATGTGCTTGTTCCACAATCATAAACAACTGTAAATATCCGATTGATTTCAGGGTAATATATTCGTCCACCATAAAAAGAACCTTGTCCAGCTTTAAAAAAAGAAAATATTGCTTCAATCATTCTCTAATACACTATTTAATTTTAATTAATAATATAACCTATTTTTTATTTTATCATTTTCTTATAATGATCTTCATAACCTGCTGTTTTAAATAATTCTGCAAATGCATCTTTGAAATCTTTATAGTTAAATTCCTTGAAGTCAAAGATATTCTGACCTAGTGAATGTGATTCTCTATTAATGTATCTATAAAATGCTTGGAATCTAATATTTTTGAGAGGCTCTTGTAAGAAAAAGTTATTTAAGTCTTTCTTTTCAACGAAATTGAAAAAATATTCAATGACATTTCTCATGCAATTGGCTATTAAAGCTGCTGGCTGTTTTTCATCTTTTATGATAAACCAATAAGCCTGATAATCATTTTGAATTTCTTCATAGCTCATAGAAACAAATGCACTTCCCGTCTCATTTTTTGTAAGACGAAAAAGTTTTTGCATTTCTTTTCTAAGTTCGTGCTTTGTTTCTGTAATTTCATAAAAAAAATACAAACTATGAGTTAATATAAAGACTTGTTCATATTTATATTTCCAAGTTTCAATACCGTCTTTCTTTTCTTTTGTACCAAAAAATTCATTCTTGATTAGTCTGCCAACATTAAAAACATAAATATGTGATAAACTTGAAATTGGATCATCAATAACAATTACTTTCTTTTTACCTGCTTCTGTAGCTTCCTTTTTTCCTCTACACAATTCAAGGAAGTAAAGAAAACTAATAATCATTTTTTCACCTTCACTCAAAGAACGGAAAATTTTTTCTTCACTTTCTCCACGAACTATCTTATAAAGGTTATCAGAATGTTTTTTAATACTAAAATCTGTAATCCCCAAATCAATCAAACCACTATTTATCTTAGTAACGGCTTCTTCAATATTTACAGTTTGTTTTTGTTGCTCAGAAATAATTGTATTTTGCTCAGAAATTTTTGTAGAATATGCCTTAATTAAAGTATCTAGTGTACTTGTCTTAATTTCTGAAGTTGCTTTATCTGTATTATACGAACTAATAGTAGTGTCATAATCCCAACGCATAATTTGCCAAAAGTTCTTTTTAATACTCTCTTTTACAATTTTTATTTGATCGATGTTTGTATTATGTTCAGAGATAAGCGTATTGGTCTTTTTAAGAATCTGATTTAGTTCATCAATTGCAGTTGTTGAGTTTTGAAGTTTAATAGAAATGCTTGGTGTTTTAATTTTGTCCTCAATTAGTTTTTTATTGTCTTCAACAATTTTAATAAGAGCATTATATTTAATTTCAAAGTCTTTTTTATGAACTTCAATTTTTGGATTTGTATCAAATGTAGAAAGACTTGGTAGTGATTGAATTGCCTGAGAGTATTCTTCTAAAAAAGATTTTAAAGAGTTTATATCTGCTTCATAAGATGCATCAAAATAATCTTTGATACTTTCTACCAATGATTCAGAAATAGTTTTTTCTTGACAAAATGGGCAAGTTTTATTATTTTCTATTGGCTCTGTAGGCAAATATTCTAATCCTGCTTTTACCCAATCTGAATTGCCAAGTTCTTTGATTAGTTGTGATACTGTACTATTTTCATTACCTACAATTTGCTTGCTAAAAATAATTTCCTCTTCAATACTTAATGAAGTAAAAGAGATTTCAGATAATTCACTATATTTTTGCGCATTGTCTCCCGATATTGATTGCAAATCATTCTTCAGGTCATCAATGGTTTTCGTTGGTTTTTCTGTAGGTTTTGATATCCCTATAATCTGATTAAATAAAACTATCCTTTGAACCTTTATAACCTTCAAGGCAAAACTCAAGAACTCTGTCTCCTCCGCTATAATCTGTTTTTAATCTTCCAGATAGTATTTTTTTGCTATTTCTAATTTCTGAGTTATAGATGATTTTTCATTTTCAAGCTCAGAACTTTTTGTTTTTCTCTCATCTTCAAGTTTTTCAATTTCTTTTAAAGCATCAGTAATTTTCGTTTCGGCTTCTTTATTTTCTTTTGAAAGAGTAAAGATTCCTTTCAAGTTTTCAGGTTCAAAAAAGTTTTCTTGAATAAAAGATTGATTATAAACAAGTATCTCATGATTATCATCTAGTCCTTCAATTGAGCAGTTATTAAAGCGTTCTTCAGTTTTTTTGTGAAGAAAATTTGATAAAGTACTTTTACCAGTACCATTTAAACCATAAATAAGGTTTATCTTTTTATCGGTTTCTAAAGTTGTTTGGCTTTTATAACTTGCTACATTATTTAGGTTTATTTTGGTAATCATTTGTATGTTAGTTTAGTTTTTACATAAATATACTTCCATTTTTGAGATTGTCATATAGCTACTACATCATACTTTTTAAACATAAAACCTTAAGCTTAGACAGGCATAACCCTAAAAGGCTTGCTTTACTTTACAAAAAAGTATCATGGTAAGCCAACATATTAACGAAAACAAATATAAATGATTAAAAATACGCTGCATTACGGTAAACCGTAATAGGTTAGAATTTTACTTTCATGAGCTGAGGCAAGCATTACTTTGCATCTCTATGGAATAAATCAACAATTAACCGATTACAAATAGTTAATTATCAATTTTATACGTTATATTTATGATAACACCTAACTAATTCTATCTACCGTGAAAAATGTTTTTATTTTATTGTTCCTGCAACTATCATCTCACTGTTTAGATGGTAAAATTCTAAATGAATTTACTCAATCAAAAGAGGTGGAGTATTTTAACAGTAAACAATTTATTTTTATCGAAAATGGATATTTAGATTATTTTGAAAATGTAAAACAACAAAAAGCAATAGTTGTAATTTCCAAAGACAAAGCGACAGACAAAAATGTGGATGGGCTATGATGTTAATGATCCTCAAAAGGCGGTTGATTTTTTAAGAGGCAAAAATGGAATTTATGTAATTATTAATAATGATCCTAGAAGTACTAATCAGGGTGGTGCAGGATATTCCGGACATGTTGATCTTATTTTAAACGGTAAATGTATCGGTGGGGAATACCTCAAACCAAAAGGTGGCGTAAAATCAATACGAATCTGGATTTTAAATTAAAATTTATGAAGCTCAGTAAAACAAATATGAATTTCTTATGCATTATGTCTTTAGCTTTCTTATACAGTGGCTGTGGTACTTATGAAAAAATCGGAAATTTTAAATACCGAACAAAAACAGAAATGGTTTTTGCCGGTGACTATGGTGGAATAGTTAAAGAATTAAAATCTTATCAACTGAAAAATAAGCATCAGGCAGGAGTTGTCTTGAAATCACAATTAGGGTTCAAACCTATTGTCGATACCATTTATTCCGTTGGTTTTACTGAAATTGATAAGATTAATAAAAGACTCATTATCAAAGAGTATTATTTTTATGGATATAAAGACGCTATTAGAAAAGACAGTGTATTAAAAGTTTTCGAACAAGCTCCAACAGGAGAACTCAACCTATTGATGTACAAAACTTTTTATAAAGGGGGTGTCAGCGATAAAGGAGCTCCTTAATGTTTCAGAAGTACGATACGGAAGATATGAAGAAGATCATAATTTTACTATGGCTTTCAAGTTTTTTTGCCTGTAAAAGCTCAAAAGACTTTGAAAGTAAAGTTTCTGAAAAGACTATGTCTTTGCTTATAAAACAAGTGTTTTATATGGCTGTTTAAATGAAATAACCAATAATAGTTTTTATCAGGTATTAAAAGAGCATAATGATTTAGCGTTAGCACAAGAAACAGCTATATTATTGCATGATGAAACGGAAAAGGCTGTGTCATTAGGAAGAAAATACCCCAAAAGGATAAATGCTATAGATTACAAAGATTATGAAGGCAAAAAACCTCTATATAGCAGTTGTGTTGATTATGCATTTGGAAAAGAAGTCGATTCCATAGCAAGAAATGCTTATGGTCAATTAATGAAAATAAAGAAGTAATATAATGAAGAGGCATTTAATCTTAATCATTTACTATTCGTAAGGCAGATTATCGTTTTAGAGTAGATTTAATAGATAATAGGGAGAGTATTGTTAATTAAACACTGTATTATTGGTGTAAAAATAACCGAATGATAAGCAGGTTTATTCAACGTGCTTATGCCATTATCAACGTAAATGGCTTAAAGCTTATGCCATAAAAATGTATACGTTACACAAAAGTTAAATTGACAATTAGAAAAAGTAAGTCGCTATGAAATTAATTTTTTTATCTTTTTTCCTTCTAATACTGAGCTGTAAAAGTGTTAAAGAATACGAATATATATCAAATGCAAATGACAGTAAGTTTAAAGATTTTCTTGAACAAAGTGGAGAAAACGCCTATACAAATATAGTATCGAAAAATGGAAAATATTATTTGTACAAACCATGTGATTTAGGGTATCGACAATTAATATCATTAGACAATGAAAAAGTTACTATCGAAACAGGAGAAACTGTTGCGTATCATGTTCATCATGTAAATAGTTATAATAACGTGACAGTGTATGATGTGTATGATGACTTTGGAAAAGGAAAACTTTTAATGAAGACTCTTGATAATGACAAGACTATTTTTAAACTGGAATATGAAAACGTTACATCTTACTTTTTAATGACTTCCTTTTCTTCAGCTCAAAATTACACATTGATAATTCACAATTGTAAAGAAAAGAAAGCAGAAATGATTTTTGATGATATTGATTTGGAAAACATTTGGAACAATGGTTTCGAACAAAAATAACAGCCGATAATTATTGAGTCAACATCGGTTACCGACCGCAAAAAATTGTCGAGTATTCTTGCAAACGATTCATTTGAGAATAAAATCACTTTTTTTATTGTTGAAAAAAAAGATGATGATTACTTAATTAGAAGTGCCGATTATCGATTTAGACTTGTGAAAGTTTTTGGGAGAGATAAATTTCCTAAAAGCAATTGTTTTGGTGCAACCGGACATACTGATATTTTTGATGGTGTGGATTGTAAAGTGAGCTGCTACTTCCAAGATGTGTTAGAAATACATTTTTGGAAATTGGATTAAACAAAACAATGTATATAACAATTTGCTGTGACTATAACAATGCAGGGATCTTATCCCTGCATTGTTTAAAAATAACTTTTCATTCTTTATATATCTTCTATATACACAGTTAAATCTGAACCATTAATTGCATATTTAGGAAAATTATCAAACTCCTGCTGAGATTTGAATTCCTTATACCTTTCTTTTGGGATCAAATGAAATTTTTCCATACTGTAATAGCTCACCTTTTTATGAAATAGTTTCAGAAAAGTATTAAGCTGAGTAGTAACAGAAGATGTCATATAAAAAACTCTTTGCGTTTGTAATAATCAACTACTTTTGAACCAAATTTTTGGTTGTATTCTTCGGATAATGTTACATCTAAATCTGGATAACGCTCAATCTGTTCAAAAGTTATGTATTGCAGTTTTGATAGGTTAAAGTCTTTTCCAATTTCCGGCAACACTCGCTCTAGGCTATCCAGTAACGTTGTAAAATTAATTTCTTGATAATGCTCACAGTTTAAAAAAAATGTACTGTCAGCCCTACTTTCGTATAGACGGAAATTCAAATCTGATGTGTCGCGACCTACCCAGTAATAGTTAAAACGCTCTAGAAAAATAGTGCTGGTTGTGCTCGCTAAGCTTGATTATCTCTTTCTTGAACACAGGATTACTAAAATTCTTTCCGCTATTCTCGAATGTAAAAAGCGAAGCTATTAAAAGAAATATAACGACAAGTACTTTCATATAATATTTATTATATTTATATCTTGTAGATTAGTCTAGCCTCTTGTCTATTAGAAACCATCTGTATATCAGCTAATTTACAAAATATAGCTGATGTAGATGCGAAAAATAGGTAATAATAGCAGATTATCGTTTTAGAGTAGATTTAATAGATAATAGGGAGCGTATTGTTAATTAAACACTGTATTTTCTATAAAAAAAATTGATATAAAAATAACCGAATGGTAAACAAGTTTATTCAACGTGCTTGTGCCATTATCAACGTAAATGGCTTAAAGCTTATGCCATAAATGTATACGTTACACAAAAAGTAAATAGGGTTTAAATGCCTATTTCATTTTAGAGTGTCACCGGACAGCTTGTTAAATATCGAGTCTGGACAATCGTAACCTGTATCCAAACTAGTAGAACTTATAAAGAAGAAGTATGTTAAAGTATATATTGTTTTGTTGTTTTTGGATACAAGTGGGGTATTCTCAGCCTTGTTCTTCGCTAAATGAGATTTTTTTCTGATGCGAAAGTAAAGAAATATACTCATGATAATTGCAAATTTGTTGTCATAGAAAATGAATTCACAAACAAATTTCCATGTATCGAAAAATCATTAAAATTCAGCATACAAGATAAAAATACAATAGCAGACACTGATTATTTCGAAATAAAATCTATCGAAGAAATGCAAGCGTTTACTACTATGTATCTCTTATATCATAAAAAAAATGTCATGATAGAAGTAAAATATACTAAAGAAAAAGTACTGGATATCATAATTGCAATACTTCAAATAAGAGAATAGGAGAGTTTTGTTTTATTGTGTTATAAATTTTCATTTTTTATCCCTTTATAGAGAGTATTTTTTTTAGCTTTTTTCAGCTAAAATGCTTTTTACAGTATAGATAGTAGTGAAAAATTCCATAACCTATTGTATTATAAAAAGCTATTTTATTCTCCTGATTGTTAAATTTCTGGCAACACCTTACCATAAAATTTCTTTCACTACACATAACTATATTAAATCACTTAATAGAGATTTATTTTAGTAAAAATGAGTTTAATCCTTTGTAGTTTTATATATTTTTGGTTTCTTTGAAAAAACACTACCCATGCAAAAACATAACTACGTAACACGTAAAGCAACTGTCGTACTTTCTTTATTATTTTCCGTCTTATTTTTTTCCTGTAATGAAGACGATTGCTACGAACCATCGAAAGAGATTATTTTTGAATTTGTCAACAGCAATAACGAAAACTTAATCGAAAACGGTAGTATAAATCCCTCCAACATTGCTATAAACAAAATAGTAAATGCAAATTATCATGTTGGCATCAACGGAAACAAGGTGGTAAACAACAGGGTAGTCTTACACCCAGCCATTAGCAGGTACGACGGTACTCAGGAATTTATGTTTATAACCAATCTAAAGCTTTTTAACTTTCATATTGCTTCCTCTAAAGTCGCCAATTGCAATGCGTATACGATTAACGACATCACTTTCGACAGCGTTAATTCAACGAAATACGAAGAGTATTACAAAATAACATTATAATAGTTAAAAGGTCGTTGCAATGCAACGACCTTTTTGTTTGTTATTATTTAATTGTAATTGCGGTTTAAGTATTGAGTTTTCACTTACTCCGCCATTTTGTAAAACCGCTTGTTGTATGCAGTGTTATTTTGTTATTCTCGTTTTTATGCTATCAACAAATTTTTGCTTAATTGCTTTATTTAAGTCTCGCATATTCTCGAATCTTGATACGTTAATTTGGTTAATTACTTCAATAAAAAAATTATCATCAAGAACATTCGCTACATTTTTGTTGAACTTTCTTATTATGCTACTTACTCTAAACCCAACATATTTTATTTTGTCTTCGGATTTGAGAATTGAAAAATAGCCTTTATAATCAAATCTTGAGCGTAATTCTGGTGATATTACTTTTTTAAAGTCATCTTTAGAAATGTTAGAAGTAAATATTATGATAAAGCCGTTCAAGTCTATTTCGTGTGCTAAGGAACTGACCATTTTCCCATTTTCTAGAACATCAAGAAAGTAGTTGAAGAGGGTAGAATTTGATTTTTCAAATTCGTCTATAAGAATAATTCCTGTATCTGATTCAGCTACTCTTATAAAAATTTCTCCATCTTCGCTACCTATATATCCTCTTGGACTTCCAATAAGAGAGTTTAATGAATTATCACTACTGTAATTACCAAAATTGATTTTAGCCATTTTGTTTTGACCACTTAAAGCTTTATGTAAAGCTCTTGCTACTTCAGTTTTACCGACACCTGAATCACCCATTAGGAAAAGTGAAAGAATTTTATGTTCTCCTAACTTGTTAAATACTCTAAAATTTTCTACTTGCTTTTTTAAATCATCTTTAAATTTTTGATGTCCGTATAACGATTCTTCAAATTTCTCAAAGAATTGGTCTATTTCATCAACTTCTAAATCAATTATTTTTTTATGTTTCTTTTTAAGTTGCTTTTTTTCATTATCTGAATCGTCGTCATCAGTATATTCTTCAAAAACTCTAAAATCTTCAAAACAAAATCTGAGTTCTTTCTCAAAAAAGTCTTTGTGTCTTAAATCTCCAATAAAAGTAAATGTATCATCAAAAAGATTAATTAATCTTTCTGTATGATATTGATTGACACTTGTAAATGCTGTTATGTCAATTACACATTCATATCCAATAAGTTCATCTATTAAGGTTTCGGTTTGGATGATTTCTGTAATGCTAATAATCTCTTTTTCTTGTTCGGAAAAATAAGATTTAAGCTGTCTATATTTAGATAGATTGTAAAGAAGGAGCTCACTTTTGCTGATCATTCTTTTTCGGTATATTTATTATTTGAATGATTGATAAAATATCAATGTAGTGATATTCTTTATCATCTTGCAAACTACTAACAAAAGGATTAAATGAGTTTGTAGTTATTTCATCTTCGTATTGGCTATTCCGAATTTCATCATCTTCTACAGTTCTATTAGAAACAAATTGTTGCATATTGCCAATCTCTTGGAAGAATTCTAAAGAATTTTTCAAATCACTAAGTTTGATTTTTCCTTTGTAAAGCCCAACTAATGAAACCTTACCAATGAATAAGTCATCAACACTATATGAGCTTTCAAATTCGCTTTCAAATGTAAGTGGAATTTTTTACTAAAATATTTTCTTGGACATTTATAATCTTTCCTTTGATTTTATAGGCATAATCTTTAAACATAGAGTTAAACAAGTTGCTCATATCAAAGCCGTTTGCTCCAGGTACATTCATACCTTTAAATGCATCGCTTGTAAATAGTTTTACAACTCTTAATTCAGGTTCATTCTCTAAAGAAAGTGACACATTATCTATACGAATTAATTCCCCTTCTTGTACAGAGTTGAAATCTGCTATCAATTTTGAGTTTTCAATTACGTCATTTAGAATTACTGATTTTGTTGTTTTTACTTCAAAAGTTTCAAGCACTTTTTGGGCAGAACTTCCAGCTATTCTTCCTTTTCCTTCTGCTTCAACATTAAATAATTTGAAGAATTTTGTTCCAATATCAAATTTTGCGCCTAAATCAGCACCTCCATCAATGCTCTTGTTGCTTTCTAATTCTTTGTTTAACAAAATGATATTTCCTAACATCATTTTTATTTCATATACTTTCGGAAAGTTTATATAGTAAATGTTAAATATCATTTATTGTATTTATCAATTTGTATAGGTTCGTGAGTTTTGGAAACATTGCACATAACGGTTCGGGGCTTTGCTAATTTATGAAAAAAGCCAATTTTATTGGTTTTGCGGAATACGATACAGAAACTTTCAATTTAGACTTAAATCCGCCATTTTGCAAAATCCTTGTTAGCGGTAGTTATTTTAAACTCCATCTGCTTGCACGTGACTTACCCGCATTTTTTACATATTTTAACTTTGCTAAGAAATTAGATGTAACACTAGGTCTTGAAAATTCCAGTAAATTCATTATATCCTCATTAGATGCTACTTTATGCTTTTTTAAATATTGATAAAGTTTTACATGTTTTCCGCTATTAGAAGGAATTTTAAATTTTTTATTTACATCTAACCATATTTTACCTATTTCGGTTGCACAAATAAAAAGTCCTTCGTTAGTGCCTTTAAACTCTATATATTCAAGTATTTTTTCATTTTTAAAGGTCTTTAGTATTTCATTCCATGGATTTTTGAAAATATTTTTCAAATCTAATTCTAATTCAGTTACGCTGACAAAACCTTTTTCGTACAATTTATTAATAATGTATAAATCCATTATACTACAATTCGTAAGATATTTTTGTGTTAGAATAAAAATTGGTACTTTGATATATTCAGATGGCATCTTAACTTCAATAGTATTTTGATTTTCTTTCCACTGAGGAAAATCTCTACCATATTTTAAAGAATTTAAACTAATTCTCAAAACTCCCATTCCTGCTCTATCGACTAATTGATATGTCATTAATAGTTTAGCAAGCATTTTATTTCTATGTCTAGGTTCATGATATGAAATATTATCTTCATTTACTCCTCCATAGAAAGTTCCAGGGTTCGAGATTATTAATTCGTCACCTTTAAAATTAATAGATATCATTCCATCAATTGAGTAATCTCTATGTACAACTGAATTTAAAAAATGCTTCATGAAATGCCTGTTCGTCTAATAAATTCAGTTCATATTGTTGCTCATTATACTCAAGTTTTTGAACTGAATTACAGTTATTAAAATGATTCTTAACAGTTTTTATTGAGTTCCAAATACAATCGTTCCAAACTTCATTAGTTATCAATATCCCCGAGTTTGTCCTCCAAGAAAATCTATATTCGTAATTACCTAAATATTTTTCAATTGAATTTTTTGTACCTAAGAATAACAAACCAGCATTATTTAAAATTCCATTTTTTGTTGCATTTATACTCTCTAAAAATGCTAAATCTGTTAAGTCATCAACATTTATATTCCTTCTATTTGCAAAATCAATTTTGGCTTCATGCAAGGCAATTTTGTCTAGCAAATTTTCAAAATTTTCAACGTTTATATCTTTACTACTCCAATCATAAGTTTGTAAATTATTTACAAGTTCTTGAATCTGATTTGGTTTCAGCAGGAACGCTTGACTTACCTTCTCTAATGTACACTTTTCCACTTGAAGTAGTTACTAGAGAGTAGTTAATTCTGGGAACTTGTATAATCAAATAATTTTTACTTTCATAACTGAAATAAAATAATTCTAAATCTATTTTTGGTTTTAATTTTCCTTTAATTCTTTCTTTTGTGACATCTAAATCAATTACTTCAAAACCATTTAATTGATCTTGAAAATTGTTATGTTTGATATCATTAAAATCCTTAATTCCTATTATAATAGTTCCGCCTTTAGTATTGGCTAAAGCAGAAATTTCATCACAAAGCTCTTTTGAATTATTAAGTGAATTAACATCTTTGAAATTTTTAAATTCTAGTGTTTCACTTTCATATTTTTCGCTTGATTCAAGCTTTAATCTTTCAAATAGTTCTCTAAGGTCTGTCATTTATTTCGAAGGTTATTTAATAATTGCACCTAACACCCAACTATCCGAAAGTGTTTAAATTGAGTAACCTTTTCGAATATTTTGTTACGTGTTATAGTTATTGTGCGAATATAATGGATATTTCTTACACTATGCAATAAATAACTGGTGTGCAGTAAAATAGATTGAATCTAAAATAGGTTGTACCGTGTTATTTTCCCTTGTTGATGTGGCAGCCGAAAGGGTACAGGCTGACCTTCCAAAATCGTTAAAATACCTGCTGCAACCGCTCCAATATACTTTTGTGGTGCGGTTTTTCTCAATGTGACGATATTGGGCTAACGGAAAAAGTATTGGCGGTGGTTAAAGTCTCAACCACCATTTTTCGTATTTTTCTTTCATTATTATATTAGCGGCTTCTTCTGCAGAAACGTTTTTCGTGATGTTCATATAATAAAAGCTTTTGTATATTTCGATTCCAAATTTTGCTATTCCGACAAAAATAAGGACTGCTAAAAGGTGTTTTAATTTGATGGTTGTGTTTAAAAATTTTTTCATGGTATGTAGTTAGTAAAGATTATTAGTATTTTTTTATCTTCCGTTTTTAATTGTTATCTACCATTCACGGCCGTAAATATTTCCAACGGAATCCGGGTTAATGGTTCGGAATTTAAAGAACTTTCTGCCTTTTTTAGTGTCTTTTTGTTTTAAAAGCACCACAAAATCCAGTTTAGTACCCGTCAGTAGCTGATCTAAATTTCCCGAAGCGTCTTTTGTGCGGTAATTGGGTAGTGTCTTTAAATGAACATGGGTTAATTTGTCTTCAAATTCGACAAACGC
The DNA here is from genome assembly GCA_020740385.1 of Mylabris phalerata. Taxonomy (NCBI): domain Eukaryota; kingdom Metazoa; phylum Arthropoda; class Insecta; order Coleoptera; family Meloidae; genus Mylabris; species Mylabris phalerata. The sequence continues at coordinate 417,548 of JAJEOX010000028.1, forward strand.
GGAATCTTTTTTCCCGTTATCAAACACGTATAAAACAGAAATAAAATAAGAGGTGTCTTATAAGGTTAATGTTTTTGAATGAAGATTGTAAACCAAATCGCTTTGCTTTTTTTTTTGGGTTTGGTACAGGATGCTAGGCATCCGAGGAGAATACAGCCAACAACAAGATGTAGTAGAATGATTTTTTTTCATACGATTTAGGTGTAAGAGGTTATAGCTCAAATATATGTTTTTTTCTCTTTATGTAGAGATATTTATATAAATTCTTTTCTAAGAAACGGGTGAGGGCACGAGCCTGAAAGTTCAACTGTATGAGGTTATTCTTTTTTACGGATTGTTCTCTGCTTCATCTGCGGGCTAACTTTTATCTCCCGCTGATATCGCAAATTTTCGCTGATTTTTTCTTTATTCGCTGCGGGCTTTTTATTTCTCACAGAAAACACAGATTTTCACAGTGCTAAAAATAGCTTCTTCCGTTAGCGCGAACTTCCAAATTTAAACCGTGTTGCGTGAGGGATAGCAGCGGAAAGCCCACAGCGAAGTGCAACGTAGTGAGGACTTGTAACGGATAGCCCGACCCGCAGGGGCACGCCCCAAAAAACATTGGTTAGAGAGATGTCTGACGTAAAAGTAGTGTTGTATATGTATTTATTTTACCATGGTGTGTAACCTTTTTATGGGTGTGGCGTCTTATATTGAAAATACACTCTATTATGAAAAACAAAGTGCTGGCTGCGGCCTTTTTGATGTTCTCCTCGTTCGTATTCGCTCAAAACACCGCTTCAACTGAAGTCGATTTGGTCTATAATCAGAAAAAGGAACGTTTTAAGTCGGTTAAAAAAATTGTTGAAACGGTAAAAGACCGGACGATTGTTGCCCTGGGGGAAGGGACGCACGGAACGAAGGAATTCAATATTATACGAAGTGAAATTGCAAAGGAGTTGATGACAAAACATAATGTTAGGCTTCTTGCTTTTGAAAGTGCTTTTGGGGATTCTTATTTTTTAAATAAGGGGATAAATTCTGAACAGGATATGAAACAGGTGATGAAGGACTATCTTTTATCGATTTGGCAGACAAAGGAATTTGAGGATTTGTTTTTATGGATTAGGGCGTATAACAAAAAGCATGATGACAAAATTGTGGTGACGGGTTTTGATATTAATTTCCTGACAAACAGTGCGGTTATTTTAGAGAACAATGCGCTGAAAAGTAACGGGGCGTATTCTTCTTTGGTTGACAATCTGAAAAACAAAGCGGGTGTTTTGGACCATGCCTGGACGCAGTCTAACAATCCATCGTACAGTCTGGATATGAAAAGCCTGATTAAAAATGGGGTAGAGGGGTATGATATGGTGAAAAAAATTGACAGTCTTTTTGCGGATAAACTGGACAGGGATGCGGTGTTGGCACTTAAAAATCTGAAGTTGGGTTTTGAGAATTTTTATCGTGCCAGTAAAGAGGATTATACTTTTGACCGCGATGCGGCAATGGCTGAAAATATTATGAACATAGAAAGTGCTTACAACAAAAAAATGGTTGTGATTGCGCATAACGGGCATATTTCTTTGCAACCGACTTTAATTACGGGTATGGGCGGTTTTCTGAAGAAAAAATACGGTGCTGCTTATTACGCCCTGGCAACATTTTCTTCTAAGGGATCGTACAGTGCCATGACCGATAATGTGGATACGAAAAATAACTTGTTTAAACCGTATACTTTTCCTGCTGTTTTAGAGAATTCGTGGGAATTGAAAATGAGTCAGTCTGCTTTCGATAATTATTTTGTGGACTTTGAAACGGATAAAAGCAACCGGTATAATGAAGCGTTGCGAATGCGTTTTATAGGGTATAATCCTGTTGTTGCCGGAAAAGAAACCTATACTATTGTGGAAACCTATACAGTTAAATAAATGTTTTGACGGGTTTGTTTTTATTAAATCGTCGAATGCTGCTGAGCATTTTTAAGAAAGGATACTCCTTTTTATTCAATATTATATATACATCAGGTCAGCGAAATTGCTGACCTGATTTTTTTTATCTGATTTTGAAAAAGGTTTATTTTTTACTGTTTTATAATGTAACACTCTCATAAAATCGGGTAGGGATTTTCAGTTGTCTGCGTCTTATATTTTACGAGCAGGGTATACACTAGGGCAACTGTCAGCATACAAAAAAAGATAGTGCTATCACCAAAAAGGGTGGCGCTATCAGATAGAAAATCCTGCACACTGTAACCGGGAGCATCACTGCTCATCGTTCACATGGTAATGGCCGCCGCAAGGTATTCAAAAATAAGGGGCAACAGAAGAGAGACGGCTAATTTGCGGAAAACGTTTTTTTTGGTTGATGACTGCTAAAAGAAGTGTCCAAATCATAAAAACAAAAATAAACAACGGACTTATCGCCATAAAAAACAAACCGGCATAGCCTGAGTTGTCGGGCAATGCCACGAAGGACATCAGCAATGCTGTTAACGTGTTAAGGGTTGCGATAAGCAGCAGTGTTTTAAAGGTTAGTTTTCATTTCTATTGGTTATGGTTGGCTAATGTGATTTTTTTTATTCATTTTCATCTAATAATTTGTTTAGTTCGGCTTCAAGCTGCTTTTTGTTGGGTAAGTAAAGTTGGTATTTGCTTATAAAAAGCTGATTACCGATATTTTCGGTTGCATATTCTACCAAAATGTTGTGTTTTGAAGCTCCTAAAACAATTCCGATTGGCGGATTGTCACCCTCTGTGTTTTGCTCTTTTCGAAAATAGTTGAGATACAAATTCATTTGTCCAACGTCCTGATGAGTTACTTCACCTCGTTTTAAATCTATCAGTACAAAACATTTTAAGATACGATGATAAAAAACCAAATCAACATAAAAATGCTTTCCACCAATTGAAATCCGGTATTGTCTTTTTTCAAATGTAAAACCTTTCCCAAGTTCCAACAAGAACTTTTGTAAATTGGAAATCAGTTTTTCTTCCAATTCACTTTCAATGTATCGATGGTTTTCAGGAATATTCAAAAATTCTAATACATAGGGGTCCTTCAAAATGTCTTCCGATTTCTGAATTTCCTGACCTTGTCCTGAAAGTTCCAAAACGCCTTTCCTGTCTTTGCTCAAAGCCAGACGATGAAACAGCATACTTTTCATTTGCCTTTTGAGTTCCCGAACACTCCAGTTTTCTTTTTCAGATTGTTTAAGGTAAAAAACTAACTTCAAGGTCGCTATCGGATTTTAGAATTTCAATGTAGTGACTCCAGCTTAATTTTGGTTGATTTTCAATAGTTTCAAATTGTCCGGACAGTGTCTGGATTTTTGAGAAACACAGGTAAAACTGTCTGATTTGAAATACGTTGGAGCGGCTAAATCCTTTTCCGTAATGTGCTGACAAGTCTTTAGAAAGTTGGTCTAAAAGCTGACTACCATAATCTGCTTTTTCTTTTCCACCTTGCTCAAACTCAACAATATGTTTACCAATTAACCAATACGTTTGCACCAAAATAGTGTTGACAGATTGCGTTGCCCGCTCTCTGCCTTTTTGCAGTAAAGTGCCAATTTCATTGATTAAGGTGGTATATTTTGATTGTTCTTTACTCATCTCATCTTTTTTCTGTCAGTCTGTTCCATAAAGATAACAAAAAAGATTCGTTGTTTGACAAGTACAATGACTCAGGGTTGGCATCCTTGAGGTAAATGGAAGCATAAACGTTCTATTTACCCTTTACTCCGTCATTTCTCTACACCTTTGCCTGCTTTTTTTCTATACATCAGTATACTGAGTAAAGTACCGGTTATTAAACCCGTTAAAAGGTAGATTTCTAAATTCACTTCTTCAAACCGAATGCTTGGTATTTCGGCTCCTTCGGCAAATTCTGCCCGCTGTAACAGATCGTGTATTTTAGCTGCCTTGATTTTAAGATACAGTATTCTGAGGGCATAAAACAGTAAGCCGGATGTAATGATTAAAACTATTGATACGTATTGGCTTGTGGGAGTGGTTAATTTACACACCTTTTTAACCAGTAAATACAAAAAAGGAATTATGCCAAAAGAGAAAATAAAAACGGCTAACGGAAAACTTTGATAGGGCAATTCCCAACTTTTGTCAAATAACATATTTTCGCCTGTTATGACTGTCATGGAATAACTCAGGAAAAAATCCCGGGTTAAAATCCGATGAAGCATAATAAAAATGACAGTCCGATTATACGTCCATTTTCTTTCATAACCTCCTTTTTATAAAATGGCTTTTGGCTTTCTTTTGTTTTTTATTTTTATAAAGGCGGAAAGAAAGTAAAACGACAGTATGACATTAATGAGGATGCCAAATATTTTTAAATAAGCTGTTCCGTTATGCTCGGGTAATCCGTTTTTAATCAGGTCACCACTTTCTATACCAGCTACTAATGCCAATAAGCAAAAGAACAGCAGGTAAATTACCGGGTATTTTGTTAGAAATTTTCTCATCCTTTATTTATTATATCCATAAGTTAGTCCAGCAGCTGCTATTGTAACAGCAAGATAACACTATTATGGCTAATTATTGCTTGTAATGGTTTATTATTTAAAAAATAAATCTCTTTTTAAAGAATTAATAAAATAAATATGTTTATTTTTATATATCTGCTTATCAATAAATTATATTTGTGATTATTCTTTTGAAGGATAAGCTTGGTTTATAAAATGGGAGTAAATTAATTAGATACTAATATTAACTATTAAAACTAACTTATTATGAAAATTTTTAAATCAAAAATGTTAATTGCGACATTCCTATCAGTGTTTTCGTTGACTTTATTATTTGCATCATCAACAGATTCTAAAGAACCTGCTGGTAAATTTTGGGGAACTGAGTGTCATACAGAAACAACAGGAGGAGGAACTAGTTGTACAGTCGTAACAGAGGTGTGTAATCACTATGTGTTTTGGATAAAGGTTCGTTCAACAGCAACAATATCGGATATCCTATGTTAAAAACATTAATTTTATGCTATTGAATTAAAATATAGGCTAACCTAAAGGTTAGCCTATATCAACTTTTAAAAAATGAAGAAATTTATTATCAACAGTGCGATATTTTTAGGGAACCTGGCAGCATTCGGACAAAACAGCGGACACGATACATCTTGCAGAAATAAACATGAAACCTTTTGAAAAAAACAAGATGTTTATAGAAAATAAAGGACGACTATCACAGGTAAGGGTGCATTCTGCCAGTTCAATTGCTACCTCGGTTTTATTAAAGAAGGATGTTTTACTAAGAGGGATTGAATTTTATTTCGGAAGTACAGATGTACAGCTGTGTGATGAGTTCGTGAGTAGGTTACTCATTTTTGATGAAAATTTTCTACGCATCATTCCCGATAACGACATTTATTATACAATAGATGCCTCTTTGGGGCAGAAAAAAATATTTAACGTAGAACCATATAACCTGAAATTAGAGAAAAATAAACGGTATTATATCGGGTTGCGATTTGAACCGAGTAAACACTGTAAACAATTTATTTTTCAGGCGGTAAACCATAAAAATATGAAAACGATTATAGATACCTACATAAGTACATCGACCCCTCAAAATACGTATAATGATGTAGGTATCCGGTATAAATTGTATTATAAATAGCTCACATAAAAAAATCACGACTTAACTGCCGTGATTTTTTATTGTATCTAAAAATTGAGTGTTTTTATTTAGCGCCTTTAGCTGGCGTAAGCAGTGAAATGCAAGCCAGAGGTAGCAAAACTCCAGTATATTCAGAGCAACGACATGGTTATGAAATCTTGTATGAATGGGAATCAGTAAAATAAGAGTTTTACTCATATTTCCGTTATATAAGTAACAAATATAGAACAAGGAAGAGGAAGGTATTAACAAAAATCAAATTCAAATAAATCTTTAAAACAGTTTTATCAGAAAAATTTTAATCTATAAAAAATGTCAAATTTAAAACTCATTCTGTTTTTATTTTTCCTTTATGTAAACTCATTATTTTCTCAAAATGTTTTTCATTACAAATGGTATGTAAATGGAGCTTTGCGAGAGGGGAAATTAATTTATGACAAGAAAGCGGATCAGGCGGTTTATATTGACCTCGTTTCTTCAGAAAACCTCGATAATGTTGATCATACAAAAGAGATAAAGTTAGAAAAGGGTGAATCTGCTACAGTCGTTAACGCCAGTACGTCATGGAATGATAGATATTACTATAAAAATCAAAACAGATTAAAGTTTACTGAAGATTTGTTGAAAAAAGGGATTTTTAATTAACGATAGTACTCTTTTAGTTAAATGGACCTTAGTTGACGAAAGTAAACAAATTGATGGTTTTTCTTGTAAAAAAGCAATCACCAATTTTAGAGGTCGAAATTGGGAGGTCTGGTATACTCCGGATATTCCCATGTACTATGGTCCTTGGAAATTCTACGGATTACCAGGTTTAATTGTTTCTGCAAAAGAAGAAAACGAAAAGTTCTGGTTCCAATTAACAAAGATTGAAGTTAATCCGGCCGCTAAAATCCCGGTTGTAGATACATCGCACCTTAAAAAGGTAACATTAAAACAATACGATGAATTAATGACTGAGTTTTTTGAAAGCGACCTTTTTTCTTCCTCAAAAGGACAAAATAATGAGCCGTATAAAAGAAATGGTGTAGAATTGACCTAGTGAATGGGAATAAGAAAAGGAAAGTGGAAAAAAATCGATAAAACGTATTGCTTTATTTTTATTTTATCTATATATTTATAATTCACTTATATAGGAAATATTCTTATCATCTTTTTTACTAATTGATGGTAAACGCATCCGGAACATTTGTCGGCCGGTTATTATTGCAAATGTCCCGTTTTTTCAAGCCAAAAAATTTGGCAATTATTAATTAACACTTATAAATTTATTAAAAATGAAAAAACTATTTTTAAGTGCATTAGCATGTGTTGCTTTTGCGGGAAGCGCTTTCGCTTCTAATGGAATTATTCTTAAGACAGATTCTTTTTTCAAAAATTATGAAGAAATCAAGGAAAAAACCTTGTAAGATATCTGTAAAGGTTAGGGATAAAGATGGGAATTCCGACGTAAGATATTCAGGTAGTGCAGGTAATGTCTCTCTTTCTGAATGTGACGGAATAAGATCTAGATTTGAAAGTGATTTAAGAGCCCAAGGTTTTTATTTTTCAGATGCAGACGTAACACTTATATGGGGAGTTAATGATTAACTAAATAATAAAGATGGATAGTATAAAACTATCCATCTTTATTAAATCAAAAACACAGATAAAATGAAATATTTGTTTAGTAGTATTATTTCTTCATAAGTAATTTGCTTTTTTCTCAAGTAAAGTATGATTACATGTTTTATATGGATGATACTGTCCGGGAAGGAAGCTTAATGGTAGATAAAGAAGGAAACAAAGCCACGTATATAGACTATGGTTCTAAATGGCGAAAGGTTGATAAAGAAAAGAAGGCTGAGAAAAAAGAATTCGTTGTAAGTGTTAGCGGTCCGGTAGACAGTTATTTTTACAAAGAAAAAAATAAAAATCTGATATATTATGAAGAATTACTAAGATTATATTATATGGTAGTTGATTCAACGTTGACTATAAATGGACATTAGAAAAAGAGAAAAAAGTAATTGATGGGGTAACATGTAATAAAGCAACCACTAACTTTAGAGGCAGAAAATGGATTGCCTGGTATAACCCTGATATGCCGGAGTATTTTGGCCCATGGAAGTTTTATGGGCTACCAGGAGTAATATATGAAGTAGCAGATGAATCGAAACGCTTTGTGTTTGTATTAGAAAGAATAGACAAAAAATTTGATTATGAGTCTGTTAAAATTAATTTGAAAGATTATAAAAACATTGATTTAAAAACATATGACGAACTGCGTATTGATGCAATCAGTTTGAAAGCATTATCTAACCAAAGAGATTATATAATTGAACAAAAACCTTATAAGAGAAACGGTATAGAGCTCATTTACGAATGGGAAGACGAAAAATAGCAGTAATATACACCTGTAAAGAACCACAATTCTACATGCCAAAAACCTTTTACCTCTTTTTATTTTTACTCACCACTACAGTTGCCTGGGCGCAAACTACCTGTACCGGTACTGTATTTTCCGAAGATAAAACACCGGTAACCAATGCATCTATACTGGTAAAAGATGCCAATGATAATATAGTAAATTATGGCTTTACCAACGAAAAAAGGCATTTTTACTATAGCTATAGATAGCGAAGGAAGCTTTATCATCGAAGTAAATAAAATGGGGTTTGACAAACAACAACAATCACTGAACGTAACGACTTCTCAAAAAAATTACAAGTTGAATTTTGTTTTATCCGAAACCATTGAAACGTTAGAAGAATTAGTTATTGAGATAGATAATCCTATTCAGTTGCGTGGCGATACTTTGGTATATGATGCCAAAGCTTTTACTACCGGCAGGGAACAGGTGGTGGAAGACCTGCTGAAAAACATTCCGGGCATCACCGTTGAAAAAGACGGGAAAATAAAATTTGAAGATGCCGAAATTGAAAAAGTTATGATAGACGGTGATGATTTTTTTTAACAGGGGTTATACCATACTGACCAAAAATATGCCGAACAAACCATTGGATAAAGTTGAGGTCTTGCGCCGGTACTCCAACAACAAACTACTGAAAGGCGTTGAAGACTCAGATAAGGTAGCCTTAAAATTTAACTATACAGGATGAATACAAAGACCTGTGGTTTGGTGATATAAGTGTTGGATACGGACTTGTAACGGAAAACAGGTACGATGTAACGGGTAACCTGATGAATTTCAGTAAAAAATATAAAAAACTTTCTTACCTATGGGCTAAACAATATAGGCATGATCGTGTAGGCCCTTTAGATGATATGTTTTATAATAACTATGAAGTAGAGTCGGTAGGTCAGAGCAGTAGTTTATATCAATTGATGTCGTTAAGCGGAGGAAGACCTGGTCAGCTGAAAGACCATCGCACACGCATTAACAACGCGAACATGTTTCATTAAGTACAATAGTTCCTTTAAGTGAAAAACTGAAAGTAAAGATGGTGGGCTTTTTGGGGTTTGATGAAAATTATGCTTATAAACAGGAGCTTCAGTACAACCAGTGTCGGTAACACGTATTTTGAAAATACGGAAGAAAACTCCTTTAAAAGCCATTTGAAAAAAGGATATGTCAATCTATTGGCTACCTATGACGTTTCGAAAAACCGGATGCTGCAATTCAGTTCGGTCTGGAATCAGGGTAATACCGATAATCAGAACGACCTCACGTTTAACGGCACAAACACCTTAGAACGTTTGGAAACAAAAAACACCTTTTTTGACCAGAAAATAACCTATACACATAAATGGAACGAGCAGAATGTAATGCTGTTAAAAAACACGGTATTTTACCAACAAGATACCCCAGTTCTATACCATAGATAATTACCTGATGGGCGATTTGTTTGCATTTGATGCGGATGCCATGAACAAACGCTATGCACAACCAAAAAGACTTTTTGGGTATTGAAGCAGACTTTAAATTAAAGCAGAAAAAAGGCGACTTAATACAGTTTCAGGTCGGCTTTATGCAGCATAACGAAGAAATGGAAACCCGATTTAGTTTGTTTAACGCAAACCAAACCATTTTTCCTGATGGCTTTCAAACCAACAGCTCATTTGGATTAGGAGATTTATATGCGAAAAGTGGTTATACATGGAAATGGAATACATTTAAAATAGACGGACGTGCTGAACTACATCAGCTTTTTAATCGGTTTACAACGATAATGTCAGACAAAAAGCAGGAATTGTTTTATGCCATGCCATCTGTCAGTGTTAATTGGGAAGTAAAACCTACCCATATCTTTTCGGCTTCGTATAATCTGCGCTATCGAAACACTTCTTTTTTAGAAGTAAACGACACTTATCTGCTCACCTCATCACGAGGCTTCAGCAAAGGTTTTTGGCGAATTTAAACTTACCGATATGCAAATGGCTAACATCGGGTACAACATCCGGCATTACCTGAACCGTTTTCGTTTTTCATTGAATCTGAATTATTCCACACAAGGTAATGTTATTTCCAGCAGAAGCATTTTAGAGCAGAACAGCTCGCTTTCAGAAGCTGTTTTTATTCAAGGCGGAGAAACATATGCCGGATTATTTGCTTCCAGTTTCTATTTTCGGAAAATAAAAAAGCACAGTCAAGTTTGATGCAGGTTACACAATGTCTACTTCTTTTAATGAGGTAAACAATTCGGGGCTTAGGAAGAATACCTATACAAAACCAGCGTTACAACCTGGAATGGCGCACCAGCTTCCGTTCGCCTTTCAATTTTCATATAGGTACCGAATGGACAGCAACCAATGTACAATCACCCGATTTTACTAATTCGTTCACCAATGGCATTAGCTTTTTAGATCTTTATTACAAATTGGATGAACGACTGGATATAAAAGTAGTAAACGAGTATTACTATTTTGGTAACCTTAGTGAAAACCAACGCCATCATTTATTTTTGGATGCCGAACTTACCTACAAGCTAAAAGGCGATAAATACACAATTGGGCTTCGGGCGAATAATATTTTTAATAAACAAAAATTTTACGAACCTATTATGTAAGTGATACGGGTTATAGTACTAATAGCTACCGCTTAATGCCCCGTTATTTACTTTTAAGCTTTAAATATCGTTTTTCTTTGTAAATCAGATAAAACATATTCAACAAAACGCAATGTTGCTTTTTTATTGAAGTCCATTTTCTTCAATCCAGATGGAGATAGTTCCCGTAATTTCGATATAAAGTTGGTTGAATTCATAGATAGCAGGTTGACACTACAAAATGAAAAAGCAGTGAAGAGCGCATACGGAAATAGGAGTAAATACTTATAAGCGTGTTCAAACTGACCGGTTCCGAAAGGTTGATAAACAATCAGGAAGAGGTATAATAATATTCCTACACATGAAGAGGTTAAAATAATCTCTTTATTTGATTCGCTGTCAGGATATAATACGCTTAATATCATTGTTGTGGTTCTTGTAAATTCAATCGCAGCCCATGGTTTAAACCATGGGCTGTGAGGTCATTACCACAATTTCCTCATAAAAAAAGCCCTTTACCAATGCTGTAAAGGGCTTTTAATTATTTGTAACGATTTATTCTTTTACAAGATTATACGCATCTCCCGACGTTTCTTTCGTTCCCATACTGCCGTTATGCACCTGTATGGTAGTTCCGTCAATAATCGAAAACGATGTCACACGGTCCATCAGGTTATCGTATTTTAAATAGACTTTTTGCGCCTCCATATCATATTTCCATTGTCCTTTCGCATCAAACTCAGCATCTACCTTATTATCAGCCGTCAGCATTTGCTCTTTCAAGGCAAACGAAGAATCCGTGTTAAAAGTAATATGGTAGTTTTCTTTTCCGCTTTCGCCCACCGGAATAGTACCTTTATACGTTCCCGTTGCAAATTCCGTTGACACTTCTGCCTGCGTTGTTTCCGTTTCCGTCGTTTGTTTGTCCGCTTTATTCCCCGAATTGCAAGACATTAGTGCCCCAATAAACATTAGGCTGACACCCGTAAGTAAGATTTTCTTGTTCATCATGTTAATTTTTAATTGTTATCATTCCGGTAATAACGACAAGAACCTTGCCAGATTACCTATATCATCCGGTTACGAATACATTAGCAGAGCAGGAGATGGAATTTATCCGTTTTTTTGGTGATAAAACGTCCGTATAAATTTTTCCCCACTAAATTATTTTCCGTACTTTGTACGCAGCAAATGACGTACAAAATGGCTACAGGAACAGAGAAAGCCGCTATGGCGGAAAAAACGGTATATTTCAGTATTCTCGGAAGTTTGGGGCTCGCCATTATCAAATGGCTTCGCGGGATTTTTCGGAAATTCCTTTGCCCTGATTGCAGACGCAATCGAAATCGACAACCGACATTTTTCCTCCGTTCTCGTGCTGCTGGGTATCAAATACTCCAAACGCCCCGCAGATGATAACCATCCGTACGGCCACGGACGAATAGAACCATTGGTCACCTTTATCGTTGTTATTTTCCTCGTCATATCCGCCACTGTCATTGCCCATCAAAGTATCATCAACCTGAGAACCCCTCACGAACTGCCCGAAGCATGGACACTGTTTGTACTGGGCGCAATTATCCTGTGGAAAGAAATCAGCTACCATGTCGTTAACCGACGTGCAAAATTACTGAACAGCACCTCGTTAAAAGCCGATGCCTGGCACCACAGAAGCGATGCCATTACCTCAGTTGCCGCATTTATCGGGATATCCATTGCCCTTTGGCTGGGCAAAGGCTACGAATATGCCGACGACTGGGCCGCATTGTTTGCAGCCGGTTTTATCCTCTACAACTGCTACCACATTTTCCGCCCCGCACTGGGTGAAATTATGGACGAAAACCTCTTTGAAGATATGGTAAGCAAAGTAAGAGAATTATCGCTGCACGTTGGCGGTTGTACTGGCCATTGACAAATGTTACGTCCGCAAAATCGGGATGTCGTTCCTTATCGATATTCACGCCGTGGTCGACCCGCAGCTAAATGTCAAACAAGGACACGAAATTGCCCATGCCCTGAAAGACTACCTCATACTGCATATGCCCGAAATTGCCAATGTTTTTGTACACATCGAACCCTTTGATGAAAACAAAGCAAAATCATATTTAAATGACACAACAACTAAATAAAATACAAAACCCTTTTTACCAAAAAATGAAAATAATTGACAAGCTCGCCTGGATAGAGCTAAAAAACAACACCATTCTTTCCACAAAAAGTTACGGCAAAGACAAATATTATATTCCCGGCGGAAAAAGAGAAACCGGAGAAACCGATGAACAGGCACTGCTGCGCGAAATAAACGAAGAACTCAGCGTAACCCTTGACAGCCAGACACTCCGCTACCTGGGCACATTCGAAGCACAGGCGCACGGACACGCAGAAGGCATCATAGTACGCATGACATGCTACACCGCAGCCTACACGGGTGAATTAGAAGTCAGCGCCGAGATTGAAGAAATGAAATGGCTGCACCATTCCGATAAAGACAAAATCTCAGAAGTCGACCAGTTAATTTTTGACCACCTGAAAGAAAACGGTCTGCTGGACTAATGCCCTCCGCAAACAGAAACGTTTAATATTTTGGGCGTGCCCCTGCGGGTACGGGCTATCCGCTGTATCTTTTGCATCATTACATGATGCAAAAGGATGCCGCTGCTATCCCTCACGCAAACCCCTTTCGTTGAAGTTATCATTTTGTTATTTACTTAACTGAACCTAAATATTTTTACTTGTATTTTTTGTAACTTGGAGAAGAAAGGCACATTTGCAAAACACAAAACACAAAACACAAAACATGAACAGCGATAATGCTATAACACTTTCACTGACAGGGGCGGACAGTCACAAAGTGAAAATACAGGCCGGACAAGGTAGTTTTTCGATCGGACAGGCGGGTAGGGACAAGAAAAAATATGATGTACTGGTGGAAAAAGACCTGCCTGTTAACTGGAATGCGTTTGATGCTTTTACAACGCCTGCCGGCGGACTGTGGCCACGGTTTTTCTACTATTGGGGAAATGATACCGGGTTTGTAAAATGGTCGGAAAAAAGAGCTGTTGAAGATTTCTCATGGTGCCCGGATAAACCGTTTCCATTGACCTGAGTGCGGCTCAGATTCGCAGTTTGTATATTACTGCGAAAGATACCCCGGTAAACGTTATTTTAGATCATCAAAACACCGCGCATTCAGGAATACAACGACTTGGTTTATTCGGAATTGTAGAACATTTTGATATTGCTGCCACACACGCCAATCCGTTTGTTATCATTAATCCGCAGACGAAAAAAGAAAAATCGGCCTTACCGTATCAGCTTCCGCATTTAAAAAGCCTGGCCCGCATTACTTCGCTCGATATTGCTGTTGAGCCCTTAGCACAGGCATTTGACTGCCAAAGCCTGCTTCAGTTTCCGCACCTTAAAAACCTGAATATAACTGGTAATATGGCAAACGTTTGCTTGTTTAAGCAAATTGAAAAACCTGGAACGTATCGGGATACGTTATGCACCGGATATTGAACATTTTCCGGCTTTAAATTCATGGCCGCATCTGAAATCGTTTATCGGGTGGAACATTGACAGCACAACGGGCAAAAGGCTCAGCACCGAATTAAAACAACTGGCAAAAGAAAAGGAACTGGAGTATTCTTCGGTGTCTAAACTGCGAAGTGCTGTTTGGTTTACCACAGAATACGGTATTCCGTTTACAAACTGGGAACCTAAAAAGGCTAAAATTGCAACAAAAGCATACAAAACGGCTGTAAAAGAAATTGCAAAAGCCAAAACAGAAAAAGAAGTCAAAACGGCTGTTGCCGGGCTTATCAGTATCATCAACAACCTGCCGGGCATTGAAACGGTAGAAAGAGAGGATACAGGCCTTGCGGTGAGCCAGCTTGTAGAAGTTTCGTCGCTAAACATTTCTCCTGAAACGGGGAATAAGTGGTTCGATGAGTTTCGCGATTTTTAGAAAATACATCAGGTAAACAATAGCCATATAGCAGAACCGAACAAATACCGGTGCCTGTGAAGTTTGCATGAATAGCGTACCATTGAAAATCAAACGATAGTGTTATGAAAGAACATACCTACCAATCTAAAATTGAATGGACCGGCAATACCGGTTCGGGAACCGACCATTATAAAAAACTACGAACGAAGCCATACCATCGCTGTTGAAAACAAACCTTTGATTCTGGGCTCGTCGGACCCTGCTTTTCGGGGCGACAGCACCCGGCACAATCCGGAAGATTTCTTGTGTCGTCGCTTTCTTCCTGCCATATGCTGTGGTACCTGCATTTTTGTGCCGTGAACAACGTTATCGTGGAGGCATATGTGGACACAGCGGAGGGAATACTGTGCGAGGAAAAGGACGGAAACGGTCGTTTTTTACCGAGGTAACACTGCATCCGCATGTCACGGTAAAAAGTGAAGACATGGTTGCAAAAGCCATTGAACTGCATACCAAAGCCCGCGAATTTTGCTTTATCGCGAATTCTGTCAATTTTCCTGTTAAGCATCAGCCGCTGGTTACTTGTAAAAGGAATTTTTAGCTTACGGTTTCAAACTTGGGCAAAAGATTCCTCTCTAAAAAAGACTCCGGAAAAAGAAAAGAGAAAAACAGCCATAGCTGTACTGTTTTTTAACCGTTAAATAACGGGAAAATAACCTGAAAAAGTAGGAGGTTACAGCACGAATTCGTATCTTTAATTGCGAATAAAAATATAAAAATATTATTTTGTTAAGTAGTTGTAAATTAGTTTAAAATGTATTTTTTATTAAAGTACAACATTAAGCTATAAACTATCACAAACACAATCGTTTAAAGATGATGGTGAACTTTACAGCATAACACAATACCAAATGCCCGAATCCAAACTTGCCGCTCCGGAATTAAGTATCCGAAGTACAGAACAAAAAGAAGCAGAAACAGCTGTTATTTCGCCGCCATCTTTTTCAGAAGCCTTACGGTTCTGGTTTTATTTTAGGGTGGATTAGTTTTGGCGGAACCACGGGGCATATTACCATTATGCACGATTTTTTGGTGACCAAAAAACGATGGATCAGCAACAGCAAATTCTATCATGCCCTCAATGCCTGTATGATTTTACCCGGGCCCGAGGCACACCAGCTTTCCATTTACATCGGATGGAAACTCCACGGTATAAAAGGCGGCGTAGCTTCAGGAGTGCTCTTTGTGCTGCCTTCTGTTTGTATTTTACTCGGACTCAGCTGCATCTATTCCATTTACGGCAATACGCCCTTACTGCTTTCTGTTTTCGACGGGCTGAAACCGGCCGTACTCGCCATTATTGTATTCGCTACCTGGAAAGTAGGGCAAAAGGCACTTATTACCCCCGGTTTCATTACGGTGTAGCTATTGCTGCTTTTGTGTTGTCTTATTTTGTGCGTATCCAATGCCGTGGATTGTCTTTTCAGTCATCTGGTTGGTATCCTGGTTTCACCTGTTTTTTCCCAAACACACCCGGTTGAAAAAGAAAAAAAAGGGGAAAAGAAGAGCGGGAACAGGACTATTACATTCATTCGGAAACAGCTGCCGCAAAAAATACGGTTTCGCGTATGGTAAAACAATCCATCGTATTCCTGCTGCTGTGGCTGCTGCCGTTTATCGGAATTCTCTACTTTTTAGACGATGCCGCTTTCTGGCAAAAATCGTCGTTACTCTTTACACAAGCTGCGTTTCTTACCATTGGCGGTTCCTATACCGTTATTCCGTATGTTGCCCAGATGGTGACCAACAAAACTGATGTGGCTTTCCAAAACGCAGATGGTTGACGGGTTTGCACTTGCCGAAACCACACCGGGACCGTTGGTTATTGTACTGGCGTATGTGGGATTTATGGCGGGATTCAATCATTTTAACGGATCTATTCTCATGGGAACTGTCGGCTTGCTCGTTGCCGCCTACTTTACATTTCTGCCCAATTTTATCCTGATATTTATGGGTGCTCCTTTAATTGAAAAAGCACAGGATTACCCCATGATTCAATATGTGCTTTCGCTTATCACGGCCACAGTAGTCGGGGTTATTGTCAACCTTGCGTTCTACCTGGGTGGTGAAATTTTGTTTAAATCGTCCACTCTTTCATTTGCTGCCATGGACCGGGTAGCCTTAGGCTGGGTGTTTTTTTCGTTATTTCTGTTGATAAAATACAACATCAATATGCTTTACCTGGTGCTTATCAGTTTAGGATTCGGATTACTGCGGTATTTTTTTCATTTTTAAACGCTTATCAAGCGAAGTTTTACTCAACACTTTGACAGTTTAATACCCGGGACAAATGCATCCCGAAAGGGGAGGGTTGTCAGTATATTTTACTGTTTTTCAATAATTTAATTTGTTATAAAATGGACTGAAAAATAGTAGGTTCCAAGTGATTTATTTTTGAGATGAATTTGTATATTAACAAAAAATTTAACACATCAGAAATATGAATAACCACAACAAATTATCGGCAGTAAGCACCGAAAAACTAATTAAAAAAAGAGACCTTTTAAAAGGCGTTTCGATAGGTTTCGGCATTGTTTTTCTGCTGGTCATAGCTTTTTTCAGTTATCTTTTTGCCACAAAAGGTCTCAAGAAATGTTCCCTGGCTACCCTTATTCCTGTTTTTACACTCCCCGTCATGTTCATGCCTTTACTGGCGAATCTGAGCCTCATAAACAAAGAAATAAACACGAGAAAACACAATCAAAATGGACGATAACTGCCTGAACTGTAACCAGACCATCACCGGGAATTTCTGCAGCAACTGCGGACAGAAAAAATACAAACGAATCGACAAAAAATACATTACCGACGAGATACAATACACCGTTTTACACACCAACAAAGGGTTTCTGTACTCTGTAAAAAACATTGTCAAAAACCCCGGAAAAACCGCTCGTGATTTTATCGACGGTAACAGGGTAAATCATTACAAACCGATTTTACTGGCGTTTGTTTTAAGCGGTATTTCAGCGTTTATTTCCTATAAAATTATCGGGTTAAACGAAATAATGGGGGCGTATTATGCGAAACAACATGTGAATTCGCAGTTTATGAACGATTATATGACCATTACGTCGAGCTATAATTCGGTCATTATGCTGTGTTTAATCCCGTTATTTGCACTTTTTACCAAACTCGCATTCAGAAAATGGGGACACAATTATTACGAACACATCGTGATGAATGCCTATATCCTTACTTTTTATACATTGATAAGCATTTTTGTTATTTACCCGTTTATGTATATTTTTAAAAGCAATGCGTCTTTCATCATTCCCATTGCGACCATTTATACGTTAATCATTCCGTTTATCTTAATCTGGTTTTTCAAAGAATTTTACCCCGATAAACCGTTAAAAAGTATTATCGGACGTGTGCTTATAACTCTTTTACTAACAATGGCCGGATTCTTTATCATCTTAATGATTTTGATGATTATCGGCGTTATTTTCGCCATGCTGAAAGGCCCTGAAGCTTTAAAATACGTACAACCACAATAAAAATACCCTCAATGACTAACAATAAACTGTCTGAACTGAGCGACGACGAATTACTGGAAAAACAAAAAAAGATACATGCAAACCGTATTCTGCACGCTGTTTCTCATGGGGTTCTTGCTTGGTATTTTAGCTGTCGCGGTGTATGGTGCCATCAAAAACGGATTTCGGTTTTTTTACGCTTTTACCGTTTCTGCTGCTGGTTCCCATGATAAAGAGCCTGGCGGCAAATAATGCGGTAAAAAAAGAAATAAAATCGCGAAATTTGGAGTAAGGAAAGTTAATATGAAGCATAAAATGAAACGCAATATACCACTCGAAAAATTCACAAAAGACGATTTTGCCGATTATTTTAAACTGGTCAGCAATGAAAAAGTAATGGAAATGATTACCGAAAGAGCTATCGGGGCAGAGGAAGCACAGATTTAATTGTTTCTGTAAACATCAGTAGAATCCGTGAGAGAGAAAGCGAGATGTAAATTACATCCGCTTTTTTTGTATCTTAGACATTCACTGCACGTTATCATGTAATACGAAGCGTGTCGTTTAGCCGGATGGTGATACAATAATTGAAAAAGGATGGAAAATAAACTGATTAACAACTTTGTAAAGCAATTAAAAAACAACAATGGAGGAAGCAGCTGGCTGGACGAAAATTTCAATAAAAAACTGGAAAATGTAACCGAAGAAAACGCTTTTATCAGGCTCCTTCCTGAAATTCACAGTGTGGCAGAACTAGCGCCGCATATCCTGATTTGGCGTGTTGAAGGTATCAAAAAATTACAGGACATCAAATCATATGTTACCATGGACAGTCCCGAAAACTGGCGGACTAATGAAGAGCTGAAAACCATTGGATGGAAAAAAATTAAAAGCCGACCTGTTAGAAAGTCAAACCGAATTAGTGAACCTGCTGGCAGACAAAACCGATGCTTATCTGGAAGAAAACGATTACGTACCCGGTTATTCCTACAAATACCTGGTAGAAGGATTAATTCATCACGATATTTACCATTTAGGACAAATCGGGATTACGCTCAAACTGTTAAATCATAAACAGCAATCCTAAAATAGTCCACCCCGTAAAATGAAAACAACATGAAAAACTATAAACCCGAGCAGTACAATTCGCTTTCGCCTTATTTAATTGTAGACAATGCCCAAAAGCTGGTCGATTTGCTGGTCGCAGTTTTTGATGGTAAGATACTGAGACGATTCGACCGTGAAGACGGAAAAATTGGTCACATAGAGGTAAAACTGGACGACAGTGTTATCATGATAAGCGACAGCACTGAAGAGTATACCGCAAACAAAACCATGCTGCATCTGTATGTTTCAGATGTTTTCAAAACATTTGAAAAAGCCGTTGAAAACGGTTGTGAACCTATTGAAAAACCAATCAACAAACCAGGCGATCCCGATACCAGAGGAGCATTCTACGATTTCGCAGGCAACTACTGGGCGGTAAGCACACAAACAGATTGATATGAAAAACAACGCCCGAACACGATGCGCGCATTGCAAAAATGACCTTTGCATCCGTATATCCGCATTATATCTCCAAAGTAGAAAGCAAAGGCCGCACAAAAGAAGAGCTGCAGCAGGTCATTGAATGGCTTACCGGTTTTGATGCGAAACAATTGCAAAAACTCATTGACGATAAAGCCACGTTTGAAACCTTTTTTAAACAGGCAAAGCTCAACCCTAACGCCAACCTGATAACAGGTGTTATCTGCGGCTATCGTA
The DNA here is from genome assembly GCA_020740385.1 of Mylabris phalerata. Lineage (NCBI taxonomy): Eukaryota > Metazoa > Arthropoda > Insecta > Coleoptera > Meloidae > Mylabris > Mylabris phalerata. The sequence continues at coordinate 437,412 of JAJEOX010000028.1, forward strand.
TAGAAGAAATCGAAAATCTGCTTACCCGCCAGGCCAGATACCTGGACAAGCTGGTGGATGAACTGGCAAAAGGGAGAAAAATGGAAAAGATTTTACGGCAATAATTCTGAAATCATGGCAAAAACTAAAACCACCTATACGAGACAGGACGTGACCGATTTTGTAAACACCTATGTTGACAACGACCAGAAAAAAGCAGACAGCTTCCGGCTGATAGAACTCATGCGGGAATGGTCCGGTGCTGCACCTGCCATGTGGGGACCCACCATTATCGGCTTTGGCAATTACCATTACAAATACGCAAGCGGACACGAAGGAGATGCACCCGTTATTGCGTTTTCCCCGCGAAAAGCCGCTTTTTCCCTTTATGTCTATTCCGACACAGAACGCAGTAAAGCTGTGATGGATCATCTCGGCAAATTCAAAATGAGCAAAACCTGCATCTATGTGAAAAAACTGTCTGATATTGACCTTTCCGTTTTAGAAACACTCTGCAAAGAATCTATTGCCTATATCAGTGCCCATCATGAATGCTCCTGCAGGGTGAAGTGACAATAATAACTCACAGAAAATACAGAATAACACAGATTTGTTTAGTTCTGTACATCCGTGAAATCTATGAGAATAAAAATAAAGAAATAAATCAGCGGAAGAAAAATAATAGCCCGCAGATAAACGCAGAAAAAATGTGTAGGATAAAAACGATCAGCGAAAATCAGCGACATCAGCGGGAAATAAATTTATGTGGACATCCGTGAAATCTATGAGAGAGAAAAATAGCTCACAGAAGACACAAAATAACACAGATTTGTTTAGTTCTGTGAACATCCGTGTAATCCGTGAGAATAAAAATAAAGAAATAATCAGCGGGAGAAAAATAATGGCCCGCAGATAAACGCAGAAAAAATGTGTAGGATAAAACGATCAGCGACATCCTCGGGAGATAAATTTATGTGCACATTCGTGAAATCTGTGAGAGAGAGAAAAAATAACCATAACATTATCAAAATCAACTTAAAAACAACCATTATGACACAAGAATTAAGCAAAGAACCCGTTTTTGACGGCATCGGTTACGAACCATCACCGTTTTCGCGCTCGCAATTTGTAGCGGCTAAAACCGATTACGATTTCAGCACGTATGACAACCCGAATACCGACAAGCATAAAAAAATAATGGTCGTGTGTACCGAAGAGCGGTATATGACGATGAAAAACGGCAAAAAATTTCTCGACAGGAAACCATCCCGTAGAAACATTAGTCCCAATGCTGCACCTGGAAGCAGCAGGATTCGAAGCTGCTATTTTCACACCTACAGGTGCTCCCGTAGCCATAGAAATGTGGGCAATGCCTTCAGAAGACGAAGCTGTAAAAAGCATTTTCGAGAAATATAGTACGCAGTTTCAGCAGCCTAAAAACTTGTCAGATTTTGTAGCGGGCAATATGCAGTCCGATACCGAATATGTCGCGGTATTTCTGCCCGGAGGCCACGGTGCTATGCTGGGATTACCGGAAAATGACGATTTGAAAAAAGTCATCAACTGGTCCATCGATACCGGTAAATTCATGCTGGCCATCTGCCACGGACCGGCCGCATTATTGGCTGCTGCGCATAACGAAGCGCCCGAAAACTTCCCGTACAAAGGTTACCGGATAAAATCTTTCCCGGATGTAATCGATACACAAACACCCGGAATAGGGTATGTACCCGGTGAAATGCCATGGTTCTACGGCGAAAAATTAGAAGCCTTAGGTGTAGAAATTTTAAATAATGACATTTCAGGCGCCTGTTTCACCGACAGGAAATTAATTACAGGCGACAGTCCTTTAGCAGCCAATAATTTTGGTAAAATGAGTGCCGAGGCATTGCTGAATGGATAAAAAATAAGCGCACAGAAAACGCAGAATATATTGAACGGATATCTTTAGCCCATGGCTAAAACCATGGGCTAAAGATATCTTCTGTGAACGGAAAAACAGAAAAAATCAGTATGGCATAATAGAAGTGAGATACCCATAAACAACATACAATTGTACCAAAAGAAACAAATGACAAAACAGACCTGGCGGATAATCTTTATTTTCTGCCTTGTAAAATTGACCCTTCATTTGATTGCAGATAGTGATTCCGGCTTTCAGGGCGATGAATTACTGCATATTGAAACCGGGAAACATTTGGCTTTCGGCTACATGGAATTCCCGCCATTGATTAGTATTCTGGCATTTCTTCAAAAACCTGTTGCATAGCCCTTCTGTTTTTATTCACCATATATTTCCCCATTTGGCCAGTATTTTAATACTGATTTTTGTAGCTAAAACAATCATAGAACTCGGCGGAAGCAGCAGAGGCCGTTTTTTTTAGCTTTGCTATGTATTCTTATCGCTCCAAGTTTTGGACGTTCGCAACAACTTTTTCAGCCCGTCGTGTTCAGCCAGCTATTCTGGGTACTGAGTTTTTACGCATTGGTACGGTTTGTAAACCATCTGGATAGAAAATCACTCTGGCTGTTAACGCTGTTTTGTATGCTCGGTTTTCTATCAAAGTATGACGCCCTATTTTTCATTGCAGGTTTGTCGGCATTGTTCCTGTTTAAAAGAACGAGAACCGCGTTGATACAGCATAAATTTTGGTGGAATATCCTGCTGGCACTTCTTTGCATTTCACCCAATCTGATATGGCAAATAACAAATGATTATCCTGCTTTTCAGATGTTTGACCGATTATATGAAACCCAGTTGAGCAGCCTTTCCCGCACAGACGTTTTAGGAAAATTATTAATGGCAATAAACCCATTAAATTCTTTACTTATTATAGTCCCGGCATTCATTTTTCTGTTTAAAAACAACAGAAGATTACACCTGCCATTGGCGGTTTCGATACTTTTATCGATTGCTTTTTTATCGTTTAAAAACGGAAAATCCTATTATTTTTATCCAATAATATTGACATTAATTCCCTTTGGAGCTATATTTTGGGAGCAGCTCCTGTTACAAAAGCGAAAATGGATGATGTATCCCCTTAGCATTTTGTTGTTATCAGGCGCCGTTCTAATCCCGTTCGGAATGCCGGTATACAGTTTTAATCATTACCTGTCAAAAATTTACCCTTTTGAGAAAAAAGAGATTAAAGGGGGCAAATTTGCCGTAAAATACGACGAATATTATACGAAACAGAAGTGGGCAACAACCTTACAGGAACTCAAATCCGTTTACGACAGCTTGCCACCGCAAGAAAGAAAAATTACTAAAATATGGGGCAAACATTACGGACAGGCAGGAGCGGTAAATGTACTTGGAACCGGCTATAACCTGCCCAAAGCCTTTTCCTATCACGGAAGTTTTTACAGTTGGGCACCCGAAGGTGAAATGCCGCAAACAATTTTAGCGCTTAGTTATGACGTTGGTGACTTTTACAATCCGTATTTTGAAGAAGTAAAACTGGTAAAGACCATTTACAACCCTTATGCCGATAACGAAGAAGAGTTATACCAAAGAATTTACGTCTGCAAAAAACCACGGCAAAGCTTCGATAAGATGAAAACACTTTTTAAAACCAGGATATTTGAATAAACAAAAACGTTAATTAGTTAGCTTCAGCTGTTTATGAAAATAATGTAGTATATTTAATTTGTTTAGCATCAATATCCTGCAGATTATACCACTAAAAACACAATAAATGAGTCCAACAAAAAGAACACTTGAAGAACAACGGCTGGAATTCTCCAATCAGCCCTTTCTGGCCACTCCTTTAGCTGGTTTGATAGCATGGACCATAATCGGCATAACAGGTATCTTTTTCTCTGATTTTATAGCTGTTTGGGCTATTTTTATAGGAACGGGAAGCATTGTATACCTCGCGCTTTTTCTTTCCAGATTTACAGGAGAAAACTTCATGAATAAAAACCGTCCGAAAAACGAATTCGACACATTGTTCTTTTATACCGTTGCACAGGCAATTCTGGTATATGCTATCGCGATTCCGTTTTTTATTGTCGATTACACTTCGCTCCCGATGACCGTAGGTATCTTAACAGGACTCATGTGGCTGCCTGTTTCCTGGATTATCAAACATTGGGTGGGTATTTTTCACACTCTTACACGAACCGTTTCCGTACTGGCACTTTGGTACCTGCTGCCGGATTACAGGTTTGTTGCCATTCCTTTTGCTATTGTAATCATTTATATCATCACACTGCTGATTCTTAAAAACAGGAAAAAAGCAATAAATTAATATATAACCATAAAACAACTGAAATGCAGCTATTTAAAATTCTTAAAACCTACAAAACACAATATGAAAACCCGATTGTTTTAGATGCCGGAGATAACGTAAGTTTAGGAGAAGAAGAAAAGGAAGAGAAATGGAAAGGCTGGATTTGGGCAGAAAACAAAACCCATAAAGGATGGGTTCCGCTGCAACTAATAGAGTTTTCCGCTGATAAAAAGACAGGAATACTACTGGAATCATATTCAGCGAAAGAACTGAATGTTGAAAAAGGAGACCTTGTAGAAAAAATAAAAAGCGTTGAATGGCTGGACGTGGTCAAGAAATACTAGGACGAGTGAAGAAGGCTGGATACCGGACGAAATTATAGAACATCCCTGAAAAAATAGCTCACAGAAGGCTCAGAATATATCTTTCCGTGAACATTCCTGAAATCTGTGAGAAAAAACAATAAAACATGAACCATCAAACCAAACTGGCCAACCTGTTGCGCGAAGTCACCCTGAACGGCACCTGGATAGCCAATACAAATTTTAAAAACGAGCTGGAAAATCTCGATTGGAAAACAGCCACGGCAAAATGCCAGGATGTCAATACCATTTCCCTGCTTGCACAACACATTCATTACTATATCAACGGGGTGAAAAATGTATTTCTGGGAGGAAACTTAGACATAAAAGACCAGTATAGCTTCGATTTTCCCCCAATGGAATCACAGGCACAATGGGAGACTTTCCTTGTGCGCTTCTGGAAAGATTCAGAAGAACTCGCTCAACTAATTGAAAAACTGCCTGAAGAAAAATTGCAGGAACATTTTGTAGATGAAAAATACGGCAGTTATCAAAGAAATATCGACGGTATGATAGAGCACAGCTACTATCATCTGGGGCAAATTGTCCTTTTAAAAAAGATACTGAGAAACCTGACGTGAAAAACAGCAGATTTCCGTATACATAAGTGAGAAAACAGCCCGCGGATTACGCAGATAAACGCAGAAAGAATGTGTAGAACAAAACAATCAGTGAAAATCAGCGACATCTGCGGGAGATAAATTTCTGTGCAAATCCGTGAAATCTGTGAGATAAAAAAAGCAAAAAAGCAACCTATGTCAAGACTATTCATCCTTTTTATTACCATTGCATTGTTTTCATGCCGGGGGCCTTCAGATCATAAGAATCAGCAGGCGACAGATACAGTTCATGCCAACAGTAAAATGGCACAAACAGCCGTTTCGTGTGAACAACTGTTGTCGAATCTTGTCAGGTCGAGTAATGCCGTTGCGTTTACACACTTTAACGATACGTTGGTACAAGTGCGGATTGCCTATCTGACACCTGAAAAAGCCACCATTAAGCTGTATGTAATCAATGATATTTCCGAAACACCTTCCGAAAAAAGAGTAACAGAACATGCCGTAGGCTGGCTGGAACTTTACCGGCAGACAGGTAAACTGCTGGACATTACCAACGACCCGGATAATCCACAGGTTTTACAATACGACACAACCCTTCTTCAGAAAAACGACTGGTATAAGTTGTGCACTACCGGTGCAGCTATTGCCAAGCCCGGTACGGGTGCTGTCTCAAATGACGTGATGCTGGCAGAAGATATCCGCTTCAATGGTAAGCTGAAACGGTTTTTCACACGTCGTGAATTTGAAAAAGTTTTTGGTCAGCCCGACAGCATAAAACGACTGTCAGAAGAAGCTCCATGTGTTACCATTTTCGATACCGAAGCCCCCGACGATACCTATTGGTATAAAAACGGCTCACGTTTTGAAACCAGTAAAGACAGCGTAGCGGTAGATGAATTCTGGTTTCGCGACGGTAATTTTATCACCTACAAAGGCATCCGCATAGATACCCATACCACAATGAATGCGATAGAACAACTGTTTCCGACTGCCGTAAAAGGAAGGTTGGGCATGGATAAAGAAGGAAAACTGTGGGTTATACAGTTAAAAGAAGATGAAAAAGGCATCTCCGACGGACATATCAAACTATTTTTCAAAGACGGAAGAGTTTACTTTATGCACTGGTGGTTTCCGTGTTAACACAATAATAGCAACAAAAAAACACAAATGAATATGCTGTCTTTACTAATCCTTCTGCTGACGATTACCTCTGGCTGTACGGGGTGCCATACAAACGATGATTCCCAAACAGAAAAGAAAATCAGCTACAAAGTGTACAAAAAAACAGGTGTACAGGATACCGATACACTTTGGGTTTCGCAAAATGATACCGCGGTTTTCCGGGCAGAAGAATACGTACAGCGCCGCCCTTGTTCAAAAGCACAATTAGCCATGCGTTATGAATTGCGTAATCCGAAAGATGGCGCGTATTATTTTATCTATAACGATAAACAGCGGCTTATTCAGGAAGGAAAATATACGGCCAGCTACGTTTATGAAGGTAAAACCATTGAACAGGGAAATTTTTTATAATTCAAAAATGTATTTTTATAAAAAGAACGGCAACCTGAGCAGCATACATTACCAGGAAGACGGCCGGAACCTTAAAACAGAGTTGTTCAACAGAAAAAGAATGGTAACCGAAATCATCTATTTCAATAAAAAATCGGGCGACAAAGAGAAAATCGAAATCTATAAAAACGGAAAACGGAAAGAAACGCGTATTTACACCGCTTTTAACGTCTACCATACTATAAAAACCAAAGAATAATTTCAGACACAACATATGGATAATAAGACAAACACAGCTGGAAATCGTATCATACGAAAATATAAAAGAAGATTATCTCCGGCTCCATATTCAGCAGGACAACCGGCCTTGTGGTACTGTCGATTTTATCAGCGATAAAATAAATTTTACAATCTCCTGTCAAAAGGATTTCTTTAAAGGAATGGAAACCATACGAAATTGTAGCTGTGATTACAAAGCAGGAACATTGCGGTTTATGTTCAACAACACACAACAGTTAACTCTTCAATGCTGTACAGCAATTTTTGAACACATTAACCAGCATATCCAACACTATGGAAATACGGATAAAAACAGTGAAATAAAAAACGTTTTTTTTGAGGAATAATGGCGTATAAAAACAGGAACAGAATGGATATTGTAAAAAAACTATCGGTCATTATCGTATTGACTACAGGAATCATATCCTGCAAACAGGAGATCAAAATAAATACCGTCAAACCATCTAATGAAACCCTGAATCCTAAAATAACGGCCACCGATACCGTTGCTTCGTCACATCCGCATCCGGTTAAAAAAACACTGCAAATAGAAAAAATAAGTGCAAAAGAATTTCATACTGCCCGTCAGCACGCCAAAGTAAATAAACCGTTGGAAAAGGTAACCGATTTTAAAACCGTGCAACAACAATTATCCGGGGTAGTCGATTTTAAAGAAACGGGTGATTATTTAGGGATTAATGCAATCCATTTCAGAAACGGAATTTCAAATCAAAACGAAGTCGATGTCAGCGAATGTAGTTTTGTGGCGTATTTTCCGGCTGAGGATGTGCTTTTACTTGAATGCGGCCATACCACCGATGTCAGCTTTAATTTAACAACCGGACAAGACACCTATGATATAGGTAACCTGGAACTGATTATAACATCACCCGGCGAAAAATACAGACTCAATAAAGTATTTGAAGGGCAGGAATGCTACTATTATTTTATCCAGGAAAAGAAAAACGGGACATTTCAAAAAGTATTTGAACTCGATAAAATATTTAAAAAACAATACAACCAATGGCTTTGTACAACCGAAAAAGAATTCTGGACAGACGATACAACACTCTATTTCGGAGAGATTATCCAATACAAAGAAGAGGGCAACGAATATGAGTATTACAAAGTAAAAATAACCGACAATCTTTAGCCCATGGTTTAAACTATGGGCTATGGGCGAAAAGAAAAGGTTAAACCATGGACGAAAAGGTTAAATCATGGGCGAAGTTTTTCTATTTTTCATAACTTTAGACTGTTATTAAATATTTTTTATCCTTAATATGAATGCTGACCATTTAGTAAAACAAATAGCCTTTATTAAAGAGATTGACAAGTTAAAATACATGCTGCGCAAAACGAAACTATTCAATAGCGACAGGCATGAAAACGATGCGGAACACAGCTGGCATTTAGCCATGATGACTATTGTACTGGCAGAACATGCTGACTATCCGGTTGATGTGCTAAAAGTTTTAAAAATGGTATTAATCCATGATATTGTGGAAATAGACGCAGGCGACACATTTATCTACGACACTGCCAAAAACCATACAAATACAGACGAAGAGCTGAGCGCTGCAAAAAGAATATTCGGGCTTTTACCGGCAGAACAGGCAGAAGAGTTTATAACCATCTGGAAAGAATTTGAAGACGGTCATACCAATGAAGCCAAATTTGCTAAAACCATGGACAGGTTAGAACCGTTGTTGCAGAACACCTCGAATAATGGGGGGACATGGGCAGAATTTAATGTGCCGTATGAAAAAGTGTATGCGAAGAAAAAAGCCATTAAAGAAGGTTCAGCAACCATTTGGAAGTATGCAGAAAACCTGATGAAGGAAAGTATTGAAAAAGGAATTCTGAAAAAAGAAGACTAAAAACACCTTGATACTTAAAAATGCAAAATTTCAATATTTATACCTTGCTTATAAGAAACATAAGAATAAATCCTTCGGTAAAACACCATTTGCTGATCGGAATTTTTATCAGTTTCTGGTTCTTTATTTTCGCTTTTTTTATCCAGCCCTTTGACGACGGAACCATCAGTGCCAAACAATGGCTGCTTATAAGTGGCGGATTCAGTTTTATAGCTTTTCTGTGTTACGGATTAATTACTTTACTTCAGAAAAAAGTGTACGACAAAATAGCCAAATGGAACATTGGGTTTGAGCTCATCAGCCTGCTGTCTTTTTACCTGCTTTTTTTGTTTAGCACCTATTTTTACTACAAAAGCCCTGTTTTAAATGGTGGCTATCGTTTTGTCGAATTTTTAACGGTCATCATTTTAAAATCGGCACTCATTTCAACACCAATATTCCTGTTAGCCAGGCGATATTCGGTAAAACTTATTCCGGCCAAAACGGAGACTGCCACCATCAGTAATGATGACATCGTAATCAGAGGAGAAAACAAACTGGATATTCTGAAAATAAACCGGAATGATTTAGTCTGTATTTCTAATTCACAAAATTATGTCGAAATCTTTTATACAGAAGAACAGCAGCTCAAAACAAAATTAATCCGCAGTACGCTTAAAAAAGTTCAGGAAGATGTTGATTTTTTAATTCAGATTCATCGTTCGCATTTGATAAATCCAACCCATTTTAAAGCCTGGAAAAATCCGAATACAATATTGTTGACGCAAATGGAACTCCCGGTTTCCAAAAAGTATAAAGAACAATTATTGTCCTTATAATTTTCATCCCTTAAACAGCCCATTTCGTACCTAATCCCTGTTTTACAGCAGAATTCACATTTTCATCACCTTATTTTACATCACAATTAAAATAATAAATTTATGAAGAAAATGAGATTCAGAAAAGGGCTGTACGCAATGATGGCATTACTGGGTATTACGAGTTGTGTATTTTTCTGGGCAGATAATGAATTGAACAAAGTATTAGGCAAATCGACCGAAGTTATTGCCGTTTCTTCCATGGTTAAACAGGCTGAAACAATCATCATAAAAAACACCAATGTACTTTCAGAAGATTGCAGCCACTTCATCAAAAATCAGGATGTCGTTATAAAAAACGGGAAAATAATTCGTTTAGGCACACATCAATCCATTGAAAAAAATGCCGTTATACTCGACGGAACAAACAAGTATTTAATCCCCGGGCTTATCGATTCACACGTGCATTTAAAAGAAAGTAAAAACGACTTATTCCTGTATTTAGCCAATGGCGTAACTTCTGTGAGAGAAATGGCCGGAAGGCCAATTACCTTAGAATGGCGAAAATCAATACAGGAAAACGGAATCGGACCGCGGCTTTTTATCGCATCTCCGCCCATATACAGCGAAAGTGGAATAAAGGGCTATTACTACCAGTGGACCCGGCAATCCATCAATTATGCAACTGAAAATGAGGCCGAAAAAGAAATAAAAAAATTAAAAGAACAAGGGTACGACGCCCTTAAAATGTATGGTTTTGTTAATCCCGAAATGTTTAAAACAACAATCGATATTGCCCAAAAATACAATATTTCTGTTGTCGGACATATCCCGTTAGTTAGTTTAGAAACATTTTACTCGTCAGGTCAGAAAGAAATGGCCCATATTGAAGAAATAACCAAAAAAAATATGGACGATTTTGGAAAATCAATTGCCAAAAATCCGGAAGAATACCTCAATTTATTACAGGCACATGCCAATCAAATTGCGAAGAAAATAAAAGAAAACAATATCTGTGTAACGTCTACCATTTCAATCGTTGAAAGCTTTCCACGGCAGCGATTTGATTTAAAATCTGAACTAAAAAAAATAGAACTAAAATATGCGAATCCTAAAATTATTGAAGGAACACCTTTATACAAATTAGGCTGGTTGCCGGGTAAAAAACGGTTATGAATACGATAGGGAAAATACGCCGGAGGCAAGAAAATTATCGGCCGTTTTCTGGCAGACATATGTAGAAGCAATCCATATCATGACAAAAGCATTGGTCGATAATAAAGTAACAATTATGGCCGGAACAGATGCGAATGCCGCGACAATGGTGCCCGGATTTTCGCTGCATGACGAATTACAGTCATTATCAGAATCCGGCATGACAAACGCACAGGCACTTTACGCCGCAACGGCAGAACCCGGCAATTGGATGAAAAACAATACCGGGAAAATCAAAGCAGGCTATAATGCCGATTTAGTGTTACTTTCAAAAAATCCATTGGAAGATATGAAGAACACAAAAACAATAGAATATGTTTTCTTTGGCAAAAATTGGATGGATAAAGTTCAAATCGCTGCTATGCTGAAAGCCATAGAAGAGGCAAACAATGCCGGCAGAAATATAAAAATTGATGAATATAATAGATGACAATATTAATCTGTTATGCCCTAAATAATAGAAATCCGGATATTTATCTGGTTTTTTATTTTTACTAAAGGACTTTTTTAACCTTTAATTTTCAATCGATTCTAAAAATAATATTGGTATATTTAATTGTTTCTTTCGCCTTTCGCCCATGGTTTAAACTATGGGCTAGAAAGAAATCAACTTTCCGCGTACATTTGTGGAATCCGTGAGAGAAAAGCCCGCAAATCACGCAGATAAACGCAGAAAAAAGGTGCAGGACAAAACAATCTGCGAAAATCAGCGACATCAGCGGGAGAAAATTTTTGTGTACCTCTGTGAGAGAAAAAAACAGAAAAAAACAACCATAAAACCAATGATAACCAACGACAACAACCTCGAAAACCGTGTGAGAGAATACCTGAGCACCGTTCAGGATATAAAAACAGAAGAAAAGAAAATGTTTGGCGGATTAGCCTTTTTGGTTAATGATAAAATGTGCATTAATGTAAAAGGTGATATCCTGATGTGCCGTTTTAATCCCGAACTCACGGAACAGCTTTCCGAACGGACAGGCTTTCTGCCCACGATTATGAAAGGGCGCGAATACAAAGGCTATTGTTATGTGGAACCAGGCGGTTACAAAACCCAAAAAGAGTTGGCGTTCTGGTTAAATCTCTGTCTCGATTACAATGAAAAAGCTGTAGCATCAGCAAAAAAGAAACGGAAGAAATGAGTATAAATTCTATATATCTGTAAAATATTTGAATAAAACAGTGAGCAAATCACGTACGACACAGAGAAAAGACATGAAAAAGCCCGCCAATAATAATGTTATCTACCATCATATCCCCCTTAAACTCGTTATCTATTCTATAACAGCATTATTGCTGTTTGCCTGTAACAATCCTAAAACCTCGGACAAAAACTGTAGTTGTGAAAAAACCATAACAGCAGATTCCGTACTGTTTGCCACCAACGTCCGGTTAACAACAGAAGCGGGCAGGCGAGTGGTGCATTTTAATTGTGCAACGATAGAAACCGCCATAGCATCAGTCAGTGATGCTGAAGGCAACAACGAACAATGTACCAACCTGTACGACCTCAAATGTGTTTCCTCTCAGGAACATCGTTTGGAGTTATCCGACGATTTCACCTATTTCACGACCAAAACAGTGCCACAGCATCGTTTTTTTGAAACCCTCGAAAACGACAAAAACTCCTTTTTTGAATTCACCCTTGAAAAGCAAAAAATCAAATCTGTTCTACAGCTGGAAATGGGAGAATAACGGAGGTTAGCGGGTTAAAAAATAATGAAAACCCGAAATGATAAAAAGAATAAAAATTAAAAGTTGTATCTTTTTCTACCATTTATAAAATTCATCAACCTTTTAACCATTAACCGAACCTAAAAAACATAACATAATGAGTGAAAATAAATTCAACATAGCCATTTTAATCGATGGCGACAATGCACAGGCAAAACTATTAAAAGAAACCATTGCAGAAGTTTCCAAATACGGAAAAGCCACCATCAGGAGAATATATGGCGACTGGACTTCGCCGGTGATGAATTCGTGGAAAACCTTAATCAATCAGCATTCAATTAACCCGATTCAAAAGTTCTCTTATACGTCTGGGAAAAATTCGACCGATAGTGCGTTAATTATTGATGCCATGGACATTTTTACACAGTAAAAAATGTAGAAGGATTCTGCATTGTTTCCAGCGACAGCGATTATACCGGCCTGGCAAAACGAATCAGGGAAGAAGGGCTGTTTGTCATGGGAATCGGCGAAAAGAAAACACCCGAATCTTTTGTACAGTCCTGCGATATCTTTACGTATACCGAGAATATCACCCCAAAAGTAATCGAAGAAAAAGAACCGAAAGAACCCGAACAGAAAACGGCAAGCAGGCGCAGAGCAACACTTAGTAAAACCGAAAAAACGGTTAAAAGAACGCCTAAAAAGAAAAGTTTTTTAACAGAAAAGGACAATGACACCATCTCAAAAGCGTTTGATATTTCAACTGACGATACTGAGATTGCTTATATTTCGACAGTCGGGGGAAATATTAGAAAAATAGATCCCAGTTTTGATACGCGGACCTATAACTTTGCCTCCCTGTCCAAATTATTTGAAAACCTGGACGAATACGAGGTTATCCGAAATCAGGTAGGTGCTTTAAATCATCCGTTGGTCAAAAGAAAATAATACCCAAGCCCATGGTTTAAACCATGGGCAAATCGTGGGCGAATGTTTAAACCATGGGTGAAGGGGTTTGCGTGAGGGATTGTAGTGAAAATCCTTTTTGTGAGGGACGCATAAAAAGATTGCAACGGAAAGCCCGACCCGCAGGGGCACGCCCGATAAATACCGCGAAAACAACATAGTCATTTATTTTGTATTTTAGTGCATCTCAAATCCAGACAATGAACCATTTTTTTACTTTTTTTTGTTACGCTGATTATTTGTACGAACGTATTCGCTCAGCAGAAGGCAAATCCAGAACACTATACCGTTCCGGTAAGAGAGGAGGAAGGCGATTTGAATAACGATGGTAAAATGGAAAAAATAATCGTGCTGATGGATACCCTGAACGACACACGTCCGCTAAAACTGGAAGTATACCTTTCGCAGCCCAACGGAGAAGTAACCTTAGCTGTAGCCACTACTCAGCTGATTGAACCGCAATATCCTGTTGAAAAACAAGGAAAATTCAACGGTTACCAGATACCGAGTTTTTTTATTGAAGACGGTATTTTGCGTATGTGGCGGGAAACAAAAGGCGGAAATACCACGTATGATTTTAACTATCAAAACGGGAATTTTGAATTAGTTCGCGTAAATGTGCTTACAAATAATGCAACCAAAGGCTATATTGAAGAAAGTACTACCTTTACAGAAATAGAAATTGATTTAGTGCCGGGAATCAGAACCGAAACGGATACACTGTCAGGTTCAGGAGAAATAGTAAACAAAAGAGAACGAACCGTTTTTATCAGGCCCTTGCCAAAACTACAGGAACTTCATTACAGTGAAACACCCAACCCATGAAACACATTCAACAAATCCAAACCATATTGTATGTAAACGACCAGCAGGCGAGTGCGGACTTTTATGCCCGGCTGTTCCGCCAGCCACCGGACCTGAATGTACCCGGCATGACGGAATTTAAACTGGCCGAAAACTGTAAACTGGGAATAATGCCCAATAAAGGTATTGCAAAAATCCTGTCCGATAAAACACCACATCCGGACGAAGGAAACGGTATTCCGCGATGTGAACTTTATTTTTATGTAGACAACGTCGAATTTGAATTTGAAAACGCCGTAAAAGCAGGAGCATGGTGTATCAGCCCGGTGGAAGACAGGGATTGGGGCGATAGAGCAGGTTATGTTGCCGATCCGGACGGACATATCATCGCGTTTGCTGAAAAGTTGTAAAATAAATCACAACCAAATCCATTATATTTACGCTCTGGTACACAACAGCAAGCAATGGAAATTAATGCAGATAGCGGAATCGTCACACTAAAAAAATACAACCTGAAGTTCCGAAAAGGAATGTTTCTGGAAGATCTTCAGCAAACCGAATTTTATAAAAAGTATACTAACGGCATGCGCGATGTGAAGACAGGCTATTTTTGGTATTATTTTAAAGCGATTAACGTAGATGGGTATCAGCTGACCCTTGATCTATGCTTTTTTGGAAACCAGCTGGACCGGATTTTTATGAATACCCATGAAGAATCCGATGCAAAAACATGGGACGACTGGACAGAACAAAAAGAAATGAACGTCTTTCACCGAAACAATACCTTCTTATCGCACATACTGGGAATACCGCCAACACGAAAAAAGAAAACACCTTACCCAAGCTGTTCATTTCGTTTTTCATGGGGCAGTGTATGGTCAGTATACGACCCGAGAAGTGCCAGCAGTTTTATGGGAATCAATTACGATGAATAAATTCATAGCCCACGATTTAAATCGTGGGCTATGGATATTTTCCGTATCTTCAACAAAACAAACGTTTTACAGCAGGATGTAGCAGTTTGCAACGCATATATAAAAAACAATCATTAATAGCATTAAAGTACCGTGAGCCTTTACCCGATACCATATCAATCTTTACAGCACAGCCAAAAGCGGAAAGTCATTTTCGGCGTCTGTCTGCTGGTATTGCTTACGGCGAATGTTGCGTTGGATTATATCTTTACCCTTTTTCGAAACTCCGCCTTTTACATTTCAGAATCCTTACTGTTCAGTACTGCCTATTGGTTTTTGTTTCTGCCATTGCTGTCTTTACAGCTAAAGCTGATGGACAATACAAAGCACTCCGAGGTGAAATTTATTTTTACGGGATGCATTATAAGCATGCATTTGGCAGTATATCCTGCATTAATCTGGGCTTTATCCGGTATGTTTTACGAACATACATTTCCATACGGACAAACCTTTAGCTTTGGATTATCGGCTTATTTTCTGCAAACGCTTATCCTGTATAGTCTGACATTGTTAGCCGTAAAAAAGACAATCGCTCAACCTGTCATTCCCGTAATTAAAAAAGAAGAAAAGACCGAAGAGTCTGTGGGTATCACAACCCTTCCGGTTACAGACCGTCACAACAGAAAAATACTCATCGCTGTCACAGACATCTTTTATTTTTCGGCCAATTCACCCTATGTAAATATTTACCACCTTTCCCGAAAATATGTGTATACCACAACATTGAAATCACTGGAAAATCAATTGGATAGCAAGCAGTTTGTCCGTATTCACAAATCGCATATCGTCAACATTTCCACAATTGTTTCACTGCAATCACGACAAAACGGCGATTACGATATCACCCTTTCCAACGATACCCTTTTAAGAGTAAGCCGCAATTATGCAAAAAACTTCAAATCCAGGTTTTCAGAATACCATCAGCTTACATCAAAATAAACTCCGTTTACCACATTTCATTTGAATATCAGGTGGTTTTATCTTCATATTTGTTCTGTGAGGGAAAAAAATGTCCCGCAGATCACACAGATCAACGCGGAAAAAGGATCAGCGAATATCAGCGCCATCAGCGGGAAAGAAAATTTCTGTGTACATCCGTGCAATCTCTATGAGGGAAAAAATGTCCCGCAGATCACACAGATTAACGCAGAAAAAAGATCAGCGAATATCAGCGCCATCAGCGGGAAAGAAAATTTCTGTAGACATCTGTGAAATCTGTGAAAGTAAATACACCGACAATACAATACATATGAAAAAAATAATGCGTTGCAACATCCTGTTGCTGTGCCTGTTGTTTGTAAGCTGCAACGGGCAGACCAATGAAAAAGGACAAAAAGAAACGACAGCCATTGTAGGAGGCGGCTGCGATGGCTGCGAGCTGATGTATATTGGCATGCCTGAAGAAATTTCTTCTGTTAGCACAAGTCCCGGATGGCATGAAAAAGGACAAAAACTAATCGTTACCGGAACCGTTTTTCAACCCGATGGCAAAACACCCGCGCCAAATGTTATCCTCTATTATTGGCAGACCGATGCCGGCGGTTACTATACACCGAAACCCGAAATGGAGGAAAGAACCAAACGACACGGCTATATCCGCGGTTGGGTAAAAACCGGTGTAAACGGAAAGTATTCCATAAAAACCATACGTCCCGCGCCTTATCCGGATGAGGACTCGCCGGCGCATATTCACCTGTCCGTCAAAGAACCTGATATAGCCAACGAATATTATACCGACGAAATCCATTTTGATGATGATAAACTGCTTATCCCGTATAAAAAGAAAAACAAGCTCGAAAACAGGGGCGGAAGCGGTATTGTACGCATCTTGCTGCAAGACAGCCTGCAGATTGCCGAGCACGACATCGTGCTGGGTTTAAACATTCCGAATTATCCCAAAAAAGTAACAGCTGACATCTCATCCGGGTTAAGTATAGGCGAAGACCAGCCCTCTTTTGTGCCTTTTCATGCTTTCGGACCCGATAAAGGAACCCAAACCTGTCCCGTCTGCAAATACGGTCGCTATCACGGTATTCTGTATTTTGTGGGAAACCATCCCGATTGGACAGCCATAAAACAATGGTTGCAGTTTTTAGAACAGGAAAGTGAAAAACGCAAACACTACCTGAAAGTCTATTTTGTGTATGGAAATGAGAGCAAGTACAGCAAAAAGCAACGACAAAAAGAATTGGAGCAAATAGGAAAGGAACTCAACATCAAAAACACAGCCCTGACGTTTGTGCCGTCCTTTTCGGATAAAGCAACCGAAGCCGACCTGAATAAAATCAATCCCGATGTACAAAATACCTTTATCATTTACAAACACAGAAGCATTGTAGACAAGTACGTTAACCTGAAACCAACACATGAAAATTTCAACATGCTGTCTGATGCATTAGACCAAACACAAGGCGATTATTTCCATTTACCCGAACCCGAATATCATTGAGCAGAGCAGCCCACGGTTTAAACCGTGGGTTAAAAAGAATGTTTAAACCGTGAGTGAAAGAAAAATGTTATTGGTTTGCGTGAGGGATATCAGTGGAAAGCCCACAGCGGAGTGTAACGGGAGCGAGGACTTGTAATGGATAGCCCGACCCGCAGGGGCACGCCCAAATAAATATTCGAAATTATAAACTTCTTTCACCCATATTTTAACCCATGGGCGAAAGAGAAAATCACAATATTTAGATTAAAGTAATACACGAAGTCATTTTAATTTAACTATTGATTAACAATGAAATATAAAAACAAAAACTATCGTTCCATATTTCGGACACTTGGGATACAAACCACCAGCACAGCACAAAAACAAAGCGCCGCACCACCTGCAATATACACATTCTGAACGCCGAGTTTATCTGCAAGTTCCGCCGTAAACAGAAGACCGATGATAGCCGGAATCTGGCAGATGCTTCCCATTAAACCAAATACACGACCGAGATGCCGCGTTTCAAACTGCGTCTGAATCAATGCCGTGATAGACCCCTCGTACAGCGGAACCGCAATACCCTGAAAAACCGTTAAGGCCGCAAAAAGCGTAAAAAAACTCGGAGGGAGCAACCCGCAGACCATCAATGTCACCCCAAGTCCGATA
The DNA here is from genome assembly GCA_020740385.1 of Mylabris phalerata. Lineage (NCBI taxonomy): Eukaryota > Metazoa > Arthropoda > Insecta > Coleoptera > Meloidae > Mylabris > Mylabris phalerata. The sequence continues at coordinate 455,749 of JAJEOX010000028.1, forward strand.
TAGCCCGCAATGGTAAGCGAAATTTTTCGGAAACGCTGATTCAGCAGTGCCAGTAAACCACCGCCGGCGAGTAAACCAACTCCGAAAATAATCTCGACTAGGCTCACCTGATAAGGCGTCCCCTTGTAATAGTTAAGCGTCAGAAGCGGCGTAACCGCAATAACTGGAAAAATAAAAAAGCGCGCAATAATCTCCGACAGCATAATCCACGACATGGGTTTGTTGCGCAGCATAATTCGTCCGCCATCGACCATATCCTTAAAAACAGAAGCTGTAGACAACTCCGTTTTATCCGCTTTCGGAATACGTACAAAACGCCAGTGCCACACACGCCAGGAAAGCCCCGAACACATCAAGCAGCATAATCACACTCATGTTATACGTCAGCAAAAAATACGCCCCCAGCGCCGGGCCGCAAATCAGCGAAACCGACTGAATAATCTCGTTAATACCCGCTATCCGCACCAGCTGATTCTTAGGCGCCAGCAGCGGAATAGCCGATTTCATGGCCGGCGAATGAAAAGCGCCGCCAACCGAACGCAGCGCCAGCAACACGTAAATGGACCATAATTCCAAAAGATTCCAGTAAAAAAGCAGGGCGATAACCCCCGAACACAATGCCACAAAACTATCCGCGGCAATCATCGTCGCCTTTTTGCTCCACCTGTCCACAAACACTCCGGCAAAAGGCCCCAAAAGAATCTGAGGCAGCAAACCCGCAATGGTTGCATAAGCCAACACCTTTGCCGAGCCCGTTTCCATACCAATCCAAAGCACAAAAGCAAACTGCGCAATAGAACTCGTGAGAATCGAAAACAGCTGCCCCGACCATATCACCGCAAATTTCTTTCTCCAATCCCGTAAATCCGTACCCGTTGACATTGCCACAATAATCCGTTTAAATTTTGTGCAATACTAAGGCATCCCCATCCGGGAGCGGTTACCAAATGGTAACTTCCGTTATTTCGAGAAAATATCCTTGCGGATACGGCTCAGCGACTGAGGCGTAAGTCCAAGAAAAGAAGCAATATATTTCTGCGGGACCAGCTGAAACAACTCCGGATCTTTCTCTAACATGGCCAGGTAGCGCTCCTTCGCCATCTGGCTCGACAAATCCACAGACGAATGCGTCACATCAAAATAAAACTTTTCAACGATAATGCGAATCAGGTTCGAAATCTCGTGCGACTCCAGGCACAACCGGTCCAGTTCCGTTTTCGGAATAACATACGCCTCGCTAACCCCGACCGACTCAATACAATAATTCGGAAAAACCTCACTGTACATCACATCGCCGTACCGCTCAAACCAAAGCGTAATCTCCGTCGTATCCTCCAGCCGGAACGCCCGCCAGATACCACTCGAAATAATATAATAATTCTGTTTCGCATGATGCGCATCCACAATTACCTCCTGGTTGGCAAATGTTCGTTTGCTCATTTTAGAAAGCAAAAAAGCCATTGCCGGTTCAGAAACAGCATATTTATCGCATAAAAGGGTCACAAGTTCATCCATCCGGAAAAAATTAGCATCAGACCCAAAGATAAAATGAATTTTTTTATCCATCCGAAATAGGATTCAATTAAAATAGAGGGTATAAATGGGAATACATTTCAGGGCGTGCCCCTGCGGGTCGGGCTATCCATTACAAGTCCTCACTACGTTACACTTCGTTGTGGGCTTTTCACTGCTATCCCTCACGCAATCTCTTTCGCCCACGGTTTAAACCGTGGGCGAAAGAGATTCTCATTTTAAAACAAACCGAAAAAGCAGTATATTGCGAATACAATAAAGTCCGTTGCAGATTAAACCATGAGTACACAGAGAATTTTTGGAGAAATAGAAAACATTTTTGAAGGTGATACTTTCAGCACAAGAATAGATTTATCTACAGCAAAAGTTCATAAACCTACCCAAGCCGGCATAAGTGGTTCTCAAAATGAAGGAGCCGATTCCATTGTTATATCGGGTGGTTATGAAGATGATGAAGACCTTGGCGATATTATTATTTACACAGGTCATGGAGGCAGAAGTAATGAATCTAAATATCAAGTAGCAAATCAAACGTTAACCAGAGGAAATAAAGCATTGGCTTTATCTTGTGAAAATAAATTACCGGTACGCGTTATTCGCGGAGCTCATAAAAACGCAACATTTGCACCTGAAAACTGGCTACCGTTATGATGGATTGTATTATGTCACTGATTATTGGCATGAAAAGGGTAGAAGTGGTTATACCGTTTGGAGATTTAGACTTGAAAAAGTCGAAAAAGTACATGAGGAATATGAAGAAATTGAAAAAAAACCTGGTTTAATTAATGAACCGGAATCTAATTATGATGAAACAAAAAGAAAAGAATACACAGTAAATCGTATAATTAGAGAAACGAAAACCGCTCAATACATAAAAGACCTTTACGAAAACACATGTCAAATATGTGGAATTCAAATAATAACCCCTGTTCAAACTTATTCTGAAGCTGCCCATATAAAAGCTTTAGGAAAACCACATAACGGACCCGATACAAAAGAAAACATATTATGCCTATGTCCAAATCATCATACCATGTTAGACTTAGGAATTATTGCAATTGAAGATGATTTTTCTATAATAGGTTTTGAAAATGGTAAACTAAACGTGCATCCCAATCACCATATAGATAAAGAATGTATAAAATATCACAGAGAACATCATTTTAAACAAAACGAATAAAATATAACAAATTTTACAGCTGGCGCTCGCGCCTCACTTGTGTCTATATAATGAAAAAAAAATGTCCCGCAGATCACACAGATTAACGCAGAAAAAAGATCAGCGAATATCAGCGTCATCAGCGGGAAAGAAAACATCTGTGGAATCCATGAGACAAAAACAGTGGGAGATAAAATAATTCCCGTTGCGAGCGCCTCGCTTGTGTCTATACAGGAATTTGATTGTAAGACCAACAAGATCACTACAACTTCAATAAGATTTTAACCGATTAAGCCCAATCAACTAATTTAGACAAAGAAACCTCCAAGGCATTTGCAATTTCTAGCAACGTATAAAGTGTCGGGTTAACTTTTCCGCTTTCGAGTTTTTCAATAGCTTGCCGGTCCTTATGGCAGGCTCTTGCCAAGTCAGACTGACTCCAGCCTTTTTTCTCACGAAGCTCAACAATTCGTTTACCGAGTTCCTTTTTTAGTTTATCTTTCGTCATAAATCAAATCAATGAATAACTTTTTCACCCACGGTCTAAACCTTCTTTTTTAACCCACGGTTTAAACCGTGGGTTTATTACAATTCAAATTCTTCTGAAACTATCGATTCTTTTTTACACTCTTGAGAACAATGAGAACAACTACAATTTCCTCCAAATATTTCAGCATTACAGCCGTGAGAACAATTGGTAGAAGTGCATTTACATGTTCTGTCTTCGCTAATTAATGAAGTATTATCAGAATTTGTAGAAAAAATATGAGCAAGACTTACACCTTTATCTGTTTTAGCGTGTAAGACATAAAGAACTTTTAAACTATCTTCTTTCGACTTTTCAATATTTGTCAGTTTTCTTAAAGTAATATTCTTTAATTCCTCTTCATTATTAAGTCCGGCCTCTTTTTTTATCTTATTAATAATGTCATCTCCAGAAATACTTTTATTAGTATTTAATTTAGAAACAAAACTATTTTTTTAAAGGCTCATCAGTATTAATGCTATTGGTAATATATTCAGTCGTTTGACAGGATATAAATAGCAGTAATAATGGAATAAAATATAATATTTTTTTCATAATCCATATTTTTTTAATGTTAATACTTATAAATATATTAAAATAAATCATGAAAATCAAATACTTACTTCCTGTTCATGCCCACACAATCTTACAAAAAAACAAACAGTTTGAGGTGGGTTATTTTCTCACATTTTTTAGTAGACTTCCTAAATTTATCCGTTCCTGCTTTTTTAGAGCTATTCCAGCCTACATGGTAAAAATACTTATGTCCAAATCAAAAACTGTACATTAGCAGGTAACAATGGATTTCACCCAAACAAAACCAAAAACACAAAAAATGAATCATTTTCAAAATTTCAACGGCATAAATTGTATGTTAACTACCAGGCGTTTCATGAAAATGTATGTCTTCTTTTTATTGTTTTTGGGTAGTACAACTTTTGCGCAAACGAAATACCAAAAGGATTTTTCGGCATTCTGGACAGACATTAATACGCATTATGCTTATTTGGACCAGCAAGCTATCAATTGGGAAAAAGTCAGGGAGATTTACGAACCGAAAACGGAAAAAATCACCACCGATGAGGAATTTATCCGGTTTCTCGAGACCGTTTTAAATGAACTTTATAACGGGCATTCCTCGTTGAACAGCAACCTGATGTCATCGAACAGGTTAATTCCTTCAGGTTCGGATCTCTACATGGAAAAAGTCGGGAATAAATATGTGATCAAAGATATACGAAAAGGTTTCGGAGCAGATCTGTCGGGATTGAAAACAGGAATGGAAGTAAAGCTTTACAACGGAAAACCCATTGAGAATGTTTTCAGAGTTTTGTAAACTCCCCGGTTTTTGTGCGTCACACCGACCAGTTCCGGTAGCATGTAGGCGATACGTTAATTGCAAAATCTGACTTTATCAAAAATGGACAAAATTTACCACCTGAAAAAGCAGAAAAAAATGTATAACGAAAATGGAAAAGAAAAAACAATCCAAAATTATAAAGACGGAAAATTAATTGAATAAAAAACCACAGTTAACATTGTATTTCCAAAAGAGCGGGTCATGTACTAAATTTAATGTCAGTAGTTCTATCATAAATCAAGAAATTATAAGGGAAAATTATTTAAAAAAACATCTATTTAACATAATATATATTATAGAATTAATATTTTACAAAAATATTAATGCAAATAATCTTTATTATGTTAAATATGAAATCATCTATGCTCCATAATAAAATAAAGATATCGCTGTAAACGAAAGAATATTTTTTTGATAATTTAATCTAATGAAAAAAAATAGTAAAATTTATACCAGATATAGTATAATTATATCCTATGTTATTATCTAAATCTTGTCTATATATAAAATTAGAAGATATTGATATAGGAGTCCCATAAGATCTATAATTTGCTTTAAGTAAGTTTGATTTTATTTGATGTCTTAATATAACATTTCCTGAGCCACCAAAAGAGTGTTGCCATTCCTGTTTTCCGTTTTTATCAATTTTTGAGATAAAATAATCTAAATCTCCTTTGAATGAATTATTCTGAGTATTTGATACGTCAGAACCCGAACTCCCTAAAAATGATGAAACCATAATCAGGTGTTTGGATGGCGTTATACAGATATTCTGCCTGTTCTCCTCCAATAGATTTTTCCCATACAATATCATGCTGTGCAATAACGTAAATGGAAAATAAGGAGAAAACCGGAAGTAGAGCTTTCTTCATATTGTTAAGTGTTAATTATTTTTAATATACTCATTTTCTTTTAATAAGAAAAATTATGCACGTAGAAATTTTGCTCTTCTCCGGAATTTAAAAAAAATATTATCATAAAAAAAAGCTCCCATTAGTGGAGCTTTTTTTTATGATAATATTAAATCTTTTACATCTTTGGCATTCCGGGGAATCCTCCGGCAGGCATATTTTTAGACATGGTTTCCATCATCTTTTTACCATTAGAAGAATTCATAAATTTCATCATTTTTCCCATCTCAGAGAATTGTTTCAATAACTGGTTGACTTCCTGTAAAGAAGTTCCCGAACCGGCAGCAATTCTTTTCTTACGAGAATTATCGATAATCGTTGGATTCTGACGTTCTTTCTTGGTCATAGAATGTATAATTGCTTCAACACCTTTAAAAGCATTGTCATCAATTTCTACATCTTTTAATGCTTTTCCGGCACCTGGAATCATTCCAACCAAATCCTTCATATTACCCATACGTTTAATCTGTTGGATTTGTTTTAAGAAATCGTCAAAATCAAAACTGTTTTTCGCAATTTTCTTTTGTAAACGTTTTGCTTCCTCTTCGTCAAATTGTTCCTGAGCGCGTTCTACTAACGAAACAACGTCTCCCATTCCCAAAATACGATCCGCCATACGCTCCGGATAGAAAACATCTAAAGCTTCCATCTTTTCACCAGTCGAGATAAACTTAATTGGTTTATCGACAACAGTTCTAATCGTTAAAGCAGCTCCACCACGAGTATCTCCATCTAATTTTGTAAGTACAACCCCATTGTAATTTAAAACTTCGTTGAATGCTTTTGCAGTATTTACCGCATCTTGCCCAGTCATAGAATCGACAACAAACAAAGTTTCGGTTGGGTTGACAGTTTGATGAACGCGGCGAATTTCATCCATCATTTGCTCATCAATTGCTAAACGACCAGCAGTATCGACTATAATGACATTGTTTCCATTTTGTTTTGCTTGAGCAATCGCTGCTTGAGCAATTTCAACAGGATTTTTATTTTCTAAATCAGCATATACATCAACACCAATTTGCTCTCCTAAAACCTGCAATTGATTGATAGCGGCAGGACGATAAACGTCACCTGCAACTAACAATACTTTTTTATTTTTCTTCGTTTTAAGGAAATTAGCTAATTTTCCGGAAAAAGTTGTTTTACCGGAACCTTGTAAACCAGCAATCAAAATAATTGTAGGATTCGCTTCTATTTGAAGTTCTACTACCTCACCTCCCATTAATTTTGCTAATTCATCGTGAACAATTTTTACCATTAATTGTCCAGGATTCAGAGATGTGATTACGTTTTCTCCTAAAGCCTTTTCTTTTACAGTATTTGTAAAATCTTTAGCAACTTTATAACTAACATCGGCATCAACAAGTGCTCTACGCACTTCTTTTACTGTTTCTGCAACATTAATTTCAGTAATTTGTCCTTTTCCTTTTAAAGTATGTAGTGCCTTATCTAATTTATCCTGAAGATTTTGAAACATTTTGAGTCAATTTTATACCGCAAATATAAAAAATTTATACCGAATTATATAAAATTACACAATAAGGCTCTTAATTAAATTTTTATAATTAAATTGTGCACTCAAATTTTGGTTGAATGAAAAAAGGTTTAGTATTATTTCTATTCTTTGTTGCTGGGGTGGTTTTCAGTCAAACAAAGAATAATCAAACGTATTATTTTTTTTCCATTGCTTATGGACAAAATAATGAAGTTTTTGTAACGGATATTTATGAAGCAAATCTCGAAAGTAAGGAGATTTATGGAAAGTTGGCGGATAGGTATACAACATTCCAGAATTACTTGTTAAAGAATGGTTCAATTTCGTCTTTAAAAGAGATTCAGACGGGGTATGAGAAAAATTACCACAAAAAAGAACAAGCTTTAGCCGAGCAAAAATATTTGCTTTCTACGTTAGAAAAACAGCAGTTTAGAACAAAAATGATTAGCTATACGCTTTAAAAAAAAGAACCACTTTCAAAGTGGTTCTTTTTTCTTTATTATTATTCATTTAATAGTCGTGCAGCATCTTTTGCAAAATAAGTTGAAATCAAATTGGCTCCTGCTCTTTTAAAGCATGTCAATGTCTCTAACATTATTTTATCGTGATCAATCCACCCTTTTTCTGCAGCAGCCTTTATCATGGCATATTCTCCGGAAACCTGATAAACAGATACAGGAACTTGTAAATTATCTTTTATTAGTTTTACGATATCTAAATAAGCCATACCCGGTTTTACCATCAAAATATCAGCGCCCTCTTCTACATCAGCAATTGCTTCACGTAAGGCTTCCTCTGAATTATGAAAATCCATTTGATACGTTTTTTTATCTTTTGGGATATCTTGTGTATCAACAGGTGCAGAATCTAAAGCAGTACGGAATGGTCCATAAAAAAGATGAGGCATATTTTGCTGCATACGTCATAATTCCAACATTATGGTAACCATTTTCTTCTAAAGCCATACGCATCGCTCCTATTCGTCCGTCCATCATATCTGAGGGTGCAACAAAGTCAGCTCCGGCTTCAGCATGAGACAAGGTCATTTTTACCAACGCCTCAACTGTTTCATCATTGACAATTTCTCCGTTTTTGATGATTCCGTCATGTCCATAAATTGAAAAAGGATCCAATGCAACGTCTGGCATTACAATCATTTCAGGAACAGCATCTTTAATGGCTTTGATGGTATTCTGCATCAATCCATTCGGATTCCACGCTTCTTTCCCAGTGTTATCTTTTAAATGATCGCTAACTTTACAATATAGATTAACAGATTTAATTCCTAAATCCCAAATCTCTTTTACCTCCTTTACTGTATTATCAATAGAATGGCGGTAAATACCGGGCATTGCAGCAATTTCTTCTTTTACACCCTCACCTTCAGCCACAAAAATTGGTAAAATAAAATCGTTTGGTGATAAATGATTTTCACGAACCATACTACGAATAGATTCGTTTTTACGAAGTCTTCTATGTCTGTTATATATAAACATTTTTATAAAATTTTACTACAAATTTACTTGTTTTCATTTGATTTAGTCTAATGAATAATATCAATTCTATTCCATTTATTTAATGAGGTATTGATCTTCTAAATTGCATTTTTTTTTTATCTATCGTTTTAAAAAATAAATACAAATTTGCGCAAACGTAGCTAAACAAATATCTTTGCAAGATGCGAATAGATATTATCACAGTTTTACCGGAATTATTGGTGAGCCCTTTTTCAGCCTCAATTATGAAACGAGCGCAAGAAAAAGGTTTGGCTGAAATTCATGTACATGATTTGAGAGAATTTGGCAAAGGCCGTTACAGACATGTTGACGATTATCCTTATGGAGGAACATCCGGAATGGTTATCATGTGCGAGCCTTTAGACAAAATGATTTCAAAATTAAAAGAGGAACATGAATATGATGAAATTATTTATTTGACACCTGATGGAGAAACGCTTAATCAAACGATTGCAAATGATTTATCATTGAAAGGTAATTTAATGATGATTTGCGGACATTACAAAGGGATTGATCAACGTATTCGTGATATGTATGTAACACGCGAAATTTCCATTGGCGATTATGTACTTTCTGGAGGAGAATTTGGAGCAATTATTTTAGCCGATTCTATTATCCGTTTGATTCCCGGTGTTATTGGAGATGAGACTTCTGCTCTTTCTGATTCGTTTCAGGATGATTTATTAGCGCCACCCATTTATACACGCCCGGCAGAGTATAAAGGCCATAAAGTACCCGAAGTTTTGCTGTCTGGTAATTTTCCTAAAATTGAAGAATGGTTACACGAACAAGCGGTTGAACGAACAAAAGAGCGCCGACCAGATTTGTTAGAAAAAAGATTAAAATAAAAAAAGCTTCAAAAAATTGAAGCTTTTTTTATTTTTCATACGATTACATCGGTTGCGCTTTATTTCCTTCGAAATGAATCATCCATGGAATACCAAATTGATCCACAAAAGATGCAAACAATTCAGCAAAAAACTGTTCACCTAAAGGCATTTCCATTACTTTGGCATTGACAGATAATCGATCGAATAATTTTTTTGCTTCTTCTGCAGAGCCAGTATCCAGCATAACATAAACATTATTTCCCTGCACATATTTTTGCCCAAATTCTTCAACAACATCAGATCCCATAATCATTGTCGATTCATTGATAAATAAAGCAGTATGCATTATCTTTTCTTTTGCACTTTCAGGTACTTGAAAATCTGGACTAGGTGGTATATCCCCCATTCTATGGATCCCGGTATTTTGTGTATCAAAAACGGTTTCGTAAAACTTGAATGCTTGTTCGCAATCTCCGTTAAAATTTAAATAAGCGTGTACTTTAGCCATAACTTGTAATTTTTGTGATTGATAGTTTTAATATAATGGTTGACCATTTTCATCTGTGGTTAGCACTTCGGTCATATAATCTAAAAAGGGTTGAAGAACCTGAATTGATTTAACAACTTTTTGAGGAAAATCATGTGCTAAAACTTCATCATCAGTAAAATTTTTGATGAATAAATATTGCTTTTTTCTTAATAATTCTATTCGCTCATGCTCTTTAGAAAAACCTTTTGGAGCGGATTTCACTTCTTCTCCTTGCATCTCTCCAAATTCTTTTTGTATTGATTTTGATTGTAGAATTTTTTCCAATTCATCCGAAGCTTCAATGTCTTTTCTAATTCTTAATAAGTCATCTCGCTCCGGCCCCCAAAAACCAATACCAATAAAACAATGATCGGGTTGAATATGAAAATAATATCCGCCTCTATGATGAGGTTTTTTGCGTCCTGTTTGGGCAGAAAAATGTGATTTGTATGGTGTTTTATCATGAGAGAAACGAACATCTCTGTAAATTCTGAAAATTTTTAAAGGTTCTAGTTCTTCCTTTTTACTTAATTCCTGATAAATTTTATTAAAAATTAAATCTGCTTCAGCCTTAGCTGTATCAAATTCAGGTTTATGTGCTGTAAACCATTCACGGTTATTATTTTTCTGTAATTTTTTTAGAAATTTCACTATTTCTGACATGCTTTATTTTTTTCGGGTAAGTAATACTTTTTCGTAATTATCTATCCATTGCTGCGGGGTAACTTTTGTTGCTAATTCACCAATTAAATCGAACGGAATTTCAGCCGTCTTTTTGAATCGAATACAGCTTTTTCCCATATCCAATTTTCGTTTCGAATGTTTTGGATATTCTTCAATAAACCAATTTAATAATTGATTATCCATGTAAATTCCCATATGATATAATGCAATGAAATTCTTTTTTGAAGCAAGGTTGATAAAAGGTAAAGGTAACTTTGGGTCACAATGATAACCATTTGGATAGAGTGAATGAGGAACAACAAAACCTATATGACCATAACTAATTTCTTCTTGAAATCCTTTTGGCAGATTTGTTTTCAATGTTTCATACAATTTCTGCATTGTTTCCTTTCGATCTTCAGGAATATGTTCAAAATATTCTTCTAAATTTGATACATCGTATTGCATTATTTTCTGTATTTATCATTCAACCCTTTTCCTTCTAAAATTAAGGGTTTTATTTTTTCTATCCGAGAAATTTTTGTTTTTTCTTGTTTGGCTTCTTCAATGTATTCGATGTATTCTTTTTGTTTTCCTAGAGTTAAAGTTTTGAATGAAGTAAACAGTTTAATATCTTGATATAGAGTGTCTTTCAAAATGCCACTCACTTCTTTTGGAGCTGATTTTTCAGGTTTAATTTCTTTACCTTCCTTCACTAACCGAATGGCTTCCAGTACATATTCTTTTACTTTTTTGACATCGATATCTTCTGCAGAATTGAAACGCCATTGACGCAAAGCTTTTGTTTTTGCTTCATTCGCATTCATTAACACATTGTAGGGATCCGTTAATAAGGCACCATTATGAAACCATAAAGCAAAATGATGTTTAAATCCACTGAAAGCTAAAACATTTTTCTTGTTGAAGGTGTAGACATCTCCACCCCATTTAAATTCTTTTACCAATTCAGTTTCATTGACAACTTGTTGAATTTTCTCGTTGGCTTCTGTCCAATTTCCATTGTATTTTGTCCATTCTCCGGCTTTTTGATTTTTCATCAAATTGACTTTATACAATACAATTTCCTTTAGTAATTTTTCAGGTAAAACTTTATTTAAAGGAAATTGTATGGCTCCTTTTGAGGTTTTATAACCGATTAAATCATGTTTAAAATGTTCTATTGCTTCGGTTCCGGGATAGATTCCTAAATGATTTTTAAATAGTGCAAAATGAATCAGATTCCCATTCAAACGAAATGTTGGCATTTTATAATTAATTGTTTCGTGTGCTTCGGGAGCTGTTTGATGGATAATTTTTCGGACATTTTTTAAAATTTGTTGTTGATCCTTTTCAAATCCGGCAATATATTCATCAATGGTTGCAACGTTTTCTGACATAAATTTTCACTAAATTAATCCTCACAAATTTCTTTTAAACTTCGTAATGCATTCAACCACATGTGTCTCATTTCAGTTTCTGAATCAATATTTTCATCAATTTGTACCGAACATGTTAGTCGAGTATGCCCTTCAATATTGTCAAATTTATAAATCTCTTCTGCGTTCTTCCATGAATCAATTTCAGGACCTTCATAAATTTCCCGTCCATTTTCTAGCATTCCGATATGGCGCATTTTGATGGACTCTCCTATTTTATTTTCTTCAATTTCTGAAATAATTCCGGAAGTTCCATGTTCATTTTCTGATGTAAAATAAACAGTTGATCCCTCTGACCAATCTCCTTTGTAATCTGAAGTTTCACTAAAAGGTTTTGTCCAAATTTTATATGAATCCGGAGCTAACATGACTTTATGCACATATTTTGGCTGTGCATAAATAATCTCTGTGAACGATAATTTTTTCATAATTTTAGGTATTTGCTAATCCAAAAACAGCTCCTGCAGGATCTTCTACAATTGCAAATTGTAATTTCCCTTCTTTATTCTTGATTTCATGAACAGATTTCCCTCCCAATTCTAAGGCTTTTTCCAAACTTTTCGACACATTTTTTACACTGATATACATGATCCATTGCGAAGGAATTCCTTTGTTGACACCTCGTTTTGTACATACTCCGCCGGCGGCTTCATCCTGCGATGACATCATTGCATAATCATTGTATTCGTCCTCACCATCTTTCATCGCTACATTTTTCACCTCCCAACCAATGACTTCTTTGTAAAAATCTTTTAATTCATCTGAATTTTCAACGGTCAGATCAGCCCAGACAACCTGACCAATTTTTGTTTTACTTTCTTCCATTTTTCTATTTTTTTAGTGCTTTTGATTCTACATAGCGTTTGAAGTTATCCAAAATAGCCTGCCAGCCTTGCTGTTGCATCTCTATTGAATTTTGATTTTCCGGTTCAAACTTTTCTGTGATTTTTGTCAAATTATTTTCTTCATGAAAATTAATTTCGACTTTACGTCCATCTGCAATGTAGTAGCGAATAAATTGATTTGGAATAATTTCGTCATATTTAGCTTCAAATTCAAATTGAAAACTTCCGTCCTTAGCAGCCATTGTACTCTTCAGATTTCCTCCAACTGCCAGATTATTTTCTGCTTTTGGGCAATGCCAATCATCCGAAGCTTGGTTCCATTTTACAATATCTTCAGGAGAATTGAATGCCTGCCAAACTTTGTCTATAGGTGCGTTTATACTTGTTTCGATTGTGATCATTCTTATTGTTTTTAGTGGTTAGTTATTAAGAATTCATAAAATCAAATGCTCCTTTGCGTAAATTGATTCCATATTCGAGGTAAGCTTTTAAACAAGCTAAAAAATTTGCCCAACCTTCTGTTTGTCCCATGGTTTGTTTTATTCCGGCTTCATCATCATTCATCTCATGTTCAATAACTTTGACAATGGTTGAGTCGTTTTCTCCTTTCTCCAGAAATATTTCAACCAGCATATCATCAATGCCTCCACTCCAATCAAACGAAATGTATTCGTCTTGTTTGATCTCTCCTCCCGTGACAGTAAAAATATCATCAAATTCAGGAAATTTCCATTCAATACTTTTACCCGTTTCAATCCTCCCGGAAGAAGATGCAATAAAATATTGATTCATTTGAGAAGGATTAATGATTGCTTCAAAAACTTCGCTTCGCGGTTTTTGAATTTGAATAGCAGCTTTTGCGGTTAGCTTCATGTGGTTATGATTTTGGCTAACTAATTTAATCAAAAAAATGGTTAGATTTTTTATTTCATTCAAAATAATCATCAAAAGTTTGTCGATTGATAAATCTTCTTAAGAAAAAAGCGTTATTTATTTATAAAAACGGAAAACTTCTTACATTTATAACATTGTAAAATTGAATAACACGTGAAGAAAATTACCCCAAAATTAACGCTGCTAAGTTTTGTTTTGATGAGTGGATTAAGCTCTGCACAAGACGTAAAAGCAGATTCTCTCTATGTGAGACAGCATTATGACAAAATCGAGCAATTGATTCCGATGCGGGATGGAACAAAATTATTTACAGCCATCTATATGCCAAAGGATAAATCGAAGAACTACCCGGTCCTATTAAACCGTACACCTTATACTGTTGCACCATATGGTGCCGATGCATATAAAAAATCACTCGGAAATTTCCCTGCTGAAATGCGCGAAGGGTTCATTTTTGTTTACCAGGATGTTCGGGGAAGATGGATGAGTGAAGGAGAATTTGAAGATGTACGGCCTGTAAATAAATCAAAAAATAAAAAGGTAATTGACGAAACGACTGACACCTATGATACGTTGGAATGGTTGTCAAAAAATATGAAAAATTACAATCAAAAAGCAGGGATTTATGGAATTTCTTATCCGGGTTTTTATTCGACAATGAGTTTAATTAATTCACATCCTACATTAAAAGCAGTTTCTCCCCAAGCTCCGGTTACGAATTGGTATTTAGGCGATGATTTCCATCACAATGGTGTATTATTTTTGAATGATTCTTTCAAATTTATGTCTTCATTTGGTGTTAAACGCCCGCAGCCAATTACACCGGATAAAGGACCAAAATCTTTTGAGTATTCGATAAAAGACAATTATCGTTTTTATTTGGAAGGAGGTTCTGTTAAGGAATTAAAAAACACTTATTTTCAGGATAATATAAAATTTTATAACGATTTATTTGTTCATCCGGATTATGATCAATTCTGGCAAGATCGAAATCCGTTACCTCATCTTACACATGTGAAACCTGCTGTAATGACAGTTGGAGGTTTCTTTGATGCAGAAGATGCTTACGGAGCGTTCGAAACGTACAAAGCAATTGAGAAGCAGAATCCTAATGCTACAAATATTTTGGTTGCAGGACCATGGTTTCATGGTGGTTGGGTTCGTGCAAAAGGAGATACCTTTGGTGATATGCAATTTGGTTCTGCAACAGGAGAATACTATCAACAACAAATAGAATTGCCTTTTTTTAATTATTATTTAAAAGACAAAGGAGATTTTAAACCAACAGAAGCCCGAATATTTATCACAGGGTCTAACGAATGGAAACAATTTGAAACATGGCCTCCAAAAAATAGTTCGACAAAGAAAATGTTTTTGCAGGCCAATGGTAAAATAGCTTTTAATCAATCAAATACAGCTACTTTTGATGAATATGTTTCTGATCCGAATCATCCTGTTCCCTATCAAGAAGGAGTCTTAGAAACACGTTCGAGAGAATATATGGTAGATGATCAACGCTTTGCATCTACACGCCCTGATGTCATGGTTTACCAAACAGATGTTTTAACTGAAGATATCACAGTTACCGGTCCTGTTATTAACCATTTATTTGTATCATCAACAGGAACTGATGCAGATTATGTTGTAAAATTGATTGATGTTTATCCGGAAGATACTCCGAAGTTTAATGAAAAGTTAATGGCTGGTTATCAAAATTTGATTCGTGCCGAGATTATGCGCGCGAAATATCGTAACAGTTTTGAAAAACCGGAAGCTATGATTCCGAATCAGAAAACAAGTGTAACGTATACAATGCCTGATGTTGGTCATACGTTTAAAAAAGGGCATCGTATTATGATTCAGGTGCAGAATACCTGGTTTCCTTTGGCTGATCGGAATCCGCAACAATTTATGAATGTGTATGAAGCCACAGCAAAAGATTTCTTGAAACAAACACAGCGAATTTACCATGATTCGTTTATCGAAATTCCTGTTTTAAATAAATAAAAAATCCAGCTTAAAGCTGGATTTTTTTATGCTGAACGATTTGATAAAATTACTTTTAAGATCGATTTGCTACAAAAGGTTGAATGATCAGAATTTGTTCATTTCGTTGACAATACTTTCTATCAATCCTTTTGCATGATGATATTTTAATATCGGCGCAATTTGACCTGACCAAAATGATTTGAGTTCCGGATTAGATACCGTATTTGCAGGATATGCGCCCAATTGCCCTACGATTTTCCCTTGTAATGGATACGGAGCAAATTTATTTTGAAACTCTTTCAACTCTTCTGTCAATCTATTCTTGATTCCGCGCGACAATCTGCCCGTAAACGCTCTGGTCAATGTGGTGTAACGCGCTTCTTTGGAAAATAATTTTTCCCGGTGAATATGGCTTGTACCGGATTCTTGCGTAGCCAAAAATGCAGTTCCTATCTGTACGGCGTCGGCTCCTAATGCAAATGAAGCCTTTACCCCTCGTGCATCTGCAATACCACCTGCGGCTATAATGGGTATCTTCACATGATCAGCAACCTGCGGGATCAGTGAAAATGTACCGATCAGATTCTCCTCGGGATCTTCTAAAAATGAAACGCGATGACCTCCTGCGTCAAATCCCGTCGCAATTACCATATCTACACCTGCATTTTCAATCGCAATGGCTTCATCCAAAGTAGTTGCTGTACCCACAGTTTTAATGTTCAGTTTCCGGCATTTCTCTAAAATATCAGAAGAAGGAATCCCGTACACAAAACTAAAAACAGCCGGTTTTATTTCAAAAATAGCTTCGATCTGATTTTCAAAGGAAGGGCTCTCCGGTAAAGGAAATGTTGGAGCTTCTGCACCTGTTTCATCAAAATACGGTTGAAAGATTTGCATGACTTCCCGGAAAGCATTTTCATCAAAGTCATTTAAATTATCATCCTGATCTTTAACCCAAAGATTGAGATTGAAAGGTTTGTCGGTATTTTTCCGTATTTCTTTTGAGATATCAACAATTTCATTGGCATAAAAAGGCTGACAACCATAAGAACCTAATCCTCCCGAATTGGAAACAATGGAAGTTAATTCGACAGAAGAAATTTTTCCACCAAAAGGCCCTTGAACAATCGGCAGATCAATGCCTGAAAGTCGTGTAAATTTTGTATTTGTCCACATCGTTATTCCGTTTTATTTTTGACCCACTAATTTGAATTGTAATACAAACTCATCGTAAATTAATTTATCTCCCAGATTAGAAATAAATTTTCCCGATCCGTACCTAATATTATACAATGTTCTGTCGATTTTGATTTCACCCAAAGCATGGAGAAAATCGGTAAATATCTCGATAGTAGCCACAAATTCGACAGGATGTGTCATGTCTTTTATGGTCAGATCTCCGAAAATTTTATACTGTTCGTTTATTTTTTCACTATTTGTAATTTTTAGCGAAGCGGTTTTAAATTGATCAACGGCAAAAAAATCATCGTTGTTCAAATGGTCGAAAAACTCTTTGTAAACAGATTTATCTGCAATATCTGTAATGATGATGCTTGTCATATCAATCACAATTTCACCTTCATTCAAAAGGTCGTTCTCAAAAAGAAGAAACCCGTTTTTGATATTGATCGATCCTGTGTGTAGTCCTAGGACTTTTTTGCCCGTCCAATTGACAGTACTGCTCGCTGGTTGAATGTTGAATGTTGTCATTGTATTTTGTTTTTAATTTTATACAAGTCAAAATTCTATATATTAACACCGAAAAGTAAGGACTTAGCGCACAAAAAAAATGTGATGTAGATCAAATTACTTGGGAGAATAAAGTCGGCTAAGTGTTTCGCGGGTAACGCCCAGATAAGACGCTAAAATGTGTTTTGGTAGTTTCTGCACAAGGGACGGATACTCTTGGATAAATTTTTCATACCGTTCTTTAGCATTACTGCTTAATAAAGAAAGGATACGGTTTTGTAAAGCGACATTCCTACGATTGGTTTTCTTTCTGAAAAAATGTTCGATTTGATGAAACTCACGGCACAGTTTTTCCCTATTGTCGTTACTCAGACATAATACTTCCGTGTCTTCTATACAATCAATATTAACAATTGCCTTTTTTTGATCATAGTAGCCTTCATAATCCGTAATCCACCAATCTTTTACTGCAAAGAGTAAAATATGTATTTTCCCGTTTTCATCACTGTAATACGATTTCACACAGCCTGAAAGCAAAAAATAATCAAACATAACATCTTGCCCGTCCTGCACCAAAAACTGGTGCTTTCTGAACTTTTTGTAACTAAAATGTCCCAAAATATAATCAAACTCTTCATCTGATATACGGATGATTTTTTGAAATTGTTCTTTTAGAATTTCACTCATTTGATTTAATAATTTTGAGACATCTGCTTTTTAATAAGTTAATTGAAATTTTAATTTTTGTTGAAATTATTTTCTTTAATATCTTGTAATCACACCAAGACCATTAAATTGATCCAATTTTCCTTTAGGTAAGAATACGACATCGCCACCATAGTTCATATTAGCATCAATCAATTCACCATAAATGTCATCTATAACATTCGGATCTGTGAGCTGTTCTCCGTTTACATAAGTAATCAAATCATTTTCTAATACTGCCGGTTGAAATTTTCCTTGTTCCACAAAAATAGTTTGTACTCGCCCTTGTTTAATGGCTTGCCAAATATCATTTGTATCACTTAAGAAGTTACCACTGTCTACCGCTTTTTCTAATTCCGCTAAACGCGCATTATTGGTATCTGTTTTATCTTGTTTCACAATTTTCCATGCATCTGATACGATCGCGTGCGCTTTTTGATCTAATCTGTTTCCATTTAAAAAAGTAGAAAAGATACTTTGTTTTTCATCTGCAATTTTGAGATATTCATAATATTGGGCTTCTTCAGAACAAATTAATACAGGATAAGGTGCTGTTTTTCGAATATTGTTAACAATTTTGTCTATACGGTTGTAAAATTCCGCTATCAGATTGGTTTGTCGGTTGGCATTAGATTTCTCAGCCTTACTGACAGGGTAAAATTGATCGTTTTCTATCGGGAATGAATCACTGTCTTCCGCTACTACTTTGTCATTAAATGCCTCAATTAAGCGAGCTTTTTGCTGACTGATTAATAAGACGAAATAAGAAGTATCCATTTGTAAAGATCTTAACAGATTTCTGGTAGCAAAAGTCGTGTCAATTATGACTTGATCTTCTACTTCGATAGGTAATCTTATATATTCAGCAATAGTTTCGTTTACAAAAAGAATCAGACTTTCCTGATTGTGATTGTGATCAATCGTATTCGCTAATTCATGGATACGACGAATGATAAGTTCTGCCTCTTTCTTATTTTTCTGAGCAAATAGCCGTTCTTCTGCCTCTTTTACCAGATTTTTAAGCAAAAGCGGATCCTTATTGTTATCAGGTCTTGTCCGATGTGTATGTAAGATAATCGTAACGCAACAGTTTGAAGTGATGTTTTTGAGTTCTTTTAATTTAGTATTCATTTTTTATCTGGTTTTAAAATTTATTACTAAGTCATGAATGATATGATGACAGAAAAAACAATACAATACAATACAATACAATACAATACAATACATCTCAAATAAAATTGTCCATCTTTTCCTGTCAATGACTAATATACTAAAAAAGACGGGCAAAAACAAATCGTTTGCAACACCGGTACATTTTCCACCCACGGTTGAAACCGCGGGTGGAAAAAATTATGTTCTTTTTAGGGAAATAAAGGTTTCTACTTCGGCCTGGTCGCCGTCGTGGTATTTTTTGCCGTGTACGGTAAAATCGGCGTGATAGGCGCGTTTTTGGTCAAATGCTTTATCGCTCCATATGTCGAGCCAGGTGTTTACAACGGCTTCCGGCATTTTGCCTTTGGATGTAAATTGCTGATAAACATCAGTTTCAATGGTTATGCCGGTCATGCCTTGTGGAATGTTGTCCAGTGTGCTTACCGGCAGTCCGATAAGGGTGGTATACGGCCGGGTGAAATCGCTTTCATAATCGGTGTACACGGCATAGATGTCGTCGCTGATTTTGTTTGGAATCTGGTGCTGAATGTCTTCGTTCCGGAATTGTTGCCATAAGGCCTCAATATCTTTGGCTGCCTGCCCGTTTTCATTGGTTGTTCGTACGGAAATACCGACGATGTGCTGTGTTTTGATGGTGATGGTGTTCATGTTTTCTATTTTATTTTTTGATGAATTTCGTTGATTATTTTTACAATTCGGTCCACTTTGGTTTTGTCTGTTTTTGCCGTATAAATCCAGTTGATAAGGGTCTTTTTTTCACCGTTGGAATACGACAAAAAAACTTCGTAAACACCGGGAACATCCTGCAGACAATGTTTTAGCTCTTCCGGTATTTCGGTCGGCGTGTTGTCTTCATACAGGATGATACGGACAATATCGCCTGCCTGTTTTTTGAGGATATTCCGGATGCCGGCTTTAACGGGAAGGAATAACATTCCGTTTTCCATCGACTGTAAATTGTAGCTCCTGATTTTGTAATGGTCAATGGTACCGCGGACTCTTACCCAGCCAAAAGGACTGTTTTTTTCCGGCGCGATTTCGGGAAGACGCACAAAAGTCCACCCTCCTTTTCCGCTCAATTTTTCTAGTACAGCTGTTTTGTCTGTCAGTAGTCGTTCTTCGGTCATATCTGATGTAATTTTTATGCCATCACGTACCAGAAATCAAGGTTCATGGTCTCTTTATCGGCTTTGTTCAGCAGTTCCATACAAAACGGGTTGTCGAAATACCCCATACAGATTTGTTTGGTTTGGGCAAGTGTCTGCCCTATGGTGATTTCTGAAAAGAGCTTATCGTCTACTCTGCCTATAAAATGGGCCTTAGTGTTATGGAATTTATTAAGGTATTCTTTTTCGATATTTTCTGATAGGCGCGGCAAACTGTCAGCGTCTTCTTCTTTTACCAGCGCAAAGGTTCCTTTTTCGATACATGAAAACCCTTCCGGAACTTTAAAATTGTCTTGTTGTATTTCGTGGTATTCTATATGAACACTTTGCGGGTCTATGAGTTCAAAAAACCGGGTAACTTCGGGCAGATGTCCAAACGTATTTGCAAGATTTTTAAGGTCTTGCAGTGACTCACCAAACAGGACGTTGGCGTATTCATTGTCATAATTTCGAACCAGGCAGTGAAAAATCAACCCGCTTTGTGCGGTTATCGCGGCTTCAAATGCTAACGCGGCAAATAATAGCGCATCGTCTGTGACGGTTTCTTTTTTTCTGAAGTGTGTAAATTCCATAGCTTTTGCGCTCCGGTGACTTTTTCGAATCATTTTTTACTTTTTTTATTTGTTCTGATGCAAAAATAGACCGGGCAAAAGACAACCCTATGGCAAGGGTATCAGCAATTTTTGCTGACGCGTGCAATATAGTCTTCGAAAGTGATGGTATGCGGTTCAAATGTCTGGTGGAGTACGGATAAATTCTGAATACGGTCTAACCGGAATGCTCTGTAATCGTTTCTGAGCCTGCAGAATGCAATGAGCAGCCAGTTTTCCTGTGTGGTATAAATGGCAAAGGGTTCTACGGTACGTTCTGTGGTTTGGTTGTTGTCCGGGGAATAATAATAGAGTTTGACGAGATTGAAATTGGTCAGGGCCAGCTGAAGGGTCGAAAGGTTATTGCTCGTGGTCTGGTTGGCTGTATTTTGTCTCGACAGGATACGGCTCGACAGTAAATTGGCTTTGTCTTTGGTGTTGTGGCGCAATACGGATTTTATTTTGCTGATGGCATCGGTATAGGCTTGTACAAAAGAGGCGTCTTTGTTTTTGATGACCAGCTGCTCTGCGGTAATCAGGGCATTGGCTTCGCTTTCGGTAAACATAACGGCCGGAATGCGGTAACCATCCATCAGGGTGTAGCCTTTGCCTTCTTCTGTCAATACGGGAACTCCGGCTTGTTCCAGTGCTTTGATGTCGCGGTATATTGTTCGTTTGCTTACGGAGAAGCGTTCGGCTAATTCGGCGGCTGTCAAAAGTCGTTTTGTCTGCAATTGGGTTAAGATTGCGGTTAACCTGGAAAGTCGTTTTGTATCGTTATCGGCCATGTTCTTGTTTTATGCTCGGGTCAAATGTACAAAATAGATTGGTCTCAGGATTTCGTGTGCGGGCTGTTATTTTTCCCGCTGATGCCGCTGATTCTCACTGATTTTTTGTCTCACTGATTTCACGTATGTACACGGAAACGATTAAATCTGTGTTTTTTTGTGTTTTATGTTGGCTATATTTTAAAACTAGTTTTCTGTATTCAGCAATGCTTCAACCCACATTTAGCCCATAAAATGTTATCGGAAATTTTTATCTGAATTTTAAATCATATCTGCTTTTATCAAGAAATAATAAAGGATTATCCATTTCAATCATTTCTTTTATGGCACCTTGTTTGTCTATAGCATTTTCATAATAGGCTTCTGCTATTTTATACCCAATTCTATAGCCTAAATCCCCGGGTCTATCTTTACTTTGTGAAGCATTAAACAGCCAATTACTTAAGTCATTTGTACATAATTGATTCTTCATTTCTTCCCATAACTTTTTTTTCATTTTCATTTACGTATATAGCTGCACGATTTTGAACTTCTACATTTCTTTTCATGATTAATTTTTCAGAAATAAAACTAGCAACACCTTCTTTTATAATATGTTCCAGTAAAATACACTGGCAGGCATTTTTATTAACGCTTTTCTGTTGTGTATGAATATATTCGTGGGCGATTGTTTCTTTAACGAAGAAAAGAACATCTTTTTGGTTTATACGGGAAAGAATATCCGATTTTAAATTTTCATTTTTTATCTCTGATACCTCACAATTTTTATCTCCGGAAATCATTTCAATTCCAATCAGTAAATAATTATTGGATATAGTACCTCCGGTTGACATTGGCCCAACTACAAGAGCAATTTTTGCAGGAGTGCTTTCAGGATAAATTTTATTAATTTCTGATATTATGCTTGGTAAATCTTCAGATTCAGAAAAAAGCAAGGTATTATTCCGAACGCTTTCATAGAATTTCTTGTACATTTTGATTCTTTCTATGTAAAATTCAGCAGCAAAATATCTGACTTTTTGAAATTCTTTCAAACCATCTGTTGCACGGTCAAGGTAATGCTCTTGAATTGTATTTATGCTGTCTTGGTGAGATTTAGCATCTTTAAGTTTGTCATATGCTTCCCAAAAATGTTGAATATCTATGGTAGTTATAGGTTTAGCGTTTTCTTCTTTAAGTTCTTGCTGTATTTTTTTTCTTTTTGCTATTTCTTTTTTACTTAATTGTTTCAAATTTATTTTGATTATTCCATTTGGAACTATTTCCGGAGATACGGATTTGATTGTGAGTTTATAATTACCATCTTGTTTTGGTGAGAATTCAAGTTTATCAAATCCTTTGTTTGCATCAGCCAAATCTGTAGAAATGATTTTTTGGTTAGTTGAATCTGTCAAAATTAATTCAACGTCTATGTTTTCCTGATAAACATTAATCAGATAAATATTGTCTTTCTTTAAAAATAAATCATAGTTCAGTACGCTTTTTCCGTCATACATGATTATTTTATCATTTAATTCAAACATTGATTTTTGCCCAAAAGAAAACTGAATTGAAAATATAAATATAAGAATTACTAAATTTTTCATGTGTATGTTGTTTACAATAAACTTGTTATAATTAAATTTTAATTAATCTAAGGTTTTTATGTAATTCTCTAATCTTCAGGATTTATTTTTTCTCCCGCTGATAGCGCTGATTCTCGCTGATGTTTTTATTCTGCAATTTTTTCTGCGTTTATCTGCGTGATTTGCGGGACTTATTTTTTCCCCGCTGATAGCACTGATTCTCGCTGATTTTTCCTCTCACAGATTTCACGGATTTTTACGGAAATAATTAAAGTTGTGTTTTCTGTATGTTATCTTCTCTGTGTTTGTGTACGTGATTTGCGGAACTTATTTTTCTCCTGCGGATGTCGCGGATTTTCGCGGATGTTTTTATTCTACAATTTTTTCTGCGTTTATCTGCGTGATTTTCGGGACTTATTTTCTCCCGCTGGTTCTCACTGATATTTTTATTTGTGTTCATTTGCGTGACTCTCATTTTTATTTTGATAATGCTGCAATGTCTTTTACTTCCAGAACGGGTTTAGAATACCCGTTTGTTGTTGCTTTTATCATGGCTTTTCCGACTTCTTCCAGTGTCAGGAAATAGGTGGTGCTGAATAATCTGAAAACGGGATATAGTGTGTTGATGACTTTAAAAAGTCCTTTGACGTTTTTTGCTCCTTTGGTGGGTTTCATAAAGGCGGGGCGGAAATTATAAACGGCTTTAAAGGGCAGTTGCATCAAATCGTTTTCTGTTTTTCCTTTTACGCGCGCCCACATTTGTTTGCCTTTTTCGGTGCTGTCTGTACTGGCGCCGGATACATAGCAAAAGGTCATCTGCGGGTTGAGTGCTGCAAGTGTTTTCGCAAACCCTAATGTAAGGTCGTAGGTTACTTTTGTGTATTGTTCTTCGTTCATGCCGACTGAGGAAACGCCTGCGCAGAAATAGCAGGCATCGTACCCGGTTACTTTTTCGGAAAGGGACGAAATGTCGCTTAAATCGGGATGGATGATTTCTTCTATCTTCGGATGGGAATACCCGCTTGGTTTACGGTTAATCAGCAGGATTTTTTCTACTTCAGGGTTGGTCAGGCATTCTTGTAATATGCCCTCGCCTACCATTCCGGTTGCGCCTGTGATGATTACTTTAAGGGTTGGTTTCATGTATCGGGTTTTATCTATTAAAAATAAAAAAATATTTTTTAATAATGATTTATAATCAATTGTATATCTCTTTTTTTTCAAATGTTTTACAGACGTATACAGAAGTTTTTATCTCTGCAATGCGTTTATCTGCGTGATTTTCAGGACTTCTTTTTCTCCCGCGGATAGCGCTGATTCTCGCTGATGTTTTTTTGTGCACAGATTCTACGGATGTACACAGAAATGATTAAGTCTGCGCTTATCTGCGTAATTTATTTCTCTCCCGCTGATGTTGCGGATTCTCGCTGATGTTCTTTTGCGCACAGATTCCACGGATGTACACGGAAATGATGAAGTCTGCGCTTATCTGCGTTTATCTGCGTAACTTCTTTTTCTCCCGCTGATGTCGCGGATTCTCGCTGATTTATTTTCTAACGGATTCTACGGATATATTCAGCAGTCTTTTCTATGTTTATCTGCGTGATTTGCTACGGGACACCTCGTTTTATTGTGATAATTTTCATATATTGTAGTTATATAAATAATTATGAATTAAACAGATACTCATGGATTTTGAAAAAGCTTATGATATTGTTACGGATAAACTGGACCTCTGGCTACAGGATTTGATTGGGATGCTGCCTAATATTTTGCTTGCGGCTGTTGTGCTGGTTATCGGTCTCTGGCTGACGGCTCACCTTAAAAAACTGACGGAAAAGCTGATGGGCAAAATAATTCGTTACCCGAGTGTGGCGAATTTGTTTACGTCTGTTTTGTATGTTTTTTTATGTCTGTATTGTACTTTTTATTACGTTAAATATTCTTAATCTTCAAAAAGCGGTTACTTCTCTGCTTGCCGGTGCGGGTATTTTGAGTTTGGGGTTTGCGTTTGCTTTTCAGGATATTGCGGCTAATTTTGTTTCCGGAATATTTCTGACGTTTAACCGGCCTTTGAAAGTTGGTGATATTATTCAAAGTAATAACCAGATGGGAGTTGTTATGATGATTAATATCCGCAATACGATTATTCGTACTTTCCAGGGGCAAATGGTGATTATTCCTAATAAAGAAATTTTTCAGAATACGCTGATTAACTATACGACTCTGGGCCGGCGACGGATTGATTTGCAGGTGGGCATTTCGTACGGCGAGGATCTGGAACAGGTGGAGACGATTACTAAAAAATGCCATTGAAAAGGTCAGCACGTTAGATGCCAATGAACCTATCCATCTTTTTTATAATGCTTTTGGCGACAGTTCTATTGATTATACGATTTATTTCTGGATTACGGCTACTGACCAACCGACGTATCTTAAAGCGGTAAGTGACGCGATTAAATACATTAAATCGGCTTATGATGCCAATACTATTATGATTCCGTTCCCTATCCGAACGTTAGATTTTGGGATTAAAGGGGGTGAATCTCTTTCTGATGTATTGAAACAAAAGCCCATGGTTTAAACCATGGGCGAAAAGAAAAGGTTTAAACCGTGGGCAAAAGGTGTTTTATGGCAATCAGCTCATGTGTTTGTTTAAGAAAGCCAATGCTTTTTCGGGTGTTCTTCCGAAGTAATTGTAGCCGTCTTTGAAACGCAGTGTGCTGTCTATCCAAATGAGTTCTTTGTCTTTTCCGGGAATGGCATCGAATGTGGCCTGGTCTGTTTCCGGGTTTTTTGTCCATGTGTCGTGTTCTACCTGCCACATTAGAAGGGGCATGGTTACATTTTTCACGTATTTTTTTGGATCCATTTCTTCGCGTGAAAAACCACCTGCTTTTAATAATTCGAAATCAAGCAGTTCCATGTATTGTGATACGCCTAACGGTTCTGTGAAGGCCTGGAAAATGGCTGCCATATTCGGTACTAAGGGGCTGCAGAAGCATTTTACGTTTTTGAACAGTTCGGGATGTTTGTCTAAGGCTACCCATTGTGAAATGGCTCCTAAGCACTGGTTGAATAAGGCTACTTTCATTTTACTTAATCTCGGGTGCTGGTCGACATATTTTTTTACGCCTACGCAGTCACGCCATTCGAGCTGGCCGATACCGCTCATACCTCCGTTGGCTGCACCACTCTGGCCGTGGTTTCGTAAATCGTAGGCTAATACGTTATAACCGGCATCTGTCAGGATTTTCATTTGATAGACGAAGTCGATTTCGATATCTGTAAAGCTGCTCCATGGTAAGCCCAGGTGTCCCTGAAAACCGGCACGTGACATTGGCAGGGCGTGGTTGAAAATAATCAGTTTGTCGCTTTCGCCTCCTTTTGCCGGAATATACCAGCCGCTAAGGGGTACGCCATCGTCTGCCGGGAAATATATATCTTCCCACCCTGTCATGCCGTAATCGTCGGGTGTTTTGTGCAGGATGCTGCGCCATTCTCTTTTGCAGACATTGACCATGCCCATAATTTTGGCGTAATCTTCTTCTGAAATTTCGTCCATTTGTTTTTTGGCTGTTTCCAGTAGTTCTTTAGACATTCTTGCGGTAGCAGTTGGCTGATGTTCCATTCCTGCCAAATTGATTTGATTTTCCATTGTTTTCTTTTTTGTGGTGACTATTTTATTTATTTGTTCTTTTTTGATAGGTCAAAGGTAGTGTGGAGCTTCCCCCTGAAAAGGATACATTTTACCCGATAAAAGAGACATTTTACAGAAGGTCCACGGTTTAAACCGTGGGCAGGAATAAACCGTGGGTTAAAAGGGTTAAAGGTGTTGCGTGAGGGATAGCAGCGGCATCCTTTTGTGAAGCGCTGCGGAGCAAAAGATATAGCGGATAGCCCGGCCCTTTGCTTTTTAGGAACGGGTTGTTGTGCAGGTGCTGACGTGCAAAGGGACACGCCCTACTATGAGTGATTTATAGTCCTCTGAATGTTTTGGGCGACATGCCTGTTTTTTTGCGGAAGAAACGGGCGAAATAGTTGGGGTAGTCGAACCCGAGGCTGTAGGAGATTTCGCTGATGGATAGTGTGGTGTTTTTTAGTTTGTCTTTTGCCTGTTTGAGGATGTAGTTGTGGATGTGTTCGATGGGTGATTCGCCGGTGAAGTGTTTGATGAGGTCGCCGAAATAGTTGGGCGACAGGTTGGCTTTTCCGGCAAAATAGGCCACGGAAGGGATTCCGGTAACGTTTTCTTTTTTGTCGAAATAGTTTTTCAGGGCGGTGTAGAAATTATCGATAACGGTGTTGTACATGCCGGTTCTGGTATCGAACTGGCGGTCGTAGAATACTTGTGTGTAGGACAGGATGAGCGCGATGTATGATATGATGATGTCTTTTGAATACTGGTTTTTCCGGAATTCGTTGTAGGCTTTTTGGTACAGATCCCACAGGATGGCTTCTTCTTCGTGTGTGAGAAAAAGGGCTTCGTGGTTGTTGTAGTGGACAAAGTTATAGTCTTTGGCGAGTTTGTTGACGTAACGGGAACTGACGAGGATGTTGTAACCGGCATCGGGGGTGTTGATGTCCCAGTTGAGGTTGTTCTGCGGACAGTCGACATACATATAGGATTTGGCCTGGTCTTCGAGAAATTGGGTGGTTTTGAATTTTCGTTCTAACGGTGGTTTTATGGCGAGCAGGTAAAAGTCTATGGTAACGGTATCGGACTGCAGGCGGATGTCGTTATAGTCTTCGTAACTGATGATAAGCAGGTCTTCGTTTGCGGGTGCCGGAACGTTAAGGTAGGCGGCAAATTCTCGTATGCTGAATATTTTATGGGCCATTTTGGGTGTATTATGCTGCTACAAAAATAGGGGCTTTGTTTTTTTAAAGATAGAAACATTTTAATGAAAAACGGATACATTTTACTTTCGCCCACATAGCCCATGGTTTAAACCATGGGCTATGTGGGCAAAAGGTTTATTTTAAATAATGGATAATATGGTCGATGCTTTTTAGTTCCAGGAAACGGTCGTGCTGTAGCTTGGGTTCGTGTTGTTCGTGTGTCCATGTTACGTGGTAGGGAATGTGTCCGCCAAAACCGCCGAGTTCGAGAACGGGCAGGATGTCTGATTTGATGGAGTTTCCGAGCATCAGGAAATGTTCCGGCCGGCAATCGAGGTGTTTCAGTAGTTTCTGATAATCGCCCGGTTTTTATCGCTCATGATTTCGATATGATGGAAATAATTTTCGAGTCCGGAGTTTTTTAATTTTCGTTCCTGGTCGAGTAAATCGCCTTTTGTGGCTACAATGAGGTTGTATTTTCCTTTGAGTTGTTCTAATGTTTTTTCTACACCGGGAAGCAGTTCGATGGGTTTCTGAAGGAGTTCGTGCCCGATGGCAATGATGTTGTCGGCAAATTCCAGTGTTAGGGTTTGGTTTGAAATGCGGCTTGCGGTTTCTATCATGCACAATACAAAGCCTTTTATCCCGTAACCGTAAAGGTGCAGGTTGTTCATTTCGGTTTTAAACAGTTCTTGTGATATGGTATGCTGCGGCAGGTAATCTTCGAGTAAACGACAGAATTGTTTTTCGGCTTGCTGGAAATAGGGTTCGTTTACCCACAGGGTGTCGTCTGCATCAAAAGCTATGGTTGTGATTTTTGTTTTCATCTTGCTAATTGTTTGGTGTTTCTTCTGTTTTTTTGTGTAAATTTCGGCAAGAGAAATACGTTAAAAAAGGACATTTGTCCCGGGAGAATATGTTACGAACGAATCAGTCATTTTTAGCTTATGCGGAAATGCTTTACGAGCAGCAGGAACGCAAAGAAGCGATTGTTATGAAGCAGTATGCCAAAGGACAGCGATTGCTGAACCAGGATGAGGCGGCGTCTAAAGTAATGCTTGTTAAGGAAGGGATTACGAAATGTTTTTTTACGGAGGGAAATGAAAAGGAGTATATTCTGGAGTTTCTGGGCAAGGGTGAAATTATCGGTGAAATTGAATTTATCCGGAATATTCCCTGTCTGTGTACGATTGAGGCGATGACGGATGTAACGGTGTATGCGTTTTCGGTGTCTTATTTTGAGTCGCTTCTGAAAAGTGATATTGGACTTAACGGTATTTTGCTGAATGTTTTTGCGGAACGTATTGTGAATACGTCTAGCCGTGCATCGTACCAACAGCTGTACACAATTGAACACAGCCTGACTAAACTTCTGGATTTGCAAACGAAGCAGTCGATTAAACTATCGAAAGAGGATATGGCGGCTTATCTTGGGGTTTCGGTACGCAGCCTGAACCGGGGTTTGAAAAATATATAAGCCCACGGTTTAAACCGTGGGCGAAAAAGGTTTAAACCCTGGGCTATGGGCGAAAGGTTTACCGGTTTTAGCAATTCTATTTTTAGCTGTAGTATTTCTTTTTTAACCACAAACTTACTCTGACCAAAAGGATTAGTACGGGTACTTCTACCAATGGCCCGATTACACCGACAAATGCCTGTTGTGAATGGAGTCCGAATACGGCAATGGCTACGGCAATAGCCAGTTCGAAATTGTTTCCTGTGGCGGTAAAAGCGATGGATGCATTTTTATCGTACGGTACTTTCATGGATTTATTGATAAAGAAGCTTACCAAAAACATCAGTATAAAATAGATGATCAGGGGAATGGCTACTTTTAGAACATCCATGGGCAGCTCTAAGATTTTGTCACCTTTCAGGCTGAACATCAGCACAATGGTAAACAATAATGCGTATAGTGTAACGGGAGCTATACGGGGTATAAATTTGCGGTTGTACCAATCTAAGCCTTTTCGTTTTACCAGCAGGTAACGGCTCAGAAAGCCTGCTAAAAAGGGAATTCCAAGGTAGATGGCAACGCTTTGTGCTACGTTTTTTATCGATACGCTGACATTAAACCCGGGCAGGCCTAATTTGGCAGGTATGACGTTGATGAAGAGCCAGACGAAAAAGCTGTAACTGATAAAATGGAAGATACTGTTCAGTGCCACGAGTAAGGCGGTGTATTCCCGATTTCCTTTTGCGAGGTCGCTCCACACTATAACCATGGCAATGCACCGCGCCAGTCCTATCAGGATTAACCCGCTCATATAGCCGGGTTCGTTACGCAAAAATAAAACGGCTAACCCTAACATCAGCAGTGTACCGATTATCCAGTTGAGCAGCAGCGAAATGCCGATGACTTTTTTATCTTTTAATGCTTTAGGCAATAAGCTGTACTCTACTTTTGCCAGGGGCGGGTACATCATCAGGATAAGCCCGGCAGCCAGCGGAATGTTTGTTGTACCGACAGATAAGCTATTGGTTATTTTTGAAATACCCGGAAAGAAATGTCCTAATGCCACTCCTGCTGCCATGGCAAGAAATATCCACAGGGTAAGGTAATTATCGGGAAATTTTAATTTGGGCTGCATGGTTTAGGGTTTATTTGTGAAAAGACGTATATCATTTCTGCTGCTATCTGTAAACTTCGTTCTTCGTATACTTTTGTTTGTTCGGGTGTATGGTCTGACATTTTCGGGTCGTCATACGTAATGGGTATCCTCTTCTCTGTCCCGGCAATAAAAGGACAGCCGCTGTCGGCCTGCGAACAGGTCATTACTGCTATAAATGCGGCTACGGGGTTGAAAGAATGATCGTACTTTTTGGAAAAACCTATGACGGGCAATGCGTTATCGTCATATTTGATGGCGTATACGGGATTATGTGTATCTGCTATTCCGGAAATTGTAAATCCCTGGCGGCTTAAAGTTTCCGCTACTTTTGGAAATAAGGCGGTTTCTTCTGTGCCGCCTGAATAACAGCAGACATGCGGAATATTGAAACAGGCTGCGGCTGTCTGCGCCCAAACCTGTGCCAGATGGCTTCTGCGGGAATTATGGGTACAGATAAAAGTAAGGTTGATGGTGTCCTGACGGTTTACTTTTTCCTGTATAATATCAATAAGCGGTTGCAGGGTCTTTTTACGTGCTTCGCTGACGGACTGCAATTTTAATTGTGCGATGGTTGCCGAGATAAGAGGGTACATATTTTGGTGGTTATTTTTTTTCGGAAACTGCAAAACACAAAATCCTGAATGGTGTCGAATGGTGTGGTGTGTTGAACAGTGAAACAGTTTATCTTATCAAAAGTGTCCTGAAATAAACGGGTTAAGGTGGCTGCTGAATATTGTTTGATGTCAATACCGCTGCATTTTACCGGTCCCTGTTCCGAAAAAGTCCCGACAACCATGATACCGTTTTGGGCAACTGCTTTAGCCGTGACAGCGGTATAATGCGCTATTTCCTCCGCAGCGGTCAGAAAGTGAAATGCCGCCCTGTCGTGCCAGAAATCATACTGTTCTGCTGGCTGGAAATCCATCACATCGGTTACCACCCATTTTATTTTACCGGCGTTATGTTCCAGTCTTTTCTTTGCCCGTTCAATAGCGGCTTCGGAAATATCCAATACGGTAATATTTTCATAGCCCATATCAAGCAGGTAATCCGCAAAAAGACTATCGCCCCCACCGATATCAATAATTTTAGCATCTTTAGGTAGTGCCAACTGTTTTACAAAATTCAGTGACGTTTCCGGGTTGGGCTGGTACCAGCTTACGGTTTCCAGCGGTTTGTTTTCGTAAATATTTTCCCAGTGGGCTTTTCGGTTAAAATGTTCCATTTTGTCTTCTGTTTTAGGTTAACAACATCCGGAATCCGGTGTGCAGCACGTATTGTTCAGTTCAGATAATTTCACTTTTTGTTTAGCGGCAGGAATACCGCAGGCATCTTGTGCCAGGCAGGCGGTTTGCTTGTTTTTCAGCAGAAAATGTTTCCCGTTAAATTCCAAATCGTATTTCCCGATTGTTTCGCCCTGGTACTCTACTTCTATCTCTGCATCTTCTACGCCTAATTTTTCTTCAGACAGCCTGATGATGTTTAACAATTTGCCGGGTTTTAAGCGGTGTTCGAAATCGTCGGCATTCCACAACTGGAAGTTCACTACTTTTTCGGTACGGATTACGCCGCCACAGTCGATAAAATGTTTGGTTATTTGTCCTACTTCTGTCACGTGAAAGTGTTCCGGTACGAATGTTCCGTTTTCGAACTGGAAATCTACACGGTCTGTAGTTGGCAGGATGGCTTTAATTTCTGATAGTTTCATATGATTATTTTATATTGATATATTGCGATATAACGATATTAAAGGGTATAAAAAAATGTGTTTAACAACATTTTTTTACATTTACTTCCTGCTCAAAGAATGTATTGAAGAGGGTTTGTATTTTCGTTCCATTTTTTTTCGTCGATACAGTAACAAACGGATTTTCCTTCAATGGTTCCCTGTATGATACCGGTGTTTTTTAATTCTTTCAGGTGTTGTGAAATGGTGGCCTGTGCCAAGCCTAATTCATCAACCAAATCGTTGCAGATACAGGTTTTCTGATTGATAATATATTGCAGAATGGCTATTCGGGCCGGATGTCCCAAAACCTTAAATAACGATGCCAGTGTATTTTGCTCTGCTGTGAATATTTCTGATTTTGTAAGTCCCATAGCGTTTGTATTTAACATCGCAATATTACGATATTAACTGGAGATGCAAAAATTTTTGGTGTTTTATTTTCTGATGGTGTTTTTTCACCCAAGCCCCTTTTTCGCCCACGATTTAAATCGTGGGCGAAAAAAGGGGCTTTATTTCTGGGTTTATCTGCGGGACTTCTTTTTTCTCCCGAATGTCCACAGAAAAATTGTATTTTAGTTAACCTAAACAGGAAACTGAAAATTGCATGGTATGGAAGACCAGCTGAATTGTATTTACAGGGTGATTCATTTTGTGGAAAAACATTATGATCAGCCTATTGCGGTAAAGGATCTGGAAGCTATTTCCCATTATTCGTACCGGAATATTCAGCGTATTTTTAAATACAGCTGTGGCGAAACTATTGGTGCTTTTCAGCAACGGCTAAAGGTGGAAAACGCTTATAAACGGATTCTTTATACTAAAGAAAACCTTACGTCTATCGGTCTTGAGGTGGGCTTTGCTTCTATTGCTTCTTTTTCCAAAGCGTTTAAACAGCATTTTGGTATTTCGCCCAAAGAAGCCCGCGCCCATAAAGCGCAATTGCTGTGCGGACCTGAACTCGTTCCGACAACTTCCGAAAGCTTGCTACAACCCGAAATTGTTTACCTTGAATCTGTTGAAGTCTATTACCAAAGTATTCAGGCTGATTATGAAAATGAAGCTATTGAGGTATTGTGGGAACGGTTTATGCGGTATGATTTTCCTGATTCCAATGTGGCATATTTTGGTGTGATAGCCGATGAACCGCTGATTAAAACGGCTATCAACTGCCGGTACGATGCCTGTGCGACGATGCAGGCACGGCATAAAAAACTGCCGTCGAAAACGATACTGGGCGGGCGGTATGCCCGTTTTACGCATAAAGGGAGTTATGAAACCATAGATGCTACGTACGCGAAGATTTACTCCCGCTGGATTTTTGATTCGGATTTGGAGTTCTCCCCTGCTCCTATTATCGAACAGTATGAAAAGCATGCTGCCAATAGTAGTGAACTGGAAACGCAGCTGACGTATATTTTGCTGCCGTTGAAGTAAGTTGTCAATTCCGGACAACTTTATGAAAATTTGACGGGCTACTTTTGTCCTGTCAAAAAAACAAATGAATCATGCAAAAAAAGAAGATGATGATGTCCTTATTAATTCCTGCTATTTTATGTTCGTGTACGCCAACGGACCTAACAGATGGTACCGATACCATTCAACCCAACACCATTGTTTACACCATGCCCGAAGAATCAGCACCGCACGAAGGCACATGGCTGCAATGGCCGCATCAGTACCAGTACGGAACGGCTTACCGCAACAGTCTGGACCCGACATGGGTGGCCATGACAAAGGAACTGGTGACAAGTGAAAAGGTGCATATTATCGCCTACAACGAAACGGAAAAACAGCGTATTGTGAAGTTATTGAACCAGGCAGGCATTGCATTGACGAAT
The DNA here is from genome assembly GCA_020740385.1 of Mylabris phalerata. NCBI lineage: Eukaryota > Metazoa > Arthropoda > Insecta > Coleoptera > Meloidae > Mylabris > Mylabris phalerata. The sequence goes on from JAJEOX010000028.1 coordinate 490,136, forward strand.
GTCGATTTTAAGATTTATAAAACCGATGATGTCTGGATACGGGACAATGGCCCGATTTATACAAAAGATGCAAGTGGCAACCTGGTGATCCAGGACTGGGGCTTTAACGGCTGGGGCGAAAAAACGGATGACGATTCGGGTTATCCTATCGGGTTTGAAAACTGTGACCTTGATTCCGGCAAAAATCGGAGCTGACCAAAACAGAACGGTCATCAACCTGAACAAAACCATGATTAACGAAGGCGGAAGTGTCGAAATTGACGGTAATGGGACGCTAATGGCGTGTAAAAGCTCTATTCTGAATGCTAACCGAAACCCGGGAATGACACAGGCGGAAGCTGAAAAAATATTTACGAAATACTTAGGTGTTACGCATTTTATCTGGCTGGACGGCAAAGCCGGACTTGATATTACGGATATGCACATTGATGGTTTTGCACGGTTTGCCAACCCGACTACTATTGTTACGATGAATGCTGATGACCTGGCGGAATGGCAGGTATCGGACAGTGATATAGATAAACTTTACGCCGCAAAAAATAAAAACGGTATGCCTTACACTTTTTTAAAAATCCCGCTGACACAAAACAATGTGAAAAAGACGGACGGAACGAATTTGGGTTATAAAGGTTCGTATATCAACTATTATATCGCGAATACGAAAGTACTGGTGCCGAATTACAACGACCCGAATGACGCGGTGGCTAATGCGATGATTCAAACACTGTATCCCGGCAGAACGGTTGTAGGAATAGATGTCCGCAACCTGTATGAAAATGGCGGAATGGTGCATTGTGTCACGCAGCAGCAACCGAAATAAACATCTTGCCCACGGTTTAAACCGTGGGCTAAAATCGTCCGTTAATGCCTGACTCTCGCCGGCAACGAATATTATGTAACATTTTTAATGGTATGTAAATAAGGTAAAATGTATTTTATCACGATTTCAAAGGGAAGCTTAGATTTTGATGAATTATAGCTATTGCCCGTGAAGACGGCAACAAGGTTTAATTCTTTAATCACCATAATATATTGACCTCCATTTCCCGAGGCAAATAGTACATTGTAGCTATAGGTATCTGTTTTTATCTTTTCGTTGTACCATCCGTAACCATAATATGTTGGTTGCGGCACAGCTAAATTTGTTTTTGAAATTTTAACATTCGAAAAGTTTTCAATCTTGTTGGTTGCTTTTGTTGATTCGTTTATCCAATTACCGGAAATGACTACTTGGTTGCAATATTTTCCTTCATGTAGAAGCAGTTCTCCGATTTTCAGTAAATCTGTTGGTAATATGTAGAAAGAACCTGCTGTCATTTCTTGTTCTGAGGGATCTTTTGTCCAGCGATAATTGGTGATTTCTAAGGGTTTAAAAAGAAATTTATCCGCAAATTGGGTGACTGTCATTTCTGATGATTTTGACAGAATCCCACTTAAAATCATCGTATTAGTTGATGTATAGGCCCATTTTTCACCTGGTGAATGGGCTAAGGGTTGATGTAACGAAAATTGCACCCAATTCTTTGAATTTTCCATTTCGCTTTCACAATCTTTAGTGCCATTCCATTCTTCGCAATCAAAGCCGGATTTCATTTCCAGTAAATTTTGAATGGTCATGTTCTTTTTTCGTACATCTTCATTTTTACCGGGTATGTATTCAGGAAAATAGGCATACACTTTTTCATTAACATTTTTAATGAATTTATTGTCAATGGCTAACCCTATGAGCAGGCTTGTGATTGATTTGAATGAGGACCGGCTATCGTGCAAACTGTCTTTATGGTAATTGTTAAAGTACTTTTCATAAAATATTTTTCCGTTTTGTGATAAGACAATACCGTCAATGTTGGTATATTTTCCTTGTTTTTAAATCTATATCGAGGCTGTCTAACATATTGCTTTTAATCTGTGCATTCGTGTCAGATAGCCAAAATAGTACTACTAAAAATAAAATGAGTTTGTTGTTTACCATTATTATGTTTTTTCCAATCTATATCCACCACTAAAAAATCCTGGTATTCCCTGCTACCGCACGAATCCTTTCGTGTGGTTAGCAACTATTCCCGGTTCGAGCGCGGCGTTTGTATTCATAACAAAATATTTTGTATATTCATTTTATATAAACAAATGTTATACAAACAGTTTTAATAAAAAATATGAAGAAATTTGGAATTCTGCTTCTCATAATTGTAATTTCAGTAGTAATAGCTTCAGTATACGGAGTAATTCACAATCAAATTACATTTTCAATTTCATCAGAATATTTTACTGTTTTTAAGTTTGACCAATTTGGGTTCTTAGATTGGGGAAATAATAATCCCAGAATGACGACTGCACTAATTGGAGTTTTGGCGACCTGGTGGGTTGGATTGTATATTGGAATATTTCAAGGTGTAGTCGGCTTGATTCACCAGAATTACAAGTTCATGTTTAAATATGCAATGAATGCAATAGTTATAACTTTGGGTGTTACGATATTGTTTGGGATTTTTGGATATGTTGATGAAAAATTAGATACGGAAAACTATCTTAATTGTTGCTTTCCTTATGAGATTAAAGACGGAAAGGGTTTTATGACTGTCGGCTCTATTCATAACTATGGCTATACGGGAGGTGAAATAGGTGCACTTATTGGAGTTGTTTATCAAATTATTATGAGAAAAAAGAAAACTAATTACCCACGCGTGCGAAGAGAAAAATTGCGTGAGGGATAGCAGCGACATCCTTTTGTGAGGAACGAATAAAAGATACAGCGGATAGCCCGACCCGCAGGGACACGCCCTGATATTTAATCACAAATTGAAAAATATTACGTGTGTTTCACCGCTACCGCACGAATCTCCCCCGCTACCCGCTACCCGCTACCGCACGAATCCTTTCGTGTGGTTAGTAATTATTCAAATACTTTAAAAACGACAACATTGTCTATAAGCCCTTTTAAATCTGCATAATCAGTTGCACTACTATACACATAATCTTCTGCTTTATATACTACCCCCGCCTCAACAGGATTGTTGTGTACATAATCTATTTTTTGTTTTATTACTTTGTTACTCCATAACTCTATAGGGTTATTGTGATGTTGCCAAAATTGAAATTGCTTTACATTTGAACTTTTTTGAGCTTCTTTTTTGAAAAATTCTAATAAAAAACTCTTTTCTGCTTTCTTGAGGATTTTCTTGTATCGCCTTTACAATAGCTTTACTTGTAAATCTTTTTAAATCACCTATTAAAAGCTCTGGTTTTTGACCTTTTACGCTTCTGAAAACTAAATGTATATGACTTGTCATAATGCACCATGCGTGTATTTCTAAACCTTTCTCTTTTTGGCAGTATATCAAACTTTCTACAAACAATTCTTTATATTCATTGCGTATAAAAACATCAAGCCAGCAACTACCGCAAAACTTATAAAATACAATCCTTCAGGGTTATAAAATTTTATAATTACGACTCATAAATCACTTGTAGTTTGTTGCTACCACACGATGCAATCGTGCGGTAGCGGGGGTTCAGAAAAAACAAACAATGCACGTGGTCGGGAATTCCGTTGATAATGAGTGGCAGACAGTCCTGATTCGTGAACTGTTCTTTCATAAACTGATAAACCGCTGCTTCTATTTCGGGCCAAATGAAGGCCGCCCGGTTTTTTGTCGACCAGATGGCGTGAATCAATATTTTATGAAAAGAATGTGACATTATTTTCAGGCTTATCCCAAATTTACGGAAAAAAATATTTAGCCCACGGTTTAAACCGTGGGCGAATGTTTAAACCTTGGGTTAAAAGAGGTTTTGGTAAATTAGCAGCATTAAATCTATCTAAACCATTGGACATGAAGAAAATTACACAAACCAACCGGCTTTTTTTGAGGGAACTGCATCCGGATGATGCGGAAGACTTTTATAGGTTAAACCTGAATCCGAATGTCATAAAATATACGGGAAATGCGGCTTTTGAAAGCATAAAGGAAACCCGTAAATTCCTTGAAGATTATGAGGATTACAAACGAAAACGGTTACGGAAGATGGGCTGTTATGGTAAAAGAATCGATGCAATTTGTGGGCTGGTGCGGACTGAAATATGACGAAATGGAAAATGAAACCGATATCGGATTCCGCTTTTTCGAGGAAGAATGGAACAAGGGTTATGCGACTGAAAGCGCACAGGCGTGCCTGATTTATGGTTTTGAAACGCTTCATCTGAAACGGATTGTCGGACGCGCCATGATAGAAAATACGGCTTCTATACATGTTTTGGAAAAAATAGGGCTCGCATATGAAAAGGATATTGAGCTGGACGGACAACCTGCCGTGAAATATAAAATTGAAAACCCATCGTCTACGATTTAAATCGTAGACGATGGGTTTAAATCGTAGGCAAAATTTAAACCATTAAAAAAGATTTTAACTCTGTGGTTTACAGCCGGATTGTGAAAAAAAATAAAAACATGCTGTAACATCGCATTTTTAAAATGAGGTATTCAAAATAATTGTAAATTGGTCATTGGATTTTAAATGACAGGAATCTTTAACCCATGGTTTAACCCATAAGCTTTTTAACCAAAAAAATAATGAGAAAACAAACTTTTTTACTTCTTCTTTCCACGCTTGCAGCGGGTAACGCTTTTGCACAAAACACGGTAAACGATACTATTCCGCTGGTTATTAACGAACACAATACCATTTATGTTAAAGCGGTTTTTAATAAGCTGGATACACTGAATCTTAACTTTGATACGGGGACATCTGAATTGGTGCTGACCAATGAAACCCTGAAAAACAAACTGAAAGCAGCACCCAAACTATACCATACGCTGTATAACCTGAACATTGGTAAAAGTGATTACCAAACAAAAGTGTACGATGCGCAATTAGCGGGACACGGGACAGACGGTAGATTTGGCTGGGATTTCTTTAACGGGCAGATTGTTGAGCTCAATTACGATAAAAACATACTGGTGGTGGGCGATAAAATGCCGGATGATGTGGTAAACGATCCTGCTTATACAAAACTGAATATCCACTTTTTTAGCAACGTTTTCTCAGTAGAAAAGTACCCTTATTCAAAACGGAGTTGAAGTCAAAGGTTCGTTTTGTTCGATACCGGTTATCAGCGGACAGCTATGCTGGATGATGATTTGATGAAAGAAAACAACTTTCCTTTCGGGCAAATGGAAGAAATCAAAAAAGTCATCATGAAAGGCGCGCAGGGCAATGAAATACCTGTCATTACCTCTAACCTGGAACGCCTGAAAATCGGGGATTATGAATTGGAAAATGTCCCTGTTCAGCAGGTAACTTCTCATAAACCCATGAAAGGCGTTAATATTCATATTCTCGGCAATGAAGTTTTAAAAACGGTTCAATACCTTTTTTTGATTTTCAAAACAATGTCATTTACATGAAACCCAACAAGCTGTATCACGACGCCTATATCGATAAAAAGAAAAACGTGTAAACATCTAGCCCATGGTTTAAAATCATGGCTAGTGGGCGAATTAACCACTGCATCTGCATCATTCTTTAACATCTGATGACTGAAATTCCTGCGTCTACTGTTAATTCGGTTCCATGAATGTATGACGCCTCCTGCGATGCCAGAAATAAAACCGCATGGGCTATTTCGGCAGGCTCGCCCAATCGTTTGAACGGAATAGTAGGAATAATGTTTTGAATAGCTCCTTCTATTTTGTTCCGCATTCAACCCTGTATTGTTGAAAATATTCGTTTTGATGTGTCCCGGGTTAATGCCGTTTACCCGAATGCCTTTTTCGGTAAACTCCGCAGCAAACGTTTTAATGAAGGATTGAACGGCTGATTTTGCGGCAGAATAAACCGCGAAATTTTTGCATGCCCATTCCCGTTACCATCGAGGTATTGAATACAATTGCACTTCCTTTTTTTCATCAGCGGCAGGATTTGCTGAACGGTGAAAAAGGGACCTTTTACCAATGTGTTAAACAGCTCGTCGTAAAGGGCTTCATCCGTAGCTTCAACCGATGCAAACTTTCCGTAACCCGCATTAACAAAAAGCACATCAATGCTATCGGTGTATTGCTTTACCTGTTCCTGCATAAGCAATACATCTTTCATATTCCCCGCATTGGATACGATACGGACGCATTTGTTCCCAAACGGTGTACAGCATTGTTTACCGTTTCGGCACTTCGCCCCGTGATGATTACTTTTCCACCTTCATGGATGAATTGATGGGCAGTAGCAAACCCCATTCCGTTTGTACCGCCTGTGATAAGCGCGTACTTGTCTTTAAATCTTTGCATGTTTTTTTGTTTTAAAAATTCTATTGCAAAGATTGGGAATACAGGTTGTAACAGAAAATCCGAAACATGCGCTATTTGCAAAATATATTCGCCCACGATTTAAATCGGGGGCATGTGAGTGAAAATAATTAGCTTCCTGGCTCGTGCTTTGTTGCCTTAATCCCTTTTGTCAAATAACCATTTCGGAATCTCGTCAGTGGTTAAAAACGGAATAACAATGTTGTGGTGGTTCAGATGAGAAAATGTGGTAAAAAATCAGATTTTTATTTGTGTTTAATTTACGGTACAGCTCTACACTGCCGTTATACGGATTGTCTTCATCTTGTTCCCCGTGAATCAGCCAGATGTTTTTGTTCTGAATATTTTTTCAGATTAGAAAAATCAGGTACTGCGGCAATAGAAACCATGGCAGCAAACTTATCCGATGCGCTATTCAAAAGATTCTGAGCCGTAGAAGCGCCCATAGAATAAACCGATTAAATAAATCCTTATCGTATCGATATCCGGATACGTTTTTTCCAGATTTTTTAACCAGATCCAGTAAAGCACCCACTTCATCTGAGGGTGTAGAAAACAGCACATGATCAGCATTTTTTTCATAATTGGAAGAACGTTTGGAAAACTGCGGTGCTGCCACATAACAGGGATAATTTGTATAAATAGTCTCCTGTAACCAGATTCTCGCAAGATGCTTCCAGCTGCTTTTCGTTGTCATTCCCGATTCTTGATGAATTGTGAAATGTCAGTACCAACGGATACTTTGTTTTTTTAGCAGAAGCTTTCGGGCTTAACAATCTGTACGGTATTGTGGTATTTCCCGTTTTGAAATTCCTTTTTCAGAAACTTATCGGTATTCAGACTGTTTAGTTGTTGCCGGTTTTCCGCAAACGTAAGACTGTCTACCATATCTTCGCGCACTTCTTTTTTGCTGGGCAAGACTTAAATTAGAAATTAAAATGGTACATAATAGTAAAAAAAAGCGTTTCGACATGGTATTTTGATGCAATTCAGTTCGGTTTTAAAGATACTTGAAAAAAGGTAAAACGGGTCATTGAATTTTAAATGTACAAGTTACATTAGTACAAGCAAAAGTAAGAAATAGTAGATTTGATTTTTTTTATTCGTTAATACTTTTTACGTTATATATAGTAATTTTGAAGATGTTATTGTTAAATAAAAGAAAATTGCTAATATTGTTTATAATAAAAACCTTATAAACAATATTTTATGAAAAAAACTTTTACTGAAGAGTTTTCTATTAGTGATAAAAATATTGACTTCTTTGATATACCAGTAGAGGAGGATATCTTAGTCTTTATTTGTCCATTTTTAATAGAAAATACAAAATCAAATTTATTATTATCAAAGAAAGTTTATGATAGATTAGTAATGTTTCTAACAAAATTGAATAAAGATTTTGTTCAACCTAATAAACGAAATCTTGGAATATCTTTTCTTTCTCATCTTCATGAACCAAATGAAATTCATTTTGGATACTCTAGCAAGAACAAAGGTAAAGCAGTTGCAAAAGAAAAAGCTGTTTCAAATATTTGATGCTCTTAGAAGAAACAAATCGTCAAAACAAGGTCTTCATACAACCAACGAAGCTCATAACGTACTTTTATTAGTGGAAGGTATTGGTCAAGATATTATGTCAGATATTACCTTAAATGTTTGTCGGGATTTATTCTCAGAATTTACAGAAACTCAAATAAAAAAATACAAAAATTGTAGATAAAAAGACTTTTAAAATTGAATATTACAATGACAAAACTGAAAAATGGGAAAATAAAGATTATGATTTACCAATATATAATAACAAGAATATAATTTTAATACCAAAAGAAATAGTTGCTGGAAAAAGAGGTTATTCAACACGCTTCAATTGGTTTGTTGCTAGTAATTATATATCAGCTGATTTAATGAAAAAACCGATAAAAAAAACTGATAAATTATTTAGAGAACTAAAAGATGGTACTAAAAAAGCGATTATAAAAGAAATTTATAAAGCTTATAAAAAAACCTAAAGGTGAACTTATAAAATTTGTAATTCAATATCCAGGCTCAACTTGATGAATTTATAGCATATGCAAAAGAACATTATCCTGCAATAAATTTTGATAAAATAAAAAAGAGATAGTAAATATAGCACCAAACAGGCACAAGTGTGCATTCACCAACGATTTAAAATTTAAACATTAGCCCACGATTTAAATCGTGGGCTTACAAATACCCGTTTTCCAGGCTGCGTTTCAGCAGATCGAAACTGCTTTTCGACCGTGTTTTTTTCAGGATATTTTTGTGATGCGTCCGAACAGTATGGTACGACAGGAATAAGAGCGACGCAATTTCCTTGTCGCAATATCCTTTCAGCAGCAGCATAAAAATTTCGAGTTCGCGTTTGGTCAGGCGCTCTCCCATTTGCTCGGGAAGCAACGCCGGTTTAAGTGTTTCCTGGTAAAAATCTGTCCGCTGGTTAATTCCGCTTACCGTTACTGTATAGTTGTTTTTTTTTCCGTAATGTGGTGAATATTGGTATGGATGTTTACCGCCTGCACCAGCTTGCCGTTATCGTCGTGTGCCGTATGTATAGCCTGGTGGTGGAACAACTGGTAGCTGTCGTCTGCCGTTTTCATCCGGAAACAGTAGCCCGATTTCAGATTCAGCAGGTGTTCTGTTCCTATTTCGTTTATTTTTTTAAATGACCAGGCTTCGGCTTCTGTTACAAAGGCGAGGTCGTCGGGATGAATCAAATCAATAATTTCTTTTAAATGCAGGGGGTAACTTTCGAGACCGTGCAGTGCGAGTAGCTGCGGATGAAAATGACTCAGCGTACTGTTTTACGATATCCAATACGTAATAATAATAACTGCCGGGCACAAAAATATCACCAAACAGCCGTTCCATATTGGGAACTTTTACGGCCTGGTAACGGTCTGCCAATCGCATCCGGATACTGGTCCCATATAGCATTCAGAATATGTTTTACGGGCTTCATAAACCATTGTTTTGAATCTTAAAAATAGTTAAAATAATCTTAAAAATACTACGATTGAGGTATTTTTTAATCGTTCCAAAATAGGGAACTTTATACAAAACAGTTCTTTTAAAGTCCGGAAGGATGAACTTAAACCCCTTAACCATGAAAAAAACTATTCCTTTTTTATTTTCTGCTGTGGGCAGCTTTTATGGTAAATGCCCAGACCTTAACCGCCGGACTTTATACCTCTGCCGATGGCTATTATACCGTTTCGGTAAGCCAGGAAGGAAACGACATCACGCTGACAGAACCCAATAAAGTGAACCTCTACCGTAGTTCGGGTAGTAATATGTACTACCACACCGAACCTAAATATACCGATTATTACCTGAAAGTAACGGGCAACCAGGAATATTATACCGGTAAAAAAGGCGGGACGGAATACCAGTTTACCTATTCCGGAAACAGCACGGATGAAGTACTTGCGGACGGCATAGCGAATTGCCCGTTGTATACCAAATACCTTACGCTTTCGGGAGAAGACGAGCTCAATGCACAGGTATGGACATTCTGCGGTGCAGCAGCACTTGTAAAATGTACGTATAACGAACAGGGGCGCCAACGAATATGTAGCAAGTGTGATTGTAACGCTTAAATCGTTTTTTAGAAGATCCGTCTACCTGCCCTTGTACCGATGTAATTCCCCAAACCGTCTGGAATGCGCATTAGAATACGATAAAACATTAATAACCTATAAAACTTAAAGCTATGAGAACACTTTTACATCATTTAGTAGTGCCGCTTTTGTTATGTACAGGAGTGGCTTGGGGACAGGAACAAGTAGAGATAGTTATAAATCCTTTTGGTAAAGACACCATTGTTTCAAAAATAAAAAAAGGAAATACTATAAAATTCAAAATAAATAATGTAAATACGTTTAGAATAAATGGTATAACAGAAACTAAAACCCCTAAATATTAATTTTGAAGTGCCTGAAATCTTTAAAAATTTCATAGCATTAAAAACAGAAGATGATGAATTTCTACCAACTTTAAGCGAGGAACTCGAAAGAATAATCAATGATGCAAAGCGATATAATAAAAAATTTAGATATTGCCTCACTTCAAGATGTCTTGGATAAAATTAAAAAAAAATGAAAACTATAAAAGAAAAAGAAATAAACCAAAAAACAATCTGAATTAGAGTTTGTTATATATTTTTCCTCTTTTATTAACAAGTATCACAAATTACAACAACAAATAGCATTAGAAGAAAAAGTTTTCAGAACAAATTAAAGATTCCATTTTTATAGAGAACATAAAAGTTTTAAAAGATAATGTCAAACAATATTTTTAATGTAGTTTATGACAATAAATCTAAAGAGGATGCAAAAAAAGAAACAGAGTTAGTTATAAATAGTTTAATGATTGATTATTCAAAATTGAAAAAAACTCTATGACGAACTGAATAAAACCCTTGAAAAAAGACTCTGTTATATTAAATGGAAATTTAATATCCGAGGACAAGGAAAACTGTCATAAAAATAGAAAAAGCAACAGTTAGTCAAGATAGAAAAAAATATTTCTTGGAAGAAATGGTATTTGCTAAAAAAGCATTTGAAAATCATTTCGGACATCAAAAACAGAAATGAAATTATCAAAAAAGCACAATCAGGAATTGATATGTACAACCAAATAGAGAATGCTTCTTTTATAGTTTACACAGATGGTGAACAAATAAATGATGATGAAGTTACTATAACACCGAAGTTAAAATTTTCTAATGGTAAAATTGCCCACGAATTTAAGCCATTAACGATAAAATCATATGGAGGTATAAAAGTGAATTTTAGTGCTGGTTATATGTTAAGCTTCATTGGTAATGACGAATTTGTTCTAAAATACAACAAAGAGGGAGAGGTTGTTGTGTGTCAGTCAACTAACAAAAAATGCTATAACACATGCCGTAGGGGGATTAGCACACGTATTATGGGGATATAATAACTTTTCTTATGGACTTTCTGCCGGTCTTAGCACCAATACCGATGCAAAATTGAATTTTTTATGGAGGAGCTTCTTTAGCATTTCTGGAAAAGAATAGGCTGGTATTTACACTTGGGATTTCTTATACAAATGTACAACGTTTAAACAGAAGTAATTTAAACGAAGAAAACGAATTTATCAGTCCAAAACTTACGGACATATCCTACACAGCTGTTTATAAACCAGCATGGTTCTTTGGGGTAACATATAATCTATCGAACAATGGAAAATAAATTGTGAAGAAATAGCTTAGAACTTCTGATATTCTAAAAAATTAAAATTAAGCAACATGAAAAAACTATTCACACTACTCGTCTTATTCCTTGGATTGGGAATGGCGAATGCGCAGAATGAAAAATTTAATACCTTTTTACATCTACAATTTTATCAATACTTCGGATGCGAAAACAGCCGTATTCACCCCTATTGTTACCATACAAGTTGAAAATGCGGATAACTCGGAAGTACGTCATGAGATACACAATCAATTCACAGCATATCTAAAAGATTACGTAAAAAAGAAAATGGGAATCGATGGCGTGGCAACATTTTGGGAGAGGAGAAAGTTTGGCTACGTTCAGTAGAGCTGGACAGAGAAGAAGAGCTGGCATATACAGCAAAATATCAAAAAGATAAAAAAATACTTTTTTACCGGCTCTGATTTCGATTTTAAATTCGTTAATCCTAAAAAATAAAAATCATGAAACAATTCCTTACACTACTCGCTCTATTCCTTGGATTGGGAACAGCGAATGCACAAAAAATAAATAAAAAAGATTTTCTGAAAATTTTAGAAGTCCCCTACAGTACAATTGAAGACGGCGACAAAATACTCCGCGAACTGGGGTGTACGGAAAAAGATAATTCTATACCCAAGTACAATGATATGTTGGCGCTATATTTCCGCTACCAATTGCAGTAAAATAAAGAACCATGACTATGTCCACTTCACGGTTTATTACAACCAGTTTCTTTCTATGGAAAAATTGCTGTTTGACGGGAATCAGTACGATGAAATAATACGGATAATGGAAGAACATTATGTATCACTTCCCGAAGAATCAAACGAAAAACAAAAAGTATATCGTTCCAGAAACAAATATAAAGATTACAGAAAAAATGAAGACTATCTTTATCTTTATGTGCGAAAAATGGATAACAATGTGCGGGTTGATGCGGTTAGACGTATTGGCGGCATAACGGTTGACTGGTAAATAAAAAATATGTGTTGAATGAACCAACGCTTCACCGATCAGAATAAAACCCTTTCCTATTTCTATACAGAAGTCTGGGTGGTGTGTCCTGCCTGTGCTAAAAAAGCCATTGCGAACGTTCGTTTCGACGAAAAACACGTTTTATTTTGTGATAGCTGTGGGTATAACAAACAAACGTCGACCGAAACTTCGGTATTCGGGGTAAAAGGGCACTGGCAAATGGCAGCACACGGCTATTTCGGAGCCGAACTGTGGTTGCAGTATCCGTTTAAAAATGACGTATTTTTTGCCTATAACGGTGAACACCTTGATTACCTCGAAGCCTATATCGGAGCGACATTACGCGAACATAAAGACCGAACGCATTTTACACTGCTGGAAAAACTGCCAAAGTTTTACCACGAAGCCAAAAACCGAAAAGCCCTGCTCTCCCTTATCGGAAAATTAAAACGGAAATAGGTTTGTACCAGATATGATACAGAAAAACATTAATAATAAAAAATGCCTTAATTATAAGGCATTTTTTCTAGTTAAATAAATTTGGGGTGTTTCCTGTAATTTTTCTGAAACTATATATCCAAATTCCTTGATATAATTTTGTTGATTGTGAAGATGTAGACCTTCCTCATTTTCCCATATCTCATAGAAAATAAATTGATTCTTATCTTTTAAATCTTGATGTAAATCATACAACAAACAGGCTTGTTCTTTTCTGGTTTCCGAACCATATTTTGTAAAACCGAATAAACTTCTTCCTGATGTACCGGTTTTGACTTAATAATTGCTGTAATGTAAATATGCATTGTTTAAATTTTTAATATTTATCCTATCACACGCTCTAAATGTGCTTTGTATATTTTTTCATAGGCATCGATTCGTTCGTGTGTCGCATTTTTTTCTAAATCATGAAAATGAAAACCATCTATTCTTTCTAAAGCTGCAAATTGATTCATTTTATGAAACCCAAATAAAATACCTTCATCTACCGAATGTTGATCAAAGAATTCTCCTTCCATTGTAAAAGCTGTTTCCGGAGCATTCCAAGTTGTATTTACCATATATTTTTTTCCGTGCATCAACCCTCCCGTTCCATAATTTATATCAGGATTTGTATGCGAACGTCCATCATTTTTATAAACGCCGTTGTTATGTCCGGCTGTAAAAACTTCATCGATGTAATATTTTAATCGATTCGGAACCTGAAACCACCAAACAGGAAAGTGATAAATAATGGTATCCGCCCATTTAAAGTTTTCGACTTCATCAAAAGCGTCAAATTCATCGTTAATATTCGTTACACGAAATTCTACTCCTTTTTCTTTCAAAAAATCTGTTGTCCAATTGTTCAGCGTATTATTGAAAGCTCCACCGGAATGTGCAAATTTTTGACCACCATTGATAATAAATATTTTCATTTTGTATTATTTTAATTATTGACAATACAAATTTCTAATCATAATATTTAATTATAAAAATAATTTAAATTGTACATTTGTATCATAATAATTATAGAATGAGAAAACAGTATCATTTTCGGTTGATTAATCATCAATTGTGTGCGTGGGATGTTGATAAACTGATTTTACTTACACAAAATATTCCTCCTCAAGAAATTAATTTGAATGATATTCGAGAATTAGATGAATCATATTGGTACAATGATGACGAAGATGTTCCTACTTGTCGATCGATTTCAGAACATATGCGGACTGGTCAACAAAGCAGATCTTGTTTATCCCATTATTATTTGTCCGGACGGAAAATTAGTGGATGGCATGCACCGGGTAGTCAAAGCACTTTTAGAAGGTTTGTCGTCTATTCAGGCATATCAATTACCAGTGCTTCCAGAACCGGATTATATTGGTGTACACCCTGATGACTTACCATATGATGAAATATAACTCTACATTTTATACTTAAATATAAATAGAATATGCACTGGAATTTAGAATGGCTTCGAACTTTTAAAGCAATATACGAAACCGGAACATTATCGGCTGCGGCTCAAGAATTATTTATTTCTCAACCAGGTGTTAGCCTACATCTTAATTCTTTGGAAGCCTATACAGGATCCAAATTATTTGATCGTTCAGCACGTAAAATGGTACCAACAGAAAAAGGGAAAATATTTTATAATTTTATCATTGATCCGTTAACAAAACTAGAAAACGGTGAACAGCATTTTCATAAACGTTCGCAAGAAGAACGTGTCACAATAAGCGTCGGAATGTGTTTTGAAAACTTTCCAGTACACTTTAGAAGAACATATTGCGGAACTACCGTTTAATCTGATTATAAAATTTGGCGAATATCCACAAATGCAGCACGATTTGGACAACGGATTGCTGGATTTGATTATTACACCACAAAAAGGAAATCAGCAAAATATTTTATACGAACCATTCTCTAAAGAACGAATTGTTTTGATTGCAGGAAATAAAACAGATACTTCCGAACTTGAAGAGTTGATGAAAAAGGCTCAAATCTCGGAAGCTGCTGATTTATTGAAGCAGCAATTATGGTACAGTACCGCTGCTGATATGGATCATTTAAGAAATTTTTGGACTAAAAACTTCGGAGAGCATCCTGATTTTAGCCCAAATTATATTGTTCCTAATATTAGTTCAATTATCCGATGTTTAAGTGATAATACAGGGTTTTCTATTGTTCCGGATTTTTTATGTTCTGATGCTTTGGCTAATAAAAAAATTTAAAATCGTTTGGGAAGGTCAAAATCCTGTAGAAAATACACTTTATTTCGGTACACGCAAGAAAACTATGTACCAGGAAGAAATTGATCAGTTAGAGAAGTTATTGAAGGAAAAATGGTAAATTATTCATTTGCCAATAGCTTCAATTGATTTTGTATAAAAAGTTGGCTTAAGGTATTATTAAGTTCATTATAATTTGCCTGCAAAACTTGATTTTTAGCCAGTTTATAAACCGAAGCATCTACTCTATCAAATTTGTATTTTGTTTCTGTTGTTTCGAAAGATTGTTGGGATGCTTTAAACAATTTCTCGAAGGGATTCTGTCAAATTTTGCAGCAAATTCATTTTTTTTAATTCCATTTCAACTAAATCTTTCAAACGCTTCTCTTCTTTGTTCTTATATTCTGCATTCAGTTTTAACTCTATTTTTTTTTAATGCTCGTTCCTGCATATTGTTTCCTTTTGAATAAATCGGAATAGAAAGATTTAAACCAACGTATTGGCTTTTATTGTCTTTTAATTGATTTTCAAATTGAAAATTTGTATCGGCTAAACTTTTAATTTTCTGTGCATAAAATGTTCCATACGAATAATTTAAAAGTAGATTTGGCAAATACCTTCCGTACAATTGTTTATATTCTTCATTCAGTTTTTCTTGGTTGATATCATATTTAACAAGAGAAGGATAATTTGAATAAATGAACTCATCTTCCGTCATTTCTATTGACAACGGTTGCTGCAGCTCAATATTCTCCGGTTGACCTACTTTTATATTGAGTAATTGAATCAATTCTGTTTTGGCAATAATTTCTTCATTTTTTGATTTTTCTAAATCATTTTGTTCTTGCAAAAAAATAACCTGAATGTCATAAAAATCACTTTTCGGACGTTTCCCCTCTTCTACTTCTTTCGAAATTCTTGTCAATTGACTTTGGGCATTCTCCAACTGATTTTTCAAAACTTTTTTGCCATTCTTGTAAAGCTAAAGCTGCCATGAATTTTCCTAAAACCAATAAATCAAATTGATTTTGAATGGTTTCTAACTCCGTTTTTTCAAGTTCGATATCCAAATTTTGAATCTTTGTTTGATTCCATTTCGAAAAGTCAAACAAGCTGACCTGTGCATTAATTGATAAATTATCTGACTGAATATTAGATGGTTCTCTTGTATTTGTTGAAGGATCAATTGAAGATCCAAAACTATACGCATGTGAAATTGAAGCATCAACATTCGGTAAAAAATTGTGCTCCGAATGAGCGTTTCACTTTATTTTTTTGTTCAATTTTTATTGACTGAATTTTAAAATCAGGTTGGTTCTCCCTTCCCTGATTCTAAACAATTCCCAAGGGTTAATTGTTGTGCTTTTCCCAAAAAAGAGAAAAAAACACAACCATTATTAAAAATATATTTTGAAACCATTTTTGAAAAAAAATTTACTCGTATTTTAAATAATTCAGAATGTTAATCCGTGTAGCAGCATATGCTTTTAACAAAACAACAATCAGCGTTAAGCAAAGTAGTAATACAAAGGCGAAAATGTAAACCCAGATCGAGATATCAATCCGATAAACAAAGTTTTCCAACCATTTTTGTACGAAAAAATAACTCGGAACCACAGCGAGTACAAACCCAATAATTGCAAAATAAACATATTGTTTCGATAAGATTTTAAGTAAAGAAGATGTTTCAGCTCCCAACACTTTGCGAATCGCAATTTCTTTGTATTTACGCTCGATGGTATAAGATGAAAGTGCAAACAATCCAAACAGAGCAATTGTAATGACAATTGCATTCAGAATCTTAAACATTTTTTCTTGTTTGGTATAATTCTCATACGAACGGGCAAATTGCTTATCAACAAACTCATATTCAAACGGATAATCATTATCAACTTTTGCTTTCCAAAACGTTTTCAATGTTATCTATTGTTTCTTTTGTATGTTCCGTGTCTACTTTAATCAGGATATTTTGAAGATTGGAAGGCATCCACTGTACAACTTTAAAATGAAAAAACATCATTGGTCTAATCTTAGCCTGTGGCTCTCCCAAATTAAAATCTTTTGTTACTCCAACCAGTTTTAATTTTTGATTATTCCAATCGAACTCATCATTTAACTTTAATGTTTCCCCAAAATGTTTTTTTGCCGTTTCATTAATAAGAACACTGGAAATTGTATCAGATGAGATTTTAGGATCTAAATCCCGTCCTTCTTTTACTTCAATTTTCATCATGTTTAGAAAGCCAAAGTCAATCGCCATATTATCCGTTACCAATTGTTTATCTTTTACTCTAAAACTTGTGTTGGATAATGCCCCTCCTGAACCAAACTTAAATGCCGTTGCATTAATGCCTTGTACGCCTTTAATTTTTGCTAAATCTTGCTGGAAACTTTTGTAAAAATTGAACTTATTTTCTCCTAAATCCTGTCTTCTAAACGGAATACTAATCACCTGATCTCCTGAAAATCCCAAATCTTTATTTCCTAAATATTGCATTTGTTGTATCACAATAGTTCCACCTACAATGAAAAAAGTAGCAATTGAAAATTGTAAAATCAACATAGCGTTTCGTAACCAAATTCCATTCTTGCTTCTTGAAAAAATTCCCTTTTAAAACGTTCAGCTCTTTAAAATTTGACACATAAATGGCAGGAAAAATTCCGGCAATCATCACAACTACAATGAAAATCGCTATAAGATATGGGATAAACGGGATAATTTCTATTTCCAGGTTTTTATCAATCAGCTGATTATAACCGGGCAAACCTACTTCAACCAAAGCCAAAGCAACCACAAATGCCAAAACAGTTGTGATGGTTGTTTCTACAATAAATTGGACAACAATATTTCGTTTGGTTGCACCAACCACTTTTCTGATTCCTACTTCTTTTGCTCTTCTAATTGCTTGTGCAGTGGAAAGGTTAATATAATTGATGATGGATAAAATTAAAATCAAATAGGATAATCCCAGGTTAATCTGTAAAAACAGTTTGTTTCCCATTCCTTCCGGAAGTCTTGAAACTTTAGCATTTAATCTCGAATCTTTTAAAGGCTGCAATTGTACTTTAACAGGTTCGTATATCTTTGAAAATTCTTCTACTGAAATTCCTTCTCGTTGTGCATTTTTAACTGTATTATTCTCATAAAATAATTGTGTAGCCAGCTTCTCTACTTCTAGTTTGTCTGCAGGATTTTTAAGCTTTATAAATACTCCTGAACCATAATTTCCCCAGTTATCCTTAATATCCTCCAAACGTGAATAAATATTAGAAATAACCATTTTAGGTTGAAAGCTTGTGTATTTTTCTGCTTTAAAAACACCATAAACCGGCATCTTTCTTCCATCATATGTTGTCAAGATTTTCCCTACAGGGTTTTCTTTGCCAAAGATTTTGATTGCTTCACTCTCCTCTATTGCAACACCATATTGATTTTTTCGAAAATCAGCTACATTTCCTTTTGTGAATTTAAAATGGAATAAAATCAAAGAATTTTTGATCTGTACTCACAATTCCTTCAACATAAACCTTCTTTTGTCCTATATGAAAAGTTTCCTGTCCATACCATCCTTCAAACCAGCAGAAACTTTCTATTTTATCCGATTTTTCCTTCAGGTAACGAGGCAATGGTTCTACACTCGTAGGCCACACTTCTCCTGCTACAGAAATCCAGTTAACGTTTCAAAAATACGGTCCTTATTAGAGTTCCATTCATTATAACTGGTTTCATTTTTCCAGTATAATGTTGAGAAAATAACACCTGCAATTCCGATTGCCAAACCAAGAATAGTTAAAAAAGTAAATCCTTTGTTTTTGATGGCGTTGTGTACATATATTTTGAACCAATTTTTTAGCATAATTTAGATATTTTTCAAATTAATAAAACGTCCCCATTTTCATTCAAAACCTTCGACAACTTATCCCGTTGAACTGTCAAATCAGTTGGTAACCCTTTTATCGTAACGTTGCTCGCTGTATTCGCATCTACTAAAAGTTTTTGAGACACCCAGCTTGCAATTGAAGAAGCATTACTTGCCACTAAGTTTGCTTCTGTTGTTTTCACGTTTTTTAAATCTGAATGAGAACCGCTTGTCGCTTTTATTGCCAATTGTTCCGTTTCTCCTTTTAAGGTAGCTTTTGCTCCGCTTGAAATGTTAATCGCTGTATATTCCGAATTTATTTTTGAATTCCAAACAGCACCTGAACTCATTTTAGATGAAATAGTAGTAGAAGAAAAATTTCCGTTCAATTGAGCACCTGACGACAAATTAATTTCTATTCCATTTGCTTTTATATCTTTAAAAACAACCTGAGCACCCGAAGTTTGCTTAATCTCAAGTTGATCAGTCTTCATTTTATCTTCAAAAGAAATTCTGGCACCGGCACTCATAGAAAACTTTAGTCAACGACGGGCCATAAACTTTAATGTCAATTTTAGCAATCGTTATATCCTGTTGATTTTTAGTATCAACAGCTATTTCCAAAGTATTATTTTTTACAGCAGTGATAATGTAGTTCAAGTTCTCTCTTTTATCTGTTTCGACAATGACTTTTGGAGAATCGGAATTATAATAAATAATGTTAACACCTGATTTTCCAATAATTTCATTGAAAGTTGAAACATTTCGCGATTCCGTAATTTGAGCGTTTAATAAAATGGTTACCAAACTGAACAATAGAAGCATATAATTTTTCATGATTTTTTTAGATTTAAAGTTTACAATTCAGTCTTTTCAAAAACATTTACATTTTTTTGATTCATTTTCTCAGAAAGAATTTCTCCATCTTTCATCGTAATGATTTTCTCAGAATAAGCCGCATCATGAGCAGAATGTGTCACCATTAAAATTGTAGAACCCTGCGCATGCAAATCCATCAACAACTCCATTACTTCGTTTCCATTTGTACTATCCAAATTTCCTGTCGGTTCATCGGCTAAAATAATTTTAGGATTCATCACCAAAGCACGTGCAACAGCGACACGTTGTTGTTGTCCTCCTGAAAGTTGCTGCGGATAATGCTGCAAACGATGAACAATATTTAATTTCTCTGCAATTTCCTGTACCCGTTTTTTACGCTCAGTCCCAGCTATTTTAGCATAAATCAGTGGTAACTCGATGTTATCATAAACCGATAACTCATCAATTAAATTGAAATTTTGAAAAATAAATCCAATGTTTTCCTTACGGACGACGCTACGTTTTGATTCATTGGCAGTTGACATTTCTTGGTTATTAATCTCATAGCTTCCTTCATTAAAAGAATCCAGTAAACCAATAATATTTAAGAGTGTTGACTTTCCACAACCGGATGGTCCCATTATCGATACAAATTCTCCTGAATTAATATTCATATTAATTCCATTTAATGCTCGTGTTTGAATGTCTTCTGTGACAAATATTTTTGATAGATTTTCTATTTTAATCATTGTTATTATTTTTTATCGTTAATTCTTGTACCTCTTTATAGTCTTCGTAATTGGAAATAATTACTTTTTCATTTGTTTTTAATCCCGAAAGGACTTCATAAACAGTTGGATTCTCTCGTCCTAACTCAATCTTTCGCCTTATAGCTTTATCATTTTTCACAACAAAAATCCATTTCCCTTGTGTTGTGGCATAAAAAGAACCTTTTGGAACAACCAGTTTCTTTTCTTTCTCCGATAATATCAGTTTTACACCAACGGATAAACCTTCTTGCAAATTTTCAGGAAGTTGGTCAATAAATTCCAATTCCGCTTTAAATTTTCCATTCTTAATTTCCGGAGATATTTTAGTAACTTTAACCTTAATGGTTTTTCCTTTCATCTCAATCTGTCCATATTGATTTTCCTGAATTCGATCCAAATAATATTCATCTACCATTGCAACCAATTTGTAACCGCTCAAAATATCTACTTTACCAATACTTTTCCCGGCTTCTAATGATTGACCTAAATTTGCTTCAAAAGAACTTAAACGACCAGTTTCAGGAGCTAAAACCAAAAAATTCTTTTTATTTTGACGAAGCGTTTTCAGGCTTTTTTGCATAATCCCCAATGCTTCATTGATTTGCTTTAATTGTATAGCATTTGATTCACGTTCTTTTACCAGACTTTTCTGAATAATTGCTTTTCTTTCCTGCTGGTAACGTATTTTTTCTTGTGTGTTTTCCCATTCATTCATTGCCAGAACCTCGCGATCATATAATTTTTTATTCAATTCAAAATCTAGCTTCGATTGATTGTAATCGTGCTCAATTGCGACAAAATCTTTCGATAAATCCAATTCTTGATTTCGAATGGATAATTTCGATACATTCAATTGATTCATTTGTTCAATAATAGCAGTTTCCTGTGTCAAATAATTCAATTCTGTATTTGGATTATATAAACGTGCGATAGGTAAACCTTTTGTGACCATTTCACCATTCTCAACAAAGATTTCTTGAACAGATCCACCTTCAATCACATTAATTAAGATTGAATTAATAGGTTCTATTTGCGCCTGAAAAATCACAAAATCTTCGAAATTTTCTTCCGAAACATTTTTAATCCTCAATTCATTTATATTAACGGTTAACGTCCGAGGTCGTTTCATCAAATAAATACTCGACGCGCCTAAAACGACGACGGTTGCAACCAATAATCCGAAGCGTTTATATTTTTTATTTTTATGCTTGATTTTCGTATCCATTATTTCTTAAATTTACCAAAACAGCGAGGTGTTTTATTGTATTTCATTAATTATCAATACGTAATAAACGTGCCTGAAATTTATTATTTTCTAAAAGACTGAAATGAATTGCCTTAGAAAATAGATTCAACAATCAATTGTCCGATAATGAACACTTAATTGTTCAGGATTGAACACATGAACAAACAAAATATGAAGAAGACGCAAGCGACAATTTTAATATTAGACGATCAAGAAAGAAATTTTAATCGCAAGTAAATTGCTTTTGAAACGTCAATTTGAAACAATTATTACCAGTTCTGATCCAAAAAAAATTCCTCAAATTTTAGTAGAGAATAAAATTGATGTGGTGCTTATGGACATGAATTTTAGAACAGGTTATGAAGACGGAAAAGAAGGTATTTTCTGGTTAAAAGAAATTCAGCATTTACAACCCAAAACGAAAGTGATTTTGATGACTTCGTATGGAAGTATAGAAACTGCTGTAGAAGGATTGAAATTGGGTGCAGTAGACTATTTATTAAAACCGTGGGATAACGAAAAGCTGGTTGAACTGATAAAAGAAGCCATCAAACAACACAGAAAAGCAATACAAACTCCTGAAACAAAGGAAAGACCATTATTTTTAGGGAATTCTCCAGCCATTGAAAAAGTATACAAGGTAACCAATCGCATTGCAAAAACTGATGCTACCATTTTAATTTTAGGTGAAAATGGAACCGGAAAATCTATTTTGGCAAAATCGATTCATCAAAATTCAAATCGAAATACAGCAAATTTTGTTCATGTAGATTTAGGCTCTTTAAATGAAAACCTATTTGAAAGTGAATTATTTGGTTATAAAAAAGGGGCATTTACAGATGCTAAAGAAGATACTGTCGGTCGTTTTGAAGCCGCAAATAATGGAACAATTTTTTTTAGATGAAATTGGAAATCTTCCCCTTCATTTACAAGCTAAGCTATTGCAATCTATTCAAAACAAAGAAGTTATCCGATTAGGAGAAATTAAACCCCGCCAAATAAATGTTCGAATAATCGTCGCAACGAATACAAATTTAGAAGAAGCTGTCCATCAAGGTCGCTTTAGAGAAGATTTGTATTACCGTATTAATACTATTTCGGTGACCATGCCAAATTTAAATGACAGAAAAGAAGACATACAACCATTCATTCATTATTTTTTGAGTGTTTATGCCGAAAAGTATGAAATGGAGATTCCAACAATTGATGAAACAATTGTGAATCAATTAGAACACTATAAATGGAATGGCAATATCCGAGAGCTTCAAAATAGAATTGAACGAGCCGTTATCCTAACCGAAAACAATCAAATTTCTATTGAAAACCTAGGATTTGAGAATTTTATCCCTAAAAAAACGACAGAAAAAAGCCACAATTTGAATGAAATTGAAAAAACTAAAATCATAGAACGTCTACATTTTTTTGATGGAAATATTAGTAAAACAGCCGAAGATTTAGGTGTTTCCCGTGCCGCTCTGTATCGAAAATTAGAGAAGTATAACATTTCAAATTAAGAATTATGAAGCAAAACAGTTTCTATTTTTCATTGGTATACAGGATTGTTTTTTTAGCATTCTCCTTATTTTTACTCGCTTTATTTACCATCAAACAATATTGGTTTTCTGTAACTTTTATATGTATTGTATGCATGGGTTCTCTTTTTGAGATTATTCAATTTATTAAAAATTATCTCACTAAAAATCATAAAATTATAAATGCCTTATTACACAATGACTTTAGCTTAAATATTTCAAAAAATCAATTTAAAAAAGACAATTCGACACTTAAATTATTTTACAAAATAAAAGAGGAACACACATTAAATTCATCAAAAGAAATTTTATATCATCACCTGTTAAATGCTGTTTCATCCGGTTTTCTAATTTTAAAAAGAGAAGCAGATGATCGAAAAATTTTATTTATGAACGCCTATTTTCAAGAAATCTTTGGTGTTCCAAAATCAAGCTCTTGGAATTATTTAAAAAAATTTATTCCGCAATTTTGTGAAACGTTAGAAGAGAAAGAATTTGAGGATATAAAAACAACAATTGATATTCAAATTGACGGAGAAGAACGACAAACCTATTTAATTCAGAATACAAAAGCTCAAATCACAAATGATGAGTATGATATTATCTTTTTAGATTCTATACAACGTGTGATAGATTCTACTGAAAAAGAAGCTTGGATGAATGTGATGAAGGTTATCGCACACGAAATTATTAATTCGTTAACGCCTATTCATTCGCTTGCAAATACAACAAAAATGTATTTCGAAAATGAGAATTTGGATAAAAGCGATTATGATGATATCCGATTGAGTTTAGAAACAATTATGAATCGAAGTCAGCACTTGCAAACATTTGTAGAACAATACCGACAATTGACCATGTTACCAACTCCGATTAAATCTACTTATTATCTAAATGAAATTATTCAAAGCATTGAACAATCTTTTTCTCCTGAATTTCATCAAAAACAAGTTCTATTTGAAAATCATATTTCAACAAATGTCAAGGTAAATGTCGATCGAATTCAATTTGAACAAGTGATGATTAACCTGATAAAAAATGCCATTTATTCGGTAGAAAATGTAGAAACAAAATTAATAGAAATCTTCTGCAAACAAACAGAAAATCGCTTGCAGATAATCATTCAGGATTCCGGTCATTTAATTGATGAAGCTATTTTGCCGAAAATATTTTTACCCTTTTATACAACTCGAAAAGATGGTGCAGGGATCGGCCTGACACTTTCTAAAAATATTATCGAAGCACATAAAGGTTATCTATATTATCAACAAGATAAAGACGTAAAAAGATTTAATATTATTCTAACGTAATCATTGGTAAAAATGAGTCAAGTAAAAGGTGTAACTTTAACCTCAAATTATATAATACTTTCTTGCCCTAATCTTCTGAAATTTGTCTTATAAAATTACTGTTATGAATGCACAAACACTTTATATTCCTGTCCTTAATTTAGAGACTGAACAGCAAGTCGCTAAATTAAATCAATTGATTTCTGAAATTGAAAATATTGATGATTTCTTCGTGGATTTAAAAAATAAAACAGTTTCAGTTACGGCAAAAAAAATGCCTAAAGCGATTGGCAAAGTCTATGAAATTTTAAAGCAAAATAATTTCAAAATTGATTCTATTGAAAAATCATATCCGGTTCTTAATATGACATGCGCTTCATGTGCAAGTAGTTCACAGGCCAATTTGAAAACGTCAGCCCGGCGTCGTAAATGCGGAAGTAAATTATGGGAATGGAATGGGAAAAATTGAATATATTCCTACTCTGACTACCCCAGAGAATTTGAAAAATGCATTAATAGAAGTGGGCTATGATTTGGTTATTGATGAGTCTAAAAACCAAGACAAAGAAATTGAGCAACTTCATGAAGAAAAATATAAATCTCTAAAAAATAAAGTAATTTGGTCTTTAATTTTTGGTGTTCCCCTTTTTATCATCGGAATGTTTTTTATGAATATGCCGTATGGTAATTATATTATGTGGGCACTTTCTACTCCTATTCTATTCATTTTTGGTCAACAGTTTTTCGTTGGCGCCTGGAAACAATTGAAAAACAAATCGGCTAATATGGATACTTTGGTAGCACTAAGTACTGGTGTGGCGTATATTTTTAGTGTGTTTAATACTCTGTTTCCTCAATATTGGCACAGTAAAGGATTACATGCTCATCCTTATTTTGAGGCTGCCGGATTAATCATTGTTTTCATTTTAATTGGAAAATTGATGGAAGAGCGCGCTAAAGGCAATACTTCCGAAGCCATCAAAAAACTAATTGGTTTACAACCTAACACTGTTCTGATTTTAAAAGATGGAAATCAAATTGAAACTAAGATTGAAGATGTTCAGATTGGAGATTTGATCTTGGCAAAACCCGGAGATAAAATTGCTGTTGATGGAATTATCGTTTCTGGAGAATCTTTTATCGATGAAAGTTCATTAACAGGTGAACCCATTCCAGTCGAAAAAAGCATCAATGAAAATGTTTTTTCCGGTACATTAAATCAAAACTCTCCTCTTCAATACAAAGCTTTAAAAGTTGGAAATGACACTCTGTTAGCGCAAATTATTCAATCGGTAAAAAATGCACAAGGTAGTAAAGCTCCTGTCCAACAACTGGTTGATAAAATAGCTGGAATTTTTGTTCCTATTGTCATTATTATTGCAATTCTAACATTTATTACATGGTTAATTTTAGGACAGGAAAATGCATTTACAATGGCACTTTTATCAATGATTACAGTTTTAGTGATTGCATGTCCTTGTGCGCTTGGGTTAGCTACACCAACTGCAATTATGGTTGGAATGGGAAAAGGTGCTGAACAAGGGATTTTAATAAAAAATGCTGAGAGTCTGGAATTAGCAAAGAAAATTGATACAATTATTCTGGATAAAACAGGGACGATTACTGAAGGAAAACCTAAAGTTCAGGAACTAATTTGGTTTGATGATTCAGTAAAAAACATCCTTTATACCATCGAAAGTAATTCACAGCACCCATTGGCAAAAGCAATTACAGAACATATTGGAAGACAAGACGTTTTACCTGAATTAAAAGTTGAAGATGTTTCTGGAAAAGGTCTGAAAGCTAATCTATTAAATAAATCTTATTATGTTGGAAAAACAACTTGGATCAATGAATTGAACTTTCAAATTGATGAAAATGTCAATCGAGCTATTCAAGATTTTTCAAACAAAAATTATACAACGTCTCTTTCTTTGGTAATGATGAAAAAGTCTTAGGGTTAATTGGTATTTCTGACGGAATAAAAGCGACTTCTGTTGAAGCGATTAAAGCGTTTCATGAAAAAGGAATTGAGGTTTGGATGGTCACAGGAGACAATGAATTCTCTGCCAATGCCATAGCTAAACAAGTAGGAATTGATCAGGTCGTTGCCAATGCTTTGCCGAATGACAAAATGAATATCATCAAAGATTTGCAACAAAAAGGTAAAATTGTTGCGATGGTTGGTGATGGTATTAATGACAGTGCAGCCCTGGCGCAAGCTGATGTTTCAATTGCAATGGGAAATGGTTCTGATATTGCGATTGATGTGGCAGAAGTAACTTTAATCGGAGGAGATTTAACAAAAATTGATCATGCGATTAATCTTTCCGTTCAAACTGTGAAAACAATTCATCAAAATTTATTTTGGGCATTTATCTACAATATAATTGGAATTCCGATTGCCGCAGGTGTCCTTTACCCTATCAACGGATTTTTATTAGATCCTATGGTTGCAGGAGCAGCAATGGCTTTGAGCAGCGTGAGTGTTGTAACCAATAGTTTATTATTGAAGTATAAAAAGATTTAATTTTTATAGATAAAACCAAAAAATCGACTAAACATTAGTCGATTTTTTGGTTTTATAATAATCTGTCATCCCACTGATAAACTTCAACTTCTTTAATTTTTACTTTTGTTGTAAAGTCCGGATGTTTGGTATTAATTAAATAATTAAACTCTTTTGGAATAATTGATGATGGTACTTTCATCACCAAATACTTCAACTCTTGGTACCAGTCAGAGCCTATTTCCTGCAATCTTGGATAAGCTTCTACCGACTGCCAGTTTTTAGGTAATTTGTTTTTTTTAACTTCAAAAACCTCATCTTCTTTACAGTCTATTTCAATAACTAATAATTTATATGAATTATCGATACGAATTGCGCTTCTATGCACCACTAATTCTAATGTTGATAAAGCTCTCGAACTACCTGTATATATAACAAATTCATCATTTTTATTCCATCTGTTGGCAACTCCAGAAGCTTGTAATGATTTTGCATATTTAGCTTTACGAATATTGTAGACAAACATTCTTAGACGTTTTCTCCGTATTCCATAGCCGTTAAACGATTGTCAATGAATTTTAGACCGGAAACAGTATCTAAAAAATTCATTGGTGCTTTTTTATCCAATAAAACATTTGGAGCAATTAGCCACTTTTCGAATTCTTCTTTCGTCTCAAAAACCTCTATTCCATGCTTATACAATGAAAGCAATAAAACGATATGTTCCTTTGTATTGTCTTTTAACGAAACATCTTTTGTTTTATAATTTCGGTATGTACGCGTGGTGATATTTAGCCAATTTGAAATAATTTCATCTTTCAAACCAGATAATTCATCCAAATACTTGATGTATTTTTGGTCAATATTATAGCGATTGACATAGAAATAAACGTTTGTAAAATCATTTACTTCAGGAATTTCATCAATTATTTGCTTGTAGTTTTTTAGTTTTATTGTTGCCATACTTTTAAACTTTTACTAAAGTTACATTTTTTCCTCCTAATAAAGGAATTTTTTCTTAATTATTTTAAATGCAATTTATAAAACAAAAAAGAGGTCGCCGAAGCAACCTCTTTTAATTCATTATATAAGGGATTCTTATTTTAAAGAACCTACCATTTCTTCCGGTTTTACCCATTCATCAAATTCTTCAGCAGTTACATATCCTAATGCAATTGCAGTTTCCTTTAACGTCGAGTTATTTTTGTGGGCTGCTTGAGCAATCTCAGCAGCTTTATAATAACCAATCTTTGTATTAAGAGCTGTGACCAACATCAACGAGTTGTCAACCAATTCTTTGATACGCGTATAGTTTGGCTCGATACCTTGTGCACAATGTTCGTCGAAAGAAACACAAGCATCTCCTATTAATCTTGCAGATTGTAAGAAGTTAGCAGCCATAACCGGTTTGAAAACATTCAATTCATAATGTCCTTGAGTACCACCAATTGTAATTGCAACATCGTTCCCCATAACTTGAGCAGCAACCATTGTTAAAGCCTCACATTGTGTAGGATTTACTTTTCCTGGCATGATAGAAGAACCTGGTTCATTCTCTGGTATGTGGATTTCTCCAATACCTGAACGAGGACCAGAAGCTAACATACGAATATCATTTGCAATCTTGTTTAAAGAAACCGCCAATTGTTTTAATGCACCGTGAGTTTCTACAATAGCATCGTGAGCAGCTAAAGCTTCAAACTTATTCTCAGCTGTTACAAATGGGTGACCTGTAAATTCAGCAATATATTTCGCAACAACGACATCATAGCCATCAGGAGTATTTAAACCTGTTCCTACAGCAGTTCCCCCTAAAGCGACTTCTGATAAATGAGCTAATGTATTTCTTAAGGCTTTTAAACCATAGTTTAATTGAGCAACATATCCGGAAATTTCTTGTCCTAAGGTTAATGGAGTTGCATCCATTAAATGGGTACGGCCAATTTTTACCACATTTTTGAACTCTTCTGCTTTTTTAGCTAAAGTATCACGTAATTGTTCAACTCCCGGAATTGTAACCTCAACAACAGCTTTGTATGCTGCAATGTGCATACCTGTTGGAAAAGTATCATTAGAAGATTGAGATTTATTCACGTCATCGTTTGCTTTAAGTACCGGTTCACCTTCTCCAATTTTAAATCCGGCTAACACTTGAGCACGGTTAGCAACAACTTCATTCACATTCATATTAGATTGTGTTCCTGAACCAGTTTGCCAAATCACTAATGGAAATTGATCATCTAATTTTCCAGCTAAGATTTCATCACATACAGCAGCAATAGCATCTCTTTTCTCAACCGATAAAACACCTAATTCTGCATTTGCGTATGCTGCAGCTTTTTTAAGATAAGCAAACCCTTCTATAATCTCATGAGGCATAGAAGCAGCAGGGCCAATTTTAAAGTTGTTACGAGAACGTTCTGTTTGAGCACCCCAATATTTGTCAGCAGGAACTTTTACTCCCCCCATGGTGTCTTTCTCAATTCTGTATTCCATTTTGTATTTTGTTATTTATAATTGTTAACTTATCTCACAAATTTAAGAAATCGTTTCATGAAAGAAAAGTGATTAATATTAGTATTTCTATAATTTTTATTTAGTAAGTTTGTATCACATAAAAATAAAATCATGATTCAATTTTTAGGTTTCTTATTATTCTTAACAATCGCTTTATGCGGATTCTGGGGTATCATCTTCTTTGCAACGATGGCTATCTCTTGGATTCCATTTTGGGTTGCGAATTTAAGAAAAGAAAAAGCAGGAATAATAACAGCAGAAGATCCTCGTCCTATTTTACCAAATCAGGAAGGAATCACAGTATTATTCAAAAAATAATATGTTGTTATAGAAAAAATAAAAGGAACTTGACGAAGTTCCTTTTTTTATTTACTCTACTTTCGAGTCTTCTTCTGAATTTCCTTCCAAATAATTTTTCAAACTAATCCGAATAATTTCTGTCCAACCGGCTTCAAAACTCTCACGAGAGAAATTCTTATCATCCGGTGGAAAGGTTTCAATTCCTTCATGAATTAACGTCAATTTTGTTTGCGGACCAATTTCATCTGTCAATTCCTCTAATCTAAACGTCACAATAGAATTTCCTTCATAAACAGGATATTTCCATGTGTAAACTAGCTTTTTAGTTGGCTCTATTTCTACAATTTTACAATGATGTAAATATGATCCTCCATAAAATTCGAAATCAAAACCAACTTCAGGGACAAATGTTTCAATATCGAAATACCATTTATCAAAAGCAGATTTTGTTGTTAAAGCAGTCCAAACTTTATCTATTGAAGTATCAAAAATCTCAATTATTTCTACAGGTTTTGCACTCATACTTTTATTTTTTATGATTTTGTTTAATTTACTAATTTTTTTAATTATTATTTAAAATTGTGCCAAAAATTTATCATTACATTTGTTGTTGTAAAATTTTAAACATGAGATTTAATAAGACTTTTTTAAGTGTCTTAGGACTTTTTGCAGGTTTGTCGCTTTATGCACAACAAGAAGTTAATCGTCCTAAATTAGTAGTTGGTGTTGTTGTCGATCAAATGCGTTGGGATTATTTGTACCGTTATCAAGAGCGGTATTCTCAGGGAGGTTTTAACCGTATGTTAAACGAAGGTTTTAGTAACGAAAATACATATATTCCATATATTCCTACTTATACAGCAATAGGTCACAGTACTATATATACAGGTTCTGTTCCTGCTGTTCATGGAATCGCGGGAAATGATTTTATCATTCAAGCAACTGGCCAAGAAATGTATTGTACACAAGACGACGCTGTAAATGGTGTAGGAACAACTTCTAAAGCCGGAAAAATGTCACCAAAAAATTTATTGACATCTACCGTAACAGACCAATTAAAATTAGCAACTAATTTCCGCTCAAAGGTTTTTGGTGTTTCTTTAAAAGATCGTGGAGGAATCTTACCTGCCGGTCATTTTGCTGATGCTGCTTTTTGGTTTGACGGAGAATCCGGAAATTGGATTTCAAGTACTTTTTATATGAATGAATTGCCAAAATGGTTACAAAAATTCAATGATAAAAAAGTTGCTGAAAAATATTTAGATAAATGGAATACACTTTATCCAATTGATACCTATGTACAAAGTGAAAAAGACGGAAATTCCTACCGCGAAAATTATAAAGGATTGGATAAAATGCAATTTCCTTATGATTTGAAAGCATTAAAGAAAACGAATGGTTTAGGTTTAATTCGCTCTACTCCTTTCGGAAATTCTTTAACAAAAGATATCGCAATAGAAATTATTGATCAGGAAAAATTAGGTCAAAATGAAAAAGGAATTACAGATTTTCTAGCTGTCAGTTTTTCTTCTACAGATTATGTCGGGCACCAATTTTCCCCAAACACTATCGAGACAGAGGATACTTATTTACGTTTAGATAAAGATTTGGAAGAATTATTTAATCATCTGGATCAAAAAGTTGGAAAAGGGCAATATTTAGTTTTTTTAACTGCGGATCATGGAGGCGCTCACAATCCTAAATATTTTCAAGATAAAAAAGGAAATGCCGGGTATTTTCCTACAGGAGAAGTAAAAAAAGCATTGAATTCTAAACTGCAGGAAAAATTTAAATCAGCCGATATTGTCCGTTCATTATCAAATTATCAAGTTCATTTGAATTATCAAATTATCGAACAAAATAAATTAGATGAAGAGGATATCAAAGAAGAAGTTGTTAAGTTTATGCAAAAAACAGATGGTGTTTCTTTTGTCGCTGATATGGACAAAATAGGAGAAGCTTCTATTCCTGCAACTATCAAAGAACGCATGATTAATGGTTTTAATCGCAAACGCAGTGGTGCAATAACATATATTTTAGAACCTCAGTGGTATGGAGGAAAACAAAATTCTGGCGGAACAACACACGGAACATGGGGATCTTATGATGCGCATATTCCATTTGTTTTAATGGGATGGGGAATTAAACATGGAAAAAACAATAACCGTGTTTTCATGACAGACATCGCTCCTACTTTAGCTGCTTTGTTACATATTGAAGAACCAAACGGAAACATAGGGGAACCTATTTCTGAAGTAATCAATCAAAAATAATCTTCTCACAAATATATTTCTAAAACGCTCCCAAATTGGGAGCGTTTTTTTATTTTAAGAAAATCAAGCAAAATCCATTTTTATCATCTTTCATCGAGTTGAATTTAACAAAATTCAAACGATTTTAAAATAGAGCGATTAATGAGGAATACTTTTTTACTAAATAGAGAACTTTTTTTGTTGGATTACAAAAAAATGAATATTGCTAAAATAGTATGTTACAAAACAATTATAATACTTAAATTTATGCAAACAAATAATCCCGTAATAATGAAAAAGATTTTTTTAATTAAATTGACTTTAACATTATTCTCTACCAACCTACTTTTTTTATTATCTCCGAAACTTGATGCTTGTACAAGAGTTGTCTACAAAGGTCCGGACAATACAGTCATAACCGCTCGTTCTATGGATTGGAAAGATGAAATAGACGCAAATATTTGGGTATTTCCAAGAGGTTTGGATCGTACAGGAAATGTAGGAGATAATTCCGTTAAATGGACTTCAAAGTACGGAAGTGTGATTACAAGCGCATGGGATATTGCGACCACAGATGGAATAAACGAAAAAGGATTAGTCGCAAATGTTTTGTGGTTAGTAGAAAGTCAATACCCAAAATTTGATCCTAAAGGAGCAAAACCTGGTGTAACAATTGCCGCTTGGGCACAATATGTTTTAGATAATTATGCAACTGTAAAAGAAGCTGTTGATGATTTGAGAAAAGAGAAATTTGTAATTGTTTCCGATTATATTCCGGGAACTCAAAAATTTACAACTTTGCATCTTTCAATTTCTGATGCTAAAGGTGATAACGCTATCTTCGAATACGTCAATGGTAAATTAAACATTCATCACGACCCTTCATATACCGTAATGACAAATTCTCCCCTATTTGAGGAGCAATTAGCTATAAATCAATATTGGAAAGGAATCCCGGGAACAATTATGCTACCAGGAACAAACAGAGCCGCAGACCGCTATGTAAGAGCTTCATATTATATTAATGCTATTCCGCAAACGACAGATACACGAATTTCTATTGCAAGTACATTTAGTGTCATTCGAAATGTATCTGTTCCATTAGGTATCTCGTCAGAAACAGAACCTAATATTTCATCTACAAGATGGAGATCTGTTTCAGATCATAAAAACTTGGTTTACTATTTTGAAACGACTAAAACACCAAATACATTTTGGGTTGATCTTAAAAAAATAGATTTTAGTAAAGGTGCAAATACAAAAAGATTAAGTGTAAGTAAAAATGAAACTTATGCAGGCGAAACATCTCAGCTTTTCACAGCAACCAAACCATTTACTTTTGTAGGAATATAGTTAAATTTTATTTTATAGATAACTTTTATCAGCTGAATTGATTCATCGTTCAGCTGATTCTAAACATTCCAAATACACCATGATAGCTAGGAAAAATCAGTTATTAATTGCCTTATTTCTTTTCAACTCAGTAATGATTCAAGCACAAGATTCAAATGATTCTATCAACATTTCATTCAAACCTTACACAAGTTTAAGAGGTCATCTTGCTGTTCATGATAACGTGATGGAAATTACAAGAAAATGCTTCTCGAGCAGGGCTTGAGGTTAATTTAAAAAAAGGAAAGATTACTTTTATTGCCGGTTTGGAAATCCAGGTAAATATGTTCAAAGGAAATTCTGCTTTTAACGTTGATGGTAATTTAGGAAGTGATTTACTTACTATTGTATCAGAGCAAAAACAACAAGTCTTCGGAAGCCGTTTAGGTTATTTGGGATTAGATTTTAACAAATACGGTAAACTAACTATCGGAAAGCAATGGAGTGTTTATCGGGATGTAACAGCTTATACTGACCGTTTCAACGTTTTTGGAGCAAGAGCTTCTGCAACATTTACTGGCGGTACTGATGGTGGTGAAGTCGGAACCGGACGCGCAGATCAATCCATTATATACCGGAATAAGTTTAAAACATTCCATTTTGGCGCTCAAATTCAGACAAAAGGAGGAAGTAGTCAAAAAATTATAGATGGTTTTGGATTTTCGGTTCAATTGGAATTAAATGAAAATCTAATTCTAGGGGCGGCCTATAATAGGGCTTTTTTGAGTGATAATTTAATTAAAAGTGATAAAATTCTTGGTTTATCAGGGCATCCAACCTATTACACTTTGGGTTCAAAGTATACCGGTAAACAAGTTGATTTTAGTATAATTGGTGTTTTACAACAAAATGGAGATTTTACACCAATTTCTTATCAATCAGAAAATCTATTGAACCCATCATATGTTTTTGACGCCAAAGGAATCGAAGCTTCTTTAAAATATAAACTAAACCAATTTTCTATTTTAACAGGTTATAATTTATACTTACCTGAAACGAAAAGACTACCTGAAAAAGTGATGATTGATAAGAACTTTAGAAGAAGTGACTGGATTACCGGACTAGAATATTATCCGATGAAATACGTTCAATTATACACAGAACAACGAATTTCTTTCGGAAGAAATTATTTAGGAAATAAAGAGCAAAGTGTCTTTACTCTTGGAATGAAAATAGATTTATCAAAACAATTCAATAAAAAACTTAGTCTATAAATCACCCAAACTAACCTCATCTTTTTTACTTTTTACTAACTCTGTACATTATAAAATAATATTTAATTCTAACACAAAACGGATGATGTTTAACTTTTTTCAAAAAAACACATGTTTAATTTTATTGGCATCAAGTATTCAAACTTTTGCTCAGGATTCAATCAAAACTGACCATTCCTGGAGTTACAAAGTAGAACCAAATCTGATGTTGCCTCATATGAAAGGAAAAAGCAAGTGTTTCCTCTCTTCCTAACATACATGTAAGTCAATCTCCTTCCGATTTTTTCAATCATTTAAAATTTGCAGGAATGTTAACTTTTGAAGCTTCTAATAAAGATTGGGTGATTACATCCGATTTGATTTACGCTTCATTAGCTGCTCATGTAAAGAAAGATCCTCTGGTTTTAAACGGAAAATTAACCGCTAAACAATTTTCGTTTGAAGCTGGATTATTACGAAAATTTACACCATGGTTAGAAGCCGGAATTAGTGTAAACCTTGTGAATCT
Source organism: Mylabris phalerata (assembly GCA_020740385.1). Lineage (NCBI taxonomy): Eukaryota > Metazoa > Arthropoda > Insecta > Coleoptera > Meloidae > Mylabris > Mylabris phalerata. Next base: position 525,572 of record JAJEOX010000028.1, read on the forward strand.
TAAATCAGGGTTTGATGTAAATCTGATTAATCCTAAAACCGGACAGCCTCTCCACTTGGATCGTAGCGTTTCAAAAACGTGGGTTGACCCTATGTTGGTTGCAAGAACTAAAAACTTACCCGACAAAAAATTTCTATACACACTTACCGGAGAAATTGGTGGATTTGGAATTGGTTCTAAGTTAGCATGGCAATTAGAAGGTTTAGCCGGCTATCAATTTTCTGATCTTTTCTATGTCATGGGAGGTTATCAAATCATCAGTATGGATTATAAGAAAGAAAATAGCAATGCTAATTTTGTTTATGACATGGATATGTTTGGACCAATGGTAAAAGTTGGATTCAACTTATAATAAAATTTTTCGATGTAAAGAAAAAATAAATAAAAAACGTGATCAAATTTGATGGCGTTTTTTTTATTTTTATGCATAACTTTTTTTGAAATGAAATTTAATCGTCCACTTATAACCGCGCAAGAATTACAACAACATATTCATCAACCTGATTTTATTCTTCTGGATTGTACCATTGATAAAGTTGGTCAATCTTTGAAAGAAGAAGAGTTACAATTAATTCCAACTTCTCTTTTTTTTGATTTGGAAGGCAAATTTTCTGATCATTCAAGCAATTTACCGCATACAATGATTGATGAAAATACATTTACACAGGAAGCGAAACAATTAGGAATTAATAAAAATTCTATATTGATTTGTTATGATCGTTGGGGAATTTATTCCAGCCCCCGCGTGTGGTGGATGTTCAAAACAATGGGCCATGAAGAGGTTTATGTATTAGATGGAGGTTTACCGGAATGGAAAAAAAAATCATTTTGAAATAGCTTCCGATTATTCTCAACTGTTAAAAAACGGAGACTTTATTGCTCATTTCCAAAAAGATTGGTTTGCTGATACACAAATTATGTTAAATGCCATACACGATCAGTCAAAAAACAATTATAGATGCACGCTCAGAAGGTCGTTTCAATGGTTCTTCTCCGGAACCAAGGAAAGGTCTTAGAAGTGGTCATCTACCCAATTCTAAGCATCTATTTTTCGAAAATGTTTTGGATGATACAACATATAAATCAAAAGAGGATTTAAAATCAATTTTTGAAAAAACTGACAAAAGAAAATCAAGAAAATATTTTTTCATGTGGATCAGGAATTACTGCTTCTATCCTAGCTCTTGCATCAACTGTTGCAGGATATAAAAAATGTAAAAGTATATGACGGATCTTGGTCAGAATGGGGAGCAAATGAAAATTTACCTATAGAGAAAAATAGTTAAAAATTAAATCATTATTTTAAATGATAATCCTCAACATTTTTTTTGATTTTGATTTTTTTTAATTCCAATTTAACTGTTCCGTTTTTATGCGAAACTAAGCTCACCAATTCAAAATGAGGTGTAATAATTTTGTTCGCATTAAAACCATATTTTCAATTTAAATCAGTTGATTACTGGCTTTAAAGTCATTCAACGTTTTACTTTGAGGACATAAAAAATGAACTAAATCTAATTTTAATGCAATTTTTCGATTGATAATCTCGTCGTTAAAACATCATAAGTCCTCCCTCCTAACATACCGGTTTCATAAATAAGCGGTAAAAATTTTGGCTAATAATTAAATGTATAGATTCGATAGGAATTAGTTTTGCGGCTGCTTTTGCAATATTTTTATCTAATTCTTCACAATAACAAATTTTAGGTTATATCGTTTTTAAAAGCTATAAACATCATTTTTGGTGAATATTTATTTTTTTTGTTCAAAAGGAAAAACAGCAATTACTATAAATTTAGTACTTTGTTTTGCATAGTAGTATTTTTTATATAGATTTGTATAAGTTATACTACTATAAAATGGTAACGTATTAATAAAAATATCACTTTAGTAGTGTAACCATTCACTAAAATTAACGTCTATAATAAAATTAACACTATGAAACACCTAATTTATATATCTGCGTTATGTTTGAGTGGCATCGTCATGGCTCAGACAAAATTTTCGGGTATAAGTCTTAAATGGAAAAGATAGTAATCCAATTTCGTTAGCTGAAATTGTTTTATTGAATGATAAATCTGAAATATCAAATGTAACTGATGAACAAGGAAATTTTCTTTTCGAGAATGTAGAAACTGGAAAATTATGATTTCGCTATTTTGGTAAATTTTGACACGATTTATACAGAAAAAATTCAAATCAATGCAGATTTAACAAAATCATTCAAAGTCAATATGCCAAATATTGACTTGAAAGAAGTGGTGATTGCTAAAAAAGTTTTTCAAAAAAAAGCAGATCGTTTTGTTTTTGATGTTTCAAATTCCCCTGTTGCAAAAGGAAATGATGCATTTAATCTTCTTAAGCAAACACCTTTGGTTTCTTCTACTGATGGAAAAAAATCTTAAAATTCTGAATAAATCAGACGTTATTATTTATATCAATGGTCGAAAATCTAACATGGATAACGAAGCCGTGATAGAGATGTTGAAAAATACACCTTCGGAAAATATCCAGAAAATAGAAGTTATTACCACTCCAGGAAGTGAATTTTCTGTTGAAGCAAATACAGGAGTCATTAATATTGTAATGAAAACGACTACCACAAACGGTTTGAATGGAAATGTAAGATTTGTAGATCAACAAGCCTATTTTAATAGTCAGAGGTTAAATGCCGGATTGAATTATAGAAAAGATAAATTAGCAATTAATTCGGGAATTTATACAGGAAATAACAAATCTCGGGAAAAGAATATTTTATCGAATGGAAATGATCATTTTATCAACGAATCAAGAGGAATTGTAGATGATCCGAACACAAATGTTGGTGGAAAATTTTGGATTTGATTATGAATTAGCTAAAAACCAAAATATTGGTTTAACCTATAATTTCAGATACAACAAAAGTTTTGGTTCTAAATTTAAATTAGATAATTATTACAATCACGAATTTAAAAATCAAACCATTAATCTTGAAAATGCCCAAACAAGAAATCATTCATTTAACCTAAATCACGAAGTAAGAATAGATAGCTTGGGAAGTAAATTGGTGACAAACGCTTCTTTTCTTAATTATAAACGAGAAATGAGAAGTACAAATACGACAATTCCTGCAGATAATGAAAACATCGAAATTTTTAGACAAAATGTACCTCAAATTATCAATAATTTTAGTGCGAATGCAGATTATACGCTAAAAACAAAGAACGAAAACACATGGTTATTTGGAGGGAGTTATACGTTTACAAAAACAGATAATGATACCAAACAGGAAAATTTTGTGAACGAAAATTTTATCACAGATGAAACGTTGAGTAATCATTTTTTATACAAAGAAAATATTGCCGGATTGTATTTAACTTTTGAAAAACAAGTTTCGGAAAAATTTTCAGGAAAAATTGGAACACGATTCGAAAATCACTAAAACAGATGGTGATAATTCTTGACAAGAATAATTCATTCAAAAATAATTACAACAACATTTTACCTTATTTATCTTTGAATTATGCAGTTCATCAAAATCATAATTTAAGCTATTCTTTCTCAAGTCGTGTTCGTAGACCTGCTTTTTGGGAATTAAATCCATCGCGAATCTATCTTACTCAAACAAATTATATTCAGAATAATCCGTTTATGATGAGTTCAAAATATTATAAACAAGAGTTCAATTATTTGTATAAAAACGCTTATTTCTTCAATGCAGAGTTCGAATATATTGATGATGCAACAAGTCAATTACCTTTACAAGGAACAGTCAAAAATATTGAAACAGGAGAAACAACAGAGTTTTTACGCTACATAAGAATGAATTATGGAAACAAAAAGTCATTAAATCTTTCGGTTGGAATGAATAAAAGTTTTTATGACGGAATTTGGTCTACAAATTACATCTTAGTTTATATGTACCAAACGTATAGAGGAACAATCAATAGTGATCCGACATATATACCAAAACCAGGCTTTGAAGAAAATCTTTCGCCTTATGTCGTGGACCGTCAATCCTCAAATATTTATTTCAAATTAGATAATACCATACGACTTTCTTCGAAAAAAGATTGGTTTTTTAGGAATTAATTATTGGTATTTATCACCTTTTGAAATTGAACTTGGAAAACTTGGAAAACAACATAGTTTTGATGTTAATATCAAGAAAATATGGAACAACTGGACTTTGATGTTTTGAGGCGTATGATTTATTCAAATACGAATATTACAACGATTAACGGAAAACAAGAAAATAGAAATTTTAAACAATGTATGGCAACAAAGCTACAATAGAGAATTTTTCTATTAGTTTATCTTACAAATTTGGAAACCAAAAACTGAAAAAATCAAGACAAATTGACGAAGCAAATAGTACAATAAAATCAAGATTGTAAACAAATGAATAACAAAAAAGACTGCGATATGCAGTCTTTTTTGTTTATCTAAAATCCAATCCGAAGAGATTTACTATCTCCATTTATCCATTTCAAATCGTACAGAAAATATATTCGAATATAACCCCAAACCACTGTCTCCGAAATTTGTTAAAGCATAATCAATTGAAATGCCTTTGTATTTGAAACCAACTCCAACATTTGGTTGAATTTGCGTTTTTTGTTTTCCGTCAAATTGTTCTATTTTTTGCAGATTATTTAAACCGCCACGAACAAAAACCATGTCTTCATAACCTAATTCCATACCGACTTGGGGTGAAATGGAAAAACCTTTTCCGGAAATTGCAGCATTCGTTTGTTGAAATTCAATGTTCATATCAACTTCCCCTAACAAGGACCAACGATCATTGAAATCGAATCGTTTTCCTATACCGAATTGTAATTTAGGCATTGTTAATTCGATGTTCTCCCCCGGCAAATCATTCAAAATTGTAGGTCCTCCTTCATTACTAGGTTCATCTACAGAAATTTCTTTAAACCTTTTCTTTGTTAATACTCCATGCATTAAATGTCGTGGTAATATCTCGAGCCATTAAACCAAAATACATTTTGTTGTCAGTGCGATATTGTAACCCTAAATCAATTCCAAAACCAAATCCTTGTGCAAATTTACCAATATGCCGGTAGACCAATTTCGCATTTGCACCAAATTGAATATTCTTGTTATTGAAAACATTACCAGCATAAGACATTGTAAGTGCGTAATCGGCAGTAGAAAACTTAGATATTTTATCGTAATTAATGTTTCCTTGATTATCAATCAATTCCGTCGTGTTCAAAATATCATCTACCCCAAAGCGCATCAATGAAAATGCGATGGTCGAATTACTTTCTCTTAACGGAATGGCCACTGCAGCATAATCAAACTTGGCAATCGACTGAAAATATTCGGCATGCATTGCAGAAGCTTCCCAGTCGTATGTGATTTCTGTTAATCCTGCAGGATTCCAATATGCTGCATTCGCATTACCTATATTTGCTACAACCGCATTACCCATTGCAAATGAACGCGCATCTGCTCCAATATTTAAAAACTCGTTCGAGTATTTACGAGCAGTTTGAGAAAAAGCAACTTGACTTGCAAGAACAGATAATATGAGGAATGTTTTTTTCAAAATTGATGAATTACGAATATAAAAAACTCAAAAATAGTGGTTTTATTGTGTGTAAAGAGGATTCAGATTAATTTTTGTTTGTACTTTTGTCTTGAAAAATTCATCTATGAAATTATTTACAATTCCAAACTTTCTTACACTTCTCAATCTTTCATGTGGTGTGTTATCAGCTATTTTTATGATTTCGAGTAATGCTCAAAATTACAAGCAACACAGTTACAATTGTCATGGTTTTGATGTTAATTTCGTTGGTGGCAGACTTCTTGGATGGAATGGTTGCACGATTAATGAAAATAGGCAGTCCAATTGGTAAAGAGTTGGACTCTTTAGCCGATTGTATTTCTTTCGGAGTTGTTCCGGGATTGATGCTGTTTTCTATTTTTAATCATTTTTCAACTGATTTCATTTACGAAAATGAAAATCTTAAAATTTCTGCTCTATCATTATTTGCTTTTTTAGTTCCGGCTTTTTCTGCTTTACGTTTAGCTAAATTTAATTTAGATGAAGATCAAACAACATATTTCAAAGGGTTAGCAACTCCATCTAATACGTTATTTATTTTCTCATTATTTTCGATTTATTACAACAAAGGGCAAATCATTAATCCTGAAATTGATCCCTATGTATTAATCGCCGTCTCTATTGTATTTAGCATTTTATTAATCATCGATTTACCATTATTTGCCTTAAAATTTAAAGGATTGGGTTGGGCAGAAAACTATTATAAATACATTTTCTTACTCCTTGCAATAGGATTAGTCATTTGGCTGCAAGTGGCTGCCATTCCATTAATTATTTTATTGTATATCATCATCTCAATCATTTTCAGAAAAGAAATTACAAAATGAAATTAACTAAAAATATCTGTTTCTTTGATTTAGAAACAACAGGAACAAATGTTTCAAAGGACCGAATCGTTGAAATCTCAATTGTTAAAGCCTTTACAGATGGTTCAAAAGAAGTGAAAACATGGGAAAGTAAATCCCGGAATTCCTATTCCTCCGGAAACTACTTTAATTCACGGCATTTCTGACGAAGATGTAAAAGATGCACCTTCTTTCAAAGAATTAGCACCTGCAATTATGGAAATGATGAAAGATGCTGATTTAGCCGGATACAATTCAAATCGTTTTGATATTCCACTTTTGGCTGAAGAATTATTACGCAATGGATTTGATTTTGATTTATCAAAACACCGCCCAATTGACGTACAGGTCATTTATCATAAAATGGAACCACGTAATTTAAGTGCCGCATACAAATATTATTGCGATAAAGAATTGGTTGATGCACATTCTGCAGAAGCTGATACAATAGCGACTTACGAAGTATTGATGGCACAAATTGAAAAATACGATGAGCTTGAGAATGATAATAAATTCTTAAGTGAATTTTCTTCTCAACGCAAAACTGCTGATTTGGCCGGATTTATCCAATACAATGATAAAGACCAGGAAATTATATCTTTTGGAAAATACAAAGGACAAATTGTTTCTGATGTTTTCGCAAAAGATCCCGGATATTATGCCTGGTTACAGAATGCAGATTTTCCATTGTATACCAAAAAAGTTTTTACACGAATCAAATTACAAAACGGTTTTTAAGCAATGAAAATAATTTGTGTCGGACGTAATTACATTGAACATGCGAAAGAATTGAACAACCCTATTCCGGATGTTCCAATGTTCTTTATGAAACCTGATTCTGCTATTCTTAGAAAAGGATTTCCTTTTGTGATTCCAAGTTTTACAAAAGAAGTTCACTTTGAAACGGAAATCGTCATCAAAATTGACCGGGTTGGTAAAATGATTCAACCGCAATTTGCAGATCGTTATTTTTCCGAAATAGGATTAGGAATAGATTTTACAGCACGTGATGTTCAACAGGAAACTAAAAGAAAAACGTTTTCCCTGGGAAATCGCCAAAGCATTTGATGGCTCTGCATTTGCTTCAGATTTTTATCCTAAAGAGAATTTTGATTTAGAAAATTTAACCTTCAAGCTTGATCGAAATGGGGAGAATGCACAAACAGGAAATTCAAAAGATATGATTTTTCATATCAATACATTGATTGCCGAATGTTCTAAATATTTTACGCTGAAAAAAAGGTGATTTAATTTTTACCGGAACACCGGCAGGCGTTTCTAAAATCAATTCAAAAGATACGTTAGAAGGTTATTTGAATGAAGAAAAAGTTTTTGAAATAAAAGTTTTATAACCCCTATATTCTTCATGTATCAAATTAATGAAGAATAATAAGATAAAAGAGCGTATTTTTCGCTCTTTTATCAGTTTATAAACCAACTTTAAACCGAAATAAAATCAAGAATGGAAGAATACCTAAAAATTGAAGAAAAAGTAAATCATGATTTTATTGTTTTAAAATCCAAAAAGAACAAAATAAGTAATGTCAGACTTGTTTTTTTTATCATTTCTACTCTATTTTTCTTGCTTTATGTGACATCAAGTAATAATTATTATTTAATTATTTCTACCGTATTATTTCTGGTTTTTATCATTTTAGTAATCAAAACATCTAAAATTTCTGCCCAACTTACTTATTCTGCCCAAGCCTTAGAAATTATTTCACAAATAAAATCAGATGACACCCTCGATCAATTTCCTGAAGACAATCAATTATTTACTAATATCTACAACAAGGATTTAGATATTCTAGAAGGAAACTCCATTTTTAATCGCATCAATAAAACACAAACTCGCATTGGTAGTTTACAATTAAAGCACTTTTTGTCTAATTTGATCGTAAATAGAGCTGAAATTATTGAAAGACAAAAAGCTTTTTCTGAATTAACACAAAAGAGAGATTGGATTGTAACGTTCTTAACTTTTACAAAACGATTAAAAATGAATCAATCTTCTATTTTCGTTTTTGAAAAAAGGGTATTCAACAGTACCTCCATAAAAGTTATTCCAATTGTTATTTCAATCATCAACATTGCTTGTTTTATCTATTTTTCAATAATTGGATTCCCTAAAGATTTGGTCTTTTATTGGATTTTAGCTGCTGTATTTGTATCGAGTACACTCACGTTTTTTTATAAACGACAACTAAAACGAGTTGCGGCATATACTACAATGAAAGCCGAAGAACTGGATAATTTATATGAAGTTTGTCTGCATATTGAGGATGAAAACTTTGAATCGAAACTCAATTCAGAAATACAAGCTACGTTTCAAATCCCATCGAAAGCCTCTACTTTAATCAAAACAATTTCTTCTACAAAAGAAACTTTAGATGCTGCAAATTTTCCGATTGTAGGATTTATACTAAATACATTTTTCTTGTGGCGATTGTATTATTCGATAAAATTTGAACATGAAGTTCAAAAAACTGTTCATCAAATTAAACCTTGGCTAGATCAACTTGCAGTTTTAGAAGCTTTTGTATCATTTGCTGTGTTTAATGATAAGTACACATCTTTTACTTTTCCTGAAATTGTAAACGAACCTTACGAATTGAAAATAATGAATGGATTTCATCCTTTATTAAATGAAGAAATTGTTATCAAAAATAATTTCGAAACAAATCGCCCAAACAATATTGCCATAATTACGGGCGCAAATATGGCCGGAAAAAGTACTTTTCTTAGAACAATTGGAACCAATTTAGTTTTAGCAATGAATGGTGCAAAAGTAAGTGCAGAAAAAATGTCATTTTATCCTATGGATTTATTCACAAGTATTCGAACGGTAGATAACTTATCTTCCGGTGATTCGTATTTTAAAAATGAAATCAATAAATTGAAAATATTGGTCGAACGTTTAGGAAAATAATCAACCTCAAATTATCATTTTAGATGAAATTTTAAAAGGCACAAATTCCGAAGACAAATTGATTGGTTCGCAAAAATTTTTAGAGAAATTAATCCTTTCTCCCACAAAATTGGTCGGATTTTATTGCGACTCATGATTTAGAATTAACCAAAATGGAAAGTGAAAATCCGAATCATATTATCAATTATTGTTTTGAATTAAAAAATATCGATAATAACTATTATTCTGATTATAAACTAAGAAAAGGTACAACTAAAATAATGAATGCCATTTTCTTGATGAAACACTATAAAATTATCGATTAATTCAAAATAATTTACTGTAAACCGATTATATAAGTTGCATCAATCGAATTAAAATCGTCAACAATTGCATCCGCTTTATCTAAATTTTGTTGTTTTGAATTTTTACTTTTATAACCCAAACAATACAACCCCGCACCATAAGCTGCTTCCACTCCATTTGTGCTGTCTTCGATAACTATACATTCCGAATAATCAGATTTCGCTAAATCTGCTGCATGAATAAAGATTGCAGGATCAGGTTTAGATTTCGGAAAATTTTCTCCGGAAATTTTATGTGTAAAATATCGGTTCAGTCCCAAAGCGATTAAAAACACGATCTATTGTACTTTTCGAAGCAGAAGAAGCTAAAATTAATTCTATCCCATTTTCATATAAATCGTTGATTAAAATTTTCTACTCCTTCGATTAAGTATAAATCGGGCTTTGTATCAAATGCTTCATTAAAAATGGTACGTTTTCTTAAAACTAAGTCATTTACTTCTTCTCTCAAATCAAATTTATTCTTCAAAATCTGGTAAACATTTTTTGTAGATTGCCCCGTAAATGTAGCAAAAAGCTCTTCTGTGACAGGAATGTTTAATTCTTTATAATGTTCAAAATAAGCATATTTGTGCACAGGTTCTGTGTCTACAATTACACCATCCATATCAAATATTACCGTTTTAATCATAATTTATTTTTAATAGATATTTTAAGAAAGTATACTTATTTTAAGGAAGTACTTGCAATGCTTTTGCAATATTATAGAAAGTTTTATAAAACACAAAACATGTGAAAACTTCTCTAAGTTTCGCCAAGTTTTCTCTTTGTTTCTTTTCAACAAAATAAGAAAAAATAAAATAGTGTAAAAAAACGTAAAAAATTCAAACATCAGTTAAAATTTTATTTATATTTATAAAAGCTCCTATTACTCATTTAAATTATAAACACTTTGAATTATCCGTTCATTTTTATGATGGAAATAATATATTAAAATGTCTACGATGAAAATAGAAGTTGAAGTTTTTTGCTTGGGAATAAAAAAATACCTGGGAGATGATGATTTAGTTACATTTCTACCTACTTATTACAATGTTTTGGTAATTCTAATTTAATTGATGAATTCAATAATCATTTCACCATCGATTATGATTTTATCAATAACCTACGATCTTTAGATACTTTTTTTCCTGAATGTTTAACGCCAAAAACAAAAAGAAGTAACTCACTTTATAATATGTTTCTAGACACTCCGCTTGCATTTGCTATCAATCAAAGAGAATGGAGGTCAAAAGACAGATTAGTGATTACACTCATTCCTTTTCATATTGATTTTAAAGGATTATTATTACAAGATATGCGTAATTTAAACTTTAGTCAATAAAATAATAATTTACGATTTCACATATTTTTTTCAATTGATTTTTTTCTTGAAAACAAATTCGTAATCAAGTTTTTATTCGATTAGAAATGGAATTTATTTTTTAGAACAATTATAAACAAAACTACTTATATCACTGTAAACAAAATTCAATACATCTGATTTAATATTTATTCTAAATGTTAAAATTTAACATTAAAGTAACATTTGCATACTTTTTGTAAAATTCATAGCATAACGTAATAGAACTAAAAAATATAAGATGAAAAAAGTATTATTAGTTGCTGTAATGGCATTAGGAATTTCTCAAGTAAATGCTCAAAACTATAGAAATGCTTTAGGTGTTGTCGTAGATTTAGGAGATGGAGAAACCCTTGTAGGTCCACAATTCAAAACACTCTTTTGATGGAAAAAATGCGGGTAATATACAAGTGATGTTTGGAGATCATATCACGGTTTTAGGTGCAGATTATACGTATAATCAACCTTTTTCCGGGACAAATGGATTGGGATGGTATGTTGGTGTAGGACCGCAATTATCTTTTGTTGACGGAGGTAAAATTTGAAGATAAAACATATTTTGCTATTCGTCCGCAAGCCGGTTTAGAATACAAGATTCCGTCAGCTCCATTGGCTTTACATTTTGATTGGAAACCGTGGTGGAACTTAACAAACGATTCTAACTTTGAAGCCGGTCGTTTTTCTTTAGGATTTAAATACACTTTTAACTAATCAATAATAGAAAAAGAAAAAACCACTCGAATGAGTGGTTTTTTTATAAGTAATATCATAAAATCGGAGTATAAATTAATTTTATTCCTGTCAATTAATCGTTATTTTTGAATAATGAATGATTATATTTTGAATTTTTCTAAGACCAATTATAGATTAATGGTATAATTTGATTATTCAAGATATAATTCCGAATTTTAACCTATTATTAGATTTAATAACATTTATAGAAGATGAAAACAATTAATTGGGACAGGAGTTGCTTTGGTTACACCTTTTCAACAAGATGGTACAGTAGATTATATTGCTTTAGAAAAAATTAGTAAACTACAGTATCGAAGGTGGTGTTGAGTATTTAGTTATTTTAGGAACTACTGCTGAAGCAGCAACACTTACAAAGGATGAGAAGAAAGAAGTAATTGAAACAATAAAGAAAGCAAATGCCAACCGTGTTCCGATGATATTGGGTATTGGTGGAAACAATACTGCTGAAGTTATTAATGAATACCAAGAAACAGATTTAAGTGATTATATGGCTATTCTTACTGTTTCTCCTTATTATAACAAACCAAACCAAGAAGGAATCTATCAACATTACAAAGCAATTGCAGAAAGTACAGATGCTAACATTGTGTTATACAATGTTCCTGGCAGAACGGGCTCTAATATTGCGCCGGAAACAACTATTCGCTTAGCGAATGAGTTCAAGAACATTATAGCGATTTAAAGAAGCTTCTCCGAACTTCTTACAGTCAACAGATATTATTCGCATGAATACGCGCGAAGATTTTCATATCATTTCCGGAGATGATGAATTTGCATTACCAATGACTTTAGCCGGAGGTTCTGGTGTAATTTCTGTAATTGGACAAGGAATCCCTGTAATTTTTACAGATATGATTCGTAAAGCATTAAACAAAGAAGCAGATGCTGCTTACAGCGCTCATTACAAAGTTGTAGAAATTACACGTGCTATTTTTTGAAGAAGGAAATCCATGTGGAATTAAAGCAGTTCTAAATAACAAAGGGGTTTGTCAACCATACACAAGATTACCTTTAGTTCCTGCTTCAGAAAATTTAACAACCAAGATTAATCAATTATTATCAAACATCTAAAAAAATAAAACTATGATAAAAGATACCGTATTAAACGCACTGAATAAACAAATAAAATTAGAAGGAGATTCTTCTCAATTATATTTAGCAATGGCTTCTTGGGCAGAAGTGAAAGGTTTAGAAGGAACTGCAAACTTCTTATACTCTCATGCTGATGAGGAACGCATGCACATGTTAAAATTAATTAAATTTATCAACGAAAGAGGTGGAAAAGCATTTGTCCCGCAAATTGAAGAACCAAAACAAGATTTTTCTACATTGAAAGATGTTTTTACTGCAATTCTAAAACATGAATGTTTTGTTTCTGATTCAATTAATGAAATTGTCGGATTAACATTAGAAGAAAAAGATTATTCTACACACAATTTCTTACAATGGTATGTCTCTGAGCAAATTGAAGAAGAAAAATTAGCACGAAATATCTTAGATAAATTAGAAATGATTGGTTCTGATAAAGGAGGATTATATCTGTTTGATCGTGATGTCGTTACATTAAGCACAGACGCAACAGTATAATAAATCAAAACTTTGAGATTTTATTAAGAGGATAAGAAAATATTTTTTTATACTTTAGTCCCCAAATTTTATTAAATTTGCAGAATGTTTAAAAAACTAAGCTTACTAGTTTTAATTGGCGCTTCATTAGTGTCTTGTAACAAGACCTACAACAAAGCGATGAAAAGTACGGATAAGGATGAGATCTTTGTATTGGCAACTCAGTTATACCAAGATGGTAAATATGACTTGGCAAACGAGTTATATGAAAAAATTTCAACCTCTTTCGTAGGAACGGAAAAAGCAGCTGATATTGCCTATAATATGGCAGAAGGTAATTTCAACGAAAAAAGTTATCGTTTAGCTGGCCATCAATTTAAGAGTTTCGCAGGAGCATATCCAATGGACGCTCGTGCAGAAGAAGCTTTGTTTAAATCTGCTTTTTTCATATTACAACGATTCGCCAAAATATGACTTGGATCAAACAAGTACATATACAGCGATTAGTGAATTGCAAGGATTTATCAATGCGTATCCTGAATCGACTCATGTTACTGATGCAAATAATTACATTACAGAGCTTAGACAGAAATTAGAAAAAAAGTCTTTCGAAATTGCAAAAGTTTATTATAAAACAATGAAATATAAGGCTTCCGGTGTCGCTTTCGATAATATGATTGATGAATATCCGGACTCTAAATTCCGTGAAGAAGCAATGATGTATTCATTGCGCTCTAAAACTGAATTAGCTTTAAACTTTTCACGTTTAGAAAATAAAGATTTACGTCTTCAAGACGCCAGAACTCAATATCTATTGTTAACAAGATATTATCCGGAAACGAAATTTAAAAGCGAAGCGGATAAGTTAATGGAAAAAATAGATAAAGATATGGCTGAAACTAAAAAAGCATTGGCTACTTTAGAAGAAGCCCGTAAAAAAGTTGAGGCAGAAAGTGCTGTCGAAACTGCAAAAAGCAAAAATTAATAATAAAATAAATATAATTCTTTCATTATGAATTTCAAGGATATCGGTGCAGCACCAACAACACAAACTTATGATCGTAATAAAATCGATGAGAAAACAGGAAACTTATACGAATCGATTGTAATTATGGGAAAAAGAGCAGAACAAATCAACCAAGAAATGAAAACTGAATTAATTCAGAAATTGGATGAATTTGCTGCACACACAGATTCTTTAGAAGAAGTTTTTTGAAAACAGAGAGCAAATCGAAGTTTCAAAATTCTACGAAAGATTACCAAAACCGACTTCTATTGCGGTTAAGGAATGGTTAGACAATGACGTATATTACAGAAATCCAAATGAGGATAAATAATGTCTGTTTTACATAGTAAAAAAATTCTTTTGGCAGTTTCTGCCGGAAATAGCGGCCTACAAAGCCGCTTTTCCTTGTTAGAGGACTTATCAAAAAAGGAGCTGAGGTCAAAGTAATTATGACGCCGGAAGCTCAAAACTTTGTTACTCCACTTACACTTTCTACCCTTTCCAAAAATCCTGTTGAATGGGAATTTTTCGGAGACAAAGGAGATTGGAATAATCACGTCGAATATGCACTTTGGGCAGATTATATGCTTGTTGCACCCTGCACAGCAAATACACTTTCTCACATGGCCGACGGTACATGTGATAATTTAGTTTTAGCAACCTACCTTTCTGCAAAATGCCCGGTTTATTTTGCTCCTGCAATGGACCTGGATATGTATAAACATCCCTTCAACACTTGAAAATATTTCAAAACTAGAATCATTCGGGAATATTTGTATTCCTGCCGAAGCTGGAGAGTTGGCAAGTGGATTAGTGGGAGAAGGCAGAATGGCTGAACCTGAAAACATTATTGATTTTTTAGAACGTACAATTGCAGCGACTCTTCCACTTTATGGAAAAAAAGTAGTGGTTTCTGCAGGTCCTACATACGAAAACTTAGATCCTGTACGTTTTATAGGTAATTATTCTTCGGGAAAAATGGGGTTTGAGATTGCAAAAAACTGCAGCGGATTTAGGTGCAAAAGTTACCTTGGTGAGTGGTCCAAGTCATGAATCTGTAATGGGCTATCCGATTGAACGAATTGATGTTGTTTCTGCACGTGATATGTACAATGCAATGCATGCTAATTTTGCAGATGCAAATGTTGTGGTGATGTCAGCAGCCGTAGCAGATTATCGTCCAAAAGAAACAGCTGAACAGAAAATAAAAAAAGAGAATGATGATAATTTAATCATCGAATTGGTGAAAAATCCTGATATTCTAAAATCGTTGGGGGAAATCAAAACGCACCAACTATTGGTTGGATTTGCGTTGGAAACAAATAACGAAGAAGAATATGCAAAGAAAAAATTAGCCAAAAAAAATCTGGATTTTATTGTTCTAAATTCAATGCAAGACAAAGAAGCCGGTTTTCAGAAGAACACAAATAAAATTACAATTATCGACAAAGATTTATCCATGCAACAATTTGAAGCTAAATCAAAAGCGGATGTTGCAAAAGATATCTTGAATGTTATCTTAAATAAATTATAACAACAAATGAAGAAATTAGCCTCAATTTTCTTTTCAACATGTTTAGCTGTTTCAGCTTTTTCACAGAATCTTATCGCAGATGTGAAAGTTGATTATTCAATGGTTCAAGGTTCCAATACCCAAATTTATCAAACTTTGCAAAAATCATTGACTACATTTATCAATTCGACAAAATGGACAAACGACAGATTGAAAACCTATGAAAGAGTTGAAGCCAGTTTTGTCATTAATATTAAGGAGAGAGAAGGAAATAGATTAAAAGGTTCCATTTTAGTACAATCTCGTCGCCCGGTATTTAATTCAACCTATTATACTCCTGTCTTAAATTTGTCGGATGACAATTTTACATTTCAGTACCAGGAATTTGAAGAATTGATTTTCAATGACCGTAAATTCAGCGGAAAAAACCTGACAGATGTAATCACTTATTATGTTTATCTCGTTTTGGGGTATGACGCGGATACGTTTTCAAAAGAAGGCGGAACCGAATATTTTAAAATGGCTAAGAAAATTGCAGATTTTGGACAGGCAAACAATAATTTTTCGGGATGGAGTGAAATGGATGGTTTAAAATCCCGCACATCTTTAATTAATAATATCATAAAAGCAGATAATTCGACCTTACGCAATATCAGTTATCAATACCACCGAAATGGCTTAGATATTATGGCTGAAAATGAATTGAGAGGAAAAAATGCTATTGGAAATACTTTATTACAACTAGAGTTTTATCAAAGAGGAAATTTTTCTCAATTTTATCCATTGGAACTTTTCTTAAACTGCAAAAAATAGCGAAATTAGTCAAGTGTTTTCTGGAGGACAAACGTCTACAGTAAATATTGAAAAATTAAAAGAAATTTTAAATTCTATCGCACCGAAATATGGGGATAGTTATTGGAACAAATTAAAAAAGTAAATGTTACGAACTCTTCGCGTTAATAATTTTGCAATTATCGATCAGTTAGAGATTGATTTTCATCAAGGTATGACTACCATCACTGGTGAAACCGGTGCTGGAAAATCGATTCTATTAGGAGCTTTGAAATTAGTTTTAGGAGAACGAGCAGACTTAAAGGCCTTGAAAAATGCCAATGAAAAATGCATTATTGAAGCTGTTTTCAACATTAAAGATCTTGAATTAAATCATTTTTTTAAAGAATATGATTTAGATTATGAAGATGAATCTATTCTTCGAAGAGAGTTGTTGCCATCGGGTAAATCTCGTGCTTTTATCAATGATACACCTGTCAAAGTTTCTATTCTACAAGAATTATCTGAACTTTTAATTGATATTCATTCTCAATTTAATACCCCTAAAATTTTTGAAGCTGATTTTCAATTGTCTATGTTGGATATTTATGGAGAAAATAAAGAATTAGTAAAGGATTACAGAAAGTCTTTTGACCACTATCTTTCGATTAAAAAGAAAATCAAAGAAGCCCAGAATTCCCTTGAAAACCAATCGCAAGATTTAGAATATAAATTACATTTATGGGAAGAATTGAACAATGCTTCTCTTAAAAATGAAGAATTAGAGGAATTAGAATTCGAAATTAAATCATTGTCAAATGTGGAAGAAATCATTTCTACATTAAATGAAACCTATCAATTTTTAGAACATCCTGAGATGGGAATTATTTCTCAATTGAACGAGGCAAGTAATAAATTGAATAAAATTTCAGATTACAATTCACATTATAACTCAATTTACGAACGGCTAATTTCGTCTAAAATTGAACTTCAGGATATTTCGGGAGAAATGAGTCATTTGATCGAATCTACAGAAATTAACCCTGAACGTTTACAGGAAATTACAGATCGTTATGATTTGATTCATCGATTATTGCGCAAACATAATGTACTGACGGTTGACGAATTGATTGTAAAACGAGATGAATTAGAATCCCAAACTTCTGGTTTTGATAATCTAAGTGATTTGATTATTCATTTGAATAAAGAATTGAATTCTATATCTGAAAAACTTGAAAAACAAGCTCTAAAAATTAGAAAAAACAGAACCTCTACTCTTGAAATTATTCGAAAAAACATTTTGAATACCTTATCTCAATTGGGAATGGAAAATTCACAATTAACGAATTCAATTGAACGAAACATCAGATTTTACACCTACCGGTAAAGACGACGTTTTATTTTTATTTTCTGCAAACAAAGGAATGGAGCCTCGTATTTTCGAAAAATCTGTTTCAGGGGGAGAGCGCTCACGATTGATGCTCGCAATTAAAAAATTATTGGCAACGCATCAACATTTGCCTACTCTAATTTTAGATGAAATCGATACTGGTATTTCCGGAAAAGTAGCCAACGAAACGGGAAAAGTTATGCAATCTATGGCAGATAATATGCAGCTTTTAGTGATTACGCATTTACCTCAGGTTGCTTCAAAAGGAAATCATCAATTAAAAGTTTATAAAGAAGTCGTTGAGGAAACAACACAAACAAATGTTATTGAATTATCTCAACAAGAACGTTTAGAAGAAATTGCCCAAATGATTTCCGGATCTGAGTTAACAGATGCTGCAATCAGTCAGGCGAAAGAATTAATGAACTTGAATGAAATATAAATAAAAAAGTGCGAGAAATTCTCGCACTTTTTATGTTATAATGAAAATCAATTTACTTCGTTAATTTCTCCAAAGAATATTCAATCATTGCATCAACTGCTTTGTAAGAATCTGCACTAAATTCACCTAAAATTCTATTCGCAACAATTGCATTTACAGATAAAGCCTCGTGTCCCATCATGGCAGCTAAACCATAGATTGCCGAAGTTTCCATTTCAAAATTTGAAATTCTCAATCCATCATAATTAAAAGATGTTAAACGTTCATTAATGTCTGCAGGATTTGGTTGCAATCTTAAAGAAACGTCCTTGAGGTCCATAAAAACCACATGCAGTCGCTGTAATTCCTTCAATCGTTTTTTTCTGATGCTAATGTATTCAATAACGATTCAGATCCTTTTACTAAATAGGGGCGAGATTTATTTACAGACCACTCAACATGCTGGATAAAAGCATCTTCTATTTCTTTATTCATCACGGCTTCACTGCCAACATAATAATGTAAAAGACCATCTAACCCTAAACCGTGAGAACCGATCACAAAACTATCCACCGGAATATCTGCCTGCAAAGCTCCTGAAGTACCTAAACGTACAAATGATAATTTTCTGAAATCTTTTTTAATCTCTCCGGTTTCTAAATTAATATTTGCCAACGCATCTAATTCTGAGGAAAACAATATCAATATTATCTGTTCCCATTCCGGTAGAAATTACCGTTAAACGCTTTCCGTTCAACGTTCCTGTATGGGTTTACAATTTCTCGTTTAGAAGCTTTATGCTCGATAGAGTCAAAATGTCTCGAAACTTTTTCGACACGATTAGGATCTCCAACTGTTATTACAGTATCTGCTAAATGTTCTGGTTTTATATTACAATGGTAAATGCTTCCGTCTGCATTTAAAACTAATTCTGATGCTGCTTTACTCATGATTTTATAATTAAAAATAAGGGAACAATATACAATGTTTATTTGTAAAAATGGCAAAGAAAATTATTAACCACCTACTCTTTTCACTTTAAATCCTTTATCTTTCAGAAAAGTCATGATCTTATCACGGTAATCTCCTTGAATAATGATAGATTCATCTTTAAAGCTTCCTCCTACACCTAAAAATACTTTAATTTCTTTTGCCAATTGTTTGAAATCTTCATCTGCTCCTGTGTACCCTTCAATTACCGTTGTTGGCTTTCCTTTACGTTTTTCGTATTTACAAATTAACGGATCTTCTTGCATCCACAATTCATTTTCAACCTCTTGATTTTCTTCCGGTTCTGATACATGATCAGGAAATAAGTTTTTTAATTGATCGTGTAAATCATTCATTGATACCTAATATTATATTAAACAAAGATAATATTATCTTACAAGAAGACATTAGAAAACCTTTATTTTGTAATTTTACAACGTAAAGACAATCATCATGAATAAAGAGGAGATTTCGAAAGAAATTAATTATAAAGGACACACGAAAAAATTTACTGTTGCCATTGAAACAATTACCCGCTTTCAATCCTGAAACGATGGACAAAGTAAAATATGAAGAAACGCAGAAAGCTTTATATTTATTAGCAGAAGAAAAGCTTGAAAAATCAAAAATTTGAATGGATTTTTTCGATTGAGCAAGAATTACAACAATAACTGACACTTATAATATTGGCATGTACTTTGTATTACCTAATACGTTTTTAAACATATTTGGTAAAATGAAAAAATCAAAATTCTTTAAAGTAGCGGGAGCTGCAGCTATGGCTGCTCAGAAAGACAAATCTTTTTTTGAAAAGGTAAAAGCATTTTTCAGAATGTTAGGTGATTACAAAAATGGAAGTTATAAACCTGACAATATGAATTTGTTTATTGGATTTGTAGCAGCTTTATATATTATTTCTCCAATTGATATCATTCCCGAAGCATTGTTTGGTCCTTTCGGATTTATTGATGACTTTGGTATTTTACTTTTTGGAATGAAATATTTTAATAAAGAAGTCATAAAATATTTGGCTTGGAAAGATATGCAAAAAGCATATACGAATATAGAGGATGCTAAGATTATTGAATAACAACAAATTAAATAAGTAACAGAAATCCGATTGAACAATTCAATCGGATTTTTTTGTATTTAAATGCATCTATCGTTTTATAAGTATAAATAAAATTTATTTATCTGCTGATTATTCATTAGATTTGAGCAAATAACATTACTAAAACTAAAACACCCGAAAATGGTAATTATTCATAATTTTGAAGAGTATAAAGCTTTTGAAGGAAAAGAAATCGGAAAGTCAGATTGGCATACAATTAATCAAGAACAAATAAATCGCTTTGCTGATGCAACGTTAGATCATCAATGGATACATACAGATCCTGAAAAAGCAGCTTCTGAAGGTCCTTTCAAGAAAACAATTGCTCATGGTTATTTGACTCTTTCTTTGATTCCTTATTTATGGGAGCAAATTGCAGAAGTTCGAAACATCAAGATGTTAATCAATTATGGTATTGAAAATCTAAAATTTGGCCAAGCTGTTTTAGTTGATAGTGAAGTTCGACTAACAGCAAAATTAAAATCCATTACGAATTTAAGAGGAATTGCGAAAGTTGTTATTGAAGCTAACCTAGAAATCAAGGACAATCCAAAACCTGCATATACTGCAGATGTCGTTTTCTTGTATCATTTCAACGATTAATTATAATTATATAATAGCATTCTACAAAGCTTCTATTTCCAATAGAAGCTTTTTTCTTTTTCACAAAATATCGAAGTATCTTGCACCCGATTTTATAAAACATGCAAAAAATTCAACAAAACAACACGTTGATTTCTATCGTTGGCCCAACTGCAATTGGAAAAACAAACCTGGCAATAGAAATAGCGAAACATTATCATTCAGAAATTATTTCTTGTGACAGCAGGCAATTTTTTAAAGAAATGAAAATTGGTACCGCTGTACCTTCTAATGATGAATTGAATCAAGTAAAACATCACTTTATTCAAAATATTTCAATCCACGAAAAATATTCAGTTGGAGATTTTGAACGAGATGGATTAACCTTTTTGGAGGAATATTTCAAAACAAATCACATTGGTGTAATGGTAGGCGGTTCGGGTTTATACGAAAAAGCAATCACAGTTGGTTTTGATGAATTTCCAGATGTAGATTCTTCAATCAGAGAGCAACTTAATCGAGAGCTTGAAGAATTTGGAATAGAGAAACTCCAAGAAGAATTGAAAAATGTTGATCTTAACTATTATGAAGAAGTTGATGTCCATAACAAACAACGTGTAATTCGTGCTCTAGAGATTTACAGATCTTCGGGCTTACCTTTCTCTCATTTCAGAAATCAAGACTTGAGCAAACGTCCATTTAACATAATAAAGATAGGGTTAGAACTTCCTCGTGAAGAAATGTATGATCGTATCAATCGAAGAGTTGACATGATGATGAATGAAGGTTTAGTAGAAGAAGCCAATTCTTTATTTCATTTAAAAGAATTAAATGCTTTACAAACTGTTGGCTATAGAGAATTATTTGATTATTTTGAAGGAAACATCCCACTAGATTTTGCCGTTGAAGAAATCAAAAAGAACACCAGACGGTTTGCGAAACGTCAAATGACTTGGTTTAAAAAAGATGAAAAAGTGAATTGGTTTTCTCCCTTCGAAAAAGAATCGATTATCAATTTTATAGATACTGTATTATAAAGGATGGAAAATTTTGTCGCAATAGATTTTGAAACAGCAAATAATTACCGTAATTCTGCATGTGCTGTCGGAATAGTTACAGTAACAGACCATATCATTACAGACGAGTATTACACACTAATTCAGCCTCCTCGTAATCAATACAATTATCACAATATTTTGGTTCATGGAATTCGTCCTGAAGATACAATTGATGCACCTACTTTTGATGATGTTTATTTCGAAATAAAACACCGATTACAAAACCAGGTTGTTGTAGCACATAATGAAGCTTTTGACCGTTCTGTTTTAAAACATACAATGGAATTTTACGGTCTAAATTATTCTCAACTTAATCTTTCTGAACGTTGGGAATGTACCTATAAAATTTTCAAGCAAAAAGGAATCATTCCTACAAAATTATCTGATTGTGCACGAAAATTTAATCTTCAACTTAATCATCACGAGGCATTGTCTGATGCTAAAGTTTGTGCACAGTTGTACTTGTTAAAGTAATTATTTTTATCCATTATTATACTCAAGCATTTTTATTCATTGAATATAAAAATATAAATAACTTATATTTAATGTTTTAAACATTTGTAAATGTTTACAAACGTTTACAAATGTTTAAAAATAATAAATTGAATGGTTATTGCTACAAACATTTAAACACAAAAAAAAATAATTATGTCTGTACAAAATTTCAGGGAATTACATAATCAGGATTACCCACTTGTTATTGCAAATGTTTGGGATGCAATAAGTGCCAAAGCTGCCGAAGAAGCAGGTTTTTTAGCTGTTGGAACTTCTAGTCATGCCATTGCGAATATGTTAGGTTATGAAGACGGTCAGAATATTTCTTTCTACGAAATGTTATATATCATTGAACGGATTTCCAAGTCTACGTCTCTTCTTGTTTCTGCTGATATCGAAAGTGGTTTTACTGAAGATTTAGAAGCATTAAACGATTATATAGAGAAACTCGTAGATGTTGGAGTTGTCGGAATTAATTTGGAAGATGGAAATACTGATGAAGAAAAAAGAAAACTATCCAATCAGCTTGTTTTAGAAACCAAAATAAAATCAATCAAAGATGACTTAAAATCTAAAGGCAAAGATATTTTTATCAATGCCCGTATAGATACTTATACAACAAAATCCGAAAACACATTGGACGAAACAATACGAAGAGGAAAGTTGTATAAAGAGGCAGGTGCTGATGGAATTTTTGTTCCTTTAATTGAAGATAAAATGGAAATTGAAAAAGTTATCAATGAAGTTGGTTTACCCTTAAATATTTTTATCACACCTACATTAAATTCATATAAAACAATAAGTGAACTGGCATACACCGAATTTCGAGTGGAAATAAAGTTCATCACAAAGTAACTGAATTTACCAATAATTTTTTCGAGGAGCTATTGGATTCAAAAGATTTCTCTAAATTATTATAACTCCCCTACTCTTTTTAAATGTTTCATACTATTTTAAATTATGCCTTGGAATCCTGAAATATACAATCATTTTAAAGATATTCGCTATCAGCCATTTTATGATTTGTCACATCTCATTTCGGCTGAACATCTCAAAAATTGTATTGATGTGGGATGTGGAACCGGAGAACAAACAGCTATTCTTGCAAATAAATTTGAACAAGCTCAATTTTTAGGAATTGATTCATCAAAAGAGATGCTGGAAAAATCAAAAGAATTTGATTTATCAAATCTTCATTTCAAACAACAAACAATCGAAGAATTTGCAGATTCTGATACAAAGTGGGATTTAATTTTTAGCAATGCTGCCTTGCAATGGTCTGATGACCATCAGAAATTATTTCCTAAGTTAATTTCAAAACTGAATAAAAATGGACAGTTTGCTGTGCAAATGCCTTGTCAGAAAGATAATATTTTGAATGTTTTGTTACGTGATTTAGTTAAAGAAAAACCTTATTCTGATTTCTTAAATGGTTTTTACAGCGACTCTCCTTTGCTAACCATAGATGATTATGCAAAAATTATGTTTGATGAAGGATTGAACGATTTAAATATCAGTGTAAGAATTTATCCTATTTATGGTAATAATGAAATCGATTTTTATCGCTTCATTTCCGGTTCAGCTTTAATTCCTTATATGGAACGTTTGACAACGGAACAACAGGAACTGTTTACAACTGAATATCAATCCCGAATAAAGAAGTATTTCACAACTTTCCCTGCCATTTATCCATTCAAACGAATTTTATTGTATGGTAAAAAAGTATAAAAAATAAAAAGAGCATCATTTAAATGATGCTCTTTTTATTTTTTATCTAATCTAAGTCATCTAAAACAGATTTCAAAATCTCACAACCTTTTACGATATCTTCATCAGAAATATTAATTGGAGGTGTGATGCGTAATGTTTCGATGCTGTACATTAACCAAAAAATAATTAATCCACGATTCATGCATTCTGCCGCAACACGCAATGCATAATCCACATCTTTCACTTCTGGTGCTAACATCAAACCTTTTCCATGAATTTTTTTTAATTTTTGGATGTTGAAGATGCTCTCTGAACAATTGTTCTTTGCGGTCAATATCCTCCATTAACTTTTCATCTTCTAAAACATTTAATAGTTCTAAAGCAGCAGCTGCAATTACAGGATTCCCTCCAAATGTTGTAATATGCCCTAACTGCGGATTTTGTTTCAAACGAACTCATAATCTTATCAGAGGTCATAAATGCCCCAACAGGTAAACCACTCGCCATTCCTTTTCCCATTGCAACAATATCAGGAACAATACCAAAATGTTCAAACCCAAAAAGTTTTCCGGTACGTCCAAATCCCGGTTGAATTTCATCCATAATCAATAAAGCTCCAACTTCTTCGCAACGTTTCTTCAACTTCATAAAAAAGTTGTTCTCCGGCAAACGGAAACCTGATGCTCCACGAATACTTTCAACAATAACTCCTGCAGTTTCTTTTGTAATTTTTTGTAAATCTTCTTCGTTGTTAAAATCTATAAAATAAACCTCAGGTAATAATGGTCTGAAAGCAGATTTTTTTCTTTCATCTCCCGATACGCTCAATGAACCATGTGTATTACCATGATAAGCATTTCGAAAAGAAATCAGCTGACGACGGCCAGTAAAACGTTTCGCTAATTTAAGAGAAGCTTCAATAGCTTCAGTTCCTGAGTTTACAAGATATACCTGATCTAAACCTTCTGGCGTAGAATCAACTAAACGCTTGCATAATTCTACAGGTTTTTCTTGTGCATATTCACCGTAAACTGCAACATGCATATATTTGTTAACTTGTTCTATAATTGCCTCATTGATTCGAGGATGACTATGTCCAAGTGTATTCACTGAAACACCAGCTACAAAATCAAGATAGGCTCTTCCATCCTTTCCATAGATATAAGAGCCTTTTGCATAATCAACTTCAAAACCGGATGCAAAATTTGTGGTTTGTGCCTGGTATTTGAAAAATTCTTCTTTTAATGTTCCCATTTTTATTTTAATAATAAAAGTACAGCTGCTCCGCCCATTGCATAAGCAGCAACAGTTAAAGCATCTGATTTACCTTTTGAAAATTTTCTTATTTTGAATGTCGTAATATCGTCTTTGTGAAACTTCAACTCTTTCTCTGTTCCTTTTACAACCGCATACAAGGTATCAGCTTTCCATTGCTTTGCCTCTATCGTATACTCTTTACCTTGTGAATCAACTTTATAAAACTGATCCGGTTTAATTATATCCGTAATTTTAATTGTAGAAGGGTCTATGATAGGCTTTTCTGTATTTTCTTTGTTTTTTTGAACAACAGGTCCTCCTTCCTCATCTATTGCAGTAGCAGATGATCTACTTGCATTTTGATTGGGATTCATACGTTCTCTTCTTAATTCTGCGATATCAGATTTAGAACGGCTTCTTTCTTTCAAATTAGTCGTCTGCTCATTTTTTTTCGCTAATTCAGCTGCATATTCTTCAGGATCAAACACTTTATACGTATAACAGCTTGACAATAATAAAAGAGATAATATGATAGATGTTGTTTTCATGAATAGTTTTAAAAATTAAACGATTAATTTATGAAAAGATTATTTCGATTCGATAAAAATATCCCGCCATTTGTTTAAACGTTCAGAAATTCTCCACTTAAAATCAGGTAAATAACGCATTTCTTCAGGAAATTTAGACAAAGGATACATTTTTCCATCCGATTTTATACGACATCCCACCATTTCAACATCTTTTCCTACCACATCAACTTCTATAATACCGCAATACGAAATGTTAACTCCATATCGTTCTTTTACTTTCGTTTTTTGATCTGTATCATCCATATAGGTCAAAGCGACTGCATTTTCTTCCACATTAATAAAATCTATTTTATCATCCTGAAACAAAACCGTTAAATATTTTCCTTTGATTTGATGAAATTCGTTCTCAGTAAGTGAATCTACTTTTGCAATCACAAATGCATTATTGAAAACTTTCATCGAATCTATTTTTTTCCGTTTTGGCATTTGTATAAGCTTCAATAAAGTCTCCTGTAACCTGATTATCTCCGGACCAAAGAATAGGATCTTTGTAAAACTGCATCAATCCTTTCGTTTGATTATAAATCAAAGAATCTGCTTTACCATTTGCATTCGATTTATAAAAACGAGCTTTATGAAATGCTTTTACAAGAGAAGTTGAATCTACATCGTGACGTTTTACAGCTAATAATGTGTCAGCACTAATGTATAGGGAATCTTTATCAAATGCTTTTACAGCATATGCATTTTTTGTGACAAAAGCAGAATCTAAATATTTGAATGCTTCTCCATAATCTCCTTTCAAGAATCTTTTTTCAAGTGGGTCATCTAAAAAAACATCCCCTTCTCCTTTTCCAAATCCGGTTTTGTCATTAAAATAAAGATTCTTAGCTGTTAGGGTTTTATTCTGATAGTAGACTTTCGAATTGCTTCTTAGCCAAGCTTCTCCTGTTTTTTTGTTAAAGTCCCCATCAGAAGTGATAATATATTGTGTAGGATCATTGCGGCGTGTAATTTTTGAATAATCACGAAATGTTGTGATTCCGGTGATATCATTCGTTGTCATCTTTCTCGAATAAATGGTATAGTCTTTATTCGTGATAAAAACTTCTGAACCAAAATTTGCCGATTTAGATTTTACATTGTACACCACATTCCGTCCTTCAACTAAAGTTCCGTCCGAAACCAATTGTCTTGTACGTATCATTCACAATGATATTCCCTGTCAATCGTTCATAAATCATTTTTTCGGAACTGATTTGCTGTGTTGGCGTTTTCACCTCTACTTTCCCTATTCCTGTTGCAATTTCTGTTGTCCGATTATAATCCATATAATCTGCTGTAATACGAGAAGTTGGATCTGTCAACACCACATTTTTAAATGCTTTTGCAATGGTTGTATTTCCATCATATTCCATTTTGTCTGCAGAAATTGTTTTGTCTTTACTCACCAATTTAGCATTGGACCAAACAACCGCCAAATTTTTATCTTGGTACAAAACTGCACTGTCCGCCTGAACCAAATCTCCTTTATACTCAAGTACAACATTTCCTGTTAAGAACTGATTTCCTTCAAAACGATCGGGATAACGTTCTATTAGATCAGCATGTTTCAGAACAACTTTCTCTTTTTTTGGTTTTTGCTGAGCAAAAACACTTAATGTCATAAAACATGAAAGTAATAAGGTCACTCTCATCTTTGTTTTCTGACTATTTATATAATTAATTAACAATTACTTATTTTTTTATTTGATCATTATTACACTTGTAAAAAGTGCTAGCCAAAATTAGTATTATTTTTTTAGTCCTAAAAATTATTTATACTGGCTGTAATACTTAAAATTTTCCTAAAATAAATACTTCTTTCATTTAGTGTTTTCAACCAAAATTCAATTAAAAAAATGTACATTGTTTCTTTCATTCCGTTTTAAAATCATTAACTTCATACAAGATTAAATAAAGTAAAATGCCTAAACATCAAAATGTATTAGATTCTCCTAATACCAACACTGTTTTTATGGTTTGGAATTTCAAAGAAAACACCAACTATAAAGCTATCTTTAAAGACCTTTGCTCATTGGTTATCAATCTAAACCACACTGCCAATACACGATTTCCCGGAACACAATCTAGTGTCATTTTAGGAATTAGTTACGACGCATGGCTTAAACTTGATCTCCCTCAACCATTACCAAAAGAATTAAAACCTTTTCAGACAATTAAAGGAGAAAAACACCAAGCAATTTCTACAAAAGCAGATATTCACTTTCATATACGCTCTACTCATAAAAGTTATTGCATTGATATTGTTTCTAATTTAACCGATTTATTAAACGATGTTGCTATTTGCCAAGAAGAAATTCATGGCTTTAGGTATTGGGATGGGCGCAGTATTTTAGGTTTTGTAGATGGAACTGAAAATCCGCAAGGTGAAGAAAGAATAGCTTTTGGTTTAATTGGAGAAGAAGACATCAACTATCAAGACGGAAGTTATTTATTCGTTCAAAAATATATTCATAATATGCAAGCCTGGAAAAACTTAGCTGTTTCGGAGCAAGAAAAAGTCATTGGGCGAACAAAAACAGATGACATCGAAATGGACGACGAAGAGAAACCTTCTAACTC
The DNA here is from genome assembly GCA_020740385.1 of Mylabris phalerata. NCBI lineage: Eukaryota > Metazoa > Arthropoda > Insecta > Coleoptera > Meloidae > Mylabris > Mylabris phalerata. Next base: position 554,385 of record JAJEOX010000028.1, read on the forward strand.
GCATTCAGCCTTAGCGAATGTTGGTGATGATAAAAAAATTGTTCGTGATAATATGCCTTTTGGCAATATATCTACCAATGAAATGGGAACATATTTTATCGCTTATGCAAGAAAATTTAGTATTGTTGAAGAAATGTTAGAGCGTATGTTTATTGGAGAGCCTACTGGGAACTACGACCGTATTTTAGATTTCAGCGAAGCTAAAACCGGAACTCTATTTTTTGTTCCTTCTTTTGATTTATTAGATGAACTATCCAATTAATCCCAATAAAAAAACCTTTTACTCTCAGTAAAAGGTTTTTTTATTATTTTTTTATTTCGTGTACCATAAAAATACAACGAATGATTGTCTATTTTGATATCAAAAACTTCTTCTATGGTTTGTTTGATCGATTGAATTCTAGGATCACAGAATTCCAATACCTCTCCTGTGTCAGACAAAATGATATGATCATGATTTTTATCAAAATATGATTTTTCGTAATGTGCCTGCTGATCTCCAAATTGGTGTTTACGTACCAATTTAGCATCCATCAACAATTCTATCGTATTGTATAATGTAGCACGACTAACGCGATATTTCTTATTTTTCATTTTGATATACAACATATCAATATCAAAATGATCATCTGTAAAATATATTTCTTCTAAAATAGCATAGCGCTCAGGTGTTTTACGGTGGCCATGTTCTTCCAAGAAATTCGTAAACACTTGCTTTACTACTTCGTAATTACTTGATTTTACTGATTCATTTGTCATATAAAAAATTTGTGTAAATATACACATTATTTCTGTATTAAAATAACGATACGTTCTTCAATTGGTATGAATTTTCTATCTGTTTATAATATAATTTTATAATTACGCCATTTTATCAATACTCCTATTCTGAAAGACAGATAATCTTTTAAATTTATTTTATCCTTTTCAACACAAAGGTTAACTTTGCAAATGATGGAAGAAAATTATTTAGAAAAACTGAACGAACCACAGCGATTAGCTGTAGAAGCCACCGAAGGTCCTGTTATGGTAATTGCTGGTGCCGGTTCGGGGAAAACAAGAGTTTTAACCTATCGAATTGCTCATTTACTAAACAAAGGAGTTGATGCTTTTAACATTTTGTCATTAACCTTCACAAACAAAGCTGCTCGTGAAATGAAAGAACGTATCGGACAAGTTGTTGGCGAATCAAATGCTAAAGCTCTTTGGATGGGTACTTTTCACTCTGTTTTTGCACGAATTCTTCGAGTAGAAGCTCCTTTATTGGGATACCCATCAGATTTTACAATTTATGATCAACAAGATGCTGTTTCCGTTATGACAAAGATTATCAACGAAATGCATTTGGATAAAGATATTTATAAGCCGAAACAAGTTTTAGGTCGTATTTCACAATATAAAAACAATTTGATTACTGTTCGTGCTTACCACAATAATCAAGCGTTAATTGAAGCTGATAATGAAGCCATGAAACCTCGTATGGGGGACATTTACAGAGCTTATGTGGACCGTTGTTTCAAATCCGGTGCAATGGATTTTGATGACTTATTGTTGCGCACAAACGAAATTTTGACCCGTTTTCCGGAAGTTTTAGCAAAATACCAGGAACGTTTCAAATACATTATGGTAGATGAGTACCAGGATACCAATCATTCGCAGTACCTGATTGTAAAAGCATTAGCTTCTCGTTATGAAAACCTTTGTGTGGTTGGTGATGATGCACAATCTATTTATGCGTTCCGTGGTGCAAATATTCGAAATATCTTATCGTTTAAATCAGACTACCCAGATGCTAAATTATATCCGCTTGAACAAAATTACCGTTCAACACAAATGATTGTTGAAGCAGCAAATCAGATTATCAAACAGAATCAGGATCAATTAGAAAAAAACGTTTGGACAGCTAATGAAACCGGTGAAAAAATAGCTGTTTATCGTGGACTTTCTGACGCTGATGAGGCCCGTTATATTGCAACGCAAATTTGGGAAAGACAGATGAATGAACATCTTCAACCAAAAGATTTTGCCATTCTTTATCGGACAAATGCGCAATCACGTGCATTAGAGGAAGCCTTAAGAAAAAGAGGAATTCAGTACCGTGTTTATGGAGGAACATCTTTTTATCAGCGAAAAGAGATCAAAGATATGGTCGGTTATATGCGCTTATTGATTAATCAAAATGATGAAGAAGCTTTATTGCGTACAATCAATTATCCTGCACGTGGAATTGGGCAAACAACTATTTCAAAACTTTTGGTCGCTGCAGACCAGCATCAAATCAGTTTATTCTCATTGATAGAAAATATCGCAATGTACGCGCCAACAATTGGGATTAACACAGGAACTGCTAACAAATTAAATGATTTTGTCTTGATGATTAAGCGTTTCCAGGTGATGTTAAAGTCGCATGACGTATATGAAGTAACAATGGAAATGGCAAAAACAACACAATTGTTGAATACGTTAAAAGAGGATTCTACTCCGGAAGGAGTATCTCGTTTGGAAAATGTACAAGAATTATTAAATTCAATTCAGGGTTATGTAGAAGAACAACAACAATTGGATGAAGGAGATGCTTCTTTGGCCGGTTTCTTAGAAAATATTGCTTTAGCTACAGACGCAGATAACGAAGAAGACGATAATAACAAAGTTAATTTGATGACTGTCCATTTAGCAAAGGGGCTTGAATTTCCGGTTGTATTTATTGCTGGTTTAGAAGAAAATCTTTTTCCTTCGATGATGAGTGTCAATACTCGTGCTGAATTAGAAGAAGAGCGTCGTTTATTTTATGTTGCTTTAACACGTGCAGAAAAAGTGGCTTATATGACGTATTCTGTTTCTCGCTTTCGTTGGGGGAAAATTATCGATTGTGAACCTTCCCGTTTTCTAGAAGAAATTGATGATGATTTCTTAGAATGGAAAAATTTGAATATTTCTGCCAGAGCAAGTAATAATAGTGGTTTATCTGCAGATTTATTTGGTGACGAACCAACTCCTCAACATTATCAACAACGGGAAAAATCTGTCGCAAGACCAAATCCCAGAGCACGTGTAGAACCGGCTCAACCAAAAGCAAATTTTAAACCGGTTAATCAAACTAAAAATACCGGATCAGTGGCAAGTAACTCACAGGGTTTACAAATTGGCCAGGTTGTTGTTCATGATCGTTTCGGGCGTGGAGTTGTAAAAGATCTACAAGGAGAGCCTTCAGACATGAAAGCAATTATTCATTTTGATAATGCCGGAGAAAAGAAATTACTTTTAAATTTCGCAAAACTTAAGGTTATTCGTTAACATCAAATCAATAAAAAAGGCTGCATTAATTATGCAGCCTTTTTTATTGATTTTAAATATTTTATATCATACTAATTAAATAGTTCATTTAAGTAGTATTAAAATTAAAATAAATTCTACATACATATTAGATTTTCTCTTTTTTTGAATAAATAGACATAATAAATATCATTATTAAGATTTTTTTAGCATTTTAGCAGAACAAATAAACACAAGAACAAAAAATTTTATACTCAAATGGATGATATCATCAATATCATAAGTAGCTACGTATGGTCGTATGCTTTAATTGGACTTTGCGCCTTAACAGGAATCTACTTCTCTATCCGAACAGGATTTTTACAAATTGTCTACATAAAAGATATGGTACGTCTTCTTTTTAGCGGGAAAAAATCTGCTAAAGGAATTACACCTTTTCAAGCTTTTTCTTTGGCCATTTCCGGTCGGGTTGGAACCGGAAACATTGTAGGTGTAGCAACAGCCATTGCGATGGGAGGTCCCGGAGCTATTTTCTGGATGTGGTTCATTGCTTTTTTAGGAAGTGCCTCAGCTTTTGTAGAATCAACTTTGGGGCAGGTTTATAAACAAGAAATTGATGGCGAATACAGAGGAGGCCCATCCTACTACATCGAAAAAGGATTAGGAATTAAATGGTATGCTATATTATTTGCAATCATCACAATTATCAGTTGTGGGCTTCTATTACCCGGCGTACAATCGAACAGTATTTCTTCTGCTTTGAATAATGCTTTTGATGTTCCTCTCTATCACTTCGTTGGTATTCCAATCAACATTGTCGGTTTTATCATCATCGGATTATTGGCTTTAATTATTTTTGGAGGTGTAAAACGTTTAGGACAAGCTTCTGAATTTATCGTTCCATTTATGGCAGGTGCTTATATTTTGATGGCATTTATTATTATTGGGATGAACTTTCATCAAATTCCTTCTGTTTTAAAATTAATCCTTTCATCAGCATTTAACCAAGAATCTCTATATAGCGGTGTATTTGGATCTGCAATCGCATGGGGAATAAAACGTGGTATTTACTCTAACGAGGCAGGACAAGGAACGGCTCCACATGCTGCTGCTGCTGCTGAAGTTAATCACCCTGCACAACAAGGTTTGGTACAAGCATTTTCAGTTTACATTGACACTTTATTTGTTTGTACAGCTACTGCTTTTATGATATTGTTTACCGGTAAATATAACGTTAGTCATCCTGAAAAAGCGGGTAGTTTTATCACACAAAATATTCCGGGAATTGACTACACAGGTTTTACTCAAGCAGCTGTCTCTTATCATTTTCCATCTTTCGGAAATAGCTTTGTTGCGATAGCCTTATTCTTTTTTGCTTTCACAACAATTATGGCGTATTACTATTATGCAGAAACGAATATTACCTACATTTTCAAAAAAGGAAACAGAAAGGTTTATGTATGGATTTTAAGAATTTGCTTTTTAGGAGCGACTTATTATGGAACCATCAAAACAGCTGAAACTGCTTGGGCAATCGGTGATATTGGTGTCGGCCTAATGGCTTGGGTAAATGTCATCGCAATTTTACTGTTAAGCAGAGTTGGTCTTAAAGTCTGGAAAGATTACAAGGAAAAGCGCAAAAAGGGAATTAAAAACCCTGACTTTAATCCTAAAGAGATCGGAATTAAAAATGCCACTTTCTGGGAAAATAAAAACAAATAACATAAAAAAGCCACTCTTGAAGTGGCTTTTTTCGCTATTAAAAATTATAGATTATTGGGCTTGAGTAAACTCTAAATTTACCAATAATTTTACTTTATCAGAAACAACTAAACCTCCGGCTTCTGTTACTTGGCTCCACCCTAAACCAAAATCTTTACGATTGATATCGCCAGAAAACTCAAAACCGGCTCTTGTTAATCCGTAAGGATCTTTTATTACACCGCCAAAATCAGCTTCTAATGTAATTGGTTTTTTCTCTCCACGAATCTCTAATGTCCCTTCTATTTTTCCATTTTTAATCCCTGAAGTACTTTCAAATTTTAATTCTGGAAATTGATCAGCTGCAAAGAAATCAGCTGATTTTAAATGACCATCGCGATCTGCATTTTTTTGTATTGATTGAATCAATTTTCGCATCAAATTCAAATTTTGCATTCGAAAAATCGTCGCTATTGCTTTCTACATCAGCACTGAAATTATCAAAATTTCCTGTCACTGTAGAAATTACCATGTGTTTTACTTTAAATTGAACCTCTGAATGAGAAGGGTCTAAATTCCATTTTGTTGTCATAATGATTTGTTTTTATTGTAATTTAAATTGTTTAATTTATCCTATTTTAAATGATAACATTCCCAATGAGCCGTAAATAAGCTTGTCATTAAAAATTGCCACCTCTTCTTTTTTTTCCTTGTAATGCCAATGCATAAACAGCAGGTAAATAATGCTCCATAGAAGGAATGGCCAGATTAAATGCGTTTCCTTTTTGTACAAAATTGAATAACTCATCATGGTTCCCGGATTGCACAATGTTTTTGAAGCTATCATTTACTTCGTAAGCCCAATCGTATCCTGCGTTTGGCTCGTTCCAATTTAATGCTCTTAAATTATGAACAACATTTCCGCTTCCTACAATTAATACCCCTCTATGACGTAAAGCATCTAATTCTTTTGCCAGCTCATAATGTTCTTTTGGTGTTTTAAAAACATCCAAACTCAACTCTATCATTGGAACATCAGCATCTGGATACAAAAATTTAATGACACTCCATGAACCGTGATCAAAACCCCATATTTTATCCAGATCAATCGTTGTCGTTTTAATTAAATGTTTGACCTCTTCTGCCAATTCCGGACTTCCGGGAGCCGGATATTGAACATCGAATAAAGCCTGAGGAAAACCATAAAAATCGTGAATCGTTTTTGGTTGCTGTAAAGCCGTAACCTTCGTACCTTTAGTTTCCCAATGTGCCGAAATACAAATTATGGCATTTGCTTTAGGAATCGTTTTTCCAATATTTCTCCAACCTTCTACAAAAATATTTTCTTCGATTGCATTCATCGGAGAGCCGTGTCCTAGAAATAAAACAGGCATTTTTTCTGTTGCAGAAAAACTTGAAGTTATCGCTTTTAAAGTAGTATAATCCACTATTTTATGATTAATAATTTTATTTATTATTTTGCTTTAGGCGCAGCAAATTCTAAGTTTGATGTTAAGGTTACAACATCTCCTACAACAGCTTCCGGGAAGTTTCCTCCAATGTTGAAATCACTTCTTTTTACATCACCTTTCACAGTAAACCCATATGTTTTAACACCATTGTTATTAATATTTCCGTTATAAACCAATTTTAATGTAACTGGTTTTGTTACGCCATTTAATGTTAAATCTCCAACCATTTTAAATTGATTTCCTTTAACACGAGTAATACCTTTTGAAGAAAATTCTAATTTAGAATTTTTTGCAGTATTGAAGAAGTCAGGAGATTTTAAATGATTATCACGTGCTTCAATTCCTGTGTTGATCGAATTAACATCAGCAACTACATGAAATTTAGCATCGCTTAAATCTTCTTTTGTCAAGTTTAAATGAACATCAAAATTCTGAAATTGTCCTTCAATATCAGAAATTGTCATGTGAGAAACAGAGAATCCTAATTTTGAATGCGCTTTATCATTTGTATAATTTTGAGCAAATGCAGATAATGATGCTGCTGATAACATTAAAGTGAATAATAATTTTTTCATCTTGTTTAATTTAATCTTTTATTACTTATTGATGACACAAAGTTAGAAGCTCAAAGAATGATTGCCATTGATGTAAATCAATAAATGAAATTTCTTTTGTTACAATTAAAATTCTAAGAAAAATCGTATCAATTAATATTCCAAAAAGTAAACTAAACAATTTAATAACAATAAAAAAAAGCACTTCGTAAAAGTGCTTTTGGATTATTTTATTGGGCTGAAATACCAATAAGTAGATGTTTTTTTATTTTCAACTTCCAGGTATTCCGGGAAGGCTTGTGGCAGTAAATTTAATTCCTCTGATTTTTTAAGATCCGTAAGAATCTGGCGTAGGGGATATCCTTTTTTACGATCGTGCGGAAAATACCCTTTCTCGATCAAAAAAGGCATCATGTCTTTCGTTTTAACACGTTCAAGGTTATTTTCTACTAAATAAGCCTGAATGTCTTCACTCATTTTTTTGACCACTTCGCGATCAACTTTAATATATTCGTTTTTTTTTCATATAATTTTACCAATTACCATTCATGTGGGTTAAAATCATAGGACCTTCAGAAGTAACCAGAACAGTGTGTTCATGTTGTGCAAATACACCGGGATTGTTTCCTATCATTGTCCATCCATCAGCCTGTTCAATTGCTTCATGAGAATTCTCTGAAATAAAGGTTTCTAAAGCAATAACCGAATTTTTTCGAAAACGACGTTTATCATACACATCTCTGTAGTTCAATAAATCTAATGGTTCTTCATGTAAGGAACGCCCTACTCCATGTCCTGTTAAATTCTCGATGACATGATAATGATGTTTTTTTTGCTTCTTTTTCAATGATTCCACCAATATCAGCGATTTTTACACCTGATTTTACTGCTCCTATAGCTTTCTGTAAAGCAGAAATAGACGCGTCAACAATTTTTTTGATAACCATTTACATCTTCTCCTACAACGATAGAACCTCCGTTATCTGCCCAAAACCCACCTAATTCTCCGGAAACATCAATATTAATTACATCCCCGTCTTTTAAGATTTTATCAGCACTTGGAATTCCGTGACAAATTTCTTCATTGACACTTAAGCAAGTATATCCCGGAAATTGATACGATTCATAGGGTGCAGATTTACATCCAAATTTCTTCATGATTTCTGCGCCAAAATCATCCAATTCTTTGGTTGACATTCCTGGTTTCACATAATCTTTCATCTCTTTCAGAGTTACCGCTACAGCTTCGCTGACTTTTTTCATTCCGATTAACTCTTCTTCTGTCTCTATAATCATTGCTTATATTCTATTGATCTCAAAACTCTGAAATCGTATGCAAAAGTACAATTTCTTTGAATAGATTTTAAAGAGTTCGGATTGAATTTTAAGAGGATGTTAAAAACATAACTAAACGAATAATTTTTCATCTAACGAAAGCGTTTAAATCAATTGAAAAATTACTATTAAATCTGAGATTATTTAAAAAAGTAATATTTTTTGTTCTACTCTCTTATTTATTTTCAAAAAATTCAAGTATAAGGTAATATTTTCCTTTCGGAAGAGTTTCTCCTTCCATAATCACCTCGCGTGCATTCATATTATAACTTAAAACATTGTTTGCTATGCGTGTACTTTCTTGGTGAATTAATCGGACATTAATTATTTTTGTAACAGGTGATAGCTCAAGCTCTTTTGGAAGAACAATACTATTCTTAGAATTATCTAATATAATTTCAGTTGTTAGTTCTTGAATAGATGCCCCATTCATCCATTTTTTTCCAGTCTCTTGAATTTGATTCGAATAGTTTATTTTATTGTGGCTGTCACTTTTTAAGTCCGCGATATTTTTCCATTCTAACTGGGTGTAAGAAGCTCCTGATGGGATATCACCCACAACAAGTACTTGACCTTTTGTTCCAATTGTACGAGGAAACATATAACTGTCTGTATTCACTTCATTACCAGTTGCTCCATTTGTATTAAAATTAAATTTGATGCCTCTTGCCCCATCCAAAATAATCTCTGATTTAAAATGATTTCCGGTCAGGATTGGAGAACTTGAAGCAATCGAATATAATGTCATTTCCTTACTCGATGGATTAAAATCAATATTCAGAAGTGATCTAAATGGGCTTGCTACATCATTACGAGCTCCTATATTCAGACGATTATCCAAAATACCTACAGAAGACCCCAAAACAGAACTTCTTCCACTTCTCAGTGTAATATTACTTGTCGTCATGTCAATAGTTGTTCCACGACCCGATATCTGAGTATTTCTATTATACAAATTTAAAGATTGAGTACCTGATACTGCACCAGATGTTTCGATTCCTACAGATTGCCCAACTCTTTCATAAGCTGTCTTAAAATCACCTTTTATCTCCATTTGTTTACCAGATACAGCATCCGTATCTGTAAAACCCACTGCTACCTTACCTTGTTGGTAGATATTTTGGTCGTTGGCAGTCGCCGCATTGGTGGTATTTTGTATACGCCAAGGCTCTTCTTGACTTAGACTTAATCTAATCCATTCTCCCGTTTGTTCATCTTTTTTAGACCAATAATAATATCCAGGGAATACAGCATTTTTTCCAGAACCATTTTGAGCTGTATTGAAAATTAACAAAGAATTTTCCGGATTATTTATAGGACTCGATAAATCGGTGGCAGTCAAACTAATTCTAGGAATTAAAACACCTGTATTTTGACTCGAAATATCTAAAGATGAAGAAGAACTGGGGTTATCCGTTCCTATTCCGACTTGAGCATTAACACATTTGAACGATGCAATTACAGACAAAATAATGGCATACTTAAAAGACAGGTTTTTCATAATAAAGAGTTTAGGTCATTAACAAAATAAATCGACGTATAAAGCGTCGATTTTGATTTGCAAATTACAAAAAAAGAATGAAAAATTTAGTTTTTTTCATCTTTACAAATCTCTTTCGAAAAAAACTCCTAAACAATAAAAGTTAAGAGAAAATCATTTCAAAAAAGAGCTTTTAATCTGCATCATAGATTAATACTCTCTTTGCTAATTTATTTGGTCCATTCAAAAATTCGAGATGTTGCGGATGTTTTTGATAAGCTTCAAATTGCTCCATTGTTTCAAAAGCTAAGAACAACGAGAATGAATAAGAAGCATCTATCACATCTCTTTCAATATTTGCAGGTGTTCCTACATGAAAAAAAGTTGAATCAGCAATTGGTTTCAAATCTTTCAAAGCTTGGTGAAATGTATTCATTTCTTCTTTTGTTGCATCATCTTTCAACCAAAAAAAAACATGGTGAGCTAGCATAAAATTATATTTTATAAGTTATTAATTAATAAGCAATTTGCATTTTTATTTTCTTATTTTTCACTTTCTGTCCGTTTAGTTTCTTTAATAAATCAGGAACTTTTTTTCGGTTAATTGCAACATAAGAAGTCGTATCTTTTACTTCGATAATTCCGACATCATTTTTTTTCTAGGTTTCCTTTTTTAAATAAAAATCCCACGATATCAACCTTGTTTACTTTATCTTTTTTTCCGGCAGAAATGTAAATCGTTTGAAAAGGTGTACGCTCAGGAATTTTATAAGTTCCTCCTACATTTTCGACAGGTAAATTTTCTTTAACAAAAGGGAAATGCTCTTCATTACTGATAATTAAATACACAAAACCTTTCGCATTCATTCTTGCAGTACGCCCATTTCTATGAATGAAAGCCGCTTCTTTTGCTGGTAACTGGTAATGAATAATTGAATCTACTTCCGGAATATCCAATCCACGGGCTGCTAAATCTGTCGTAATTAAAACACGAACCGAATCGTTACGGAATTTCAATAAAGCACGTTCACGCTCATCTTGTTCCATCCCGCCATGAAAACTTTCGCGGGCAATTCCTTTCTCATGTAACAAATTACTGATTCTATCTACTGCATCACGATGATTACAGAAAATCAACATTCGCTTACTCCCTATCTTGCAAATCAAATTGAATAATGTATCCAGTTTTTCTTCAGAAATCGTATTGACCAACTTCATCTGTAAATCAGGTTTTACCTCAATACTTTTTAAATAACTAACAATTTTCTCTTCTTTCAATCCTACAAATTCAGGAATATTTTCCATCTCTGTAGCAGAAGTTAAAATACGTTGTTGTAAACCTGAAAGTTGATCAACAATAAAACTCATATCTTCTTGAAAAACCTAATTCCAACGCTTTATCAAATTCATCTAATACTAATGTCTGAATAGTCGAAGGATCAAAATTCTCGTTGCGTAAATGATAAGCTATTCTTCCGGGCGTTCCTATCAAAACTGCCGGAGCTTCTAACAAATTATTTTGTTCAACTCTTGTGTTATGACCTCCATAGCAACATGTTACTTTATACTCGGATTTCATGGTTTTGAAAACCGTTTCTATTTGCAACGCTAATTCGCGTGCAGGAACCAAAATTAATGTTTGAACACCTTTTGCTTCATGTTTTAAATCTCGTAAAACAGGAAATAAAAACGCCAATGTTTTTCCAGAACCTGTAGGTGATAATAGAATTAAATCCCGTTGATTTTCGGACATTTTGAATGCAGAGCGTTGCATTGCATTCATTTCTTTAATGCCTAAATTTTTATAAAGTAAATCGATTTGCATAATGCAAAAATAGTGACAATTCGATAATATTTGAACATCAGATTTAAATTAATCTTCTTCTTCTTCATCCGCTTCCATTGTCAATTCAATATCAATAAATTGAACAACCACTTCACAGATTTCATTGTGATCATCAAATCCAAAATAGACAGGATATACCCCATCACCAAAACCACTTTGAATCATAGGAATACTTAAATTTGTATTGGGAATATCAAACCGTATCCAATCGCCTCCTTCTCGTTGAAAATCTGGTTTATCCTGATAACTTTGGGAAAAAAGTGCTGCAAAATAATCATCATAAATATTTCCGTCAGGATGATTCTTCTGCCATTCTTGTTCAAAAGCAGCATAAGCATCCCGCGTGGCCACATCAACAATAGTCGCCAAACCGGCATCTACGCTAAAACCAAAATATTCTCCTTCTTCTACATCCTGTAATTCTTCATTACCAAGTAAAGCTTCTGTGTATAGAACAGCTTTCGTATCTTTTGTTTTCAATCTAAATCCTACATAACGATAATGATCTTCTTCAAATTGAACAACGAGAACAGTAATTGGAAAAACACCGGTTGGAATTGAAATAAAATAAGGATTTTCCTCTTTTGTCAAGTAAACCAAAGGATCTCTTACGAGAATTTCGCCGGTTGGAAAGGAATAATTTCCTAAATCTAAATGAAACAATCTTTTTCCACAAATTTCATCTGCAGAAAAATAAAGATTTAAATCACTTTGGGATTGTAAGTTACTTTTCTTTTCGTTGTACAGCTTTAGCCATTCTGTGGTTGGTTGATTGTTTTTCATCTTCGAATATTTTTAAATGAAATTATCAATTTATCACGAAAGTATTAAAGATCTTCTGTTAAATTAGTCTTATAATCTTCCATAAATTCATCAAAATGATTCATAATCTCGAAATGATTTTGATCTAATGTATTGGCATCGAATGAGACGACTGCTCCATACATTTGTTGCCAGAATTTCATGCGGGTTTGTAAAAGCTTTTGCGATTCCTTTGATATAAAATTTTCCGCATCAACCACTTTTATATTAATTACCCGTTGACGAGGTAATTTCAATTCTTCAATTTCCAAGATCTTTCCCCATTCCATGTAATTAAGATTCTCAGAAGGTTTGTAGACAATCCCTTTCTTATCTATCAATAAAACCAATTGTTTTTTTCTTTAATTTTTTAATGGAAATATAGATGAGTAATAAACTCGGAATGAATAGAATACCGCTTATAATTTGTGCTGTCAGAGGCGAATTCACCCGATTGGCATTTATAAATAGATAAATTGAACATATAAAAAATAAGAAACTTCCTATTAATAATCCCCAATTACTCGTTTGTTTTGCGTATATTTTAATTGTATTCAATCTAGTTTGTTTTTGCAAAAATAAGGAAATTAAAAAGAGCTTTCAGATGAAAGCTCTCATTATACTATTGATTAAAAATCTCCTGGTATTGCTTCTTGTATTTTTCCAAAATAATTTTTCGTTTAAACTTTAATGTTGGTGTTAATTCTCCTCCTTCTACAGTCATTTCATTTGGGATAATGGCTATTTTCTTGATTTGTTCCCAATGACCAAAATGTATATTGAGTTGATTAATTTCCTCCTCCAATTTCTTTCTTACCACTTCACTATTTGAAAATCGTCGTGCGATAAGTTATCTATTTCAGGTGCATTTTGTTTCGCCCACTTCTTTAAATTAGAAAAACTTGGAACAGCAAAAGCTCCGGGAAATTTCTCTCCTTCACCAACAACCATTAATTGTTCAATAAACGGAGACTCTATCATTTTCATTTCAATTTGTTGTGGGACAATATATTTTCCTCCGGAAGTTTTGTACATTTCCTTTTTTCGGTCAACAATTTTCAGGAATTTATTTTCAACCCATTCACCAATATCTCCTGTATATAACCAACCGTCTTTAATTACTTCCTCTGTTTTTTCAGGTAAATTATGATACCCCATCATCACAATATCTCCTTTCACCAGAATTTCACCGTCTTCAGCTAATTTAACTTCAACACCATTTAAAGGCGGACCGACTGTCCCTATCTTTTTTCCTCTACGGTAACAATTTACAGCAATTACCGGAGAAGCTTCTGTTAAGCCGTAACCTTCGAAAATTGGAATTTCAGCCGCTAGAAATACGCGTACGATTCGTTGTTGAATCGCTGCACTTCCGGTAACAATTGCTTTTAACTCTCCTCCAAGACCTCCGTACCATTTCTTCAGTACTAGTTTTCGGGCAAGTGCTAATTTGAGATTATAGCATATTGAACGTTGTTCATCTTCCAGAACAAATTCATCTCCTACTTTTACTGCCCAATCAAATATTTTATGTTTAATACCTGTTAGCTGCCCCCCTGTTTGCATAATCTTCTCATATACTTTCTCTATTACACGAGGTACAGCGGTTATCATATGAGGCTTAATCTCTTTTAGATTATCACCAATCTTATCCATTGATTCTGCAAAATAAATAGAGATTCCCATGTACACATATAAATACTGAATTGTACGCTCGTAGGCGTGACAAGCGGGTAAGAAAGTCAAAGCCCTGTCATAAGGAATAAGTGGTGTCGAATATTCACATGCGATCACATCGGCAATGATATTTTTATGAGACAACATCACTCCTTTTGGATTTCCGGTTGTACCAGATGTATAAATCAAGAAAGCTAAATCTTCATGACGAACGTTTGCAGAACGTTTTGTCAATTTCCTCTTGCCCGATTATTTTTCCTTTTTCGATTAAAACATTCCAACTTTCTGTCTGGTCAAATGCATCAATTGAATACAACTGCTCTAATGATGGTAACTTTGTTTTTAAGTGATTGATACGAGTGTATAAATCTAAATTACTTGTAAAACATACTTTTATTGACGAATCATTAAAAATATATTCATAATCGTTATCTGAAATATTAGGATAAATTGCAACCACAACAGCTCCGATTTGTTGTATAGCATAATCTATCATATTCCATTCAACACGATTTTCTGAGATTAACCCCACTTTTTCACCCGGTTTGAACTCCGCAGGCAATTAATCCTTTTGAGATTTCGTTGACATGCTCCAAAAAAGTATTGGTTTTCATTGGTTTCCATTCACCATTTTGTTTGGAAACAAACATAGGCAAATCGGGAAACTTTTCCAGCTGACGTTTTGGTAAATCAAAAAATTCTGGTTGCTTCCATAGCGTACTTATAGTTTTGTAATTTTGAAAAGAATTCGTCGAAAGTAACGTAAAATGGTGAAAACTTCAAATATTTTTATTTTATTGAGTTTAATACAACATAAAAATCCCTCCATTTTTTTTAAATGGAGGGATTATATGAGAGAAGGATTACTTCAAATTCATGTATACTATATTCTTTTTTTCTGAAATTAACTTGTCTTATTGGTATAGTTCGCTTATTTGATTTTTATATTTTTCTGTTATGATTTTACGCTTCATTTTTAATGTTGGTGTTAATTCTCCTCCTTCAATGGTAAATTCATACGGAATAAGAACAAACTTTTTAATTTTCTCCCAATTTCCAAAATTAATATTCAACGTATTGATGTCATTTCCAATTAATTCATAAATTTTAGGATGCGATAAAAACTCTTCTCGAGATAAGTTAATTAAAGCTGTTTCATTTATTTTTGCCCAATCCAAGCAATTTGTGTACGAAGGAACTACCAAGGCTGCAGGAAATTTTTGTCCTTCTCCAACAACCATTATTTGTTCGATATAATTAGACTCTGATAAAATCTTTTCAATTTGCTGCGGTACAATGTATTTTCCTCCGGAAGTTTTAAACATTTCTTTCTTACGGTCAATAATTTTTAAGAATTTTTCGTCTACCCATTCACCAATATCACCTGTATACAACCAATCATCCTTTAGGACTTCAGCCGTTGCTTCAGGATTTTTGTAATATCCTTTCATGATATTTTTTCCTTTGGCCAAAATCTCTCCGTCTTCAGCCAATTTTATTTCAATATCAATTAAAGGAATACCTACGGTTCCTATCTTCATTCCTCTTTTGATACAATTTACAGACAGGCAAGGACCGGCTTCTGTTAAACCGTAACCTTCGTAGATCGGAATTCCGGCAGCTAAATACAGTTTTAACAATCGTGTTTGTAAAGTCGCACTTCCGGATGCAATTCCTTTTACATTTCCTCCAAGCGCTTTTTTCCATTTTGAAAAAATAAGTTTACGTGCAATTCCTAGTTGAAATTTGTACCAAACAGAAAGTTTCGATTCATCCAAATCATATTGTTCGCCCAATGAAATTGCCCAGAAAAATAAAGCCCTTTTAATTCCGGTCAATTGCTCACCGGTTGCCATAATTTTATCATACACTTTCTCTAAAACACGAGGAACTGCTGAAAAAATATGCGGTTGTACTTCTTTCATGTCTTGTCCGATTGTATCCATCGATTGTGCAAAATAAACCGGTAATCCCATTTTGATATAAACATATTGGAAAACACGTTCGTATGCATGACAAGCAGGAAGAAAAGACAATGCTTTGTCATAAGCTTTCACCGGAAAAGAATATTCTGAACTTTTAACATCAGCCAATAAATTTTCGTGTGAGAGCATTACTCCTTTTGGGTTTCCGGTTGTTCCGGAAGTATAAATTAGAGTTGCTAAATCTGTAGGTTTAACTTTATCCATCATGGTTTGTAACGCTTCGTCTGAAATTGAAATTCCTTTCGAAACGAGCTCTATCCAATTTGGGGTATGCGGATAAGTGTTAAATGTATAAACTTGTTCAAGATTTGGAACAGTATCTTTTATTCCTAATAATCGTTGATAAAGGAAATCATTGCTTACGAAAACAGAGTTTAATCTCCGCATCGTTTAGAATAAACTCATAATCATTATCCGAAATATTTGGATAAATTGCAACCACAACAGCTCCGATTTGTTGAATCGCAAAATCAACTAGATTCCATTCCAAACGATTTTCACTAATCAGCGCCACTTTATCATTTGGTTGAATTCCGTTTGCGATGAGACCTTTCGAAATATTATTTACCCGATTAATAAAATCAGTTGTCGAAATCCCTTTCCATTCGTCTTTTTCTTTATAATTGAAAATTGAAATATCAGGGGTATTTCTCTCTTGAAATCGGGGTAAATCGAATACTCTTTGTGGTTGTTTCATTCTCTTGAAATAAGGATACAAATTTCGACTATTTATCGGTTTTTGAAAAGAAAAACGGCTTTCTTTAATGAAAAAAATAGAATTTATAGCCATTGTAAATAATAGAATGAATTGTAAATTAGACAAAATTTATCATCAAATGGAACTTGAACATTATAGAAATGAAGATGATTTCAAATTATTTTGTTTGGAATGTGTAGAAGATGTAGAGAGACAAGATAACTCACAGTTATTAGAATTTTTAACACATTTGGCACGGGAATTTCAAATTACAAATGTTTATAAAACAACGGATAGTTTTGAAGGTTTCGAAGAAAGTTTAAATAATTTGCTTCCACCACGACAAATATTTCAAAGATTACAAAATCATTTATCTGGTATTTGAAGGACATGAAAATCAAATTCAAATTGGTGATTATTATTACAGTTTAGAAGAAATTGCAGAAATGTTTCAAGGGAAATTAACGGACAAAATTGTACATTTTGCCAATACAATGAAGTTGGATTTAGAAGATGAGAGCTTCCAGTATTTTATCGATGTAACGGGTGCAAAAGCCCTGTCCGGTTACATTAACCCATCTCCTGTTCTTAGTACTATTCTGGATCAATATTATTTTTGCTTGGCCAAAGATATAGCTGACGAAGAAGAACTTGTACATGCTTTATTTAATAAACATGTGAATCTTGGTTTGAAATTAGGATTCCGATTATATCATTAGAAACGTTTCTTTTTTATACAAAATATCTTATATTGTTATATTAACAGCGTAATAATGAGACATTTCTATATTTTACTATTTCTATATTTTCTTTCTTCTTGTCAAGAAAAACCTAAAGCTGATGAACTTCTTTTAAAACAAATTCAAGGAAATTGGTCTAGCAATACTGCTATTTTTAAACTCTATTACTTACCTATTCGAAAATGATTCTGTCTATTATAGTGAAGGTTTCTATGACGGATATTATAAAACAAATAGAGATCGTAATTTTAAAACATTTATTCCAACAAAATTCAAAGGAAATGCTGTGAAATTTGGCTTAAAAGATTCAATTATACATTATTTTGATTCTACTAATATTCCTAAACCATCTTTTAAAATTTTATCCGTGAATAAAGATGAAATGGTTATTAAATATCAAGATGATTATTTGATTGACACACTTAGTCGTTACAACAATAAAATTATCAATCAACTGGATTTTGATCAAATTATTTATACCAGTAGTGGCTGTTATGGAACCTGTCCTATTATAAATGTTTCGATAAACAAAGATGGTTCTATGATTTATGCTGCTGAAGAATTTATTGGAATAAAAGGTGTTTTTAAAGGAAAAATGACTAAAAAATTTCATACATTTTTTCTTCAAAAAGTTAATGAAGCCAATCTTCTTTCTTTAAAAAACAATTATGAGGAACATGCTACAGATTGTAATGAAGATATACTGTTGATTATCAAGAATAATAAAATTATTAAATCTATTCGTTCTTATTGTCACCCTGTTTCATTACAATTTAATAGTTTAGCGAATGTGATCTCAAAATCAGGGTTAATAATGGAAAATCGAATAAAATATCATGAGACAGAGTACTTACCTGTATTATTTATATTAGAAAATAAAGAGAACACCTTGGATAAAGCACGAACATTCCTTTGGTGGACTGAGTTAATGAAACATCCTACAAATAAAGTAGAAACAAAGAATAAACCAATTTCTTATACAAATAAAGGTTATTATTATTACTTTGGAAATCAGTTTGAAGAAATTAACCCATGTAATCTAAATTCTGTCAAAGGAAATGGACAAGAATTTGAATTAATTTTTGAAAACAACAAACCCAAATACTATGATTTGGGTTATAATTTTTTTAAGCGATATCTCAATTAAATTTTACTTTATTCTATTGATATAAGCAATTACTTTATCATTAAATAATTGTGGTTGATCAACATTTACGACATGCCCGCAATCATCAATTACAATTAATTCAGAATATGTTTTATGTGTTTTTATCAATTGCTGAATTGATGGTAAAAACATATGATCTTCAGCTCCCATTATATAAAGCGTCGGAATATTTAATTCAACTTCTCTGAACCATTTTAATAATGGATTGATATCAGCAGTTAGTTTAAACCATTTTAAAAAATTCTTTTTGATACAGTTTCTTTGCTTCATTAATGAATAAGTTACGTGATTCTTTATGAGCACTTCTCGGCATAATTGCAAATGCAAAAATTCGATACAAAACAAGATATGGAATCATGTGTTTAAATAGGTTACCAACTGTCATTAAGAAACGACTTTGGTAATTCATTTTCATAATTGCGCCTCCCATAACCATCGATCGAAAACGATCCGAATAATCTTCTGCCAATTGTCGAATCACAATTGTCCCCAAAGACATTCCAACAAAATGGGTTTGCTTAATCTTTAAATGATCAAGAACCTCAATAACATCTTTTGCTACTGATTTGAACGTGTAACGTTTTTCGAACAACGACTTTAAATTGTTTTTAGATCGTCCGTGCCCTCTCAAATCCAATAAAAGAATATTAAAATGCTTACGGAATTCCCGAATTTGTTTGAACCAAATTGTCGAGCTTCCTCCTGCTCCATGAACAAAAGTTACCCATTCTGTACTTGTGGGATGAGTATATGTTGTGTGTGCTAACAATTTACAAGAATTAGTGATGCAAAAATAAACTAAAAACTATGCCAAGCATAATACTTTCTGAAATTTTAAGATATTTTTAATCGTCATCTTCTTCGTCATCAATAGCCGTATTTGTTTGCTTCAAATAGAACACATCATTCATCACCTCTGCTTTCACATAATTTCGTTTATCTTGTTCTTTGATACGATCTGTAAACAACATTCCGATTAAATGATCATATTCATGCTGAAAAATCACAGCGGTAAAACCTTCAACAGTTTCATCATGAAAATGACCTTCCAAATCATAATACTCTAATCGAAGAACCAAACTTCTGTAAACTTTCCCAAAAATATCAGGAATAGATAAGCAGCCTTCTCTTCCATGACGAACAATTTCAGAATACCATGAAATTTTGGGGTTAATAATAAATTCAAAAGGTTCCCCTTCTTTATCAAATCGTTGCACCCAAACAGCATTTCTATTTATTCCAATTTGTGGAGCAGCAATCCCTACTCCTTTACTCGCTTCATCTTGTACAGTTGCATACATACGATCTGCTAACAATTTAATAGCCGGATCTTTGGGATCAATGTCTATTGATTGAGATTTTAAAATTTTAAGATCAGCTTCGGCAGTTGTTAATAAAACACGAAAAGGTTCGTAAGCTTTCTTTTGTTTTATTAAACTAACTTCAGATTTTGATAAAGGCTTATATATTTTGTTCTTCATATCTTTAGATTGAGCAAATAATGTAGTTGAACAAATCAATAAACCGAACGTTATTTTTTTTATCATTTTTTAAGAATTAATCGGTCCAATGAATATTTTCCTGCACCTGATAAAAATAGAACGAAATAATTAATTAAATAGAATAATCCCAACTCTTTTTTACCAAAATCATCCCCTCCATGCACAATAAAAAACCGCTACAAGCATTGTAATAATTAAAGGAATTGAAGCAAGTCGAGTAAAGATTCCGACTAAAACTAAGAAGGCGCACAAAATTTCTGCAAAAACAGTCAACCCTAACGAAATTTCAGGTCCAAGCCCAATTGGGTCACCAAATTCGAAGTTACCATTTACTAATTTTTGCAATTTTCCAAAACCATGCGTAAACATAAATCCACCAGCAGCTAAACGGATTAACAATAAAGACAAATCTATACACGCAGGTTGGCTTCCCAATAATTTAAATTTTGTGCTCATTTTTTTAATTTTTTCCAAATATAAGTGCAAGTTTTTACGTTCACATTTAAATAAGTCAAGAAATCAAGATTTTTCAATTAATTTTGACTAATCGTTCAATAAAAGAATAAAAAATACAACGTATGTTAAAAAAAATAACCTTAATTCCTTTACTTATTTCCGGATTTGCTTTTGCTCAGAAATCAGAATTAGAACAAAATGATATTATCGGACATCCAAATTATATTGAAGAATCGATGCAAAAAGCGCGAATTCGCGTTATGCATATCGAAGGATATGATTTAGAATATTATACAAAATCTACTTATAACAAAGACGGGAATCCCGTAAAACGGGGACTATTTTGACGAAACAGGAAATACTACTTTTTCTGAATCATTTCATTACAACGAATCAAATAAATTAATTTCCAGAGAATTAAAAAATGAAGACGGAAGCCTTGTTTTTATCTTTGATTATGAATATACAACAGATGGTTATATCGTGATAAAAAGTGAGAATGATGTAAATGTTTTGAAAACAGCATACAAATTGGACACGCATCAAAATGTAACCTATGAAAGAGAAACGAATTTATTAGAAGATACGGATGTTTTCATCGAAAAAAATTATCAGTATCAAAATGGTTTTTTGATTAAAACACTGGTGAAATATAACCAAGGTTCGTACACTTTAGACTATAAAAATGATGCGAAAGGCAATCCACTAGAGGAAGTATACACAAGTAAAGACAACAAACAAGTCAATAAATACCTACGAAAATTTGATGACAACAATAATATTATTGAGGAGACAACACTTGATGAAACCGGAAAAATAAAAAATGTTTCGACGATTAAGTATCAATACGACGAGCATAAAAATTGGACCAAACGTACACAATATGTGAAAAACTTTGATCAGCCAATTTCCAATACAACAAGAACTATACGTTATTAAAATTTGAAAGAGCCGCTTAATTTGGCTCTTTTTTATTTGATTATTTAAGTAAATGTTCTTAATTTTAGTCTAATCAATCATTTATCTATTGCTATTATGATAAAAAATGTGCAAGAATTTAACCGACTTTTTCAATTGTATCAGAAGGATAATCGTTTCAATTTGTACATTAATGATTATCCTAAGAACGAATTTGCTTTGCAATTTTTTACCGATGAAATTGAAGAGCTTACGTTAGAATATATTGATTCTACGACTGATACGTTAAAAAAAAATACATGATTATCGGGCAAAGCTAAGCGATTATTTTAAATCGGAGGAACTTGCAACTCTTGAAATTAAATCTATATCCGGATATTTCAATCATTATGATTTTTACTTTTTAACAAAAGATCAGACATTCATCTTCAACTTTATTCACCGCGATTTCTTGTCTCAACTTATCGATATTCTATTGGCTGAACTGGATTGTAATTTTATCAGTCGCCTCAAAACAGAATTGTTAATTAATTTGGAATACGATTAAACTTTTTGTGTTAATCTTTTTCTGACGACACCTTATGGCTTTCTAACTAATTCTTTTTGCACAAAGCGAAGCAGAATGAATTTTGATAGGATAAATGAAAAATTGAGCATCTTAGCTGATGCAGCTAAATATGATGTCTCATGTTCTTCAAGCGGGAGTAAAAGAAAAAACACCAACAAAGGACTTGGAAATGCTGCTATGTCCGGTATCTGTCATTCGTTTACAGAAGACGGACGATGCGTTTCATTGCTCAAAATCTTATTAACCAATCATTGCATTTACGATTGTGCTTTCTGTGTTTCCCGCAAAAGTAACGATGTAAAACGTGCCGCTTTTACCGTTCAAGAAGTTGTTGATTTAACCATTAATTTTTATCGTCGGAATTATATTGAAGGTTTATTTCTAAGTTCCGGCATTTTCAAAAATGCTGATTTTACAATGGAACGATTGCTTTTGATTGCAAAAAAACTGCGTTTAGAAGAGAATTTTAACGGTTACATCCACCTCAAAAACTATTCCGGGAGCAAGCGATGAATTATTGAAAGAAGCTGGTTTGTATGCCGACAGAATGTCCATAAATTTAGAAATGCCAACAGAACAAGGACTGAAAATGGTTGCGCCTGAAAAATCGCATGAAGATGTAAAAAAGCCGTTGGGAGTTATTCAGCAGCAAATGAAAGAATTTAATGCGGAACGAAAATTAATCAAATCTACTCCCACATTTGTTCCTGCAGGACAATCGACACAAATGGTGATTGGGGCAACTCCCGAAAACGATATGCAGATTATGTACACGGCCAATCAATATTACAATGATTTTAAATTGAAACGTGTGTATTATTCCGGATTTATTCCAATTAACCATCAGGATAAAAATGTTACCTTCTATTGGTACCCAGCCTCCTTTATTGAGAGAAAACCGACTTTATCAAACCGATTGGCTGATGCGTTTTTATCAATTTGATGTGCATGAAATATTGAATCAACAAAATCCACATTTGGATACTGATATTGATCCAAAATTAAGTTATGCGTTGAGAAAATTTACATCTTTATCCAATAGATATTAATACCGCAGATTATCATTTAATTTTAAGAATTCCGGGAATTGGCGTGCAATCTGCAAAAAAAATCGTTGTTGCCCGAAAATTTGGAAAAATTTATTCTTATCAATTGAAACGTTTGGGAATAGCCTATAACAGGGCAAAATTTTTTATGACATGTGCAGATGATCAATACCAACAAAAAGATTTAATTGCGACACAAATCAAACAACGAATTTTAAGCTTTAGTAAAAGTAAATATCTCAAAAATCAACCCAATCAACTCAACCTTTTTGATTAATGGAAATCTATGTTTTTGATAATAGTTTTGAAGGATTTTTGACACTCATTTTTGATTATTACGTCCGTAAGCCTAAGCAAATAAAAGTTGTTGCAGAAAAATATTTTTTACCTTCTATGTTTGACGACGTTTATACCGTGACGACAGATGACATGAAAGCAAAAAGAGTGCATAAAACGTTTAAAAGGAAAATTAAATTCGACAAGTTATAAGGCATTTCAGGCGACATTTTTATCTGAAGAAGCTGAGGCATATGAAAAAACTTTTTTATTATAGCCGCTTAATCATTAACGAGTCTTCTGCTATACAATTAAATTATGGGAATGAATTTGTTTTGTACGTCATGAAAATGTACCGATCTGTTCATCGTGAAAAGCATCACCATGAAGCATTTATTCGTTTTGAAAAAATTAACCAGGGTTTATTTTTTGCAAAAACAGAACCCAAATACAATGTTTTGCCATTAATTGCAACTCATTTTAGAAAGCGTTATGCTGATCAGAATTGGATTATTTACGACAGCATCCGGAAATATGGGATTTTTTATGACAAAGAATTGAACCAGGTTCAGCAGATACAATTAAATTTCACTCCGAAATCGTCTACTGTTCCATCAAACTTATCTTGATGTAGATGAGAACTTGTACCAGGAATTATGGAAATCATATTTTAATTCGACGACAATTGCTGCAAGAAAAAATTCAAGATTACAAATTCAGCTGATGCCCAAACGGTTTTGGAAATTATTGACAGAATATAAATAAAAATAGGTTACGATTTCTACGTAACCTATTCAACAAATTTATTTTGATTCTGCCAACTTCGCATCGCGTGTATTTTTCTGAACTGCAATTGCAGAAAATACACTCAAAGCGAAAGACATTCCGTAAAATCCTTTTTCACTAAGAAGTAAATCTGCATTCCATAATCCAATAACAACAAAACGATTGCTGCAATTGTAGCAAACCAGCTCAGTCCGTAATAAAGTTCTGTAACGGCCAATCCTTCAGACTTATCTCGTACACTTTTTTGAACAGAAATCACCGCAAACAAACCAAATAGTAAAATGGTAAAATAATATCCTTTTTCATTCAGCTGCATGGCTGCATTCCATAATCCAACGCAATAACCAACTGTTCCTGCTAATAATGCTATCCAAGATGCCCCAACAAATGCAGGTGTAGGTTTGTAAGGATTTGTCAGCGATTTATTTCTTTTTGACGTTTTTTCATTTAAGTTGTTATTGTTTTCTACTGTTTCCATGATACATTCGTTTTATAATTAATTTCTGTTACAAAATTCATTTAAACTTCCTCTTAAAACAAACAAATAATTAACATAAACTGACGATATATTTTTATATTTAATTTCTAAAAAAAGACGTCATGGATAGTTTATCTGAATTAATATCATTACTTAATGATAAAGACATAAAAGAGTTTATTAATTATTTAAAGCAAAACAATAAACGAAATGACGTCAAAAATATTCAACTGTTAGAATCGTTAAAAACTGACGATATAAATAATTTCAAAAAAATATACCATAATAAACAGAATAATGATGCTTACCATGCTTTGAGAAAAAGATTACACGATAGTTTATTATTTTTTTTATCGAATAAAACATTTGAAGACAATTCAAATGAAACCAACGAAGCGTTAAAATTATTAGTCGTTGGGCGGTTTTTATACGAAAACAATTTAGAAAAAGTAGCTTACAAATGTCTCTTAAAAGCAGAAGTCAAAGCAAAAAAACTTGAACAATTTAGTTTGTTGAATGAAATATACGCGACACGATTACATTATATTCATCTCAACAAAAAAGAAAATTTTAATGAATTAGCTTTAAAGCTCCAATCAAACCTCGAACAAATCAATCATGAAGTGAAACTAAATTTAGCTTATGCCTATTTGAGAAGAGAATTAGAGAAAATCAACAATCAAGGAAAGATTATTGATTTGAAGGTTTTGATTCAATCAACAATGACTCATTATAAGGTTTCATTAAATGAAATCATGACGTATAAATCGTTGGTGCAAATTTTATACATTGCAAATGAATATGCATCCATCCATCAAGATTTTAGATTAATCGAATCTTATATCAAGTCGAGTTATGAGTTTCTTGAAAACCAAAAACAAAACTCTGAGCATCATTTATATTATCATATTCAAATCTTGTATTATTTAGCAAATTTCAGCTTTAGAAATTTAAATTTTGAGCAGAGTTTCATTTATCTAAATGAAATGGAAAATTTAATGGAAAGACAGCATAAATTGTATTATTCCGTTTTTTATCCTCAACATCAATTAATTTTAGCTTTAAACTATCATTTTACAAATCAATCGATAAAAGCGATCGAGATCATCGAAAACGTCTTAATCCATTCAATAAAGAAAGCATCTTTATCAATTGTAAATGATTTACAAGCAACCTACATTATGTTTTTAGGACAAAAAGAACAGATGTCTGCACTAAAATCTCTTAGTAAGTTAATGCATACAGATAATTGGTATGAGAAAAAAATAGGGATTTTATGGACAATTCGCAAAAATCTAATGGAAATTTTGATTCACGCTCAATTTGAAAATATAGATTTTGCTTTAAATAGAATCAAAAGTTTCAAGCGTAGATACCGAGTATATTTGGAGAATGTAAACGAAGAAAGAGTATTGGATTATGTTAATTTAGTTGAGAAATATTTGAATAAACCTGAAATTTTAGAAACCGATTTATTCCAAGAAAAATTAAATCAATTATTCGCAACTCATGATCAAGATGTTTTTATCTTAAGCTACATCGGCTGGCTACTCTCATTAAAATCTACAAAAAGTCCGTATGAAATCACGTTAAATTTGATAAAAAATAAATCCGAGTTTCCCGGATTTATCGTTAATTTATAGATTATTTTGTTGGTAAAAAGACTTCTGCCATCATACAGCGAGCACTTCCTCCTCCAAGTTTTTCAATCAAATCAATTTTAACAGGTAAAATTGGATTATGATTTTCAATCTTCGCAATTTGTTCTTCTGTTAATGAATTATAGGCTGTTTGAGACATCACCAAATAAGGTTGTCCTAAACCACCAACTTGCAACATATTACCAGCAAATTGATGCATTTGAGCTTCTGTTATTGTGATGATTTCTTTGTTTGCTTCCTTCAAATATTCACAAACTGCTTTCTTTTCTTTTTTATCATCAATCGAATCCAAACAAATAATCGCATATTGATCTGCAATACACATCATTACATTTGTATGGTAAATTGGTTTTCGTTCATCATTTACCGTCTGATTGGCATGAAAAATAACCGGTGTATATTCTAATTCTTCACAAAACTCAATCAGTAAATCTTCATCGGTACGTTGAGAAATACAAGCATAGGCCAATTCATTTTCACGATCAAGAATAATACTTCCTGTTCCTTCTAAAAAAATCTCGTCTTCTTCTGCAGAAGAAAAATCAATTATATCATCAATGTGAAAACCTTTTTCTTCCAATAAACTTAACACATCTTCTTCCCGACGTTCCTCCCTTCTGTTTTTAGCAAACATAGGATACAATACCACATTACCGTTATCATGAAAAGAAATCCAGTTATTTGGAAAAATAGAATCCGGTGTATGAGGAGAAGCAGTATCTTTTATCGTAATTACATTAACCCCTTTTGAACGTAACGCAGAAACCATTCCCTGAAATTCTGCTAAAGCTTCTTTTTGAATCTCTTCTTGAGAAGCTGTTGTTTCAGTTTGAAAATAATTGTTAACAGCCGTTTCCGGATTGTAATAAAACGCTGTAGGTTCAACCATTAAAATAGTTGATGTATATTGTTTTTGTTTCATGTTATTTTCTGATTAATGGCATTGTTGAACATCTTAATAATCCTCCCATCTTAGACACATTTCGGTAATTGATGGCTTCCACTTTTATATTCCAGACATTTTCTAAATGATCATTCAAACGAGTAAAATTCTTTTCTGAAACAACCACTTCAGGAGAAATTGAAAATACATTTGGATTCATCCAAAACATTTCTTCCTTCGTTACTTCAAATAAATTTTCTTTTCCAAAGATATCTACAATCTGTTGATATTCGTGTTCAAATAAAAATCCGTCTTTGTAAATAATTGCTTTGTCATTTCCAACAGGATTAAACGTACAATCTAAATGTAAAATTCCTTCATACGGATCCTGGTCATTTTTTTTCAATTCAAAATCCAAGACCTTTTTATTTGGAAATCTGTCTTTAATATAATTGACAAATTCAACATTTGTACGTCCTGTTTTAAACGTTTTAAAATCGGGCTGCTTATATGTTCCGACAAAAATATAATCGTTATATAGAATCACATCACCACCTTCTACGTAAACTTCTTCTGGCAACGCATTGATTTTATTCCCTTTAAATCTATGTTTAATTTCACGGTACGCTTGTAATTCTTCTAAACGATCCGGAATAATGTTCGCTATAAAAAACTCGTCTTCAATTACAAAACCGACATCGCGAGAAAAAACCTGATTACAATCTTCTATTAAAGTTGGACGTAAAACTTCTACATCATATTTCTTCAGAACTTGTTCAAATTCTGACATTTCAGCAAGTAAATCTTTTTCTTCCGGGTAATCGTTATTCTTGACAGATTCATAAGATTTTGCATCAAAAGTCTGATCAAGTGTAGGATTAGCCCCGTTAGACTCTGCTCGACCCAAGACTACAGTCTGTAGTTGAGCCGTTTCGTTCTGTACATTTAATCGCATAGTTTATTGTGATTTTTAATTTTGTTTTCCAAAAAAAATCTCGCAATTGCGAGATTTGATTTTGTATAAATATACATTTTATTTTTTAATTCCTAAAGCTTTCAAGCCATTTACTGTTGCAATATTCGAAAGTTGTTCCACATCATAGAAGTGACATGACTCTAACATTACACGCAATTCAGTCAACAAATGTCCGTCAGAAAAAGGTTTGTAAATATCATTGATATTATCTGTTCCAAAAGCTACATTGATTCCTCTTGGAATCATTTCGTCAACTGGCGTTACAGAATTGTGCGAAGGTGCCAAACGTTCTGTTCGGTTATGATCAATCCAAGCAGTTGGACAAGAAACAATGTGCATATCTGCTTTTTTAATCAAATCGTATAATTCATAACGGTATTTTCTAGGGTGGGCTGCTACTGAAATAGAGTGAACTGCAGAAACTTTTCCCTGCATCCCATGTTCAATTGTTTTCAATGCCAATTGTTCCGTTTCTTTTTCTTCATCTGTATTAAACTGATCCACATGCACATGAACCAATTTATTTTTTGCTTTCGCAGTTGATAATAAGATGTCTAAATGTTCTTCTTCTCTTCCAAAATCTTTTGCAGGCAATCCTCCGATAATATCAACAAAATCTGAGGACATATCAAACCATTCGCGAGCTTTAGGATCGATAACCCCTTTCAAAACCTGATTGGCAAATCGCATTTCGATATCTTTTCCATAGTTATCTTTTAAGCGTTGAGCTGCTTTTATACTACGATCCTCAATCACTTCATCCGCATCAATAAAAGAACCAATTGCTTGACAACCTTGCTCTAACATAAAATTAATTGCTTTTTCCATACGGAAATAAATGTCATCAACCGATGAATTACGTTTCATATCATCAACCAAATGCCATTTTTCTTTTAAGTATGAATTGGATAATGCAAAAGTGTCCGAAGTCAATGAATAAGCTCTGTCTAAATGTGAATGTGTGTTAACCCAACCTCCTTTTTCTTTGATTTTTTCAAGTACTTCTTCGATTGGATTATAGTTTTGTCTGTTCATCGCGAGTTTGTTTGTTTTCGGGATGTAAAATTAACAAGATTATTCAACAGAAATGAAGCCATATTATCAAAAAGATTTGTGTAACTTTGTGCCTTTGTTAGTAACCTCATCTAACAAAAAAAGCTCAACATGGTTGAGTTTTTTTGTTTCTATATTCTAGAAGCGAGTTCTATTTTTCCATTTGGATATTTTGAATCATTCTTATATTGATTTAACAGAGCCAATCAACCTAAAAAATTAATTTTTATAGGTTCTTTTTACGGATTGAATTCCTTCGATATTCTTAAGTTCCATCATTATTTTCTCTAATTCAGCTTTATTTTTCACAGAAACTGTTATTTTTCCATCAAAAATACCGGCATCTTCAGACAAATTGATACTATGCATGTTCAATGAATTGTTTTTTGAAATAACCAATGTAATATCACTCACCATTCCCGAACGATCTAAACCTTGCAACTCAATCAATGCTTTAAACTCTTGCTGAGAAGAATCAATCCATTTTGCCTTTATAATTCGATAAGCATAATTTGCCTGCAAAGAAACCGAATTAGGACAATCTACTTTATGAACCTTTATTCCTTTAGAAACCGTAATAAACCCATATACTTTATCCCCGGCAATAGGGTTACAACAACTAGCTAATTCATAATCTAAACGTTCTTCGTCATTTCCAAAAACAAGACTATCCAATTTTGTTTTATCAACCGGAAGATCTTCTTTCTTCGTCGTATTGAATGTTGATTTTCTAAAGCGATTGATTAAACCTGTAAAACCTGTGTTTCGCTCTGCAAATTTCCGTAAATCATTGTTATCAATGATTCCCATTGCCACATTGTAGAACAAATCCTGACTAGAACTTAACTTAAAGTATTGCTGTAATTGATTAACTGTATTTTCACTAAAATCAACTTTTAAGTGTCTTAATTTTCGTTGAATAATTTCTTTTCCTTCTTCTGCAACTTTACGTTTATCAGAATTTAAAGACGCTTTAATTTTACTTCTCGCTTTACTTGTCACAACATAATCTAACCACTCTAATTTAGGTTTTTGTTGAGTTGAAGTAATAATTTCTACTTGATCACCGCTTTGCAATTGATGTGACAAAGGATACAATTTTCCATTTACTTTTGCGCCCAAACAGTGGTCTCCGACATTGGTGTGTATTGAGTAAGCAAAATCTAATGAACTTGCTCCTTTAGGTAAAGAATGTAAATCTCCTTTTGGCGTAAAAACATAAATTTCTTTTGAATACAAATTGAATTTGAAATTATCCATAAATTCAATCGCATCCTTTGTGTCCTCCTGCTCTAACATTTCACGAACCTGATGAATCCATTCATCTACTTTCGTTTCATCGTCCGTTACATTTTCCTTGTATTTATAATGCGCAGCAATACCCATTTCGGCTACTTCATCCATTCTTTCTGAACGAATTTGAATTTCTACCCAACGAGCCTGTGGCCCCATTACCGTAACATGAAGAGATTCATACCCTGTTGTTTTAGGTTGAGAAATCCAATCGCGCATACGTTTCGGGTTTGGAATAAATAAATCTGTTACCAACGAATAAATTTTCCAGGCTAAGAATTTTTCATTCTTTTTATCTGAACGGTAAATGATACGAATAGCAAACAAATCAAACACTTCCTCGAAAGGAATTCCCTGATTGACAGTTTTTCTATAAATTGAATTGATTGATTTTGAGCGCCCTTTAATCTCAAATTCTAATCCTTCTGCCCGCAGTTTTTCAGAAATTGTTTTACAAAAATCATTGATATATTTTTCTCTTTCCGATTTGGTTTCCGTCAGTTTATGTTCAATATTGAAATATGCATCCGGTTTCGTGTATTTCAAACTTAAATCTTCTAACTCAGATTTAATATTATACAATCCCATTCTGTGTGCCAAAGGAGCATAAATGAAAATGGTTTCTGAAGCAATTTTCAATTGTTTATCTTCACGCATACTTTCTAACGTACGCATATTATGAAGACGGTCAGCTATTTTAATCAAAATTACACGAACATCTTCTGATAAAGTCAGCAAAAGCTTTTTATAATTCTCGGATTGAATGGAAACATCCTGTTTATTTAAAACAGCTATTTTTGTCAATCCATCAATAATTTTTGCAATCTTTTTACCAAAAAGCTTTTCTATGTCTTCTAATGTGTACTCCGTATCTTCTACAACATCATGCATTTAAAGCAGCAGCAATTGAAGTCGCTCCAAGTCCAATTTCATCCGCAACTATTTTTGCAACAGCTATTGGATGATAAATATAAGGTTCACCTGTTTTTCTTCGTTGATCTTTATGTGCATCAACAGCTAAATCAAAAGCTTTACGAACCAACTTTTTATCATCGTCAGATAAGGTTACATATGTATTCTGAAGCATCTCTTTATAACGTCTTGTTATCTCGATGTTCTCTTTCTCTAGTTGTTCGTTTGTTATAACGTGAGGTGTCATTTGTTGTAATTTTTGGTACTAGTTAAAAGCTATTCACTCCTTTGTTCATACGCTTTCTTTCAGGAAATAAATATACAATTTTTTCTATTCATGAAAATGATATTTATAGTCAAGATTTATAAACTTATAAATGATTAATTAGAATCATCTTGTATGAATCACCTACAGTTTACACTATTAATTTAATAATTTAAATCGTAATTATATCCTATTAATTGTCATTTTCTCATAAAAGAAAAACAATTATTATATAAATCACAAATATACATCTTGACTTGAAATAATTAATTAAATACTATTTATTAAATCAAAACAATCTGTAAATTGACAAAACAAATAAGACATAACGCAATAAATGAATTACAAACTTTAGACTCATACATTGCCATCATAAATTCATGAATTTACGCCAAGAAATATAGGCTTAGCCTTGTTTCTCCATAACTGTAAATTTATTTTTTCCATATACTATTCTTAAAAGCAGTAATTCCAGGATTACTGCTTTTTTTATTCAATTTTACACTAAATTTGATATAGAAATTTATTCATGTCAGATCAATCTCACACAAAATCATTAGAGGATGTCCACGAAAGTGTACAAATCAAGAAAGGAAAGTTTAGAAAAATATTAAGCTTTTTTGGTCCAGCTTATTTAATAAGTGTCGGGTATATGGATCCCGGAAACTGGGCGACTGATTTGGCCGGAGGCAGTCAATTTGGATATACTTTAATTTGGGTATTGCTAATGAGTAACATTATGGCATTGTTGTTACAAAGCTTATGCACACGATTAGGGATTGTTCGTCGAAAAGATTTGGCCCAATGTAACCGTGAAACTTATCCGAAAGGGATGAATTTCGTTTTATACATTTTAGCCGAAATAGCCATTGCTGCATGCGATTTAGCTGAGATTCTCGGAATGGCAATTGGATTAAATTTACTTTTTGGAATAGATTTAATATACGGTGTTTTAATCAGTTTTCTAGACACTTTCCTCCTACTTTATTTGCAAAAATTAGGTATGCGAAAAATGGAATTGTTTATTGTCGGATTAATTACAATGATTGGCTTATGTTTCTTAACCGAAATGTTTTTAGCAAAACCTGATTTTACAGAAGTCGCAAAAGGGTTTATTCCATCTATTCCAAATAGTGCTGCTTTGTATATTAGTATTGGGATTATCGGTGCTACAGTAATGCCTCATAACCTATACTTACATTCAGCCCTCGTCCAGACACGGCAAATAAAACGTGATGACTTTTCAATCAAAAAAGCCTTGAAATATAATTTTTGGGACAGCGCTATTGCCCTCAATTTAGCTTTTTTTGTCAATGCAGCTATTTTAATTTTGGCCTCTTCTGTTTTTCATAAAAATGGTTTCCATGAAGTTGCCGAACTTAGCGATGCCTATCATCTTTTGGGCACAACCTTAGGTACAGATCTGGCTCCGAAATTATTTGCTGTTGCGTTAATTTTAGCCGGGCAAAGCTCAACTGTTACAGGAACATTGGCTGGACAAATTGTCATGGAAGGTTACCTGCATTTACGGATTAATCCTGTTTTAAGACGAATTCTAACCCGTCTCATAGCTGTTGTTCCTGCAGTTGTTGTTATTTTAATTTTTGGAGAAAATGAAGTTGGATCTTTGCTTATTTTTAGTCAGGTTATTTTGAGTATGCAATTAGCTTTTGCTGTGATTCCACTTATACATTTTGTAAGCGATAAAGGAAAAATGGGAAATTTCGCCATCAATACGACAACCAAATTTTTTGCATGGACTATTGCCTTTATTATTTCGTTTCTAAATGCTCAATTGGTGTATGAAGAGTTCAATAAATGGATCATAGAAAGTGAATCTTATACCTTAAATATCTTTTTAGTCGGATTGGAAGTGGGCTTGTTAATTTTATTACTCTTAACTTTTTTCATTCCGGTCTTTTTAAAAAAGAATGAAGAAAATCAGAAAGAAATACACGAGCCTTTCCAAAAATTTACATTAGAAGAAATTTCTCAACAACATTTCAAACATATTGTGGTGGCCTTAGATTTTTCTAAAACGGACAGAAAAGTAATCAATTATGCAACTCAACTAGCAACACCAGAATCTTCTTTAATCTTGGTGCATGTCGTGGAAAGTGCTTCGGTAAAGTATACCGGTGAACGGACAAATGATGAAGAATCGCAATCGGATTTGAAACGTTTGGAACAATATGCCGAAATTCTACGTCCTCTTTTCCACGAAACTAAAATTGAATTAGGTTATAACAATCGTGTTCATACCATCGCCGAAATTTGTAAAAAACACCAAGCCGATTTGATTATTGTCGGTTCTCATGGTCACCGTGGATTTATGGATTTTATTTTTGGTGAAACAATCAATAAACTCCGTCACCGCGTTAATATTCCGGTCTTTATTGCAAAATAGTAAAAGCCATTTAGGTATTTTCTGAATGACTTTTTGATTAGATTAAAAATATAAATTTATTTATGTGATAATAACTCAATCATTTCTTTATTCTCTTGTAAAATAGCATGATCTAAAGCCGTTTTATTATTATTATCTTTAATGTTTAAATCCGCGCCAGCTTCAATCAATCTTTTTGCAATTTCATTTTGACCAAATGTTGCTGCAAAAATTAAAGCAGAAGCGCCATTAAAATTCACTTGGTTAACATCAGCTTTATTCGCAATTAGTAAATTTGCCATTTCAGGAAATCCTCTAAAAGCTGCGCCCATCAACGCATTATTTCCAGATAAATCTTGCGCATTAGGATTTGCCCCTTTTGATAATAATACTTTCGCAGCGTCTGAACTATTGTTATAAATCGCTAAAATTAAAGGTGTTAATCCGCGTTGATTTACTTCATCTACATGCTTTCCATTCGAAACTAATTTTTCTATTTGCCTCACATTATTTTCTCTCGCCGCACTAAACAAATCTTGCGCATAAATTGAAGAAAAACTGAATAGAAATAAGGCTAAATATATATACTTTTTTCATGATAATATTGATTTTATGAAAGTCATAGAGTCGAACTCAATCGACTCCAATCCAATAGAAATTATTTTGGTAAATATTGTTTTACATCGTTCATAGAAATATTTGTAGCCTTCATCAAACGTGTTCCATATTCTGTATTTGCTTGGTAAAAATGTGCAATCATTTTATGAACAATTACTTTATTTTTAACCGCATTCAAAGCTCCTGATAAATTTTTGATTAAGTTATCTTGATCTTTTTTAGAGAATGATTTGTACAAATCTCCAGCTTGCACAAAGTTATTTTCTTTATCAATGACGTGCTGAGTTGTTGTTGCTCCCGCAGGAAAAACAGATTTTGAATACTTGAATTTTGCATTATCTACAACCTCAGGAAGATTAGTTGAAGGTTGATAATTTACATCACCTTTTTGCTCTCGGATCGACATATAACCATCTTGATTGTATGTTTTTACATTGTTTTTTGAAGCATTTACAGGAATTTGTTGAAAATTACCCGTTAAACGGTGACGTTGAGTGTCAAAATAAGAGAACAAACGACCTTGTAACAATTTATCTTCAGAAGCTTCGATTCCTGGAACCAAAGTAGCTGGAGCAAATGCTGCTTGTTCCACTTGTTGAAAATAATTCGTTGGATTTTCATTCAATGTCATTGTTCCTACTTTAACTAATTTTGCAACAGATTCTGGCCAAATTTTTGTTACATCAACAGGATTGAAGTCTAATTTATCAAAATCTTCACGTTTCAATAATTGAACATATAAATCCCATTTCGGAAAATTTCCTTTTTCAATTTCATTACGCAAATCTAACGTTGCATGTTCTATTGCAGTCGATTGAATTTTATCTGCTTCTTCTTGCGTTAAATTTTTCGTTTCTTGTTGAGGAACCCATTTGTATTTCACATAAGTTACCTCACCTTTTGCATTTACCCATTTGTAAGCATGTACTCCATTTCCTTCCATTTGACGAAAATTTGCTGGAATTCCGTAATCTGAAAACAACCACGTTAACATATGCGTAGATTCTGGCAAATTAGAGAAGAAATCAAATACACGATTTGGATCAGATGCGCCATTTGTTACAGGAGATGGCTTGAAAGCATGTACCATATCAGGAAATTTGATCGCATCGCGAATAAAGAAAACAGGTAAATTGTTTCCTACTAAATCGTAATTTCCTTGTTCTGTGTAAAATTTAACTGCAAATCCACGTGGATCACGATAAGTTTCTGGCGAACCTTGTTGATGTGTTACAGTAGAGAAGCGTACAAATAATGGCGTTTTTTTACCAGCTGTGGACAAGAAATCAGCCATCGTTACATCAGAAAAATCTTTATCAGCTACAAATTCTCCGAAAGCTCCAGCTCCACGTGCATGAACAACACGTTCTGGAATACGTTCGCGATCAAACGCTGCTAATTTTTCAATTAAATGAATGTCTTCCAACAAAACTTGTCCATTGTTTCCGATTGTTTTAGAATTTTGATTATCCCCAACTGGAGCACCTGTGTTTGTTGTTAATTGTTGCGCAAATCCAATCGTAGAAAGGAATGCTAAACTTAATACTAAACTTCTTTTGATCATAATTATAGTTTTATTCTTTATTTATCATTTTAAGACAGAGCAAAACTAAATCGGACACAATTATAAATCAAATCTATAAAACCTATGAGATATAATTAATTTTTATAATAATTACAATTCAATTATTTACAAGGAAGAATAAGACGATATATTATTTCGCAATAAATGAATAAATAAAAATGATAAAGAATTTTAGAAATATAAAAACCACTTATTAAGTGGTTTTTATATGATATTAATTTAATTTTATCTGAATCGTTGAAACGATACTGAAGGTTTTATTTTTACCGATTCATTAGTAATCAAGACCATTAAATTCAAATGTTGATTAAACTTCCATAATGAGTTTCCTTCAACCTCTATTCCCTGTGGAGTTCTGATAAGTTCTAAATTTGTGTACATCATAATCGATAATTTTTGGGGTTGACCTAATGTTTTGTTAAAAATAAATTTCAGCGTTAAAAAATTTTAACACATCTAATAAAATTAAAAGTTTCTATAATAATCTTTGTTTTTGATTTAATTTTAAAATATCACAAATTATACCAAATTATTATCAAAAACTTTTCTTAATGTTAAATATTAGGAAATTTGGCTCCAACCTACTTTATCTTTATGATTATCAATAAAATATTTTTTTGTTGATTCATAAACAGGTAAAGAAAGTGAAGGATCTTGAGCAAGAATTGTTTCAACACATTTTCTAGCCGCATACAATACTTCCTTATCTTTTGCTAAATCGGCAATTTTAAGATTCAGCACACCACTTTGCTGCGTTCCCATCATATCTCCAGGGCCACGCAACTCTAAATCAACTTCAGCAACCTGAAAACCGTCATTGGTTTGGCACATGGTCTGAATACGGCGCTTAGAAACGTCATTCAATTTACCTCCGGTCATTAAAATACAATACGATTGTTCAGCTCCTCGTCCAACACGACCACGAAGCTGATGAAGTTGGGATAACCCGAATCGTTCTGAATTTTCAATAATCATGACAGAAGCATTCGGAACATTCACTCCTACTTCAATTACCGTCGTTGCCACTAAAATTTGCGTTTCATTATTTTTAAAACGATTCATTTCAAATTCTTTGTCCGCAGGTTTTTGGCGTCCATGTACAATACTAATTCCATATTCAGGCAACGGAAAAGCGCGAGAAATACTTTCATATCCATCCATCAAATCCTTTAATTCCAATTTTGCAGATTCTTCAATCAAAGGATATACCACATAAACTTGACGCCCTTTTGCGATTTCATCTTTCATAAATTTAAAAACACTTAAACGATGAGCATCCGTTTTATGAATCGTTTTGATCGGTTTTCTACCTTGTGGCAATTCATCTATAATAGAAACATCCAAATCTCCATACATGGTCATAGAAAGGGTTCGTGGAATTGGTGTTGCCGTCATCACTAAAATATGAGGAGGAAATTTAGCTTTTCTCCAAAATTTAGCACGTTGAGCAACTCCAAAACGGTGTTGTTCATCAATAATAGTTAAACCTAAGTTTTTAAAGATGACATTATCTTCTAGTAAAGCATGTGTTCCAATGATCATTTTTAGATTTCCATTTTCCAAGTTCTCTAAAATTGGTTGACGTTTTTTTTTGGTCACTGAACCGGTTAACAATTCAACTGAAACATCCAAATTATTTAATAATTCAGTAATACTTTCGTAATGTTGTTGTGCCAGAATTTCGGTTGGCGCAACCAAAGCCGCCTGAAAACCATTATCAACTGCAATCAGCATCGTTAACAAAGCAACCATCGTTTTTCCTGAACCTACATCCCCTTGTAATAAACGATTCATTTGTGCCGGTTGCCTTAAATCTGAACGAATCTCTTTAATTACCCGCTTCTGTGCATTTGTCAATTCAAAAGGTAAATATTCGCTATAAAACGTATTGAAATAATGTCCAATTTCTGGAAAAGGATTACTTCTGTTTTTTTTGCTTTTTGACTGCTTTTTGAGACAAATTGGCAAGGTTTAAAAAGAAAAATTCTTCAAATTTTAAACGGCGAACAGCGGCATTTAGTTCTGTTAAATCTTTAGGAAAATGAATGGTTTTTAGGGCTTCATTTCTTCCTACTAATTGATAATGATCAAGAACATTTAGAGGTAAATTTTCGGGAATATCAAATTTTTCAGCAAAAAGATTCATCATCATTTTCTGAAGAACACGATTTGTAATTCCTTTCTTCGTTAATTTTTCTGTACTTGGATAAACAGGAAACAAACCTCGTGGAATATTCTTCGCATCCTCCAGTAATTCTATTTCCGGATGAGTAATACTAAAATTAGAATTAAACAAATTTGGTTTACCATAAATGACAACATCTTTGAAAAGATCATTTCTTAATTTTTCTTTCTGCCAAGAAGACACTTTAAACCAAACCAACTCTAACGTTCCTGTTCCATCCTGAAACTTTCCAATCAATCGTTTTACTTTTCCTTGATTTATTTCTTCTAATTGTACAATCTTTCCTTTTAACTGTATTTCAGCTGCAGTAGAAGAAATTTCGGAGATTTTATAGAATTTTGATTTATCGACATAACGAAATGGAAAATGCTGTATCAAATCTTCATATCTAAAAATTCTGAACTCGCTCTGTAGTATTTTAGCCCGCTCTGGTCCAGCTCCTTTCAAATATTCTATCGTTTTTTTTAATGGATTTTGATACATTTTCCTGATTTAAAAAGTTGCAATTTACCATTTTTTAACGACAAACAACGTCATCATTGTTACAAAATACGCTAACAAAATTGCTTTATATTTGTATAAAAATTAAGAAACAAATGAATTTAGTAGAATACATCAACAAAGGATTAACATACGAGAACTACATTATGAGAGTGGAAGATGATTTGGAAAACGAAATCGAGAATGATGATCCAAAAGAATATGTACAATATTATGCTTTAGGATTACAACGAATGAATAGAATTTTCAAAACATTCAAGTTAAGTCCCGTACAAGAGAAACGTATTCAATCAACAGCCAATAATTTAAAATTTCTAATCATCACAGAAGGTTGGTGTGGTGATGCCTCTCAAATTCTACCAGTTGTAGAAAAATTAGCAAATGCTTTAAATAGTTCGACTCATTATATTTTACGTGACGAGAATATGGAGTTGATGGAAAAATACAAAACAAACGGAGCGTTATCCATTCCTATTATTATCGGTGTGAATGAACGTAACGAAGAAATTTTCCGTTTTGGTCCTCGCCCTAAAGCCGGAATGGAGATGTTAGCACGTTTTAAAAATAACCCTGATATTTACTCAGCAGATGATTTTCATGAAGACCTTCAACGTTACTACAATGAAAATAAAGGCGAAGATATTGTAAACGAAATTTTAGACTTGATTGATGAAAATTTGATTAATGAAACTATAGATTAAAAGTTAAAAAAAGCTTCAGAAATACTGAAGCTTTTTTTATTATATTTTTTATTTATACCTTTGGTTATCAAATCTAAAACGTATGAATTTTAAATTAGTCATGTTGTCTTTAATTTGTGCTACATCATATGCTCAAATTAAGGTAACAAATGCAACTGATCAAACTCCAAATGCTGATGCTATTCTTCATCTGGAATCAAAAGACAATGATAAAGGGTTATTAATTTCAAGATTACCTCTTCAATCCACTATTCTTCCACAGCCCTTAACTGCTCATGTCAATGGCATGGTTATTTACAACACAGCAACGACAACTGGAGCTAACTATGTAACACCTGGACTATATTTTAACGATGGAACTAAGTGGATAAAACTTTCGAAGAGTAAAAATCAGTTTGGTGATATAAAAAATAGCTTACAACAAACGGATCATAATGGCTGGTATTTGTTAGATGGAAGATCGTTAACCAGTTTAAACAGTAATGCTCGGGCGATTGCTTCTAGCATAGGATTAGCAGGAAATTTACCAAATTCAACCGATCGTATTTTAAAAGGTATCAACGGAGGGGAAACTGTTAATACGAATGGTGGTAGCAATACCTTTACTATTTTAAAAGCAAATTTACCAAATATAAATTATACAGGTACTACTGATGCTACCGGTGCTCATACTCACACTTATCTCGATAATCCAGCAACTACAATAAACGTAGCGACAGGAACAAATAATCCTATTGCTGCACATAATGAAACTTCTAAGACAACTGCTAATGCAGGAAATCACACGCACAGCATTACGTTTGCATTAGGCGGAAATAATACCCCTGTTAATTCAAAACCTAAAAGCTTAATTACTAACACTTTTATCTATCTTGGACAATAATATGAAAAAATATTTAATTACTTTATCCCTATTAGTAAATTTTACACATTCGTATTCCCAAGTAGGAATCGGGACAAACACTCCTTCAACATCTTCAATTTTAGAAGTTTCAAGTTCTAATAAAGGCGTTTTATTTAATAAAGTTTCATTACAAAACATAACTTCTCCAAGTCCTTTAGCCAATCATCAACAAGGAATGTGGATTTATAATATTGCTAGTGCAGGAACTTACCCAAATAATGTTGTGCCAGGTATGTATTACAATGATGGGACAAAATGGATACTAATGACAATTGGTGAATCTTCACCTCAGATTGGTGATATAAAACCAAGCGTACTTACAAATGATCATGAAGGGTGGTATAAGCTAGATGGAAGACCAATAAATGCAATTACCTCTAGTGTTGCCAGTCAAAACGCAATATTGATTGGTTTTACAACTTCCTTACCTAATTCAGCAGATAGAATGTTAAAAGGTAAATCTATTTCAGAAAATTTAGCAGCAATTGGAGGTAATAATTCTATTAATATAACCCAACCAAATTTACCGAATTATACCATTCAAGGAACTACTGCTTCAGATGGAGCTCATAATCACAGCATTACAACAACAGGAGCTAATTTATGGCATTATGTAGCGGGTAGTTCTCCAACTTATCGTTTTCTGGAAACTGAAACAAGAACAACTTCTAGTAGTGGAAGCCATTCTCATACCATTTCTGTAAATATAGGAGGAACGAATACGCCTATAAGTAATTATCCCAAAAATACAACTACTCAATATTATATATTCCTTGGAAAATAAAAACCTATGAAATTTTCAACTTTTAAAATTCTCTTTTTAGTTATTCTTTGTAATAATCTAAATGCTCAGGTCTTAATTAGCGATGAAGCCAATCCTGCAGCAATAAATTCTGATGCAATGCTCGAGTTAAGAACACAAACCAATGCAAAAGGATTGCTTTTACCTAAAGTAGGTTTAACAGCTACAAATATATCAAGCCCTCTACCTTCACATTTTGAAGGAATGATTGTTTATAACACAGCAACATCTTCTACCAGTTCTTTAACTGCTGTTACTCCTGGTATATATTATAATGATGGGACAGCTTGGTATAAAATGGACGCCAATTTACCTAGTTTTGGTGATATAAAATACGCTAACATTAGTTCTGACCACGAAGGCTGGTATTTATTAGACGGTAGACAACTCAGCTCTTTAAGTAGTAATGCTCAATTAAATGCGACTAATCTAGGGTTATCAGGTATTTTACCTAATACTGCAGATACTTTCTTAAAAAGTAAAGATACGTCAGAAACTCTTGGATCTATTGTAAGTAATAATATGGTAACATTAATTAAAGATAATTTACCCAATGAATCTTATACTGCAAATGTTAACTCTGCAGGGACGCATAATCATCCATTCTTGGACAGAGGTGTAGGAACTTTAGTAAGTGGAGAATCAAGTGTTACAAATGTATTAGACGACAACAATACAACTACCAGAACAACTAGTACTGATGGAGCTCATACACATACATTTACATTAAATTCTGGAGGAAGTGATACACCTTTAAATATAACACCTAAATATTTGGCAACAAATATATTTATATATCTAGGAAAATAACTATTTTTTATCATTTGTAGAACTAGCTTTTTGTTTGCATCTTTGTATAAGATTTTATTGAGAGAAAGACATGAAAAAAAATAAGCAAATTATTTTTGCTACAATCGTCATTATAGGTTTAGTTGCTATAATGTTTACACCAATTGGAACTTTTTTCAAAAGTAAAATGGAAGATAACAGTCATATTGCAGGAGCTGATGTAGAGTTAACGGAAAGCGATTATGACATCGATTTAATTGGATACAATGGAGCCACAAATACTAACCTAATTGATTTTAAGAAAAGCGGGGAAGTGATCTTTCTTAATTTTTGGGGAAGCTGGTGCCCTCCTTGTGTAGCTGAAATGCCAACGATTCAAAAGCTATATGAAGCAAAAGGTCAAAAAGTAAAATTTGTATTAATTACAATTCAAGATAAACCAACG
This sequence comes from Mylabris phalerata, assembly GCA_020740385.1. NCBI lineage: Eukaryota > Metazoa > Arthropoda > Insecta > Coleoptera > Meloidae > Mylabris > Mylabris phalerata. Next base: position 597,103 of record JAJEOX010000028.1, read on the forward strand.
GTTTTTAATCCTTTTTTACAAAAGAACAACTATACTATGCCGGTTTACGAACCCAATAGCCCTATCTCAAATAATATGTTACCAAAAGTTTTCCCCACAACATATATTTTAAATAAAAAGGGAGATGTTGTCTTAAAAGAAACAAAAACAAGAGATTGGAATGATAAAGAAATTAATGATTTATTAGACAAATTACTTGCAGAATAAATGCATTACAACAAACAAAAATGTCATTAACTTATAGTTAATGACATTTTTTTATACTATTTTGATTGTCTTTTTTCAACTCAACATTACTAACTTGGGGCCTATTATATCATTGGCAGATATGCTAAATTATAAGATCTTAAAATTTTGCAACAATCAATCTTGTTTTAAGCGAATAATTGGATGTACTTTATTCTCTTTCTCTCATAAGAGCAAGTTGCAACAAAGCTGTCGAAGTATTATGATTTCGTGTTGTAGCACTTACATTTAATTTATTTTCCAAAAAGTTATTGGTCAATTTTGTTTTACCATAGCCAGACGGACAGTATAAGTAAACAACATCTGCTGTCATAAAATATTGCTCATCTTCCGCTTTATATGCATCTATTTTTTCAAAGTTGACTCCAGTTGGTTTATTTGACAAGAAAGTATAATACAGAAACTCTTTATCAAAATGCAACTCTTTTAAGAAGGGGTTATTTTCTATAATACTTCGAAGTTTTTCTATTGTAAGAATTAAAACAGGGACTTCAAAAGTTAGAGATTCAACTATCTTATCGTGAATTAAGTCCGATATTTCTTTAATATCAGTTAAACCTGATGAAAACACAGCATTTCCACTTTGAACGTAGGTTGTCACATTCTCAAAGGACAATTCTTCTAAAAGCCTGGTCAAAACATCCATTTTGATGATTTTCTTCCCGCTTACATTGATACCTCTTAAAATTGCAATAAAAGTATTCATAACGCATTTCCTTTTGATGAAAACTATTCGAATTTATGAATTAAATATAAGATAAACCATATAAAAAAAATTCAAAAGCTTACAAGAAATAAAAAGAGTTTAATAGGATATTAAATAATCAATCTAAAATTAATTTTCAACTCCTAATAATTCATAAATTTAATGCGTTTACATGTTTATTAATAATTCATAAAAAATGACAACCAATCGATTAGAAGCATTCAGTGATGGAGTTCTTGCCATCATTATAACCATTATGGTACTGGATTTAAAAGTACCTCTTGGAGATAGTTTGATAAGTTTAAAACCTTATTTACCTAAATTCTTGAACTATTTGTTCAGTTTTATTTACATTGGGATTTACTGGAATAATCACCATCATCTTTTTCAAGCGATAGAAAAAGTAAATGGTAGTATCTTATGGAGCAATTTGCACTTACTTTTCTGGCTGTCTTTATTACCCGTTTCTACAGGTTGGATGGGAGAAAATTTTCATTCAACTTTTCCTGTAGCTTTTTATGGGTTTGTTCTTTTTATGAGTAGCATTGCTTTTATGATGATTGAAAAAGCTGCTGTAAAACAAGAAGGTAGAGAATCAATCATCGCAAAGTCTGTTAGCCGAAATATAAAAGAAATTGGTTCAAGCTTAGGTTACATTCTTGGATTTTCTTTGTCATTTTTAGAACCTATAATTGGTGTAATTATTTACGCTATTATTGCTCTAATTTGGTTGATTCCCGACCGAAGAATCGAAAAAATGGTAAAATAGTAGCTACAATTTTTCTACTGAATGAATTAAGTTTTGAAGAAGATTTGTAGTTGAATCTTCTTCAAAATGATGATAGGACTGCCCTAACCATAAATTAGTAAATTCAGCATTTTCTTTTATCTTCGATGCTTTTCTCAAGAAATTGGTCAATTTATTCTGGTATGGATATGGCAGAATAAAATCAGTATTTTCGATTAAATCAATAAATTCATTTCGAATTCCTCTTGCGTATCGTCCTGAAAAACTTTTTGTCAGAGTAATTTCATCTTCCCTGACATTCTCCAATCTGTCTTTTTCAAATCGTCTCAAAGCACTTTCTTGTGAACACAACAATAAACTCCCCACTTGAAACCCATCTGCCCCTAATGTTCTGGCTGCTAAAAGAGTTTGTGCATTGTAAATACCTCCGGCATAAATAAGTGGCGTTTTGACCACATCTCTGACATGAGGCAATAATGAAAAACCTCCAATTTGTGGTAATTCATTGGGATCAAAAGTTCCTCGGTGTCCACCTGCCTCTATTCCTTGTACGCAAATGACATCAATCCCTGCTTTTTCAAGTTGAATTGCTTCTTCCACTGTTGTACAAGTTCCGACTAAACAAACATTATTTTCCTTTAATTTCTCAATAGAATCTTTATCTAAAATACCAAATATAAAGCTCAATATCCTACATTTTTCCTGTATTATCAGGTCAATCTTCTCTTTATACGTTTTCGGTTTCACCGTTTCAATCTCAGGAAAATCAACTTCAAAGTTTTGATTAAAAGCTATTTCTTTAAGATGCTTTCTTACTTTATTATACTTTTGTTTTAATTCCAAGGTAATTTCGGGAACATCATTCACAAAAATATTAACCGCAAAGGGTTTATCAGTAATCTTTTTAGTTTCATGAATTTTTTTCAACGCATCTTCAGCATCTAAATCAGCAATCGGCAAAGAGCCTAAACAACCAATACGACTCGCTCCAGCAACCATTTGTGGTGTTGTAACACCAAACATCGGTGCTTGAATCACTGGATATTTCACTCCAAATAAATCTGTTAAGTCATTTTGCCAAGTCATCTTCTTCTTATTTTAAAGATCCTTTCAATTTAGGCATAAATGTTTTTATCGCCGGAATTAATTCCTCAAATAATGGATGTTCTTTGTTTTTCATCACAACTTCCAAAAATAATTTTAAACCTAAGGCAAATTCAACTGACTGGTTTTCATCATCGAATGGATTTTTAGATTTTATCATTTCAATAATCTTAAAAATCTCGTCATGATTCATAAATTCTAAAACAATCGGGGCATGTAATGGCACTTTTTCATCTAATAATTTCGTTTGCTCCAATGTAATTTTGTAATGATTTCCTTTCTTCATCTTAGTTCATATTTTTCAAAAGTAGAAGAATCAAATGATCAAAAACCTAAATTCCAATTCGATTAATCGATTGAATAAATCAATAATATTGATATAAATGGAGGATAAGTATGTAAATTATATCACTTTGTTTGAAGGAAGATTATTTAACAATTTCCTAAAGTTTGACCGTTGTTTTTTTGAATAATTTGTCTTAATTTAATTCTTATTTAACACAACTAACCTTATGAAATTACAAAAAGGAGTTACCGGATTTGATTCAACACCAAGTTATACAATAGATGATTTAAAAGAAATTTTGAACGGAATAAAATCCCCTTATTCGAAAAATGAAGCCGTTTTAAAACCAAATGATTCATCTAATTTTTACCAAATAAAAATTAAACAGGACAAAACAAAACAAGAGTTTTTCTTACTTGTAAACTCTACCTATTTGATATTTGCTTGCGTTGATAAAAACAGGTGTTTTGATCTTAATTTTATTGAATTTCCTATCGATTTGATTACCCAATTAAAAGCTCAGGTCAACTCAAGTCTAATTCTTCTAAACCCAAAAGAATTAAACAAAAGAATGGATGCTCCAGATTTAGAATTGTTAGGCGAAACAGAATTAAAACAGATTAAATATTGGAAGAGTAAAGTATTGGGTGAGATTATTTTTAACTGTTTTGATTAAACTTTTTGTTTAATTATTTTTTTACGCTTCCTTTTCTTGAAGATAATTCTTATTAACCGATATCCATATGTAATTTTCTTATTTTTAGTAATAATCGGAAATGCCATTGTACACATCAAAGCAATGCATGCTGTTGTTCCTAATGCTCCTCCGTAGCCATTAAAAATTTTGCTTGTATAATGCAATAAAACGGCAAATAAAATTGGCGAAAATACCAATGAAAAATAACTAATATTTATCGTGGATGAAACCATGCCGATGAATGTTCCTCCAATGACATAAAGTGGAATATTTTTCGTATAAAATTCAGGCAAAACCGTAGGAAAGAAATGGAAAAACCCTCCTACAAATAAAGCGATCAATGCCGAAGCTCGAACAGGACCTTGTCTAAATCTAATATTCAGTTCATACGTTGTGAGTGAAGCAACGATTGAACACATCATCAAAATAAGAAATTCAATTATCATTTAACCAATAATTAATTTAAACAACAACATACTCAATAGGACACCGATAAAAGCCAAGGTTCCTAATTTCCCTCCGACTCCTACAAATAAAGATTTTGTTGCAAAAAATAACAAAGCTGTAAAAACACCTGCTGTGATAATCATCCAATAAACATATTGAAAATTAAGCGATGTCATTCCAATAAAAGCACCGCAATAAATAGGACCAGCTACTTGCTTTAAATATTCAGAACGAGGATTTAATTTCGTAAGAAATGAACCTAATGTTCCTATTATTCCGGCCGAAAAAACACCTCCTAATCCCAGCTTATTATTAATTAAATACGTAATAATCGCTGCAACCGGAATCCATAAAACAAGCGTTTTTCGATCAAAAGAAAATTCATGGTGATGCAATGGAAATTTTCGGTAAACAAGTAATAATAAGAAACAAATCGCAACCACTATATATGGAACAAGATAATGCTCTATCCGTTCATTTATTATTGCAAATAAAAACAAAAATTGAATGACGAAAATAACCAGTATTGTAATAAATTTTATGACGCGTTTGCTTTGCACTTTTTCATTTAAAACTGCAAAGTTAATGACTCATTCTAAAAAAATATAATATTTTTTATTAATAATGCTCCATCCTATTTTTTACTCTTACAATAAAAGGATTTTAGCTACTTTTAACTGATACATCGACTAAGTTATAAGATTCATACTACAAAGAAACAATTGATGAAATTAATCAACTTGAGAAATCAATTCAAAAAGAATTAAATCGTATAAATTAATGCAAAATGAAAAATTTAATGGAAAATTTAAAATATCCAATAGGCCGATTTGAATTACCTCTTTCTTTTAACAAAGAGATCATCAACAATTGTATCCAAACAATTCAGGATTTCCCTGAACAAGTTAAAAATGAAGTTTTCAACTTATCAGAAACGGCATTAGAAAAATAATATCGTCCCGAAGGCTGGACAATTAGACAAGTTATTCATCATTGTGCAGATAGTCACATGAATAGTTTTATTCGCTTCAAATTAGCTTTAACAGAGGAAATTCCAACCATAAAACCTTACGAAGAAAGCCGTGGGGCTGAATTAGAAGATTCAAAAAAATTAGATATTACAATTTCTATCCATTTATTACAGGCACTCCACCAACGATGGGTTGTGTTATTAAGTTCTTTGACCGATGCTGATTGGGAGAAACAATTTCGTCACCCTGAAACGAATCAATTCATTGACTTAAAAACAAATTTAGCGATGTATGATTGGCATTGCCGTCATCATTTAGCACATATTATCAATGCCAAGAAAAGTTAAACTATCTTTGTTCAAATATTCTTTTCAATATATGAAATACATCAATTATATACTTCTTGTTTTTTCTGCGATAATTAGTATTTTTTTATTTGTTGTGAGTGCAAAACAAATTGAAGTTGTTCCAAACAAAAATGCAAGTTACAAAAGTGAACAAATTATGATAATTGAAAAATCGAAGGATATACAGCAAATAAAAGGCATTGCTGAAAATTCTATCGAAAAAGAAAATTTGCTTTACAATCAACTATCCGAGTTTGCTGCTCAAATCAATACATGGGTCATCTTATTATTTGTTTTACAATTGATTATGGGAATTCTTTTCTTTTTGCAATTTCAAAAAAATAAAAAGAACCTTCAGTAAGTATAAAAAATCCCAATTCAATACAAGATTGATTTGGGATCGATTGACTCAAATTATCACAAAAATAAGTCATACTACCTAAAAAAATATTTTACTCTTTTATCAATTCAGCTTCAAAGCCAACCTCTTCGACTGTATCAATAATTTCTTCGTCTGTTGCTTGAGTTATTATGACAGACAAAACTTTATCTTCATTTTCTGTATCAACTTCCCAAGACGCTACACCTTCTAATTCGTCTAAAAAAGGTTTTACTTTGCTCACACAGCCGCTACAATTTATATTTGTTTTGAATTTTAATTCTTTTGTTTCCATATTCTTTAATTTTGTCTTACAAATTTCAAAAGAAATCATTCAAAACTATTTACATGATTAGCTGAAATACTTATATCATTTCTCTACTTATTAAACGTTTTCACCTACTTTTGCATTCAAACAAATAAATTACAATTTCTTTTAAGATGAGTCAACATCATGACCAAAAAATTGTCTTAGCCATTGATCAAAAGCCAAAACTTGGACAAGGTATACTTTTGAGTATTCAACATCTGTTTGCTATGTTTGGTGCAACTGTTCTAGTTCCTGCTTTAACAGGAATGTCACCAGCAATCGCATTAATTTCGAGCGGAATCGGAACACTCGTTTTTATTTTAATTACGAAAGGAAAAGTGCCTTCATATCTTGGTTCCTCTTTTGCATTTATTAATCCTATTATTGCAATGAAAGCTTTTAGAGGCTAATCCGGAAAGCGGAATTGCTGTAGGAAGTTTCTTAGTCGGCAGTTTTTTAGTCGGTGTTACGTATTCATTGGTCGCTTTATTTATTGCAAAAGCAGGTACAAAATGGTTAATGGAACTATTACCACCTATTGTTGTAGGTCCTGTCATTATGGTTATTGGATTAGGTCTCGCATCTACAGCAATAAAAATGGTGACGAATAATCCGTCAGGAGAATATGATCTCACTTATGTAACAATTGGTTTTGTCACCCTGATTATCACAATCGTAACAGCTATTTTTAGTAAAGGTTTTTTAAGTGTTATTCCCGTTTTAGTCGGTATTATAGGAGGTTATTTATTTTCTATCGCAATGGGAGTTGTTGACTTAGCTCCTGTTCTACAAGCAAAATGGTTTATGATTCCTGATTTTACTGTTCCTTTCATTCACTATACACCAACATTATCATGGTATGTTATTTTCTTAATGATTCCTGTTGCAATTGTTCCAATAGCTGAACATATAGGTCATCAATTGGTTTTAAGTAAAGTTGTCAACAAAGATTTGATTGATGAGCCAGGATTGGACCGATCAATGTTAGGTGATGGTGTTGCCACAATGATTGCGGCTTTTTTAGGTGGTCCTCCAAACACAACATACGGTGAAAATATTGGTGTTCTGGCAATCACAAGAGCGTTTAGTATTTATGTTTTTATCGGAGCGGCTTGTTTTGCCATATTATTTGGATTTTGTGGAAAGATTTCAGCTTTATTAAGTACAATTCCAACACCAGTTATGGGTGGAGTTTCGATTTTATTATTTGGAATAATTGCATCAAGTGGTTTGAGAATGTTAATCGAAAATAACGTTGATTTTAAAATTAAACGTAATCTTATTATTTCTTCCGTTATTCTTATCATAGGAATCGGAGGTGCTGCCATTCATATTGGAGATTTATTTTCATTAGAAGGAATGGCTTTAGCTTCAATAATTGGAGTCGCTTTAAATCTTATTCTCCCGGGAAGGGAATCTATTTCGTTTAAAGAAATGTTTAATGAAGAGAATAAATAATATCTAAAAAAAGGCGAGCAGTGCTCGCCTTTTTTAATGTAAATATAAGTTGATTAAATTTCGTCAAAATCAATTGATAATGTAGCAGATTTAGGGCGAGAAATACAGGCCAACGTCATTCCTTCTTCATAATCAGAATCTGTCAACACATAATTATCTCCAATGTGCACCTCTCCTTCTGTTACTTTACACATACAAGAAGAACAAACTCCTCCTTTGCACGAATAAGGCGCATCAATACCAGCATCCAACATGGTATCAATCAAATTTTTTCCTCTGTCCCAAGTCACTTCAGAAGTTTCTCCGTCTAATGTCACTGTAACTTGAACGGTTTGTGGTCCTTCATCATGTTTTGTGAAGATATCTTCCGTCTTAATAGAAGGATTGAACATTTCGAAATGAATATGTTTCTCTATAATTCCAGCTTCGTTTATTTTCTTCGCTAAAGTTAAAATCATCTCCTCAGGACCGCAAATCATTGCTTCGTCAACTTCATTGATATCAATAATTTGATTTAAAATCAAATCGAATTTCTTTTCATCAATTCGTCCATTATAAATGAAATTCTCCTGATCCTGTCTTGTATAGAAATGATGAATAAAAACATTATTGGGATATTTTTGTTTCAATTCAGTTAAACGCTCTTTGAACATAATCGAGTTTTCATCTCTATTTACATAAAAAATATGAAAATTAACCCACTCTTCTGTCTGCAATGTAAATTCTAACATACTCATAATCGGCGTAATTCCGCTACCAGCTGTGAAAGCTAATAAAGTACGTTTTTCGTTTGGTTTTGTTGGAATTGTAAAACGTCCGCTAGGAGTTGAAACTTCAAGCTGATCTCCAACTTTCAATTCATTGAAAAGATAATTTGAGACTTTACCGTTTGGTTGAGCTTTAACACCTATACTCCATTTTTTGTCATTAGGAGAAACACATAAAGAGTAATCTCTTCGTTCTCCATTTATATTCAGCGTGATATATTGTCCAGGTAAAAAATCGTACTGATCTTGTAAATCTTCTGGTACGTCAAATGTAATTTGAACAGCATCAGCTGTCAATTTTACAATTTCTTTTACCGTTAATAAATTAAATCTCATAGTCGTTCTACTATTTATAATTCTTAAAACAAATCGATATTTAAGATTGTTCTATTAAATTTGTACAAAAGTAAGATTTTAGATTAAATAGAAAAAATATATGGAAATAGCATTGATTGCTCATGACGGTAAAAAAGCCGAAATGGTTAACTTTTTAATGAAACATAAAGAAGCCTTAAACAAAAATAATATCACATTTATTGCAACAGGAACAACCGGGAAGTATGCTGAACAAACAGGATTAAAAGTTACCCGTTATCTGTCTGGTCCTCTTGGTGGTGACGCGCAAATTGCTGCTCGTGTAGTGGAAGGTAAAAACTGATATGGTTTTCTTTTTTAGAGATCCTATGGGAAAACATCCTCACGAACCGGATGTAAATATGTTATTGAGACTGTGTGATGTACACAATATTCCTTTAGCAACAAATCCGGCTACAGCCGAAATGTTATTGGATCATTTGAAGTAAGTTTCCTTAAGTAAACCTATGTTTATTTTAGATATACGGATTTTAATTTGAATCATATTGAAGAAAAATTTTAACTGAGTATAAATAAGACGGATGAGAATAACGAGATAGTCCATTATTTATAATGATAATGAATCTAATAAAAAAACCACTCAAATTGAGTGGTTTTTTTATTAGATCAGATAAATAAGCTTATTGCCATCCTCCTCCGACCGCGCGATATAGCTCGACCATAGAAGATAACGAAGACAACTTAGCGTCAACTACATTCAGTTCAGCATTCAAGCCATTATCTCTTGCTGTAATTACTTCCAAATAATTTGCCATACCGTAGTTTAACAATTCTTCAGAATATGTAATTGCCTGATTATATAATTGATATTCTTTTTGTTTGTATTCTGCCTTTTTAGTTGCAGCATCGTATGTATACAAGGCGTCAGAAACCTCTTTACTCGCATTCAAGATTTTACTTTTATAATTAATCAACGCATTTTCCTGATTTGCCAAAGCAACTTCTTTTTGCGTACGCAATTTACGCTGTTGTAACAAAGGTTGGGCTAAACCACCAATAACATTAGCAAACAAAGACTGCGCACTGAATAATTTATCAATGTCAATTCCTTGAACACCTCCTGTAGCTGAAATTGTTAAAGACGGATAGAAACTTGCATTTGCAATATTTACATTTTCAAACGCATTCACCAATCCATATTCAGCTGCTTTGATATCAGGACGATTTTCTAACAATTGGGCCGGCACACCTACTGATAATTTTTGGTTTACAGCCTGAGAAGCCAGATTGGTACGATGAATCGACTGAGGGTTTGTTCCCAACAGAACACTCATGACATTTTCGTTCAATTTGATGCCATTTTCAACATCAACCAATAATGATTTCACATTGAACAACTGAGCTTCAGTCTGATTAACAGCAACTTCCGTAACACTACCCGCTTCTTTTAAAGCCTTCGTTGTTTCTAAACTTTGTTCGCGGTTAATTAGAGTTTTATCTAAAATTCTTTTTTGCTCATCTAACGCTAATAAATTGTAATAAGCATTCGCGATAGAAGCTACAATTTGAGTTTTAACCGCTTTATGAGCTTCTACAGTTTGTAAATAAGTTGCAACAGAAGCACGTTGGTTACTTCTGATCTTCCCCCAAATATCTGCTTCCCAACTTAAATTACCAGAAACTTCATATTGACTTTGACCTCTTTTTTGAATTAATGCACCAAATTGTGTATTAAGTGAATTTTCTGTAAATGTATATTTTGGACCGACAGATAATGTTGGTAAATAACCTGCTTTTCCTTGTTTTGCATACGCTTCAGCAACTGCAATATTTTGCAGTGCCGAACGTATGTCTAAATTATTTTGTAACCCTTGATTAATCAAAGCTTGTAATTGTGTATCTGTAAAGATTTGTTTCCAAGAAACAGTTGCTACATTCGCACTATCTTTAGCAATAACATCAGTTCTGAAGTTTGCTTCATTAACAACAGCTTCAGGACGTTTATAGTCTTTTGCTACGAAACAAGATTGAACAGCAAACAATCCAGCTGCGATTAAAGTAATATTAAAAATTCTGTACTTTTTCATTTTTAGATTGAATTATGATGTTCAATTTCTTCTTGTGGACGATCAAACTTAATTGGTTTGATTTTCTCTTGAATTGTTTGGAAAATAACAAACAATACCGGAATAACAAATACTCCTAATACTGTACCGATTAATAACCCAAATGCTGCACCTGTACCTACAGAACGGTTACCTGCAGAAGAAACTCCTGTTGCAAATACCAATGGCATTAAACCTAAAATAAAGGCAAAAGATGTCATTAAAATTGGACGTAAACGGGCTTTTGCCCCATCTATAGCCGATTGTACAATACTCATTCCATGTCCACGTCTTTGTAAAGCAAACTCTACAATCAAAATCGCGTTTTTAGCTAATAAACCAACCAACATGATTAAGGCGATTTGGAAATAAATATTATTTTCTAAGCCAGCAAGCCATTGAGATAAATATGCTCCCATAATACCACATGGTACAGATAATAATACGGCCAATGGTAATACATAAGATTCGTACTGTGCAGATAAGATGAAATACACGAATACAATACATAATGCAAAAATTAATACTGTTTGAGAACCAGAACTTACCTCTTCACGAGTTAAACCTGTAAAATCTGTTCCATAACTAGGAGATAATGTTTGCTCATTAACTTGGTTAATAGCGTTAATTGCATCACCTGTTGAATATCCTGGTTTTACTGCTCCACTAATATTTGTATTGGTAAATAAGTTGAAACGGTTTACAGAGTTAGGACCATATACTCTTTTTAAAGAAACAAATTGAGATACAGGCGTCATTGCTCCATCTGCAGTTTTAACAAACATTTTGTTTAAACTCATTTCATTGATACGATCTTCTGGTAATGCTTGAATATATACACGGTATTGTTTACCAAAACGTGTAAAATCTGCTGCATATAACCCTCCAATATATCCTTGTAATGTAGAGAATATTGAACTTACAGAAACTCCTGATTGTTTAGCTCTTTCAATATTAACATCAATTTCGTATTGAGCGTAATTTGTATTTAAAGAAGACTGAGCATATAAAATTTCTGGTCGTTGCATTAATGCTCCGATGTATTCGTTAGCGAATTTATTAAAGTCATTAATATCCCCTCCTGTTTTATCCATTAACTTCAACTCAAAACCAGACGACATTCCGAATCCAGGAATTGCAGGTGGTTGGAAGAAAATCATTTGGGCATCAGGAATTTGAGCAGCTGCACCGAATAATTTACCAATAATAGTTGTTACCTGTAAATCTTCTGTTGTACGTTCTTCGAAAGGTTTTAATTTTACGAACATCATACCATAGTTAGAACCAGCACCATTGATGATAGAGTTACCAGAAATAATAGTCGCTTTATCAACTCCGGGTATATCTTTTATTTTTTGCTGAAATTGTTTTTCAACTTCATAAACACGGTCCATAGAAGCACCTGCAGGTAATTCGATATTACCAATAATAAATCCGTTATCCTCTGTAGGAACAAATCCAGATGGCATCATTTTTCCGATTCCATAAATACCAAAAGCAGAAGCTATGATAATTAAGAATGAAACCCATTTATGTTTAAATAAGAATTTAAATGAATTACCATATTTATGCGTCATTGTATTAAACGCTGCATTGAATGCATCAAAGAAACGCTGTACAAAGTTACGTTTTTGCTCTCCCTCTTGATGTGGTTTTAAAAATAACGCACATAAAGCTGGAGATAAAGTCAAGGCGTTTAAGGCAGAAATTAAAATCGAAACGATTAATGTAATACCAAACTGTTTGTAGAAAACTCCCGTTGGCCCAGATATAAATGTTACAGGAACAAACACGGCACACATTACCAATGTAATAGAGATGATGGCTCCGGATATTTCGTCCATGGCATTTTTAGTAGCATCCAATGGTGTTTCATGATGAGATTCCATTCTGGCATGAACGGCTTCCACCACAACGATGGCATCATCCACCACAATACCAATGGCGAGAACTAAGGCAAACAACGTTAACAAGTTTAATGAGAAACCTGCTAAATTTAAGAAGAAGAATGTTCCAATAATAGATACAGGTACTGCAATTAATGGTACCAATGTAGAGCGAAAATCTTGTAAGAAGATATACACTACAATAAATACTAATATAAATGCTTCAATCATTGTATGAACAACTTTCTCAATAGATGCGTCCAAGAATGTATTTGTATCCATTAAGATTGTATACGTAATCCCCTCTGGAAATTGTTTTGAAGCTTTTTCAAGCTCTACTCTTAAATTGTTGATGATATCCTGTGCATTAGATCCTGGTGTTTGGTAAACAGCAAATACAGCCGAAGGATTACCATTCATCTCTGAAGTACTTGAATATGTTTGAGCACCGAATTCAACATCAGCAACATCTTTTAATCTTAAAACTTGACCATTACCTAATGATTTTATAACAATGTTGCGGTACTGATCTTCTGTTTTATATCGCCCTGAATAAGTAATTGTATACTCAAAAGATTTACCCGCATTCTGACCTAAAGCACCAGCAGCAGCCTCTAAAGACTCCTGTGCTAAAGCTGTAGAAACATCAGAAGGTACCAATCCGTAACTAGCCATACGAGATGGATTTAACCATATACGCATAGAATATGTCATCGCACCAAAAACTGTAGCATCACCTACTCCACTTACCCTTTTTAAAGCTGGTATAACATTAATATTCAAATAATTCTGAATATAAGTTTGATCATACTTTGGGTTCGTAGAACTTACTGATGTAAACATCAATGCAGATGTTTGTTGCTTTTGCGTAACAACTCCAGAACGTGTAACCTCTGAAGGTAATAACGGTGTAGCACGAGCTACACGGTTCTGTACGTTTACCTGAGCAATATCTCCGTCAACACCAGGTTTAAAAAACAACCGTTGTTGTTGCAGAACCATTGTTAGATGCTGTTGATTGAATGTAATCCATTCCTTCAACACCATTTACTTGTTCCTCTATAGGAATAACGACAGACTCCATTACTGTTTTAGCATTTGCTCCAGGGTATGAAGCAGTTATCTGAACAGTTGCGGGAGCAATGTCCGGATACTGAGTAACTGGAATGATAATCAATCCCAATACACCCAATATCAATATAATAATAGAAATTACCGTTGATAGAACGGGTCTTTCAATAAAGTTTTTTAACATACAATTGCGTTTTTTAGAAAACTGGTTTTGTAGATTCTACGATTTGATCAAAATTTGAAGGTGTAGGTTTTATAGGTGTTTTATCTCTTAATTTTCCAACACCTTGTGCTACTACTTTATCTCCTTTCTTAACGCCTTCTTTTACAACAACAATGTTACCTGTATTATCAACAACAGTAATTGGTGTTGCAATCGCAGAATCATTTTTAACTTTGTAAACATAGGTCATTCCTTGTTGTTCAAATGTAGCGGCAGCTGGAACAACCAATGCATCAACATATGTTTTTGGAACACGAATACGTCCAGAGTTTCCATTAGCTAAAAGTTTAGCTGCATTGTTAAATGTTACACGGAAATCTATTGTTCCAGTAGTTGGGTTAATTTGCCCTGTAACTGTTTGGATTTTTCCTTTCTCTGGATAAATATCTCCATTCGCTAAAACCAATTCTACTGGTGGAATTTTATTTAATTTATCTTTTAAAGTAGCTCCTTCAGATTTTGAAATAAAGTTTAAATACTCTTTTTCATTCATTGAAAAATATGCATAAACCTTAGCTGTATTAGAAACTACGGTAATAGCTGTTTGGTCTGTTGGACCAACCAAGGTACCTTGACGAGAATTAATAGAGCCAACAACACCACTAACAGGTGCTCTTACAACAGAATAGTCTACATTCGCTTGTGCTCCTTTGTAATTCGCTTGTGCTTGTGTTACACCAGATTTCGCTTGAGCTAAGGCAGCTACCGCTTGGTTATGTCCTGCTTGCGCCTGAGCTAAATTAGCTTTTGCCGTTTCTAATTGTACATTACTAATAATATTCTTTTGAACCAATGGAGTTAATTTATTCACTTCAACCTGAGCTGCATTTACAGCAGCTTGAGCAGCACTTACATTTGCCTGAGCTGCTTTAACACTTGCTTGAGCAGCACCAACTCCTGATCTTAAAGCATCAGCATTTTGAGTTAATACATTTGTTTCCAATTTGAACAAAGGTTGTCCGGCTTGTACATATTGTCCTTCATCTACATAAACTTCTGTAATGTAACCTTGTATTTTAGCACGAACCTCATTATTCACAATACCTTCAATATTTGTAGGGTATTCATCATAACTAGTCACAACTTTCGTAGGCACATCAACTACCGGATAGGGTGTTGGACCTTGTGCTTGTTGAGCAGCATTGTCTTTCTTTCCACAAGAACTCAATGCCATTGCTAAAGCACCAACCATTATAACGTTAACGTTTTTCATATTACTTTTACTTATTTTCTAGTTGAATTTTATTAATTTTTTGGATAGTTTCGTCTAATAATTCTTTGGTTTGATTGAGGTGATCTAAATAAATATCTATTACTCTATTCTTTTCATTTTTAGAAAGTGTATTATTAGCTGTTTTATGCTCTTTTATACGATTTGTAAAAACAATATCCTGTGAAATCATTTCGAATAAAAAATCCAATTTCTCTGTCAGGTAATTAAAATTTAATCTAAAGTATCTTTTACGAGAATTAATTTTATTGATGTATTCGATATGCTTCATTGACAATAGATAGTTAATCGAATTTGATAAAGAACTTTTACTGACATTAAAGACCTCCAAAAGCTCTTCGAATGTAAATCCTTCTTCATTAGATTCCAAAACCATATATGCTTGTAGTTTAGCTGTTAAAGGAGGAAACTTATATGTTTTCTCCAAAAATGCACTAAAACTGCAAAAAAGATCCATATTACAAGCATTGTTTTCTGTATTCATAATGTGTTTAATCTAAAAACTTTGCAAATATAGAATAGTTAGTTCTGTTTACACAGAACTAACTATTCTTTTTTCAAATATTTAACAATAAATTAAATTAATAGTTTGTTAACTCTTTGGATTTAGCATCAACAAAAAACAGACCAATTTACTTAAAATAAACGCTTTAAATCATTCTTAATGAAAATTTTTCACAACAAAAAATACTCTCTTTTATTCATCCAATACAAAAACTAATAGGTGTATCTTTTAAAAAACTGTTAATTTGGACAATGTCAGTTTCGTAATCATATTTTAAATCTTCGTGAAATTTCTCAAAAAGGGAGCTAATCAGTTTTAACCTTCCTAACTGATACTTGTATAGTTTTTCCGCATTATCCCCTGTTGTATATTTATTAAACAAATAGGAATAACGAGTAAAAGATTCTTGTAAGATATATTTTCTCAACTCGAATTCTGACACTTTATCTTTTGTTATTTGGACATGATAATTGACAATTCCGCTTAACGTCTTAAGCGTCAAAAGCAATTGTCGGTGGCTGCGACTTATATTAATCTGATTAATTAAGTGATGTGATTTTTTTATACTGTAAATCAATCTTTTCATAAATTAACTTCACTCGATTCACTAAATCCTTTTCATCTTCTAACAATTGAAAATGCAAATGCTCTACCAGCGTTTCATCCTTATTTACAAGACGTAAAAGAAGCTTATCTTTTTCTTTAGACGGCAAATCTAAAATAGCAATTTTCAATTCGGGAACGTCCTTCAGATTCATATATTTTTTTATTTGTTGTTGCTTCTCTAAAATTACAATTATTCTATAAATTAAACAATCAACACACGATATTCAATAATATTAATATATTTGTTTGCAAACCGTATACCTTGAATAAAACCCTTAAATATTATTTCGGAACAACCATTCTGTTTATTCTCTTGGAAATTATCTTAAATCAATTCAATTTGCATTTTAGAGGAATCAATACCTACAGAATTCTTGCGTGGCTATGGATTTTCACCACCATACTCTTTATTATTGTCTATTGGAAAAAGAAATTAATCAAAATCTACACTATTATTTTAGTGGCTTTAATCGGTTTAAGTATCTTACCGATGGCACTTCCTTTTTTTGCAATAATTAGTTTTTTAACAGGAAGTAATACCCTGCAACACCTTAAAATTGATGATGATTATAGAATTGAACTAAACAAACAAATTCTTTCAAAAGAGCGTGTGTACATTTATAGAACCACTCCAAAAATGGTGATTTTAGAAAAATCAGAAAATTTATGTCGACCTGATTACTTAGAAGTTTTAAGTAAAGTTTTAGATATAAGCGAAGAAAATGACACTTTATATACATTGAAAAATTCACCTATACAACAAGCAAAATTAGTCGCTGTAAATAAAGATAGTATTGGAATTGAATATCAAATTCTTAATAAAAAGAAGATTATTTACCATCAGCTAAATGAAACGTTATGGGTATTAAAAATCAATTCGTTCTTTTTTCATGATGAATAATCCTTACTTTTGCAAATCGAAAATAAGGATCGAAAATTATGAAAAAACGTTGTAGAGCACAGAAAATTACTTGGAGTTGACAAAACCGCGACTTTAAAAGAGTTAAAAACAATTTACAGAAATACGATGAAAGATGCGCATCCTGATAAATTTGTGAATAATGAAGCAGGAAAATTGGAAGCAGAGGAAAAAAGTAAATTGGTGATCGAAGCGTATCATTTTTTAGTAAGTATTAACTCTGAAACACACGAAAAAAATAAAGTTGAATATACTGAAACCACAACAAAATCTAACATCCATGATTTTTATATGGATGAACACGTTTTGAAAATTGAGCATTTGGATGGAAATCATTACGAGTATTTCGGAATACCAAAAAACACGTACATCAAAATGGTCAACTCCGACTCTCCTAGCCGTTTTGCAAGAAGACACATTTATGGCAAATTTACACATAGAAAAGCTGGGGAAGCAATGAAAGTTTAATACCTGCATATAAAACAAAAAACCACTTCTAACGAAGTGGTTTTTTTATATTTTGAATTACTATCTAGTTCCCTAAAATATAGTTGAAAACCAAAGGCGCAACGATTGTTGCATCAGATTCAATAATAAATGAAGGTGTATCAACATCTAATTTACCCCACGTAATCTTTTCATTCGGAACAGCTCCGGAATAAGATCCGTAAGATGTTGTAGAATCAGAGATTTGACAGAAATATGCCCAGAAAGGAACATCAGTCCATTCTAAATCCTGGTACATCATTGGTACAACACAAATTGGGAAATCTCCAGAAATACCTCCTGCAATCTGGAAGAAACCTACACCTTTACCAGCAGAATTTGCACGGTACCATTCTGTTAAGTAAATCATATACTCAATTCCAGATTTTACTGTAGAAGCTTTTAAATTACCTTTTATAACGTTAGACGCAAAAATGTTTCCTGTTGTTGAATCTTCCCAACCCGGACAAACGATAGGTAAATTTTTTCTCAGCTGCAGCTACAATCCAAGAATCTTTCGGATCAATTTCATAGTATTGCTCTAAAAACTCCTGAATTCACAAACTTGATACAAGAACTCGTGTGGTAAATAACGCTCACCTTTCTCTTCAGCTGCATGCCAAACATCTTCTAAATGTTGTTGCAAACGACGGAATGCTTCTTCTTCCGGAATACAAGTATCTGTTACTCTATTGTAATGATTGTCTAACAATTCGCGTTCTTGCTCCGGTGTTAAATCTCTCCAGTTTGGAATTCTTTTATAATGAGAATGCGCAACTAAGTTCATCACATCCTCTTCCAGATTTGCACCTGTACAAGAAATAACATGTACTTTATCCTGACGAATCATCTCTGCTAACGAAACTCCTAATTCAGCAGTAGACATTGCACCACCTAAAGAAATTAACATTTTACCTCCTTCTAATAGGTGCTTTTCATATCCTTTTGCAGCATCAACTAATGCTGCTGCATTAAAGTGTCTGTAATTATGCTCTATAAACTGACTGATTGGTCCTTTGCTCATTTTATTTATTTTTTTATTTATTTAAAATTCAGTTATCTATACCCTAATGTATTTAATACATCCTGATGGGTTTGTTCTTCAGAATATACCTTTGCCGTATAATTTTCGTCGATCAAAATATATTTAGGTTGAGGAATTAAACAATGGTTAATTCCGCCAAATCCACTGATATTATCCTGGTAGGCTCCTGTATTAAAGAAACCGATGTACAATGGTTTTGCCTGATCGTATTTCGGAAGATAAATCGCATTTACATGTTGTTCAGAGTTATAATAATCGTCCGAATCACATGTTAAACCTCCTAACAATACACGTTCGTATTTATCATACCAACGGTTAACCGGTAACATAACAAATCGCTTCGAAATTGCCCAGGCATCAGGTAAAGTCGTCATAAAAGAAGAATCAATCATGTCCCAATACTCTTTATCATTTTGTTTCTTTTGATATAGAATTTTGTAGATTACTCCTCCACTTTCTCCTACTGTATACGAACCGAATTCTGTAAAAATATTTGGAACAGGAATACCTTCTTCATCACAAATCATTTTTATTTGCAACAAAATTTCCTTTGCCATATATTCGTAATCGTATTCAAAATTCAATGAATTTTTAATTGGGAATCCCCCTCCAATATTCAAACTATCTAACTCAGGACAAACTTTCTTAAGGTTCACATAAACTCTCAAACATTTTGTCAACTCGTTCCAATAATAAGAATTATCTTTAATTCCTGTGTTGATGAAGAAATGAAGCATTTTCAATTTAATGCGTTCATTTGGTTTTACCATAGTTTGATAAAACGGTACAATATCCTTGTAACCAATTCCCAAACGAGACGTATAAAATTCAAATTTAGGTTCTTCTTCAGAAGCGATACGAATTCCAATTTCAAAATCACCTTCAATTGCTTCAGAAAAACAAATCGACTTCCTCGTAATTATCTATTACTGTGATTGTTTTACGGTGTCCGTTATTGACCAAACGAGCAATATTTTCTACATATTCTTCTCGTTTAAATCCATTACAAACAACATATTTATCATCTGTAATTAATCCTTCTTCTATCAGACTTTCTACAATATTAATATCAAATGCAGAAGATGTCTCGATGTGAATGTCATTTTTCAATGCTTCGCCTAAAATGTGACGAAAGTGAGAACTTTTTGTACAATAACAATAATTGTAAGTTCCTTCATAGTTTAATTCTTCACGCGCTTTCTCAAACCAGCCTTTTGCTTTTTGGATATTTTGCGAAATTTTTGGTAAATAAGTAAATTTTAATGGCGTTCCGTGCTCTTCGACCAATGCTTTTAAGTCGATTCCGTTAAATTTTAAGTACTC
Organism: Mylabris phalerata; assembly: GCA_020740385.1. Classification (NCBI taxonomy): domain Eukaryota; kingdom Metazoa; phylum Arthropoda; class Insecta; order Coleoptera; family Meloidae; genus Mylabris; species Mylabris phalerata. The sequence goes on from JAJEOX010000028.1 coordinate 617,284, forward strand.
TCCGTCTAATTCAAATTCATCTTGAGGAAAGTCAAATGACTGCGTGATTAAATCTATGTATTTAGTTTTCATTATGCTTTATAAATGTTACGTGTGTTTAATAATTCTAAAATTTTTGGTGTAAAAAAATTAGGGTATTACAGACGTATCGCATAATAGACATTGCGTAGCAACAAAGGGAAAGAATAATTCTTATACTCGTTTCTGTTCATTAAAAGTAATGCGTTGAGACTTTTTCTATTTTCAACGCTTTCGAATAAAAGGTTAAAACTCATCAACTTTTTTTATTAAAAAAAATTATAAAAATGCTTCTCGCAAATATAAGTTTTTTAATTCTGTTAAAAAGATAAAATTATACTAATTTTTATCAAGAAATATTTTAAAATCTGTCATCTATTTAGTCATTATTTTAGAAAATAAAGACAATTAGTTTTATTATATTTCAGAAAATATGATCCATTGAACAAAATACAAATTGAAAGTATAAACCATCAAAATGTAAAAATTGAAGATTTTAAAACAACATTTGTCGTTTTAAATGTAGAGAATAACAGCTATCGATTGAATTACATAAAGAAAAAAGAAGTTTTTCTAAAACAAAAGGATGATGGCATTTTTAAAATATTATTCCGAACATCCATTATTGATTAATCATAATGAAAGTACTCTCGAAGTTTATATAAATTCAAGTCCTGCTGATATAAGTACTTTTATAAATGAAATTGAACACGCAATCAATTTTATAATTAAAGGTTGGAGAAGTTGGAAAGAGTATATTGAAATAAATTCTGGTATTCATCTTGAAACATTTAAACAAAATATTAAAGACGGGAATGGAAAACTGTTAAATGCTTCTATTTCTATTGTCGAAAGTATTGAAAAAATCTGTATAAAACATCAAGTTAAAATTAAAGTTTTTGGCGAAAGAAGATACGCTAGGCATAAATTAATTATTATAAATAATCAGTTTATGATAGCCAAAGACTTTCAATTACACTCAAAATAAAAATTTTGTTGGCAAAGCTTTCAACTTATAGTTTTTATTGTATCTATTTTATTAAATCTTTTAATCATTCAACAATTGTTCAAAAATTTATTTTTTCTTTAAGGTTTAACAAGGTTAAATATTGTATTTTTGAAATCGTTTTGAAACGTAAATTATGGGTAAAATTATTGCTATTGCCAACCAAAAAGGTGGTGTAGGAAAAACGACAACATCGTTAAACCTAGCCGCTTCATTAGGTGTTTTAGAAAAGAGAGTTTTATTAATTGACGCAGATCCGCAAGCAAATGCAACATCTGGTTTAGGTTTTGATTTGGATGAAATTGAAGCTGGAACGTATGAAGTTTTGGAGAATGAGAGTACTTGCGAGCAAAGCTATTTTACAATCAGAATCGCCAAACCTAGACTTAATGCCCGCTCATTTGGATTTAGTTGCTGCCGAAATTGAAATTGTAGATTACGACAACCGCGAGTATATGTTAAAAAATGCATTGTCGGAAATCAAAGATCAATATGATTATATTATTATAGATTGTGCGCCTTCTCTAGGATTGATTACTTTAAATGCTCTTACAGCGGCAGATTCTGTGATTATTCCTATTCAGTGCGAATATTTTGCATTAGAAGGTTTAGGAAAATTATTAAATACTATAAAAGGAATTCAAACAACATCACAACAAAGAACTGGATATCGAAGGTTTATTGTTAACGATGTACGATTCGCGTCTACGCCTTTCTAATCAGGTTTTAGATGAGGTGAATAATCATTTTCCGCAAATGGTTTTTAAAACGATTATCACACGAAATGTACGTTTGTCTGAAGCACCAAGTTTTGGTGAAACAATTATTCAGTACGATGCAGCAAGTAAAGGTGCAGAAAATTACTTAAATTTAGCGCGTGAATTTTTAATTAACAACAACGATACAGTTTAAATAAAATGGCAAAGCCAAATAAAAATAATCGCTTAGGACGTGGATTATCTGCTCTATTAAAAGATGAACCAACTGTAAAAACGGCACAAGATGAAGGTGCGAAGAAATTGGTTGGAAATATCTTAGAAATAGATTTAGAAAAAATAACCGCAAATCCCTGGCAACCACGAACGAATTTCGATAAAAAAGCTTTAGAGGAATTGGTATCGTCAATACAAACATTAGGCGTTATTCAACCCATCACAATTCGGAAAAAACCAACTGGTGAATATGAATTGATTTCGGGTGAAAGACGTTTTCGTGCTTCTCAATTAGCGGGTAAAAAAACAATTCCGGCTTATGTTCGATTAGCCAACGATCAGGAAATGCTGGAAATGGCATTGGTCGAAAATATTCAGCGTCAAGAATTAGATGCAATTGAAATTGCACTTTCTTACCAACAATTAATTGATGAGATCAAGTTAACGCAAGAAGAATTAAGTAAACGCGTTGGAAAAGACAGGACATCCATTACAAATTATCTCCGTTTATTGAAACTAGATCCTATCATCCAAACGGGAATTCGTGACGGAATGATTTCAATGGGACACGGGCGTGCGTTAATGGCGATTGATGATTCAGATTTACAATTTGATATTTACGAAAAAATTGTCAAAAACAATTTATCTGTTCGGGATACAGAACGATTAATCAAATCAATAAAAGAAGGTAAACCGGAAAAAAAATCTACTGAGCTCCCTTCTCAGTATAAAGAAGCATTAAGTTCTATTTCAAATTCATTAAAAACGAAAGTTGAGATAAAACGTGCGAATAATGGAAAAGGTAAAATTATTTTAAATTTTACTTCTGATGATGAATTTGAACGATTAAGAAAATTCTTAAATGAAAATTAAATTATTTTTACTGGGGTTGATCTTTTCTTCAACTTTTTCTTTTGGTCAGGTTCAAACAGATTCCTTAGTTGTTGTAGAAAACAAAGTCATTGCCAAAGATACCATAGGTATGAGTAAAGAAGTTTTGATGGAAAAAAGTCCAATCAGAGCATCTTTGTATTCAGCTATCCTACCAGGTGCAGGACAATTGTACAACAAAAAATGGTGGAAAGCACCGGTAGCTCTTGGTTTAGTCGGAACAGGTACCGGTTTTACAATTTATTATAATAATTTGTACAAAAAATACCGAAAAGCTTACATTGAAGTCAGAGAAGGTACACAAAACGAATTTTCTGAAATTCTATCTCCGGATCAATTGGCTGTGATTCAAGATGATTACAAACGTAAACGTGATTATAGTATTGCTTTGACCGCTTTAGCGTATTTATTAAACATTGTTGATGCAACTGTAGATGCACATTTATTTACAGTTCGTAATGATACTGAAATGTCATTCAAGCCCACTATTATTCAAGACGAAATGACATTAGAGCCGGTTTTAGGATTGGCATTTAACTTAAAATTTTAGAACATAAAAATGAAAATTGCATTAATAGGATACGGTAAAATGGGAAAAACCATTGAAGAAATTTTAGTTCAACGTGGACACGAAGTTGTGCTTAAAATATCTCGTACTCCTCTTCCGGAAGAATTAACAGAAGTTGAAGTTGCAATCGAATTTTCGAGACCGGAATACGCTTATGACAACCTTAAAGTATTACTTGAAAATAAAATAGCAACAATCTGTGGTACAACCGGATGGCTAGATAAACAAAATGAAGTAAATCAACTCGCAATTGCGAATCATACTGCTTTCTTATATGCATCAAATTTTAGTCTGGGGGTTAATTTATTTTTTGAATTAAATTCTATCTTAGCTCGAATGATGAATAAATACCGCAATGAATATCAAATAAATTTGGAAGAAATTCATCATACGCAAAAACTTGACGCTCCATCAGGAACAGCCATTACAATTGCGGAAGGAATTATTGATAATTCTACGTATAATTCTTGGTCAATGGAAGAAAAAGCCAGTGATGTTATTCCTGTAGAAGCAAAAAGAATTGAAGATGTTCCCGGAAACACATATTGTACAATACACTTCTGAAGTGGATACCATCGAAATTTCACATATCGCCCATTCTCGTAAAGGATTTGCTTTAGGTGCTGTTATCGCAGCTGAATGGATTTGGAATAAACAAGGGGTTTTCACAATGAAAGATGTACTTGAACTGAACTAAATTAAAATACTAAATATCAAAAACTTATGCATGTACTAATTTACTGGTTAATTGGTTTTATAATTGCTAATTTAATCTTTGGAGCTGCAACTTGGAAATTATATAAAAATGCCGGAAAGCAAGCTATTCAGGCTTATGTTCCTTTTCTAAATATCTGGAAAGGTTTAGAAATTATTCACCGTCCGAAATGGTGGATTATATTATTCTATTTGCCAATTGTCGGACCTATTTTTTGGTTAGTATTCTTCGTCGATTTAGGGGATTCTTATGGAAAAATTGAAACGAAAGACAAAGTCATTATGGTTTTGACTTTAGGTTTATACATTTTTGCAGTTAATTATTCTGATCATCCAAAATATTTAGGACCAGAAAAAACGCAAACCAACGTTTGTTTCTTCATTGATTTTTGCCCTTGTTCTGGCTACTTTGGTTCATAACTGGTTTATTCAACCAATGATTGTTCCAACAGGATCGATGGAAAATACAATCAAAATTGGTGATGCTTTATTTGTAGAAAAAGTAAGTCACGGAGCACGTGTTCCAATGACTCCTATTGGAATTCCTTTTTCTGAATTCATTTACCGCGATGGTTTCATTGATAAAGCACGATTACCTTACATGCGTATTCCTGGTTGGAGAGAGTTAAAATCAAACGATATCGTTGTCTTCAACTATCCTACAGATTCTATTTACACGGCAATTGATCGTAAAGATGCTTACGTAAAACGTCTGGTTGGCTTACCGGGAGAAACCGTGCAAATTCGCAATGGTGTTTTATATGTAAACGATAAAAAATTCATTCCAAAGAAAGATGCGCAAGTTCAGCACGCTTACATGGTTGTTGTAAAAACACCTTTCAGTGATAAGTTGTTGTATGATAATTTTGGAATAATTAGTACAGATTATCAAGCTGCAAAACAAGCTGACGGAACGTTTATCTATCAATTTGCAGCCCTGACTGATGCTCATGTTACAGCAATGAAATCAAATACAAATGTCGTTTCGGTAGAACCAATTTTACAACCAATAGGTGAAAAAACAGAACATATTGTAAATGGTAAAATTGATAGTACAAATACCATTTTCCCTGTAAACAAAAACTGGAATACAGATCAATACGGACCGTTATACATTCCGAAAAAAGGTGATGTTGTCGATATTACAAAGGAAACATTGCCACAATTTATCAATATCATTCGTAAATACGAACACAACAATTTACGTGTCGATTCTGCAAATGGGAAGTTTGATGTATTTATCAATGACCAACAAACAAATACATACGAAATTAAACAAAACTATTACTTCATGATGGGAGACAATAGAAACCAATCGTTAGATGCGCGTTTCTTTGGATATGTTGGAGAAGATCATATCATTGGTCGTCCAATTATGATTTGGGCAAACATGAACGGAATGTTTGAACCTGCTGCGCCTAAGAAATTTATTTGGAATCGTTTCTTTACTTCAATCAATAATGATAACCCGGACAAAACTTCGTACGGAATTTATGTTTTAATTGCGTTAATTGGTTGGATTGGATATGATGTTGTAAAAGCTCGTAAAGAGAAAAAGAAGAACAAATATTAGTCAAAAGAGCGGTTAAAATCCGCTGAATAATAAAATTAAAAATAATATAAATGTGCATTATAAGTTACTTGTAATGCACATTTCCATATAAAATAATAGAATGAAAAATACGTTTGCAGCTTTTTATTTTGGACCGATTGATTACTATGCAGAAATGGTAAAAAGCCAAACTTTAGCCATCGAAGTTCAAGAAAATTTTCAAAAACAAACTTACCGTAACCGCATGTATATTTTAGGCGCAAACGGTAAATTGATGTTGAATATTCCAATCTTACACAACGGAATACGTTTGTTCAAAGATTTGCAACCTTCTTATGAATACGATTGGCAAAAGGAACACATCAAATCATTGAAATCGGCTTATCAAAGTTCTCCATATTTCGAATATTATGAAGATGAAGTTATTCCAATTTTAGAGCAAAAAGAAAAATTTTTATTAGATTTTAATCTAAAAACCATTGATTTCATCAATAAAAAATTAAACTTAGATTTAGAGATTTCTATAACCGAAACTTATCAGAATATAACTCCTGAAAATGATTTCAGAAATCAATTTTCTGCTAAAAAAGCTCCTCAATACAACTTACCGGAATATGCGCAAGTTTTTGATGATAAATTTGAGTTTATAGAAGGTTTGAGTATCTTAGATTTACTTTTTAGCGAAGGGCCAAGCGCCGCAGTATATTTAAAAAACTTAATAAAATAACAACATGAGAAAATTATTTATTGCTTTAGGATTTGCCTTTACATTAGGGTTTGCTCAAGCACAAACAACAGAAGTATCAAAAGAAAAATGGTACCATGCAGGGATTGAACAAACTGGTGTTTACGGTGTAAATACAGATCAAGCATTACAATTTTTAAAAGACAAAAAAAGAAAAGCAAATACAATTGTTGTAGGTGTTTTGGACAGCGGTGTTGAGAATTTTCACGAAGATTTGAAAGCAAATATGTGGTCAAATCCAAAAGAAATTCCTGGAAACGGAATTGATGATGACAAAAATGGTTACATCGACGACGTGCATGGTTGGTCTTTTTTAGGAACTGCAAAAGGAATCAATTATAACGATGATACGACTGAGCTAACGCGTATTTACAAAGCTCTATCAGGTAAATATGCAACTTATGATCAGAAAAAGAATCAGGATGCGATCAAAAAAAATCCAACTGAATATGCAGAATTTCAAAAAATTGAAAAAGAATATTTAAGTGCTGTCGGAAAAGCAAAATACAACCAACAAGTTGCACAATCAAAATTGAACGCAGTTGAAGGTGGTATAAATAAAATGGTACTTGAATTTGGTGAAACTAAATTATCAAAAGATATTTTAAAAAATTATCAGCCAACAGATTCTCAAATCTTAGAAGCCTTGTGGATTTTTGGTGAGTTAAAAGAAGAACAATGGGTAGGAAAAACGATGAAAGAAGTTTCGAATACTTACTTGGGATCTGCCCGCCGTGCTGCTAAAGGTGACGCATTATCTTCTCACTTAAATTTGGATTTGGTTGACCGCAAAAATGTTGACAATCCAGCTGATAAAACAGAACGTTTTTATGGAAATGGAGATTCTAACGGACCGGAATCTTCTCATGGAACGCACGTTGCAGGAATTATCGGAGCTGTAAGAGGAAATAATATCGGTTCTGAAGGAACAATCGGAGGTAATAATGTGAAAATTATGTCTGTTCGTACAGTTCCAAATGGAGATGAGCGCGATAAAGATGTTGCCAATGCAATTTATTACGCAGTTGATAATGGAGCTAAAATCTTAAACATGTCTTTCGGAAAACCATATTCTCCGGACGCTAATCTAGTTTGGGATGCTTTCAAATACGCTTCTGATAAAGGTGTTTTAATCGTAAAAGCTGCTGGAAACAGTAACGAAGACATTGATGTACATGTTCATTATCCTACAAATTTCAAAAATAATCAGCCCGTTTCTAAATCAGTTTTAACTGTTGGTGCATCTACAAAAGATCCAAACGCTTTAAAAGCTCGTTTCTCTAATTATGGTAAAAAATCTGTTGATGTTTTTGGACCGGGTCAAGAAATTTATGCAACTTATCCGGTGTTGATCAATATCGTTTCTTAAACGGAACTTCTATGGCCTCTCCTGCTGTTGCCGGTGTTGCTGCCTTAGTTTGGTCACATTATCCGAAACTAACTGCCGAAGATATCCGTACTATCTTAATGGAAACAGTGAATAAAAACGATCAGTTGAAAGATATTTCAGTTACAGGAGGTGTTGTAGATTCTTACAAAGCTGTTCAAAAAGCTGAAGAAATTTACAAACAACGTAAATTAAAATAATTTTAACACAACATTATAAAAAGGCTTCAAATTTTGGAGCCTTTTTTGTATTTTGGAAACAGAAAAAAATCAACGTGTAACAATCGTATTCATTACACGACAAATAGACAAAATTGATTATGAAAAAGTTCTTATTAAGTATATCTGTTGCAATGTTTCTTGGTGTAGCATCTTTTGCACAAGAAACGACAACTGCATTACCTTTACCTAAAGTTGATCAAAAATTTTGGCAGCATGAATCACTGGAAGAAACTGGAGTATATGGTGTTAACACACAAAAAGCAATTCAGTTTTTGGAATCTAAAAAACGTAAACCATCGCAATTGATAGTTGGTGTTTTAGATTCTGGTGTAGAAATTACTCACCCCGATTTAAAAGATAACATTTGGACAAATGCAAAAGAAATTGCAAATAATGGCAAAGATGATGATAAAAATGGTTATGTAGATGACATTCACGGCTGGAATTTTATCGGAGGAAAAGACGGGAAAAATGTTGATGGTGATACACTGGAATTAACACGTCTTTTTGTAAAATACCGCGATTTGTTTGAAAAAAGTGCAGATGCAGCCTCTAACAAAACTAAATTTCCAAAAGAATTTGAAGATTATCAGAAAATAAAAACTGAATTCGAAAATAAATTAGCCGAAGCAAAACAAGGTGCCGCGCAATACGGACAAATGGACGAGGTGTTTAAAAATTGCTTTCCCTGCGCTAAACAGTGAGTGGGGAGACAAAGAGTTGAACGAAAAAAATATGGTAGCCTTTCAACCAAAATCTAAAGAGGCTCAGCAAGGGATGATGATTTTTGGATTAGTACCAAAAGAAGCTTGGGAAGGTAAATCTATGAAGGATTTCACCAAAGAAATTGGAGACGAAATTTCTGGTGGTGCAAAATACTACAAAGAACAAGTGGAAATCAACCTAAATACCGAGTTAGACCCTCGCCCTATTGTTGGTGACAATTATGCAGATAAATCTGAACGCAATTATGGAAATAATGATGTTGATGGTCCAGATTCTTTACACGGAACACACGTTTCCGGAATTATCGCAGCAAAATCAGGAAATGGTATCGGTATGGATGGTATTGCAGGAAATGGTTATGTAAAAATTATGTCTGTTCGCACAGTTCCTAATGGAGATGAACGTGATAAAGATGTTGCAAATGCTATTCGATATGCAACTGATAATGGAGCTAAAATTCTGAACATGTCATTTGGTAAAGCCTACTCTCCTGACAAACAAATCGTTTGGGATGCATTTAAATATGCCGAGAAAAAAGGTGTTTTATTAATCAAAGCTGCCGGAAATGATAACGTAAACATTGATGATGAAATTCATTATCCAACATTATTTGATGAGAAAGGAAACGAAATTTCAAAAAATGTAATTACTGTTGGTGCTAATACAATGGATCATACCAACTTGAAAGCAAGCTTTTCAAACTTTGGTAAAAAATCTGTCGATGTCTTTGCCCCTGGTCAAGCGATTTACTCAACTGTTCCGAATAAAGATGGTGAATACAAAAATGAAGACGGGACCTCTATGGCTTCTCCGGTTGTAGCGGGTGTAGCAGCATTGGTCTGGGCACATTATCCAAAATTAACAGCTATAGATATTAAACAAATTTTAATGGATTCTGTCAACAAAAATTCTTCTTTAGCTGATATTTCAGTAACCGGTGGAGTTGTTGACGCCTACAAAGCTGTTCAGTTAGCAGAAAAAATGTATATTGCTAAAAAATTAAAATAATTTTAAAGATAAATTTAGCTTAAAAAAGCGGTTCAAAAATGAACCGCTTTTTTTTGACTAAGTTGACAAAATAAGAAAAGGAACAATAATTTGTTCCTTTTATATGACATTCTTGAAATATATATTTTCTGGATTTTGAGGATCGATTAGAATATCGACATCTTTTCCTTTTTGCAGTATTTTGTTTGCATTTATATCTCCAAAATATTCAAACTCTGTATAGTAAATTTTTTCATTATTAGGATGTTTATAAAAGACTTCGATAATATAATCCGGTAAGTGATTCTCTCCTAATAAACTTCTTTTTATTTCTATTATATGAGCTTTAACTTTTACTCCTTTGTTGATCAATCTGGTATAATTCAGGTAATCAAACAAATAATTAAATCCTAAATACCCGGTTAACAAACTACAGAATAGAAAAACTACGCCTAAAAGCTGATTAAAAAATATTTCAAGATTTAAAAAGGAGCATAACAAGACGAAACCTAAACTCAAGGTTAAACATCCTATAGCTATCAACAACTTCATTTTTTCTTGCATTTGATTTGTATTTTTCACAAATCATACCAAAAACAATGAATTTGTCTTAAAAAAATAACATTATTTAAATTTTATTATAACTTTAGTAAGCTGCTGTAAACCTTGCTTTTATATGTTCAGCATTTTCCACTTCATCGGCAATCACAACGGCAACATCTTCTACCGACAAAATACTACGGCCATTCTCATCAAATACAGGAACATCCTGACCTAATCGATAGGTTCCTTTTCGTTCTCCTGAGGTTCCCTGATGCATTTCCGGCGCAGGAGAGAACATCGTCCAATCCAAATCGTTATCTTGTCTTAATAGATTGTAATAATCCCGTGCTGCCAAAGCCCCTTGTTTTATTTCCTCAGGAAAATCAGGGGTGTCTACAATTTGCAATTCTTTTTGATCATTCACGTATAAACTTCCTGCTCCTCCAATTACAATTAAACGCTTTACTCCTGCTAATTTTGTTGCTTCTTCAATTGCTTTTGCTCCTTTTATATAATCCTCATAAATCGTCGGATTTGCCCAACCTGCATTAAACGCACTTACCACTACATCAGCACCTTTCAAATCTGTTGCTAAAGCTTGTACATCATTCACATCCAACGCTACTTTCTCTACATTCTTATGATCAGGAATTGTATCTGTATGACGTGCAAATGCTTTGATCGATTGATTTCTATTCACCAATTCTTCTACGATATGTGAGCCTACAAAACCTGTTGCTCCAATTACTGCTACTCTCATTTTAATTAATTTTTGATTTATATATTGTAATTAATTTTGTTACATTTAAAGGTAAAAAATTTTACTGAAATTCATCAGAAAATTCTTTTAAAGTTTTATGATTTAAAGTTTTAATTAAATCAGTTTCTGCATGATGAAATAAAATTTCAAGATTCGCATTCATTTGTTTACCAACCGGACATTCCGGATTCGTTTGATTCATACGACCAAAGACATTTTCTTGGTTCATAATTTTATATACATCTCCAAGCAGAATCTCATTCGGATTCTTTACCAAAAAACATCCCCCCTCTTTTCCTTTTTTTGAATCGATAAAACCTGCTTCTTTCAAAAATTTTATTTCACGACGAACAACAACAGGATTTACATTAATACTTCCCGCAATAAAATCTGAAGTAATTAACTGACCCTGAAATTTTTTCTGTTAAAACTAAAATATGAATGGCTGTTGCAAATCTTAAATTATTCATTTTTATGATTTAATGATGCAAATATAAATTAAATTTTTAATTGTAACAAACATTGATACATTTTTATTCGTTAATTTCTTTTAAATTTGTTGAACACTGCTATATGTATGGAAAATTATAAAAAACATTTATTAAACATTATTGATCTTAGCGAAGAACAATGGGCTAAAATTGAACATGTTTTGGTTGAAAAACATGTCAAAAAAAATGAATTCATTTTAGTTCCCGGAGAATACACTGAAGACTACTTTTTTGTAGAATCGGGTGTTATTCGCTCGTATACAATTGATGAAAACGGAAAAGAACATGTTTTACAATTTGGTACTGAAAACTGGATTGTAAGCGATCGAAATAGTGCTTTCTGTAAGCAACAATCAAAATTTTATATCCAAGCAATAGAAGATTCAACTGTTATTTTATTAAATGAAAAATTAAACAATTTAATTTCAGGTTTAAATCCCAATTATTTAGTTGCTCAAAACAAATTAATTCAAAATCATGTTCGCAGTCTGCAAGACCGTATCAATCTGCTTCTTGGCGCTTCTGCTAAAACACGTTATTTGGAATTTATGCGTCTTTATCCAAATCAACTTTCTCGTATACCTCAATGGATGATTGCCTCTTATTTAGGGATTACTCCGGAAAGTCTAAGTAGAGTTCGTAAAGAAATTGCACATGGATAGTTATAGTTTTGACATTTTTGTACCCGAAAAGCCTAAAAAAGATAAAAAGAAAATTATAAAAGTCATCTTATCTTTTGTTGCTGTTACTGTTATAAGTTTTGTTTTCCTGGAATTAAACATCTTCAAAAATCAAACTTATTATTACATTTTTATTGGTGTTTTAGCAACTGTTGTCGCTTATTTAAATGGTTATTTTAAGAAACCTTCTTCTGAGCTAAAAGGAAATTTTGCCGGAAAATTAACGTTTACAAATGATGGGATTTCAGTGAAAGATCAATTTTATCACATTAAAAAATTTATATTCAATTATTATTGAGAACAAAGATTATCAAGGGAAGGCTGTGAAAGAGTTTGGAGAATTTGAAAACCCAAACGGATCGCATGGTATCAGCAATTTGATCACATTAAAAACAAAAGATAATCAATTCATTGAAGCTCATTTTAAACAAAATTCATTGCATGAGTTTTCAAAGATTGAATCTATTTTAATTCATTATTACAAAAACAATTTACTTTCTCAGGAAGATTTGATTTCGATTTTGCATCTGGAATATGATATCGACAAGAACGAATTGAAAAAGAAATTGAAATAATTTAATCTATCACTAACATACAAAAGTTAACACGCTATCATTATTTAATGTAATTTTGTAGCACTTTAAAACAATAAGATATGCAACCAACAGCAGAATGGTTAAAAACATGGGAATCTAAACGTGAGTATACATTAGCTCCTAACGATTTAGAAAAATATTTTACTGAGAAAGAAATTGGTGGTATTGAAATTGACCAAATTGAAATGGGAGAAGTTTCTTTGCCTTCAGGAAAAATCTTTGTGAATGATCCTTTGGGAGAATATTTATCTATGGACAAAGACCCTTACTTTCTTGAAACACCAAAAGGTAATTTTCCTGTAACCGCAAGCATTGTAAAATTTGAAGATGACGGTGAAGTTGAAAACTTGATCGGTTGTATCAAAGTTGCATTTACTGGCGAAACACCTATTCGTTATGAAGAAGCAATGAAAGGAATCGAGTTAATTGAGGAATTACAAGAAGGGGAATATTTTGGTTTTTCTATTGAAAGTGGTTTAGCAACTATTGTAGATGCAGAAGCAAAAGAATCTTTTGTCAAATTCATTGATGATTTTGAAAGTAAAGCTGATGTTAATTTATATGACGATTACTTCAATGCATTATTTGTAGAAAATGCAAAAAATAACCCCAAATACCAATCAGAAGAGGGAGATTGGATCAATTGGACTATTCCAAACACAGAATTCAAATCACCAATTTTTCAAGCCGGATTTGGAGAAGGAATCTACCCTGCTTATTTCGGGTACAATGAAAAAGGAGAAATTGTAGCATTTTACATTCAATTCATCGATGCCGAATTAGAAGATTCGGAAGATGATGATGAATGGTTGTAATCAATTTCAATCTAATAAAACTAAAAATCCTCACCATTGGTGAGGATTTTTTTATAAACTGTAAAGATCTTCTTTCAAAATTCCGGAACTAACTTCTAACGGGTCTTCATTTCTTCTGAAAACTCGGGACGATAATTCTCCTTTCAATTCCACTACTCCATTTTCCACTCTTAACCAACTTCCTTCTCTTAAACCAATCACAGCTTGATGATTGAATTGATGAAACTCATTGATTCGGGTTTCTCTTGTCTCTCCTTTATGAGTTGAATCAGGATCAGGATCTAGATAATGTGGATTGATATTAAAAGGCAAAAATTGCAAGGCGTCAAAACTTGGTGGATAAACGATAGGCATATCATTCGTCGTTCCAATCGTTAAACCTGTTAAATTACTTCCTGCACTTGTTCCAATATATGGAACTCCATGGTGTACAGCCTTTCTCAATTCTTCTACTAAACCTTGTTCATACAAAGTTTTAAGTAATAAGAATGTATTTCCACCTCCAATAAAAATAGCTTTTGCATGTAGAATTGCTTCTTTTTTTATTCTCAAAAGTATGTAATCCCTTCACTGAAATTCCAACAGCTTGTAAGGCATCTTGTACATGCTGTGTATAGTCATTATATGAAATTCCTGAAGGTCGTGCATAAGGCACAAAGACAATCTCATCAGAATTTATAAATTCTTTGATTTCGTCTTTTATATATTCTAAAAAACTATAACCGTGAATTGTACTTGTACTAATCACTAATAGCCTATCATTCGAATTAATCATATTGTCATATTTTACATCAAAAGTAAGTTTAAAATCACAAAAAAAACGAATGAGAGATCATTCGTTTTTTTGTCTTTAATTTTTATAACTAATCCATTTAATCATTTCTTTTACTGTTGGTTTTTTACCATAAATCAAAATTCCTATTCGATATATTTTTCCTGCAATATATACCATAAAAATTGTGCTGATTAAAAGTAGAAACAGAGACAATGCCAGCTGCCATACCGGAACATCGAACGGCACTCTCGTTATCATAGAGATGGGTGATGTTAATGGAATCATTGATAACCAAAAAGCAACTGGTCCATCAGGATTTTCAAACGTTGTCATACTTCCATAAAGACCAATCATCATTGGAACCAAAGGAAAATAAGTAAATTGCTGTGTATCTGTATCGTTATCTACTGCTGATCCAATTGCAGCAAAAACAGAACTGTAGAATAAATATCCTAAAATGAAATAGGCTACAAATACAAAAATAATAAGAGGGTAATTGAATGTCAATAAAACTTCACTGATCTCGGTTACTTTTTGCATCATATCCGGATTAGATTCAGCCATTTGAGCTTGATTCATCATTTGTTGAGACATATCCATTCTTGATGCTGCAATTACAGGAAACAAAATCAATAATCCCATTGTCATTGCAATCCAAATCGCAAATTGCGTTACTGCAACCATTGTTGTTCCTAAAATTTTCCCCATCATCAACTCGAATGGTTTTACAGAAGAGATAATAATCTCAACAACACGGTTATTTTTTTCTTCAACAACAGAGCGCATTACTTTCACACCATATATCATTACAAACATAAAAATGATGTACGTTAAGAACATTGACAACGCTATTTTAAGTTCCATTCCTTTATCTTCTTTTCCATCCGAAACATTAAATACATTCAGATTTACTCGAGATTTGGATGCTTCTAACGCTGTTTTAATCAATCCCTGATTTCGTTTGTTTTTCTTTCTCTATTTTATCACTAATAATTCTCGAAAGTTTCTCACGGTCTGTAATTCCAAGATTTCCATTGGTAATTAATTCTGTATTTTTCTCAATATTTTCATACTTTCCGTCTGTATTTTTTGGAATATGAAGAATCGCATTCAGGTATTCGCTTCCTTTTAATGTATCCTTAATTGATTTTAATTCTTGAGGTGTATAAATACTAAACATCATTTGTTTACTAGACTTAAACGATGTCACGAACTCTGAACTCTCATCCACAATTGCAATATTTTTCACTTCAGAATTATTTGCCGAACTCAGGAAAAAAATCACCGCTCCCGCTCCGACAATCAACAAAGGAGAAAGAAAAGTCATGACAATAAATGCTTTATTTTTTACTTGAGAGAAAAACTCTCTTTGGGCAACTAAAAATATATTTTTCATTTAATTCGCTTAAAAATTAGGTATTGAACTTTGTTTAACAGCTTCTAAGAACACATCATTCATTGACGGAATAACCTCTCTAAACTGATGAACTTGACCAACTCGCATTAATTTCTGTAAAATTTCATTGGTTGGAGTATCCTTATTGTATAATAGATTAAATTCGGTTCTTTGATTAAAATTTCTAACATCAGAAATTTCAAATTCATCTGTCAAAATCTGAAGATTATCGGTAGGAATTTCATCCAATTGAATAGAAAATTTACCTGTTTTTGAATTGATTTCTTACTTCTTCTATTGTTCCGTCTAACACTTTATTGGCTTGATTTATCAATGCGACATGATCACACATTTCTTCAACTGATTCCATTCGGTGTGTAGAAAAAATAATTGTTGTTCCCTTTTCTCGCAATTCCAAAATTTCATTGGCAATTATTTGCGCATTTACAGGATCAAAACCACTAAAAGGTTCATCAAAAATCAACAAAGAAGGATTATGAATAACAGTAATGACAAACTGAACTTTTTGTCCCATACCTTTCGACAATTCGCTCAATTTCTTGTTCCACCAAGACATCATTCCAAGCTTTTCAAACCAATATTCGGTCCGTTTTTTTGCTTCAACAGAAGAAAGCCCTTTCAGTTTAGCGAAATAAAGTGCTTGTTCGCCAACTTTCATATTTTTGTATAAACCTCTTTCTTCCGGCATATAACCAACCTGGCCAATTGATTTTTTTGTCAAAGGTTCTCCATTTAGTAAAATCGTACCACTGTCAGGAGCTGTAATTTGGTTCACAATACGGATAAATGTTGTTTTTCCTGCACCATTAGGTCCTAAAAGCCCGTAAATTGAACCTTGAGGAATGTTGATACTAAAATTATTCAGTGCAACTTTATCTTTATATTTTCGTGTTAAACCTTCGGCTTGTAATAAAAATTCCATTTCTATATCATTTGATTTGTAAAATTAGTAAGAAGAAAGTAGATTTCGTTACAGTTTTTAATGAGATTCGTTCGGATCCCAGACAATTTTCTTAAAGTTTACCACTTTGTCATCCTTTACTTCCACTCCCTCATTTTCTAATAATTGCTGCATCAAACTAGATGGATTAAAATGATGTTTCCCTGTCAACAAACCGTTTTCTATTAACGACTCGATGCGCAGGAATATCTTCTTGACTATGTGCATGATTCATAGCATAACCTACAACGCGAGCAGAAAATTTTTCACCTATATATTTTGCGATTAATCCATAAGTAGAAACTCTACCTTCCGGAATTTCCCGAACAATATCGTAGATCTTCTGATAGGTATCAGAAATGATTTTTGTCATAATCTAAACATTTATTGTAAATTTAAAGAAAGTTATAGAATATGAGCCAAAAAGTTCCAATTAAATCTCTTCTAAGCCGACCTCGTTTCAAGGTTTACACTCTTCTGTCAAAACAAGAGTTTATTGATTTGATTAAAAAGCATTTGACCGATAATTCGCATGAATATGGCGGATATGCAAATGAAGAAGTGGCTATGATTCGTGTTCGAAAAGACAAAGACAAATATTGGCATCCGCAGTTACAAATTCGTATTGAAGAAGATGAAGATCATCCGGATTATTTAGTTGTAAGAGGAATTATTGGTCCTAAACCAAGTATCTGGACATTCTTTGCTTTTCTGTATGGATTGAGTGGAGCGGTTATTTTAACACTAGGCTGTTATGCAATTTCTGAATACATTGTACAAGGAGAAAGTTCATGGGTTTGGAGTATTCCATTTGCGCTACTATTAGCATTAGGTACCTATTCGGCAAGTTTATTTGGACATCATTTAGCGAAATTTCAATTGGGAAGATTGTATCATTTTGTCAATAGTTTACTTAATGATGCTCAGTTTTATGAAACAAAAGAATTTGAGTAAACTGATTTTAAAAGTACTATGAAAAAAAATTACAACCTTACTTTTCACCATTTATGTTTCCGTTTCTTTTGCGCAAAAAAAAATTGAGGATAACAACAATGTTGTTTTTTATGAAACGATTAACAAAAAAGAGCAAACTGATAAATTGACCAATAAAGGATATACATACAAAGCAGGACGCCCTGTTTTTATTGTCCTAAATATTCAAGCCTCAATTCCAAATGATGATTTTCTTGCAAAAAGAGAGCAGAAGAGTTGAAGAATAATTTTTAATATACATGTTGATTGTATAACCCAAACAACAGAAATTAAGTTTTTGAACCGATTTAAAACTGTTCTCAAATATTCGTATGAAGACTCTCCGCAGAAAGTGATTTACTGGAGTGGTAAATTTGAAGAAAAACCAATTATTTATGAGCATATCCTTCAATCTTCAGCGTATTTTTCGGATATATTAAATCTAGATGTTCGGTCATCTTACATTGAAGAGTTTAATCAAAAGCTAGCCTCTTTTACAACTGATTTTATCGATACCCCAACAGAAAATTCTCTTCCGGTTTCAAATCGTTTTGTTCAGAATGTCATTACACAAATTTTATATCACTTACAGGAAGAAAGTATTTTCTTTAACCTTAATTTCAAAAATGTAAAACGGGTGACTTACAAAACAAATTTTGATATTGATAATGACCGGTTAAAAGAAATCCTTTTTGATGAAAAAGGCCGACCAACCAAAGTCGTTTTTGATGATTTAAATGATAAAAACTACCGCTATGAATCTGTTTTTGAATATGAAAAAGATTTGATAAGAAATATCATCGGAAAATCGACCAATGATTACCACACCGAATCGCCTGTTTTTTACCAAGACGATACCTTATATGTATACGATTCTTATTCTATAAAAACCTACAAATTAAATAAGAATCTATTTCTTATTTCTGAGGATTACTTCTATGATCAAGAAAAATATTATTTTACAGTCAACCAAACTTTTCTAAACAATACGACTTATAGTTTTATTGAAAATGATCATATGAACGATCGTATTTACAATTTTAATTCTGAAAAACAATTTTTCCCAATTAAAGTAAAAATTAGAGATGATATCAACGGAGAAATCAAAAGAATAAATGATAAATTATACATCGAAACGGGTTATGAAGCAGATACTCATTATCATTTTGATGAAAATAATCGAATTATTAGAATCGTCTATAAACCAAAAGATGCATCGCATAAAGACCGGGTAATTGATTATTTATACGAATATTACAATTAAAAAAAGCGACCGAATTTGGTCGCTTACAAGAAAATATGTTGAGATAATATATTAATTAGATTACTTTCACATTAACGGCATTAATGCCTTTTTTTCCTTGTTCTAAGTCAAATGATACTTTATCATTTTGAGCTACTTTGTCTGTCAAACCAGAAACGTGTACGAAGTACTCTTTTCCTGTTTCATCTTCTTTAATAAATCCGTATCCTTTTTCTTCATTAAAGAATTTTACAGTTCCTTTATTCATAGTATTTTATTTTCGATATAAAGATATAAGAATTATTTACAAATCCAATACGATCTTCTATTAATTTTTATTTTTTTAAAATTCAATTTTTTTAGATTAGTTATTCCGCCTAATTTTGCCTTATAATTAAAAATTTTGGCAGGAATTTATATTCATATCCCTTACTGCAAACAAAAATGTAGTTATTGTGATTTTCACTTTTCGACAAATCTTCACTCCAAATCAAAACTGGTAGAAGCTATTAATAAAGAGCTTGAGATGAGAAAAGATGAAATTTCTCAGCCTCTTGAAACCTTATATTTTGGAGGTGGAACACCTTCTATCCTATCTAAAAGTGAATTGGAAAGTATTTTTGAAACCATAGAGAAATATTATTCAACACAGCATTTAAGAGAGGTTACACTTGAAGCAAATCCCGATGATTTAGATCAAGAAAAAACTACATTTCTTAAAATCTACTCCTATCAACCGGTTTTCCATTGGAATTCAATCTTTTTTTGAAGAAGATTTACGTTTAATGAACAGAGCTCATAATGCAAAAGAAGCTGAAAGCTCAATCAAAATGGTACAAGATTTCGGATTCGAAAATATTACCATTGATTTAATTTACGGTTCTACAACGACAACAAATGAAATGTGGATCAAAAACCTTCAAAAAGCCATTGATTTAAATATTCCACACATTTCTTCTTATGCTTTAACAGTCGAAGAAAAAAACAGCTTTAGATCATCAGATCAAAAAAGGGATGACAAAACCAATGATGAAGAACGTCAAAGTGAGCAGTTTCAACTTTTGGTGGATACATTAACAGCGAATCATTTTATCCAATATGAAATTTCAAATTTTGGGAAACAAAATTATTTTTCACTTCATAATTCCAATTATTGGAAAGGAATTCCTTATTTAGGAATTGGTCCATCTGCTCATTCTTACAATGGAAAATCTCGCGCTTGGAATATTGCAAATAATTCGAAATACATACAATCTATTCAACAAAATAGTTTACCGCAAGAAATTGAACTATTAAATGAAGTAGAGCAATTTAATGAGATGATAATGATAGGTTTAAGAACAATTTATGGAATAGATTTAAATCGAATAAATTCCGAATTTTCTCAACCATTAATTGATTCATTTTACTTAGAAATCAATCATTTATTAAATGAAAACCTTATTGAAAAACGAAAAAATAAAATTATTTTGAAACCTGAAGCAAAATTTTTCGCAGACGGAATTGCTTCAAGATTATTTTACGTCGATTAATTTGTTAAATTTGTGATATGAATGATAACAGACCAATTGGTGTTTTTGACTCTGGTGTTGGCGGTTTGATGTTTGCTAAAGAAATAAAACGTCTGCTTCCAACTGAAAGTTTAATCTATTTTGGTGATACTCAAAATTTACCTTACGGAGAAAAATCGAAAGAAGAAATTACACAATTTTCGGTAAGCATTACACATTTTTTGAAAGAAAATAACTGCAAAGCAATTCTGGTTGCTTGCAATTCTGCAACTGCTAATTCGTTGAAAGAGATTAGAGAAGCTGCAGGGAAAGACATTCCTGTTATTGATGTCATTTCTCCTGTTGCAGAAAAAGTTTCGTTTGAATTACGTGAAAAAATTGGTATAATAGCAACCAAAGCAACGGTTAATTCGGGTGCTTATAAAAAAGCCATTCGCCGTAGAAATAAACATATTCATGTTGTCGAAATGGCGACACCGCTTTTGGTTCCTGTTATTGAAGAAGGTTTTTACAAATTCAATCATTTCGAAAGCCGTTTTAGAAACGTATTTATTGAACAAAAATTAGAAGGGATTGATTCAATTATTTTAGGATGTACACATTATACACATCTCGAAAAGGAAATCAATCAACTATTTGAAGGCAAAGTAGATATTGTCAATTCTCCTTTAATTGTTGTGAATCAAGTCATCTACCAATTGGCTAAAGAAGGAAAACTGGCCTCTAAAGATGCAAATCCGCAATACAATTTTTTTATATCTGTCAATACAGACAATATTATAAAAGTTGCAAAAAAATTCTTTGGAAAAGATATTCAATTAATTGAAAAAAGTTTAGATTATTAAAAATATATAACCGACCTCATTTGTCGGTTTTTTTATGAAAATAGAATACAAACAAGCAAAATAAATCATTACATGGAAAAAATCAGCAGAATTAATCGCATTAGAAGAAAAGTACGGAGCACATAATTATCATCCACTTCCGGTTGTCTTGGAAAAAGGTGAAGGTATCTATGTTTGGGACGTTGATGGTAAAAAATATTATGATTTCTTATCAGCTTATTCAGCTGTTAATCAAGGACATTGCCATCCTCGTATCATTAACAAACTAAAAGAACAGGCAGAAAAGTTAACATTGACTTCTCGTGCATTTTACAATGCCGAATTAGGAAAATTTGAAAAATTTATCACTGAATTATTTGGTTTTGATAAGATCTTACCGATGAATACAGGAGCCGAAGCAGTAGAAACGGCTTTAAAAATTGCACGTAAATGGGGATACGAAAAGAAAGGTATTCCTGCTGGAGAAGCAATAATTGTCGTTTGTAAAGATAATTTCCATGGGAGAACGACAACAATTATTTCTTTCTCTAACGATGAAGATGCCCGTAAGAATTTCAATCCTTATACAAGCGGATTCGTTGCGGTAGATTACAACGATGTTGAAGCTTTAAAACAAATTCTGGAAGAAAAGGCAGATAAGATTTGTGGATTCTTAGTAGAGCCAATTCAAGGAGAAGCTGGCGTTAATGTACCTTCTGATGGTTACTTAAAAGCTTGTGAAGAATTGTGTAAACAACACAATGTTTTGTTTATAGCCGACGAAATTCAAACCGGTATTGCACGTACAGGAAAAATGTTAGCTATTGATCACGAAAATATTGATGCAGATCTATTGATCTTAGGGAAAGCAGTTTCCGGAGGAGTTTATCCTGTGTCAGCTGTTTTAGCAAATGATGACGTTATGAATGTGATAAAGCCTGGTCAGCACGGTTCTACTTATGGAGGAAATCCATTAGCTGCTGCTGTTGCCATGGAAGCTTTACAAGTCGTATTGGATGAAAAGCTAGCTGATAATGCTGAAAGATTGGGGCAAATTTTCAGAGCTGAAATCACAAAAATGGCCGAAGAATTTCCTTTATTTAAATCTGTTCGAGGAAAAGGTTTATTAAATGCAATTTTAATTAACGATACACCAGACTCTAAAACTGCCTGGGATTTCTGTGTTGCCATGAAAGACAATGGTTTATTAGCAAAACCTACACA
Organism: Mylabris phalerata; assembly: GCA_020740385.1. Taxonomy (NCBI): domain Eukaryota; kingdom Metazoa; phylum Arthropoda; class Insecta; order Coleoptera; family Meloidae; genus Mylabris; species Mylabris phalerata. The sequence goes on from JAJEOX010000028.1 coordinate 639,822, forward strand.
CGGAAATATTATCCGATTTGCTCCTCCTCTTGTTATGAACGAAGAACAGTTACACGAATGTTTAGCCGTTATTCGTAAGACAGCAGAAGAATTTAAAAAATAACAATATATAGTATCTAAAAGAAAAAGCCTGATGAAATTTCATCAGGCTTTTTCTTATGTATTTTATCTATTAAATAAAGATTCCTCTTTTAAAAAATGATTCAACTGGTTCTAATCTCACTTTACCAGTTCATTAAAACTGACCCCCATGTAAACCCTGCTCCAAAAGCAGTCATCAAAACTAAATCTCCTTTTTTAATTTTCCCTTCTTTTTTTGCTTCACTCAAAGCAATAGGAATAGATGCTGCAGTTGTATTTCCATAACGCATGATATTATTATACACTTTTTCATCTGGTAATCCCAATTGTTTTTGAACAAATTGAGAAATACGCAAGTTTGCTTGATGTGGAATAAATAAATCCAAATCTTCCGGTTTTTTATTTGCAGCAGTTAAAGCTTCAACTATAGATTCAGGAAAACGAGTCACCGCATGTTTGAAAACATAATTTCCATTCATGTAAGGGTAAATTTCTTTCTTTGTTAACGTATTCCCTTCTTTCAATAATTCATCTGACCAACCTGTTTTTGTTCCAGGGAAAGTAACCGCCAATTCTTCTGCATATTCTCCTTCCGAATGTAAGTTGGTTGATAGTATCCCCCTACCTTCTTCTTCAGATGCCGAAACAATGACAGCACCTGCTCCATCACCAAAAATAACAGAAACACCACGTCCTTCATTAGACATATCTAATCCAAAAGAATGCACTTCTGCCCCAATGACCAAAATGTTTTTGTAAATACCTGCTTTGATAAAAGCATCTGCAGTAGACATTGCATATACAAAACCAGAACATTGGTTACGAATATCCATTGCTCCAATCGTACGGCAGCCTAATTCTTTTTGAACCAATACACCATTTCCCGGAAAATAATAATCAGGAGATAATGTTGCAAATAATATAAAATCGATATCTGGAGCAGTGATTCCTGCATCTTCTAACGCATTTCTAGCCGCAATGACACCTAAATCTGTAGACGAAATTTTAGAATCTGGTTCGATATGTCTTCTTTCAACAATACCTGTTCGTTCCTGAATCCATTCGTCGTTGGTATCCATTACCTCAGCTAAATCAAAGTTTTGTTACAACTCTTTCGGGAACATAATGCCCAACCCCTGTAATTATAGAGTGAATCATGTGATTATGGTTTACTTTTCAATCGAAGCAAAGATATTAAATGATAACGGTTTCTTAAAACAAATACGTCTTTTTGACATCAAATTATTTAGAAAATCGTGTTTTTAAGATTCCATTCATAATGATTGAAAGTAACATTACGCCTGTAGCAATATAAAAAACAGGAGTCATATGTTCTGAATCTCCAAAAATAAGACTTGCCAAAATGATGCCATATACAGGTTCTAAATTTACATTCAACATCAGTGTAAAAGCACTTACATGTTTGAGTAAATCAACCGATTCTATTTGAGCAAAAGCCGTAAAAATTACACCAAGTAAAGTTAACCACCCTAGGTTTGACCAACTTATATGAATAACTTCGGAAATTGCTTCGGGCTGAAAAACAACCATAATCAAAGAAAGTGTGATAAAACCACCTATCATTTCAAATAACGTTACTTTGGTCGGCTTAATTGTTTTAGGAAGCGTCGAATTCAGAACAGCAAATAAAGCGGATAAAAAACTACATAAAATTCCTATAATAATTCCCAATTTATAATCTTCCGGCGATGCATTAAAAATAACTGCAACACAAGCTGAAACAATAATGGCTAAAATAATTTCGAGGAGATTTATTCTTCTTTTAAAAAAAATAGGTTCCAAAACAGCACTAAAGAGCGCTCCCATAGATAACGTACTTAATGCAATGGAAATATTAGAAAGTTTGATGGATAAATAAAATGTAAACCAATGTATTCCTACAATTCCCCCAATTGCAAGTAATTTCATCAATTCATTCTTCGATACACCGAAATCCATTTTTCTATATTTCATATAGAAGAAAACTACCACCGCAGCAATTAGTACACGGTACCAAACCATTGGCAATGCACTCATTGTTACTAATTTTCCAAAAACACCCGTAAATCCCCAAAGTAGTACGAGAAACTGCAACCGAAGTTGAACCTTTGAAATCATGAAACCTTTTTCGCAAAAATAGAGTTTAATTCTAGATTATGATAAAGTTTTTAAATGATTTATTCGTCAACAAATGAAGTTCAATAATAGTTAATATTAAATTAACATTAAATAATTATTTCGTGAAGTTTAATTATTATTCTTCGTTGTATTTTCGGGCATCAAAATTTATCAATGGATTTTAGTATTTTTTTACAGCCAGATGCATTAATTGCGTTGTTTACTTTGACAATGTTGGAAATCGTTTTAGGAATTGACAATATTGTTTTTATCTCTATTTTATCAGGGAAACTCCCTGTACATCAACAAAAGAAAGCACAACAACTCGGTTTGTTTTTAGCCATGTTTACACGTGTATTGCTTTTATTTTCTTTAAGTTGGGTGATGAGTTTAACCACTCCTTTATTTAATATAGGAGAATGGATCGGAATAACTTCTACAGAATGGCTTGAAAAATTAGCAATTTCCGGACGAGATTTAATTTTATTAATCGGAGGTTTATTTTTAATCTATAAGTCTACAGTAGAAATTCACCATAAAATTGAGGGAGTTGAAGAGAGTAACGGAAAAATTAAAGTACATTCTTTCGCAGGAACTATTGTTCAAATTTTAATTTTGGATATTGTCTTCTCATTAGATTCTGTTATTACAGCTGTTGGTATGGCAGAGCATATCGAAGTGATGATAGTAGCCGTTATCATAGCTGTTGCTGTTATGATGCTTTCAGCAAGTGCTGTTTCTAAATTTGTGAACGACCATCCTACTGTTAAGATGTTAGCATTGTCTTTCCTATTATTGATTGGTGTTTCATTATTAGCAGAAGGATTTGATCAACACATTTCGAAAGGGTATATTTATTTTGCAATGGGATTCTCTGTTTTAGTTGAGTTTTTAAACTTAAGAATGAAGAAAAAACATTCGAACCCCGGCGTCATTCGAAATATGGTTGGCGATGCAACAGAACAAAACAAAAATTTATAACTAACTTTAAGGCCTCAATTATGAGGTCTTTTTTTATAATAAAAAATCAATGCAAAATATAAAATTAATCGTGACGGATATGGACGGAACTTTATTACGTTCTGATCATTCATTAAGCCCTGAATTCAATAAAATATACCAAGAGTTAAAAGAAAATAACATCACATTTGTACCTGCAAGCGGTCGTCAATATTATAGTATTATCAATTATTTTGAAAATATAAAAGATGAATTGGCCATTATTGCAGAAAACGGAACATATGTGACCTATAAAGGACAAGAAGTTTTTGTAGATGAATTGAACTGGTCTGTAGTGAAAGAAATCATTGAAGAAACACGAAAAATAGAGGGTGCAAATATTGTTTTAGCGGGTAAAAATGCGGCTTATGTAGAGTCTAAAGATGAAACTTTTTTAGATTATTTTAAAAACTATTACAATAAAAGTGTCTGGGTTGATGATTTAACAAAGATTGAAGGTGAACAATTTATCAAAATTGCTGTTAATCATGTTGACGGAACGGAATACAATGTTTTTCCTAAATTAGTTGATTTCGAAAAATATGGATTAAAAGTTGTTGTATCCGGAGAAGTTTGGCTGGATGTAATGAACGAAAATCGAACAAAGGAGTAGCCTTACAAGCTTTGATGAACAAATTGGATATTTCATCAGAAGAAATCATTGTTTTTGGGGATTTTATGAATGATTTGGAGATGTTAAATTTGGCTAAATATAGTTTTGCTATGGAAAATGCGCATCCAAATGTAAAAAATATTGCCAATTTTATGGCTCCTTCAAATGATGAAGATGGTGTCATTCAGATTATTAAGCACTATTTACAGCAAAAAACTGTAAATATTTAATAACCTTATAAATAACATGCTGATATTAACATACAAATAATATAAAATTTACTAATTTCGCACAAAACCTAAATACCCAATGTTCGCAATCAACAAACACCTAAAAACCGGTTTTGTATTTGGTTCTTTACTTCTCATTTTTTCTTGTAAAAATGAAAGTCATCCAATTCAAAACCAAACTACAATAACAGAACCTAAAGAGATTTTACAAAATAATGTAGACTCTGTTTACACAGTCAAAATAGACTCTTCTGCTTTGCATCAAGATACGATTGTAAAAGCTGAAAAGCAAAATCCCATCGACTCAACAAAGCAATATGTATATTTGACTTTTGATGATGGGCCGTATAAAGGAAGTAAAAACATCAATAAAATTTTAACAGAAGAAAATGTAAAAGGAACTGTTTTCTTGGTTGGTTTTAATGCCTTTACTAAAGATCTGAAACAAAATGTAGAAGATTACAAAGCAAATCCGAATGTAGAAATTGCAAATCATACGTTTTCTCATGCCCGTAATAAATACAAAGCTTTTTACAGTACACCTGAAAATGTCTACGAAGATATTCGCAAAAATGAAGTTGTTTTAGATATACATTCTCGCTGGGTGCGTTTACCGGCTCGTAATACATGGCGTTTGAATAAACGTAAAAAAGATGACCCTGTAAAAAATGCTGTTCCTGCAGCTGATTTACTAGCCAAAAATCAATATTATATTTATGGTTGGGATTATGAATGGAACCGAAATAAAAATGGATTAACAGCTCCGGAAAACATCTATGAAGGAATTCTTCATCGCTTAGATCAAAATAAAACGTTTGAAAAAAACCATTTGGTTATTTTGATGCACGATGATATGTTTAATTCTGATTTGAATGCTGAAAAATTAAGACAATTAATTGTTTTACTTAAAAAGAATCCTAAAATTGTAATTGAAGGTATTTCAGGGTATCCGACCAGGATAAGCTAGATAAAATAAAAAATAAGACCACTCAAATTGAGTGGTCTTATTTTTTTTAGATAAATTCTATCGTCGTTTTGACTTCGTGTCCTTTTTCTACTACTTTATGGACAGGGCAGGAATTTGCTACTTTCAATAATCTTGTTTGTTGTTTCTCATCAAAATCACCTTCAATAATTACGTGACGCAAAAAAAACTATGGGTTGAGTTGTAATCATATCAAAATTAACATCTACCTCCACTTTTTTATACGGAAATTCTTTATGGTTCATGTACATTTGTAATGTAATCGATGTACATGAAGCCAATGCTGCTCCTAACAATTCGCTTGGTTTTGCTGCCGTATCCAAGCCTCCTTTATCAATTGGTTCATCCACAATAAACTCATGTTTTCCTGCTTTTATATTCGAAATATAATTCTTGCCCGTCGATGTCGACGTTACATTTATATCACTCATTTTTTATTCTATTTTTTCGTTTCCTTTTATTTTTGAATTAATTTGTGATTGAGGCATTGGAACATAATCATCATCACCCGGAACCTTTGGAAAACGGTGATTTACCCAATCTTCTTTTGCCTTTTCAATTGTTTCTCGGAAGAACTCACGAAATTCCAAAAAATAAAATGTTCTTCGGGTAACTCTTCCCCTCCAAAAATGTAAACTGTAGAACCAGCTGTTATTTCAAATTCACACAAAGTAGCTTCTTTTGCGATTAACAATTGTTTTGTCCCGTAAGTTTCACCTCCATCTTTTATCGAGCCTTCTAAAACATATAAAGCCGATTCTCCATATAAGTCTTTTCCCAAAGAAACTTTAAAATCATTTTTAGCTTTTATCTCAATAAAGTACAAAGGAGAATAAACAGGAACTGCAGATGTATAATCTCCAAATTTTCCGGCGATTAATCTATAATCTGCATGCTCATCAGACCAATGTGGTAATTTGTCTGCTTCCACATGAACAAAACTCGGTTCCATCTTTTCTAATTCCTTTGGTAACGCCACCCAAATTTGCAACCCGTGAAGTGTTTTATCCGTTGTACGTAAATATTCCGGTGTTCGTTCCGAGTGCACCACTCCTTTTCCAGCAGTCATCCAGTTTACTGCACCCGGTTTTATCTCTAGTTCAGTTCCTAAACTGTCCCGATGCATAATTGCACCTTCAAACAAATAAGTTAAAGTTGACAAACCAATATGTGGGTGCGGACCAACATCGAGATTTTGATAATCTTTGAGTTTTGTTGGTCCCATATGATCGATAAATACAAATGGCCCAACATGTCTTTTTTGACGAAAGGGTAACAATCTTCCTACTAAAAAGTTACCGATATCTGCTGCTTTTTCTTCTAGAATTAATCCAACGTTAGACATAGTTATGCGTTTTTATTTATGTAAATTTAGTTTTATTAAACGTTTTAAAAATTGACTTAAGTTAATAAATAAAAAAAGGTTAACCAATGGTTAACCTTTTTTATAACGTTATATTAACGATTTTTAATAATCGTAATTATTTTGAGTTTCTCCTCCGAAGTTCCAAGCGATACCGAAACGTAATGTATTTTCTAATGCATTATTTGTATCGGACATAGGAATTAAATAAGAGGCGTTAAATGCAAAAGCATTGTATTTAAGTCCTAAACCTAGAGTAAGATGTTGACGATCTCCTTTCATTGGACTTTCATGGAAGTAACCGGCACGAATAAATAAAGCATCATTATATGAATATTCAGCACCTACTGAATACATAATTTCTTTCAACTCTTCTTTTCCTCCTCCCGGAGCATCACCAAAAGAACTAAAAATACCTTCCATTACTCCTTTATTCGGAATATATCCACTTCCCGGAATCGGATTTCCATCAGCGTCTTTTTCATAAGTTGGTGTAGGCACTAACAGTTTAGAAAATTCTGTTGTTATCCCGACTTTATTGTAATCATCGAATTTAAAATCATAACCAACTCCCAAACGCAATGTCGTTGGTAAATACGAAGCATTGTCTTCAGAATTAGAATAATCTAATTTTGGACCTATATTCGAAATTTGGAAACCTCCTCGTAATTTTCCGTCAAAATTATTGGTACTCATGGTTTCAGACTGGTAATAACCGGCTAAATCAACAGCAAATGTATTTGCCGGCTGAACTCCTGCATCATTAATTCCATTGAATAAATCTGAACGAATGAATCGACCTGTTACTGCCATCGAATAATTGTCTGTTAATCGTAATCCATACGATAAATCAATCGAGAATTCGTTAGGTTTCGCACGTCCATTCGAAACGATTTCGTTATTCACACCTAAACTGTTAAGTTCAATATCTCCCATATTAAAATAGTAGATACTAGCTCCTAATGTACTGCGTTCTTCAGAACCTAAAAATGTATAATAAGTTGCGTTTAACAAAAACACATCACTTGTCAAAGAACTCATATAAGGTGTATATGAAAAGGCGACTCCCGAGTAATCTTGCGCAAAAGAATACTTAGCGGCATTCCAGAATTGAGAATAATTATCAGCAGAAGTTGCTACACCTTGATCTCCTAATCCACCTGCTCTTGCATCTGGTGATATTCTTAAAAAAGGAGCTCCTGTTAAAATAGGATTACTTCTTGTATAATCATTTTCTTGAGCATACGAAAAAGCCGATGCCAAAATCAATAAGCTTGCTATAATTTTTTTCATTCGTGTTATTATTGATTGTATTTTAGTTTTAATTAATTATTTCAAAATGACAAGTTTTTCAACTGCCGCTGCCGATCCTTTACAAACTGTATTATCGACTCCTTTTACATTTACCTTGTAAATATAAACACCTTTTCCTATTTTGTCTCCGAAATCATCTAATCCATCCCATTCTATCGCATATTTTCCTGTACGATATCCTTCTCGAAATGGTTCTGCAGAAACAGTTTGACGAATCGTTTTCACCAATTTTCCTGAAATTGTAAAAATCTGTACCATCACTTCTAATTCAGAATCACAATTGTGTTCAAAATGAAAATAAGTGTTTTTTGTAAACGGATTTGGCCAATTTAACAATTTATCGATATGCAATTGTCCTGTTCCGTTTTCCATTACTACAAAGTCTAACGTCGCAGTATTCGAATTATTGTTAATGTCCCAAAATTTTAAATTTACCGTATGCTGTCCAAGTTCAAGATTTTTCAATTGATACATCACTTGCCCTTTCTGATAATCTTCAAAGTTCTTGTTGATACATGGGTTTGCGTCTCCTCCGTCATAATAGTCATTTAACACATAAGCATCTTGAACTTTACCATCAATAGTTGCAACAATATCATGTCCAATACTTGACCCTGTCGCATTAATCCCTGTGTTATCTGTTAAACAGCCGACTAAATAAGGTGAACGATCAGTAATTCCTCCATTCGCAAAATGAAGATTGTTCATATATAATTTTCCTTGCGGGCGCTCATCATCATTCAAACCATCGGGATTAATTCCTTCAATGATCACTGTTTTATAAGCTGAAGCATCTTTCCCATCTTTTTCATCCCAAGCATAAAACTTAATTTTACGATCTCCCAATTCATAATTAATATCTTTCGGGACATAAAACTGAATCGTAAATTCCCCATTCTCTACTTTTCCAGTTCCTTTATAAATGGTTTTATCCTCTGTTGTAAACGTTTTGCCTGCCCAACTTGACTCACTCAATAGTGTTTTTGTTTCTTCTTTTTCAAATAAACTTACAGCAATTTTACCATTAAAAGCATTGTCTACAGAAGAAGAACTTAATTGGTTAACTCTTCCTGTGATCGTAATAAAATCTAATGCTTGTATTTTTCCTCCTGCCAAGGCATCGACATCTTTTTTATTCTTAATGCTCAATATCTCAATATCTTGCTGAGGACGATGAATCGTTAACAGAGGATCACCCAGAATACTAACACTTTTATTATTGGAATGAGTTGCCGAATAATTAATTTTTGCATTATTTAATGCCTTTCCAATTGGTTGATTTTCTAATCCTTCCTTCTTAAAAAACTGCTCAATCAAATGCTTGTTCATAGCATCTCCGTAGCCGGTACCAATCGGACGATTAGTCGTAATCATAGATAAAGCTCCCCCATTTGCATTTTTTAGCATCATTTCTCCTGCAGAATTGTACTGAGGCAAATCCCAAATCGTAAAATCACACGTTACAGTTGTCACAATAGGCAAACGAGAATAAGCCGCATTAAAATTTGATAAACCTGTTAATTGTTCTGCTGTAATAATCCTCTCTTGCGCCCAACTACGAGGACCTCCATGACCATAATACATAACGAAATTGGAACCTAGTTCTATCGCATTTAGAATTGCTTGATTTACTGTTGGATAACGAATTCCAGCCGATGTACTTTCCGGTTGATGAGCTCCTGAATATATTTTATTTAACGTATAAATCTGATTTTCAGGCTTGATAAATTCATTATCAATCGATTGATCTAAAGCCGGTGTATTTACATTATTATCATTATCGGTTACCGCAACAAGTTTTGTTCGCCAATCTCCATAAGAAGTTCCTTTTCCTTGTACTTTATCATAATATGAAATAATTTTATCAACCAAAATTTTCGCTTCAGAAGAATTTGATGCCGCAATGCGACCTACTCCTAATGTGAACCAATTTGCATTATAACTGTAAATACCATCTACATTATTCGATAACATCTTAACATTGTTATCCAGCATTGCAAAATAATCGTCTGTAGCAATTGAAGTATCTATATTTGTAGAAGGCTCATCTGTAAAAGTAGGGAGATAGTTTGTGAAATCTTGAGTCCTATTTTTCGGATCATATGTTGTTGCACCAAATAAAACAGCATATTCCAGATTTGGACTTTGTCCGTCTTTTAAGAATTTAAAAAAATCCCGAATTGCAATTGGATCTTGGCTTCCAGAGGAAAAATCATTGTAAACTTGTTCTGTTGTTACAACCGCAACATTTAATTTATCGTGTTCTTTTCTGAAATTCGCTAAACGTTGTGCTTGATCAATATATCTTGGATGCGTAACAACCACATAGTTTATATTCGCTAAACTTCGAATATCCTGATTAGGAACTCTCCCTACAAACTCTGTATCTGTAAACGCATGTTCATCTTTAAATGCAACAAATTGATTAAGATTAGACGTTTGGAACTTATATAAATTATTTTCAGGTACAAGAGCTGAAATTTCATGAATATCTGAAACATTCCAAACTGTAACATTTGAAGAATTATTTAATGAAAACGCATACATACGATTGTCATTAATATTTTCTAAAAATCTAAATGTAAACTGCTCATTCGCATACGCTAAGTTATCTTTGAAACGCAGTTGCAAAAAATCTAAAAAACTCAATCCAGACGGATTTGTCCCGGTTGAAGAAACCGTTACATCAATCGTATTGGAAGACAAAGCAATTGATTGGTCTGTAGCGATCCTGGAAAAAGCACTATTCCCTAAATTCCCTGTAAATTGTTGTCCATTAATATTTAAAGTAAAACCGTTATTATTGGCGTTTTTTCCTACAACGGCATAACGTAAATAAGCTTCTCCTCCATTAGCAATAGAATTGGCTTTGAACGTTTTTTTAAAACCTCCGTTCAAACCTATATTTTCACCTACCCAAATTTGTCCAAGATTATTTAAATTAATCGAATCTTTTTCATGAAACTGCAAATTATCAAAAGTTGAAAATGTCTTGACAGGGCTTCCTGTTATAGGAGATTGCTCTCTTACTCGTTTTCCATCCCCTCCATTAAAACTTATAAAGTAATACGCCGATTCATCATATAAGTTGTAACGAAGCTTTTATGTCTTTTATCGTTGTCGTATTATTTCTGTACCATTGATGTGGTCCTTTTGCATAAAACAAGACATAATCATTGTTATCAAAACTACCATCATCACCGCCAACGAATTGAATTGGGATTTCATTCAAAGCTCCTTTTCTATCCTCTGTCAGATTTTCCATCAAACGTCCTTCTCCATTCCCATAAATTTTAAGGGATTTAGGATTAAAATTTGTCGGAATACCATTTCTCGAGAAGAAGTTCTTATCTAATTTAAAAACACCATCTTTGGACACTTTTATTTTGTACCAATCACCCGACTTTAAAACACTTGTTGTCGAATTATCAATTAATCTTCTTTCAGATTTTCTCTGAGATGAAACTGGTTTTGTAACGATAGAAAAAGATTCTATTCTGAGAAATTTATTATTTTGTTGAACAAAAGGTAAAACTTTTACAATCAGCTTTTGTTGACCATTTTTATCCGAAATATGGTATGAAGCAACATTTATTTTATCCGAAATAGAAGAAGTATTCAAGTCGATCAGTTCATTCTGAACTTCTTTGTATTGAATATTTGCCAATTCAATTTCTTGATTGTTCGAATTTAGTTCCACAACAAATTCCGGAAGAAAATAACCTCCAACAGAATAGTTTTCTTTATTCGAAAAATAAGGAACATTCACTTTATTTCCATTCGTCAAAGAAATTGTTTGATTGTTCTCCCAATTTATTTTGTAATTTTGACCGAACATGTGAGGAAATTGAAGCAAAACTGCAACTAAAATAAAATATTTCTTCATGTCTGTTAAACGCTATTTTAGCAAATATATTTTCAATCGTAAAATAAAAAAATAATTCTTACGTTTGATACAAGAAATAAAGCATTTTTTCGTTGTAAGATTAATGTCAAATGCTTTTATTTGCATTAAAATTTAATATTTGAAAACCAGAAATATTCTATGAAAATGAATAAAGGACGTATTTTTTCTCTTGCACTTGCAGCCGTTACAATGAGTATATTTGTAGGTTGTGCGAGTAGTTCAGGTAAGAAAAAAGGAGGTGGAACAAAAAATTTCACAAGTCGTACAGGTTGGAAACCAAACGATAGTAAAGGTTGGTTTTTTTCAGGTAAAAAGAAAGAAAACATCAAAGCATGGCCTGGAATGGTTTTCATCGAAGGTGGCTCTTTTACTATGGGAATCACAAAGGATGATGTGCTGCATGACTGGAATAATTCTCCTGTTCGTATGCAGGTGAAATCTTTCTTCATTGGAGAAACTGAGGTTACAAACTACGAATACAAAGAATACTTGACTTGGCTGAAAGTTGTTTTCCCTCCGGAAGACACTCAATACAAAGATATTTATAACGGAGCTTTACCAGACGAAACAGTCTTTAACAATCAGTTATCAAGAGATGATTTCTCAACAGAAAATTATTTATTTTCTCCAGAATTCAGCTACTATCCAGTTGTTGGTATTTCTTGGTTACAAGCTGTGAACTACTGTGATTGGTTAACAGATCGTGCGAACGAAAAAGCCTTAATAAACAAAGGAATCTTATCAAAAGATTACTATGCTAACGAGGACTACAATTACGGAAATAAAACATTTAATGCTGAGCAGTATAAGTTAGGTGACACAAATGTAAATGAAGCGATAGATTCGACTAAAATTATGAAGGCGAATCAAATTAAAACGCAGAATGCCCGTATCTTAAAAGCAAATCGTGCTACAGGTTCATTAGAAGTACAACCTTTCCGTTTACCTACAGAAGCTGAATGGGAATATGCAGCATTGGCTTTACCTGGAAACCGTGAATACAACGAATACAAAGGAAAAGAAGTCGCACAAAATAATTTAAGAACTTTAAAAGGAGCTCAAAGAGGACAATATCTGGACAACTTTAAACAAGGTCGTGGAGATTATTCAGGTATCGGAGGATTTGGGAACGACGGTTCGGCAATTACAAGTGATGTACGTAAATATCCATCTAATGATTTTGGATTATACGGTATGTTAGGAAATGTTGCAGAATGGGTTTCTGATGTTTATCGTCCAATTATTGATGAAGAAGAAGCAAACGATTTCAACTACTATCGTGGGAATGTTTACAAAACAAATATTGATAACGGTACCGGTGGTTTCGAAAAATATGATGAAACAAATGTTGAATACGATACATTAGATAACGGACGTTTAGTTTACAGAGGTTTACCTGGATCATATAAAAAACAAACACAATACGATTTAACAAATTATCGTGACGGAGATCCAAACTCATCTTTAAATCCTAGAATTGAAGAAGGGAAATCTGCAGATCAAGCTACAGAAGATATGTACAATGCTCCGCAACGTAAATTTAGAGTAGATGAAAAAGGACGTGTTATTTTAGAAAAAGATACCACAAAACGTACTTCTGACATCTCTGATGAAACTCGTGTTGTAAAAGGAGGTTCGTGGAAAGATCCTATTTATTGGATTGATGCCGGCCAAAGACGTTACTTGCACCAAGCAAGTGCTACAAACTGGATTGGTTTCCGAGTTGCACAGGAATACACTGGAAGTTTCGAATCAAAACGTAAACGTAGAGGATAAAAATCTTTCTTAATAAATAAAAACTCGGTACCATAGTACCGAGTTTTTTTGTTTGTTAATAAAATTCTTGCTGTTCTCAAGATTGGATCAATGACCAATACACAAATTCTTTGTATTCAAAAATCTTTTCAAAACCAAGTTTTTTCAATAAATTAATCGATTTGACATTATCTGAAAAAGATTTGGCTGTTATTTCTTTTACTATTCCTTGAGAAAATGCCCATTTTATAAGTCCTCTACACGCCTCTTCTGCAAATCCTTTTCTTCTTTCTTTACGGATAATTCCATAACCAATGTCGACACTTTGTTCTTCCGCATTATACCCTTTAAATCCTACATCACCTATTATTTCTTTCGTATCCTTTCTTATAATCATCCAGGACTCGAAACCTGTCACGTAATTATGAATTAATAATTTCTGAATAATTTTGGGTACTGTATCCATCATATCTTTATCCGGCCAGTCTTTGCTTTTCACAAAACCTTTCTCATACAACATATTAAAATCATTGTACAACATATTTTCACAAATATCAATCGTAAAAGGAACAAGAATCAATCGTTCAGTTTCTAATTCGTTAATGGTAATTTCTTTTATTTTCATACTTTTATCAAAGTCCTAGAGATATTTTTTTAATATAATGAATAAAATAGAGAAACTTGTACTACCAAGATTAATGTCATCTAATTTATTTGCAATTATCGTAAATTACTTCGTTAAATGTCAAAAATAGAATCATAAAATTTTATATTTGTACGAAATAAAAAAGAGTCATTTCTTTCTATTTTTTTAACAGAATTTCATCTATTTTATTTAGATAACATGAATACAACAGAAATATTCGAACAATTTCTTAAATCGAAAAATGTTACGACAGATACACGTAATATCTCAAAAAATTGTATCTTTTTTGCTTTAAAAGGTGCTAATTTCAATGGAAATCAGTTTGCACAGGAAGCAATTAATCAAGGCGCAATGCTAGCAATCGTAGATGAAAAAGAATATGAAAATATCAACCAAAATATTTACTTTGTTCACAATGCCTTAGAAACTTTACAAGATTTAGCCAAAACTTACCGTAATTATCTTAAAATTCCTTTTATTGGTTTAACAGGTTCTAATGGAAAGACCACTACAAAGGAATTAATTTCAGCTGTTTTAAAAGAAAGGTTCAACACTCATTATACATTCGGAAATTTGAATAATCATATTGGTGTTCCTTTAACAATACTCGCTATTCCAGAAGATGCAGAAATAGCCGTTATTGAAATGGGTGCCAATCATCAAAAAGAAATCGAATTATTGGCCTCTATTTCGCAACCTGATTTTGGATACATCACAAATTTTGGTAAAGCTCATTTAGAAGGTTTTGGAGGAATTGAAGGTGTTATTAAGGGAAAATCTGAATTGTATGACTTTCTTAGAACAAATCACAGAACAGCTTTTGTCAATTTTAATGACCCGATCCAGGTTGAAAAAAAACTTCTGACATCAAACGCATCACATTCTCTGATCAAAACAATGTTGATGTACAAGTTGAATTAATTGAAAATGAAACAGAATATTTAGCTGTTAAATACCAGGGTTTAATCATTCAATCACACCTAACCGGAAATTACAACTTTAGTAATATTTCCTGTGCAATTGCAATCGGACAACATTTTGGAGTTGCCCTAAAATCAATTCAAAACGGAATCGAAAATTATTTTCCTTCAAATAGCCGTTCTCAGATTATTGCGAAAGAAAATTACAAAATCGTAATGGACGCTTACAATGCAAATCCGAGCAGTATGGAAGCTTCTTTGACTAATTTTGTGCAATTTGAAGGGACAAAAACTATTGTCATTGGAGATATGTTTGAACTGGGCAAAGAATCAAAAGCAGAACATCAGCGAATTTTAGAGTTGGCTGAAAGTTTAAATTTTGATCAAATCTTTCTTTTAGGTCTTCATTTTAAAGAAACAATTACACATCATTCAAATGTTCAGAAATTTGATGATCGTGTTTCTTTTGAAAATTATTTAAAAGAAAACCCTATCACAACGCAAAATATATTAATCAAAGGATCTCATGGTATGAGACTGGATTTATTAGAAAATATTTAATCCTAATTTACTTATAATCTGATGTATAAATCGATTTTCTATTTGCTATTGCTTCTTTTTTCTTCGTTTTCTTTTGCGCAGACGCAGCAATCTGTTGTTGAATGGAAAAAAGATTTTAAATTAAATTACGAAAATTTTAAAAAGAAACCTGCTCAAACAAAAGTTCCACAAGGTTATTTGGATTCTAAACTTGGTTGGCAGATTGCAGAAATTGATGGAGAAATTCCTGAACTTAAAGTCTTCAATAGATTTGATGAAAATAATTCTTGGGTATCCATGAAGCATACAGGGATTTTAACTGAAATGCAATTACAATTCGATCTATCTGAATTATATGCCCGAAAAATCAGAAAAGATTTTGACATACTTCGATCAAAAAAAGTAATGGACAAAGACTCTTATCGGGCAAAATTTGTTTTGGGTTCGAAAAATTTTCAAAAAAGATTAAAATCTATTGCTGGTGTTTCTTTAAATCAACCTGATTTATACAAATTGTTAAACAAACAAATTCAAGATTCTTTAATACTTTATCAAACTTACCTTGTGAATTAATTTATAAATAACTATGAATTAATTTCTTAATTTTACGAATAGAATATAGCCTGTGAAAAACACAGCATTTTAAATAAAAATAGTTTATGAAAAAATTTTTATACTCTTTAACTTTTTGCTCATTAGGAATCTTAGCTTCAGCTCAAGCTCCAAGCAATTATTATAATACAGCTACCGGAACTGGTTTTGACTTAAAAACTCAAACTGTATAATATCATTAAAGGTCATAGTACGAAAAGTTATGATGCTTTAAAAGGTTTATATAGACAAACAGATTCTGACAATGGTTTTCGAGATAAATATTATGAAAAAGACAATACTGTCTTAGATATTTATTCTGAAAATCCAACAGGAACAGATCCTTATAACTTTGTTCCGGGAAGTAAAGAATGTGGGAATTACAAAAATGAAGGTGATTGCTACAACAGAGAACATCTGATTCCGCAAAGTGTTTTTAAAGAAAATTCTCCTATGGTTTCAGATCCTTACCACATTTGGCCTACTGATGGTAAAGTAAAATGGAATGAGAAGTAACTATCCGCATGGTGTTGTAAACAGTGCATCTTACACTTCAAAAAATGGATCAAAATTAGGTGGTAACAAAAATTCGGGTTATTCTGCAGGTTACTCAGGTACAGTTTTCGAAACCAATTGATGAATTTAAGGGAGATGTTGCTCGTGCTTATTTTTACTTTGCTACACGTTACCAAGAAAATGGTATTCAAAGTTGGTCGTATGCAATGTTTAATAAGACAAAAGACAAAGTTTTTACAGATACTTTCTTAAAGATATTAATGACATGGCATTTGAATGATCCTGTTTTCTGATCGCGAAAAAGATATCAATGATTTGGTTTACAGATACCAAGGAAATAGAAATCCTTTTATTGATCACCCAGAATTTGCAGAAAAAATTTGGGGTTCTAATTTAGGAACCGGTGAGTTTGAATACCAAAAACGAGATGATGTCTCAGTTTACAATAAAACCGCTAAATCTATTGTTGTAAAATTAGATAACAACTCAAAATCAATTCAAAAGGTTTCAGTTTTTAATTTCAATGGACAATTGATTGATGAAGTTCTAAATTCAACAAATCAAAAAGAAATTGAAGTTCATTTCAAAAATCCAGGTGTTTATATCATAAAAGTAGTTGGAGAGCAAATGGAAATCAACAAACGAGTTGTGATGAAATAGTAAAAAAATATAAGGTTATACGTATAAAAAATCCTTCACTTTTGTGAAGGATTTTTTATTTTAGTAAATGGAAAAAATTATTAGTCATTATTGATATTTTTCTTAAAAAAAGTACTTCCATAAAGAAACATAATGAGTAAAAAAGGAATACCAAGGATGACTAATAATAAAATAAACAGTTTTAACATATTAATAAAGGATGTTTTTTAATTCTAATACTTTTTTCAATTTACAAATTATTTTATTGTATTATTCATAATAAAATATCATTTATTATAATAAACATCTATTTTTATCAAGTTGATAATATTGAGCTATCAGAAATCATTTATTTCTAAAAAAAGTAATATAAAATTAAACGTCTCATATATTCTTAATGAAGGAACAAATTCTGTTTCAGCCAAAAAGTAAATTAATTTGTTTGAGAAATCTAACCAGTAAAAATATTTTTGTTTACATTTAAAAAAGAGAATTAGAAAGCTTTTCCCTAACATCATGATAAGAAAAGTTAGAAGTGTATTTTAAATAAAAAACTCCGCTTAAAAAGCGAAGTTTTTTTATCTTATAAAAATAATTTATTTTCTTACGGAAGGTCTTCTTACACCTGTCTTAACTCTTTCTGCTGAAGAAGGTTTTGCGTTTGTTTCCATTTTAGCGTCTGATTTATTATACAATTGAATAAAATCAAATAATCCATCAAAATCTCCTGTTAAAGTTTTTCCGTTTACCACTCTTAGTGCAAAATTAGTATTCAATAAACTTCTATTATAGCCATCAAAATAATTTCTTAGATTAATAGAACCAGATGTAAAGTCTTCATCTAATAAAGCAAACGTTCCTGAATTTAAAATTGGTATATAATCCTGCATTGTTGGATTTTCATAGTAATCAATATAAGCTATCCCTCTATCATTAGAACCTGTAATATAATTTCCATTGAAGTTTAAATCTCCACGCTGAAAGATTTCTAAATACAAATATGCTCCATTTAATTTTCCATTTTTAGGAACAGGATTTGTAGACAGCTCTACACTATAATAATAACCATTAGCTGTTTTTTCAATATCTGCTACGACTGCATTTCTAAGCGGAAAAGAAACGCCGTCATAATTTATCTGTCCAACATTTATAATTTCCGGTATAGGTTCATAAAAACCCATCGTCATTGTTTACACATGACGTTAACGTAACTGATGAAACAGCTAACATTGCTAAAAATATAATTTTTTTCATAATCTCTAATTTTTCAAACTAATCGTAGTTGCAACTATACAAATAGCGTGCTAAAATAATAACACAAAAATTATTCATATAAAAAAAGTGTTGCAAATAGATGCAACACTTTGATTATAAATAAAATATTTTATTAGAAAAAATTATCCTTTGATAACGATTTCCATTTTTTCTTGTTCTTCTAAAGCCAATTCTAAATCAACTAAAATACGTCCAGAATGCTCATCAGCAATAATTTTTTTACGCTGAGCAATATCCATTTGTCGTTGTGGTGGAATTGTAAAGAAAGATCCGGCAGAAGCTCCACGTTGTACAGGAACAACAGCTAAACCGTTTTTAACTGAACTTCTGATACGGTTGTAAGCGTCTAATAATCTTTGTTCGATTTTAGCAGAATATTCAGTAGACAACTTCAATAATGTGTTTTCTTCTTTTTCAGTATCTTTTACAATTGTATCTAATTCCGCTTTTTTATGATCCAAATGCTCTTTCATCGAAACTAACTTTGCATTAAAGTCTTCAATTTGAGTATTTTTTTGTTGAATTTTAATTGTAAATTCACGAATACGTTTTTCAGATAATTCAATTTCTAAACCTTGGTATTCTACTTCTTTTGCTAAAGCATCAAACTCTCTGTTGTTACGTACGTTATCTTGTTGCTTTGTGTATTTTTTAATTAAAGCCTCTGCATTTTTAATTGCTTCTTTCTTCAATTTAATTTCTTCATCCAAACCTTTAGTTTCGTCAACTATTTTTTTGGATTCTCGTTTCTAATTGAGCAACATCGTCGCTTAAATCTTCAACTTCTAAAGGTAATTCACCTCTAGTGTTTCTAATTTCATCTAAACGTGAATCAATTAATTGCAAGTCGTATAATGCGCGAAGTTTTTCTTCTACGCTTAGTTCTTTGATATTTTTTGTTTCAGACATAGTTAACAATAATTAACAGGATTGGTATTAATTCCAGAATTAAAGACTACAAAAATTAGTAAATTTTTCTTTAAGATACGAAGTTATTAAGTTTTTTGTAAACTGTTCTGACTCGAAATGTCCAATATCTGCCAAAACAAGCTTATTTTCAGCCGTAAAGAAATCGTGATATTTCAGATCGGCAGTAATATAAATGTCCGCCCTGCTGAAATTGCATTCCGTATTCCAAATGCGCCAGAACCTCCAAGCACAGCAACTTTCTTAATTTTTTTGTTCAATAATTTTGAATGACGGATAACAGGTGTTTTCATCTGGATTTTTAAATAATTGAAAAAAGCCATTTCATCCATTTCATTCGCTAACTCTCCTATCATTCCGATCCCAACATAATTATTCTGGTTATTCAAAGAAATAACTGAATAAGCAACTTCTTCATATGGATGATTTTTTAACAGCGTGTCTATAATCTCACCTTCCAAATGTTGTGGAAGAACAACCTCAATGCGCGTTTCATTTACAGTTTCTAATTTCCCTATTTCACCAATAAAAGGGTGAGCTCCTTCAATTGGCCTGAAATTTCCATTGCCTTCTATAGAAAAACCACACGAATCATTATGACCTATTTTTCCTGCTCCGGCTACATACAAAGCTTTTTTTAATGCTTCTGCATTTTCTGTTGGAACATACGTAATGAGCTGTTTTAATGTTTGAGATTTTGGGATTAATATATTGGTATTCAATAACTCTAATTGTTCGGAGATTTTAAAATTCACGCCTACTTTCGAATTATCTAACGCTGTATGTGTAGCATAAATGTTAATTCCATGTTTTATTGCTTTCATCACGGCTTTTTCCACATAGGTTTTCCCATTTCAATTTCTTTAAACCAGAAAAAATAATAGGATGAAAACTTACAATTAAATTACAATTTTTCTCAATCGCTTCTTCTACTACTTCCGGTGTTGTATCTAACGTTACCAAAATTCCTGTCACCTCATCGCTGTAATCTCCAACCAATAATCCTACATTATCCAAAATCCTCTGCATAAGCTAAAGGAGCGATGTCTTCCATCGCAGATGCGATGTCTTTTACATGTATCATTTTATTTTTTTCAAAATCAATTTTTTCAGTTGGCAAATCATGTTCGATCCCCTTCCAATAGGATTCAAAATTAAATTTTTCTAATAACTTTCGCGAAGCTATATTATCTGGGTCAATTACTGCCATTACATCTAAATTTGGAAATTTATTTTTTGATTCAGAAAGTAAATGTTCACAAATCATTGATCCAAAACCTTTTCTCCAAAATTCTTTTTTCAACACATATCCTATTTCCAGTGAATTTTTCAAGATGTTTATTGTAGACCAGTTTACAATCGCCTAAGAAATTTTGATCTTCATCATACACTTTAAAGTAACCTAAGTTTTCGTCAACAGTGCTCTTTTCTATAATGGAAGTAAATTTATGATTGGCCTGTTTCTTCGTTTAGACCTTTACCGGAAATATACTTCATTTGATCATCATCCTGAACAAGTTTGTAATATTCGTTAAAGTCTGAAGGTTTATACTTTTCGAATTGTAGTTTCTTCATGAAATTTAGTTAATGCTTTTAGTAAATTGATTTGATTAATCGTACGATTAAGATTTTGTTTCGGATAAGAAACTGAATAATAGACATCGTTATTCAAATAATCTCCTAAAAATCTTACCGCTTGAATATAAATCACAATATACGCAACAAAATCCATATTTTGTATCTCTATTGGTTGTAAATCATCTTTTAAATGTTCTAAAAATCCATTTTTAACCGCTTTGTAATAATTAGGTTCAAATAAATTCTCCGCAGTTGGATCATCTTCTTCCTTCAGATTCGCGTAGGTTCTAATCATATCCCCAAAATCGCACAAGATATTACCGGGCATTATAGTGTCCCAATCTATCACAGCAATCGCATTAGAATGATTCAGTTGGTCAAATAAAAAATTACTTAATTTAGCATCTGCATGAACAATACGTTTTGGGAAAATCAATGGCTAAATATTCTTTTACTTTTGATAGATTATCCAAAATATAGTTGACTTCTTCTTTTGTTCTTGTAAACGTTCTTCCGAAGCATTCTCTAATGCTTTATTAAAATCATTCATCCGTTTTTGATAATCCAAAAAATCATCAATCGACGGTTGAATTTGATCAACAGCCAAATCTAATAAGTACGAATGAAATTCACTCAATGTTTTGGCAGCTTCAAAGGCCTGATCAGAAGATTCTACTTTATCAAAACATATAGAATTTTGGAATAAAAGATGTTAATCTCCATATTCCGTTTTCCTCTTTCACTAAAGAATTTCCTTTTAAATCGGGAATAATTTCTATAATTTGTTTTGGATACTTTTTTGATTTTAGATGAGAGGATACAAGTTGGATCGTATTCGAAATAATGTCCGGTTTTGAAAAAACCTGCGTGTTTATTTTTTGTAAAATGTATTTTTTTCCTTGATTATCTACTCCATAAGTAGCATTAATCCAACCAGAACTGATTGGATTAATGCTGATTTGATCAATCGTTAAAAAAATAATGTTTTAAGATGTTTTCCATTTTTTTATGACCAAAGCGGATTTGGATATTTTTGATCGTCCGTTAAAGTTTGAATAGAGTTGACCACTATTTCTCTATCTTCCGGATATGTCATTCCGAACCAATTGTCATCCGATTTTTTTACAATTACCTCCAATTGGTCTTCTTTTATCATATCATTGATTACTTTAGGAAGAAAAAAATTCTGCTTTTGCCTGATTTGCATTGTGTTTAAGAAATGTTCTGAATTTATCTTCTAAATTTCTAAAAATAGAAGGATGAAGTATCCAAAAGTTCATTGATACAGGAGATTTGCCATCCAAAATATGGTTTACACTTTCCTCTTCATATACAATGACACCTTCTTCGTCTGCAAAAAATATTTGTACGCTCTACTACATAATCCAAAAATTCTTCAGTAACAGTACAGATTCCTCTGGATACGGATCCATTTTCGCCTTAAAGTATTTTCTAATTTATAGGCAACCATTCCATAACGATTTGGTAAAATTAATTCCAATTGAACCAGTTCTTTTGCTTTCTGGAATGCTTTTCTACCATAAAAAATCGTCCGCATTAATGACAATAAAAGGATTGCTTAGATGACTCTTGGCGATCAATAATGCATGAGCTGTTCCCCACGGTTTTTTGCGATGTTCGATTGTATCATATATACTTCTTGAAACAGCTGTATAAGTCGTCCTGCAGAATAAACTCAACGGAACCGCCATTGCGTTCTACTATATTTTGAAAGTATTTTTTTGTTTTAAGATCAAACTCTTGATTGATGATAAAGACAAAATGATGAATTCCAATAGAAAACGCATCGAAAATCGAGTATTCCATCAAAGCTTCTTTGCCTGGTCCAATCGGATCAACTTGTTTCTGCCCCTTATATCGGCTTCCCATTCCTCCTGCCAATATCACCAATGATAAATTATTAGCCATAGTTTTCAAATCCAAAAACTGGTTTTCTAGTTTTATATTTTCCTCTTGTAAAATCAGGCATTTCCTGAGACGCTCCATTGCCTTCAATCGATTTTTCACTTAAAGGTGTAACAGCATACCAAGTTGCCAAATCATAAACATCAAAAGGAAATTCTTTATTTTGTTTGATACATTCTATAAAATCATTAATCAAAAAGAAATCCATTCCTCATGCCCGGCTCCTTCAGCTTGGGTTTTCATACTTTTTCCAAATAGGGTGATCATGCGTTTTCAAATATTCTTCAGAATTCGCCCATTTGTGAGAATGTTGCATCTCATTTTCGAAATAAATAAACCCTTGATTAAATCCTCCCGAACCAATATCTTGCCAAATGCCCTCTGCTCCCTGAATTCTAAAACCTAAATTGTAAGGACGTTGTAATGACGTATCATGTGTCAATAATATCGTCTCTCCATTTTCACATTGCAACATGGTCTGCACAATATCTCCTTGTTTAAATTCTACTTTTGCATTAGGATGATCTTTTCCTCCGTTTTTCACAATATAGTCTGTTAAACCAACTTGTTTAGAAGCCATAGAGGACAAATGTGTAATTCTGTTTTCCTCTATTTACATCCATCATTGTTCCTATTGGTCCCAGTCCATGTGTTGGATACAATTCTGCATTGCGTTTCACATAATGACCTGTTCGCCATGCGGCTTCGGAAAACCTTTTTCTCCAAACTCGACTCCGCCACCATAAGGTTGTTTTCCATCATTAAATAATACATTTCTTAAATCATGTTGATATCCTCCTTGACCATGTACAATTTCTCCAAACATCCCTTTACGAACCATATTCATTACGGCCATAATATCACGGCGGTAACAAACATTTTCCATCATAAATACAGGAACTTTAGTTCTTTCGTATGTGTCTACATAATCCCAGCATTCCTGTACATTCATAGCA